>CM039090.1:8109942-9309942 GCA_022113865.1 Chimonanthus praecox | reverse complement strand
TTAGAAATTCAAAGATTCGACGAAGCGATTATAAGGAAACAATATAATAAAATTTATGTCAAATTAAATAAAATGCTCGTACATTATCAAATAATATCGTAATGTACACTAGCTTCTTTGACTCCCTTAAAAGCGTGGAAAATCTATCAGTCTGTTATAGCTTGTATTTTCTTTATTTATTATTCAATTAGACATTTTGATCACATGATTTTATATCATAATAAATAATTTTTTATTGGGGTAGGTGGGAGGGTTGAGAGGAGGGAACCACTTATATAGACTCATTGATTGACTAGCTACAAAGGGTTTTATTTGAATCGAATTTGATCATCTTTTGTTTAAAGTAATAATTTCAAGCACCTGCGAGTCTGCAGCAATGGCAATGGCAAGATCGCCCACTTGTAGCAACCTTGGTTCTCTCCACCTCCGTTCCCGACAAACATCTCACTCTCGAATCCGCCTCCCTCTTCGCCTTTTGGGTGCACCCACATCGAATTATGCCTGGTTCTCGTCGGAAAATCGAGGGATCGGCAAATCAATTGGTCTCTTTCGCCGTCTGCAGTATAATAATCTCAGTGCAAAGATGTAATCTTCTTCCCTTATTTGTTCTCAAAAAGAATAGAAGACATGTTGTGATTTTTTCCTGCTGGTTTAGATGTATGTACGTGTTGGGATCGGAAAAAATTAGTCTATAAATAGAGATATTCACACTTGTATAAGTTTTTATATTTCTCTTATTTTCACTGATGCAGGATTAATTCATTTTACAACAATCTCCTCTTCGAATGAAGTTCTCCCATAGATAGAATATTGCCAACTAACTTGTCATGTTAGGGGATTTTCTAAATCTACATATGGTGGTTTGGAGAATCTGAATTTGGTACCGCCTTGCGGGCTTCCAACTCAAAAGACTAATTTAATAGGTGAAGATATCTGAGCCTCGTATAAGTCTTTATATTTTTCTCACTCATCATGGGACTTGTTCGTACCCCAACAAGATATTGGATTCTAATCTTAAACCAGTTAGAAACTCTAATCATCATGTGTTTGGATGAACTTGAAATCTCATTTTCAGAAATCCCCCTTCTGTTTGTGTCAATTTTTTCAAAATGTAAATCTATGTAATCGAACAGACCCTAATGACTTTACCATTTTCCTTTTTCAATTACGGATACAGCTGAAGTTCGTATTCTTGCACCCCCTGCCTTACTTTTGATTGAATCGATTTGATTCAGGGACGGTGACGTTCAAGTTGAAGAAGAAGCTGCTAAATCTCCAAAACAAACTTTCCCAAACTGGGTAGTAATACTAATGTGCCTTCTAGTTTGTAGTTTCCCATCTCTATTATACACCAAAAGAATTTGTATGAGCGGTACGAATTCATTTTTGTTACAGGATTGCATTGGTCTTGTTGTTGATGTTATCTGTGGTGTTCTACCTGGTTGGAAGGAAAAGTTGAAGATGATGTTAAAATTGGAAGGTCAGGACAAGCACACCATATTGAAAATATACTGATTTTTGTATTCTAGCCCATTTGGGTATTGTTGTTCATGATTTTGGGATTTGGGACTTGGGAATTGGACTGTAGATGAAGCAGAGAAAGCAATTGAAAAAACAGCAGAGGCTGTAGTGAGTATTGCAGATGCGACGGAGAAGGTGATCCAAGAGATGGAAGATGATCTTCCCGCCGACGGCAAGCTGAGGAAAGGGCTTTTGACAGTTGAAAATGCAGTAGAAGCAGCAGAAAAGGATGCCAAACTAGCTGAGAACGTTATTCACAAGGTACTTTCTTCGATGACTTTTTTGTAAATTGAAAAAAAAAAAAAATCAATTTTGCCCATAATTTCTTCTTTTCCTTTCTTTTTTTTTTTTTTTTTTGAATTTTTCTTTAAATTTGATATTTTTTCTGAAATAATAACTTTTTTCTTTACCCAATATGTCATTTTTTTAAGTATGATGCCAAATTTTAGCTTTTTTCTAATAATATTACTTTTTGACTAATATTTGGTCACTTACTAAATTGGGTCAATGAGTGACTTGACAAGTTAATTAGATGAACTACTTCAATTTTATACAATTATTCTATTGAATTTGCATGAGTTTATCTTATAAAAATTATAGAGCTGATAAATCAGTAAAATAAGTCATTTTTCGTAGAATCAAAATTATTAATGTCTATTTGTACCTTACTCCTCACTCCTTACTCCAAAATTCAGTAATAAGATTTTTAATTGAAGAAAGATTTTGCTATAAATATAAATATAATAATAATTTATTATAGTAAAATGATTTTATTTGACTTTTGATTTTTATTATAGTAAAATTATAAATTATTTAATAAATTTTAATATTAAGTAGAATTCATGTGAAGCTCAATTTGTTAAGTTATACTTTAATTTAATATAATTTTTTAAAATATTCATTTAATGAATCTTCACAGTTAGATTGATAGATATAGGTAAAAAAATTATTCAATAATTTGTATTCAATCTCAAAGACTGAAGAATTAAAATGATTTTTGATAATTAAATAACTTTTACAATAATCTATCTGAATATATAATTTTTTTATCACAGGGTGAATCTTACTCTGAGCCATGCCCTTTTTACCAGTGTACAGATTTTCTTTATATATTTATAATATTTTCTTTTGTCCTCCTTTCATTTACTAAATAAATATTAAATGTAAAAGTCTATGTATCATATTTACTTAAGTACCAAAGTTTATTTCTAGAAAAAGACTTTATTTATCTATTGTAGGGCCATAAAATAAATAGCTAAATTAAGAAATTAGAAGTTATAAATTTAAGTAAAATACTTCAAGCTTCATCATTCACTTTCATTAAATAATTATAAATATTTTTTTAAATGCATTTTTACTATTGAAATGAATTTACAGAACATATTTTCTTTAGTTATTGATACCTCCAAAAATTATCTCAAAAAATGATTTATAAGAAAAAAATGTTGCATCATGTACATATTGCTTCTCATTAATATAATTTATTTCTTTTATTACTGTTTTAAAAAAAAAAAACACAAGATTTAGCCTAAAACTTTGGGGCTGGACCCTATTCACACCAAATCCAAGTAGCTCTTGATTAGATACTAAGAAAAAAAAAAGTATTATTAGAGATTTACTAAAAGTTTGGCTTAAAATAAATAAAATGAAGCTAATGAATAATGGTCAAATGGCAAACTGGGTCGAGCTGGCATTTTGGACCGTGAGAACGGGCTTCAGCCTCCAAAAGTTTACACATATAAGCCTCTTATTCAGTCTTTGGGTCTTTTTCTAAAGAGCCTACCTAGACTTGCCACTGGAGCTGAAATTTGGGTGAGTCGGACGGAGTTTTAATAAATTTAATATAACCATATTAACAATAATTGAACCCGACTCAAGTCGAATTGTTGATCCAACTTAAACTGAGTGCTGACCCGAATTGCTAGCCTGACTCAATCCATATGCTATATTAAATTTTTTGAATGGGTTGAGTCGGGTTTGATCAATTTTAAAAAAGTTTGACCCAATACGACTCAAATTTAATTTGGGTTTTTTTTCTTCTTCAACCTAATCTGACCTTAATTTAAAAATATAAAACTCAACCCACTTGATTTCTTGAGTCAAGTCATGCAGGTCAGATTAAAACCCGACTCAATTGTCACCCCTACTTGACATTATCAAACAAGATACAAGAGAATTCAAGAATTGTTTACTCAAGAATCATTTAAAAGACTTTCTTCTCATCTAAATGCAGACTTGGGTTGAAGCCTCTTCTTGACCTTAGTTCAAGTGCTCAACTTTAAATGTTATATTTGTCGGAACTTCCAATAAATCAGATTTAACATTAATGATATTAAATAATATTATCAACATATATAATATCTGATTTTTGATATGTCTGTGCATTATCCATATTTGTGGATACATCCATCCCTAACCAATAGAGTAATCGTATTAATTGGATTAAAGTTTTTTAAGATATATGATATATATTAATTGTTCGAGAAATTAATAACCTTGGAATAGAGTAAGTGGTTTTGGATTGTGAAGTTGACAAAATTCCCATGTCGTTGGAAAATCAACGACTCTATATAATACTTAAAGTCCTTTCAGTGACTAGCTTTTGAGAGTGAGTTCTATTTAATAATGTTAATATGATTTTGTTCATGGATTTAATGTTAGAGAGGATAAATATTGATTATGGAATAGTGAATTGGTGGGTGATCTTTCATTTCTGTTTAATGTAAATTCAGATTGATGAATTAAAGGAAGACGTGGAAACAATTCTGGAGCCTGTCCTCAATCAAGAAGTAGTCAAAGAAGAAGCCTAAGTAGAATTTCAGAACAGCTTGTTCATGTAATCATGTTGAACAAGTATTTCTATGTATTCAAGTAGACACACATGCTTTTTTGTTGGATGTGATGCTTAGATTAAAATATTAGCAAATGTTTTTTGATAATCATTAAACTATTGATATGATATTTATCGGTCAATATCTTATATCTCACGTGTATAAATTACAATGGATATAGTATTATAGTCTATAGCCTAAAATATTAATTTTCACATATTGACTTGTATCGTTGCATTGGACATTCATTGATTTTATAGTTTAACTTATGTCTAATCGAATTGAGTAGAAAGTCTTTTGGAACAAATTGATACCTCATTTTATATAATGAAATTATAAGGGAAACTGGTGTTGGATATCGAACTTGTTCTTTTGTCTACTTGTCTTAAGAGATTAGAATTTGGTCCAAAAGCCCGAAGAACCCGGCTAGAGAAAAGATGCAGTTGAGCCAAAATTGTCAGCTTTATTTATAATAGGCCTGGGCTTGGACAAAAAAAAAAGGCCTGATTATTATTCTGGCTGGGCTTGGACCTCTGTATATGAAATCCCGAGCCCGACTCGATTTATGTAGACGAAAAAAAGTTATATAAGAGATTGCCCGTCACACCTGATCCATTTTTTTTTTATTATTATTAAACTTCCTTTTTGAGAATGATAATCTAACGTGTTAGATCGGAAGCTAACTGAATTACCCACATTTACAATAAATCTCATTAAAACATTCAGATGAAAGCCAATTGATCGGAAGCTATCGATTTTTTTTTTGAGTTTTAAAAAAATGACCTAGATTTTATTTAATGATCTTATGGAAAGTTTTCTCTAAATATGAGGTTAACTAAAATGATCTTGATTAGATTTATGAATGAATTTCCTCATCATTTATCTAAGTATATAGTGTTTGAAAATATTATAAAATCTTGTGGCACCCAATCGATGAAGAATTATCAACCTCTATACAGCAAGTGACTATTTTAATCTCCCTAGACTTTCTGTAAAGAATTCATTTCCAAACTTTCAAATTTTAGATCCATAAGATCAAACTTTAGGACATTCCTTTAAACCCACTTTAAAGTTTAAACTTCTCCTAATCTACTCTATTCCATACCATCCCCTCTACTTGTACCTACGGGTGCAAATTGGGCCGGGCTTAACCCGAGCCTCCATGTAAAATAACAGGACAAATTTAAATTTGGGTTGGGCCTGGGTAGTTCATGAAAGAGACTGCGTTTTAGCTACATTTTATAAAATATAATTTTCTTTAATTGATATTGCATATAAATAACTAAGTTATTTAACATTATTATATAGAATCACAAAAAAAAAAAAAATTTCCATTTTAAACCCGCAGAAGCCCACGTCCACATTTCAGGCTTGAAATCACGTCGGGCTCAGGTTTGAGTAATTCTGGTTGATCCAGGTTCAGACTCAGGCTCCAATCTTTTGTAATTTAGGCTTACGCTTAGGATAAAAAACCTAACCGAGCACGCCCACGTTGCCGAAATTTTTTCTCTTCAAATTTTTTTTTTTTTTTGGGAAATCTCATTTTTTTAAAAAAAAAAACATTAAAATAAATAAATAAAGGCTGTTTTAAAAAAAATTAATAAATATAAATATTGGCCGATATTCTGAGATATCGACCGGACCCGCAACCGATATTTGTTTGGCCAATTTCTTTTTTCTCTGTGCGTATCAACCAAGATTTATACCCCTACTTGTACCTCAGTATGCAATATACAACCAATACCCCAGTATGCAATATATAAACAAAAATCTAATATGATAGAATAGGCTAAATTTAGAGTTAATAATTTCCTTGTGTCCCATTCACTATGTCAAGGTATGATATGTTGGTCCTACCACATATGAATTAAATTACTTTAAAAACATTCCTCCATGGATACAGTTCATTGAGATCTATTCTACAATGAGCTCCATCATTGGATGGATTATCTGTGTTCTAAATTTCTATTAGGCAAGCACGCCCTACTCACCCATCTTAACCACCAAATATGATGATAATTGTGTTATTGAACGGCATGATCATTGATTTACCCCTCTCTAGAAAATAATTATAATAATAAACGACTAACCCATTGCTTTGACTCCGCACTTGGAATCAGTGAAAACGGAATGACATGGATTGGATGAATCTGATCAAGCTCAAGTACATCCACTCCGTTCCGTTCCATTCTGTTCCCATGACTTCAGAAACCAAACATAATGTAAAAGTAGAAGGAGAGTTGGTGCAATGCAGGAGATGGGCTAAAACAATCACAAGCATTTGTATCATATATAGTGAAGCTAAGACAAATTTACAAAATTACCTTCTAATATCATGGTTGGCTTAGAAAAGAAAATTACCTAATATGTAACATATGTATGTTAGGTGATCATATAATGCCGAAGTGAACATTTCCCAAGTGTTTGTAGCATTCATCACTGGCATCAAAGCACTCCAAACAGACCCAGCATAAGTGTTTCCCGCACTTGCATTCTAAATGGTTACATCCTTCCACCTTCTCAATGACGTAGCTACAGACAGGGCAGTTCTTCACATTATCATCTTTCCCTTTACGCCACTGAACGAGGGATGCATCAGGATCTTCCTTGAACTCCCTATACCTCTCGCATGATATCAAAGGATGGTATTCCAGATGACACTTCCGGCATGTCTCCACAAAGCAAGCACCACATACAAAGGGTGATTGCTCAACCCACGTCTCAGGTCCTGCCACCTGATACACAGCAGGGCAGTCGGGGGATGGACAGAACCTGTAGAGGCCACCACTGGATGCCACAAATGCACCCAGTGATGCCCTGAAGAGATCTTCAAACTTATCGCCCGGCAGCAAACACCTCAAATCCACAATCAGAATTGGAGTCTTGCAACCCTCCTGAGTGCAGCATAAGGGGAATCCCTCACGGCTTTTTATTGCAGATTCACATTGATCAACCAAGCATGTGGAGCAGAATACATGCCCACAGGCTTCAAGCTTGTAACAATCTTCTACCTCGCACAAGCAGATTGGACATGTGGTTTCCCCTATAGACACATTGCCTCGCTCACCACTCAAAGATTGTGCCGTCTCAAAAATAATTTGTTCCACTCTTTGCTTCAATTCCTTGTTTCCTTGCACAGAAAGGATATGGCGTCTGATGTTCAGCACAAACTCTACACCAGGTATCTTCTCCTTGAGCCCATGAAGATCTGGTCCAAACCTTCGAACCACCTCTTTCATCAGATCATGTGGCAGATTGCTGCCTCGTAGATGAATTTCGAGTTGCTTGTTTTCATGAAGATGCAAGATGTATTCAACCAGTTTCTGCTCAGCCACAGTGACTTCATGTGGAGGGCCAAAGACTTTGACCTTTAGATTCCGCTTATCATGCAGAATGTAAGTCCCTGTTTCCTGTTCCACTCTCTTCACAAGTGAAATTCCTTCTCGGGAAAACAGTAGCTGCATCACATTTGGAGTGAGGCTTGCATGAACTATGATTTTCCCATTCATCAACTGTTCCAGTGGCCTTCGTAATTCTGCCACAGTCTTAGTTGCATTTGAGGATACCTTCACACAGTAGGAACCATTGTCATTCCTGTCCAGAGAAATCGATGCACCTGCACCATCAGAAGTCAGAAATTCCTTAGAAAACCTCATTAACTGCTTTCCTCTGTGAAATATATTTATAACCTAAATAAGAGCCTATGACATGGTAAGTGCTGACTGTTACAACCAGAAAGGTTTTGAGTTTGAGTCATATAATATCATTCCTTTCCCTTGTTATTAGTGAGTGAGAAGGATGTACCTTTCCGGTGTTTGAAGCACTCAAGCAAAGAATCGAGTTGTTTTCTGATGACACGATACACAGGTGCAGGGCATGATATGGAGCTGTGAAAAACCTGCTGACAATGTATCTTCTGCCATGGAAGGAAGCCACGGAGTGCTTTCCCTTGAATGTCTTGCAAAGCATTTGCTGCTTCCAGATGTAGATTTCCATCAAAACTGATCAAAGCTTTCATCAGGTAATCCTTTGGTTCAGGAAGAAACACTTGGATCCTACAATTATTACTAGGGAAGTTCTTATGAGGCATGAAGGCAGCAATTTCTCTTCGTAGTGCCTCTGCACAATCATCAACTGAGGGCCGATCCACAGCTTCCCCTCTTAACAGGAAAACATCTATAAATCTCCTATCTGTTACATTCCTCATAGCATCAGCAACTTCTTGTTCTGAAGTATCTTTGTCTAGACCTACAATGATAACTGAGTCTTTGTTTTTGTGGCTAATTTCACAACGGACAGACCTTCCCCTAATGAACATGGAAGAGCAATCCTTGCGAATAAAACAAACATCCTGCTCAGCACATTTGACAATGGCAATACCCTTACTAGGCCTGCGTGGCCAAGAAATCCTGGCCCTTACTGCGGGAAATGGCAGTGCTTTCAGATCACCTCCTATGGAGCTCTTTGCAGGAAATACTTTCAGCAAAGAGCCTCGAAACTCTACTTCATTCATCTTCATCACAGCATTTTCAGCAGATTCAGGAGTAAGAAATGTTATCTTACCCCACTTTCCTGAGTCACCACCTTCTTGTCCAATGCCTGTGTATTTGTGGAACCCAGCTATACCAGAAGTGCAGTTGTCAAACATCATAAGGAGTTCCCTGTCATCAAGTAAATGAGCATTTGAATGGCAAACTTCCACACTAAAGTATCTTTTTTCCAGTTCCAGATAATTAATCTTGGCACCAGCTCCAAATAATGCCACTGAAGGATAAAAACCAGGTCCCCCATTAAATAAGCTTTTCTCAATGCATTCATCCTTTAACCACTTCATTTCGTGCTGCAAGGCATTATTTACAATCTTGGAAACCTTGTCAATGTCTTTTAATGAGGCAAACAGATGAATCTCCCCCTTCTCAAAATCAGCATCAATTCCTATACGACTGTCCATGCAATATCCACGAATGTGTGAAACAAGACAAAGCAGATTCTTTTTGAACTTCCCACAGAACCTTCTCAAGAGATTGCTGCCAAGGGCAGCAATCACATGCATCTGCATCTTTCGGCTCTCCAACTGTGAGATCTCAAAGGGAGGAGGAGGCCGAAGTTCAACCAAGCATTCATAATCAAAACTAGTTACACAAACCAAATACAGATTTGATGTTGATAGAAGTTCACCAAAAACGACCCAGCTTGGGTTCTGACCATATACCAGCAGCGAACATGAAGGATGGAGTTGCACATGTTGACCAGTCAAAGCTACCTCATAACCAAGCCGATCATTTCCAGAATACATAGCTACATTTTCTGCAAGGGAAGAAAGCATTGCCTTCTTTAACAGTTTATCCCATACAGTACAAACATTTGACCTCCACTTCCAGACACTGGGAACTGTAATTTTGAGTTCTTGTTGAAGGCAGTGTTCTAATTCGAGAACAGTGTCCCTACATCTTCTCATGGACTTTGCATTGATGCTGTTTTCCCAACACCACTTACTTCTTCTCTCGTGGTGCTCATTCTCCCATTCCTTGTAGACTGACAACAATGTGAAAAGGTCCCCATCACGATGGCAGAATTGTACCCTAAGACGGTCTGCTTTTGATTTTTCCTCATCACTACCAACCCTACAAAAAATGCTACTGGCATTCGCCATAACACCAGCAAGAACAAGAGCCTCTCTAGCCAAGCCAAAATGCCAGCCCTTGAGGATAAGCGTTCCAAGCCGAGGTTCAATCCCCAATTTGACAAGGCAGCGGCCAACATCTGTTAGTTCTAAAACACCATTTTTTCTAATAACAGCCTCTAGCTGAATTAGGTTCCTGATAGCCATGTCAACAGCCTCTGGCCTGGGTGAATCAACAAAATCAAAATTTTGTACGTCTTTGGTTCCCAAGGAAAGAATCTTCAAAATGGCAATGCCAAGGTGAACTTTACGAATTTCAGGTTCCATGTGAATTTCCATAGACTGAAAATCACATTCCGAATAAAGCCTGTAACACTGCCCTGGCTCTGTTCTACCAGCACGACCAGCCCGCTGTTTAGCAGAACTTTGGCTTATCCAGCAAACTTTGAGCACATTCATGCCAGAGCTTGGTTCAAAGCGACTCTCTTTAGCCATGCCAGTGTCAATTACATACTTAACACCTGGAATGGTTAGAGATGTCTCTGCTAAATTTGTGGAAAAAATGACTTTCCTCTTACCAGGGTAGTCCTGAAAGACATAACTCTGTTCTTCACAGGAAAGTTTTCCATGCAATGCCAAAGAAACTGCAGCAGGTGCATTGAAATTTTCACAAGCCCACTCCACCTCAGATTGAGAAGTCAGGAAAGCAAGAATTGCTCCATCATCCTCAGTTTTGTGAATCTTAATTGCCATCTGAACAGCATCAGAAACATAAGAAGATAGGTTGCAGGAATTGAGCTTTGCAACAGGAGTCCACATACACTCTGCAGATACATCTGGAACATACTTGATTTCAACAGGAAAAGTTCTGCCCCTCACATGAAACATGTCACAACCATAGAAATATTCTGAAAGTTTGCATGAATCAGCAGTTGCAGACATTATAATAAGCTTTAAATCTACCCTCTTAATCAGTAACTTTTTTACCAGTGCCAATAAAAGATCAGTGTTCAAACTCCTTTCATGAGCTTCATCTACAACTATGTATGAAATCCTATCCAAGTTCATATCATACATGAGGTGTTGGAGGAGACAATTATCTGTCAAAAATACTATCTTAGAAGTGAATGCTTGAGTGGATGAGAATCTCTGATAGCAAATCACCGAATGCTCTGCATAGCACCCTGTACTTTCTTCTCCAACTCTTTGCGCCAAAGTCATCGTAGCAATTTTTCGGGGCTGCGTACAGATGATTGAGCCCTCAGCAGCTAGTCCTGAATCAGCAAGATATTGAACCAACTGCGTACTCTTCCCACAACCAGTCTCCCCAATCAAGACCAATACCTGGTGATGGAAGAATAGAAACTGAATATTTGTTTTCATAACAAAGTAAACAGGTCTTACCATACAGTGGAGAGAAAAAATTGAGCATGAACATAAGAGTTAGATATGAAGCAAACAGTTGATGTGATGGCCCCACCATGAACAGACTATACAGAAATTAATTCAGTAGAGAATATTTTTTTTAATATTTCTCAGGTACTTAAGTACAACAAATGCATCCAATGGGAGAAGATTTACTACAACATTTACTGCTGATATCTGTAATCAATAAGAGAGGGATGTACATATATCCACAAGTACTTGAGAATTTTTGCATTTTCAAACCATAAATTTCTGTGATGACAAACATATATAACAGGATCTTTAAAACCTATCAAATCTTGTCCAAAGCCGGATGACTTAAACAAGTACAATTCACAAGGTAGGTGCCAAACAAAAGGAGTTCAATATATTGGCTGCATTGGATCTCAACTGCAACTAGACAGAAGCTACCCATATAATTAAGTTTCTGCAGTATTTGATGGAGAAGAACTTCATAGTACTCAATTATTTTATTTCAGGAGATCTTGGCCCAACTCGATGGGGATCCAAAAAGTTTCCATAGCAACATCAGTGCTACTTAAAAATGGACAAGCTATCTCTAATCTATTGTGCAATGAAACCAATTTTGGAATATAGCTTGACAATATAGTTTACTACAAACCCAAAATTGATAATCGTACTGATATTCTGCAGTATATAAAGGAGAAGAATAAGACTTCAATTAACTCCATGGTAACATGTTCCAAGTTGGCAGAAATCAACTATCCTCAGTTTGTCAAGTTGGGGCTTGGGACTATCAAAACAAGCAGTTCTGTGGAGGGGCTGTCTCCAAGCATATTCATTAGGATTGTAACATGTAAAAGAATCATTTGGAATAACTGATCATTTTAGATGTCTTTTCTGTTTTTTCTTAATGACTGATTATGCATATTAAATTATGTATATTTGCAATTATATTCTTCAAAATTTGCACGGTTTTGTTGTAATATTTAAAACAAGCATTTGAAATGACTGAACATGTTTTTTTCTTTTAAATCTCGCTGATGGTTGTAGATCTAATTTTGTTACTTTTCGATACTTACACAGTTTGAATATTATTAAACATTTGCACCTTATTGCGATTGATAACCACATTATTTTCAGATACTGCAGATTTAAATGTTAAATTTGCTTCAATACAGTTTCACAATTAATCACAAAGATTCCCTAAAACATAAATATATGCCTGTAATTGTGATAGTTCTTTCCTCAAATCTCAGAAGTTCATTTCCCAAATTAGAGATTTGAAAAGCAGACAGTGACAATGTCAGGAGATTGCTCATATGTGAAGTTGCAAAGGTTCCAGGTATGAGTTATATCGATACACTTGAACCTGCAATCACAAGATAACAGCATAGAAGAAAAAAAAGCTGATCTTAACCGTGATGGAAATAACTGAGTTTTGTAGGATTCCCAATCGATAAAAAAAAAAAAACTGATTTTTTATGGTGATGGATAATTTTTCATGGTCGTTTCTTCTCAAATCATAACAAACAATTCAATTGCAATAAGCAACTACGACAGTAACTCTACATTAAATTATGAAACAATCATAATATAGATATGGCATTCAAATTTGACGAGGACTAATGTACCTGATTGCTATTGATCTTCTCGAGGAGCTGCTGCCGATGGCCATAAATCGGCAAGCCTTCTTCAAGGCGGCGGCACTCCCGTGTCATCAGATGCTGAATTTTGCCCCAGTCAAAGTCTGGGCCAAAGCTGAACACCGCCAGCTCTTTGTCCACAGAGTCTTCCCACTTTGGGCCGTCAAGATGGGCTAGAATACAGTACATGGCCGCTTTGAATTCCTCAAATCTCTTCTCAATTTTCGCACTCTCCTCCCTCAGAGACTGCAATTTCGACTGCCGGTCAAGCTGTAACCCGAGCTTGGACACCCTCCGCATTTCAGCCGAAATTGCACTAATCTGAGCTGACAGATCTTCGACCCGCCCCCGGCACTGGCGTGCAGACTCGCCGTTTAGAAGGTCATGGACGCGGGAGGAGAAGAGGTCAGAGAGCCGAGACGTGAGGTCCAATCTGTCGGGGAGTGACTGCTGCAAAACGGGGGTGAGGCAGTGGGCTCCGTCGAGGCGTCGGGACCAAAGGTAGACGATGGCGTCGACCGCGGAGGGAGCATGGAAGAAGATGAGGCGGCCAGCGACTGGGCCGGAGTTGTAGGTGTCGAATTTGCCGGGTGCGGAGGGACAGGCAGCGATGAGGGCAGCGACGTCCGGCTTATGGAAGGGCCGGCGGCGGGAGAGAAGATTGATGATGTATTCCGGCGACCGAGCGGAAGAGACCCCTTTACTCATCTTTGTTCATTAATTCCCTGTGTGTCCCCTCTCTCAGCCTTTCAAAGACTTGCGCGAGAAGAATGCTTGGAAGTAAGCGAAGAGCAAGAAGGAGAAAGGGAAAGTTTTGGAGGGGAGAAAAAGAGACAAAAGATCATTGAAAAGCAGCCAAATCAAAGAGGCGCCCCAATGCCTTTATTTTATTTTTATTTTTCTATTAATCTTCAAGAAGGGACCACATGTGACCAGTCTAAAATGAATATAATTAAAAGTTCATTTAATTTTAGAATTTTAAAAAAAAAATTACAATTTTTTTTACAATACAAAAACCCACTTAAACGGAGAAAAGTTTGATCTATGTCAACTTTATCTACTATATTTGTTAATGCAATCTCACTAGTGAATTCCATAATTTGATACTACTTGTCAATGTGATTTCACTTGTACAATTAAAATGATTCTCATATTATTTGAATTTCTAACACGAAATTTAAAATCATATCACATTACATATTAAAATCATCACAAGTTTCTTACAAAGTACAATAACAAATGAAATTCAAAATCATATCACACTAGTTAGGTATTAAAATCATCATAGATTTTATACAAAATGCCTTTTCTGTATTAGCCTCACTATTAAAGAAAAGTCTTTATCCAATTGATTCTCCACAATAGCTATTTGTCAACATCTCTATTCAAGAAATTATAGATTGATTTGATTGATGTCTTGATTGATTATTTTTCTTTGCTAGATGGTGTATCACACGGGTCTAAATATCGGTCGATACATTTCTTATCGGCTGATATGTATCGATTTTCTAGGGCCAAAAATGTTATCGGCCAATATGACCGACATTTGGTCCAGAATATCGGTCACTATATCGGCCGATATGCATAAAAATAGGTATTTAAAATTTATTTGATTTAAAAAAAACAAAAAACAAAAACTGATATTGCCATTTTAACGGTTTTCTACGATTTTTTGACAGTTTTCTACAGTTTTTGATGGTTTTTCACGGCTTTGAATATCGAAGGAGAGAGAAATGTAATTAAATGCAAATATTGGAGGAGAGAGAAACTTATTGGTCGATTATTCGACCCCTGGTATATATAGGTGTTAATAATATAAAAAAACCAAGTAATATCTATTTTTTTATATCTTGCATGCACTTGTTGAGATTTTCTTCACATTCAAGAAATTAGCATCTAGAATTCTTGAATTGTGGATATATGTTTGCAAATGGATGCATTTTAATATCTTTCTAATCATTAATAGGGCTGCAACTCTGGTCGGGTTTTGTCCCGACCCACATAGCTAGACCTAAGAAATTATGTTGGTCGAGTCAAGAATTTCGGATCAACGGGTCGAATTGAGAAGATAAAAACCCACATAAAATTTGGGTCAGTCGGGTTGAGGATTCTACAAGGTAACCTGACTTGACCCAGCTAAAATGGCTTCAGAATGAGGGTCGGGTCAGAATTCAGGTTGATTCGAGTTGTGAAGTCCGAGTTGAAAATTCGGGTCAGGTCGGATCAAGTTCTATAAATATTAACTTAGGTCGGGTTGGATTTTAAAGAACCCGACCCACCCAACCCGAGTTGCATGCCTACTAATTAATGAAATTTTATATAAGCTATTAATATATATTAATCTTTTTAGATTGAGCATTCTCTGCAAGATTAATAGATATTATCTACTAATGGTTACAAATTGACAAAAAACTTTTAAGGAGTTAGCCTTTTTTTTTTTAAGATGTATCTAAGCATCCTACGTGACTAATTCTTGAGCTGTAAACCTCCCAATTCACATACGTTGGATACAAAATTAAAGAGAATTGACCATCAAGCTAACTCCTCAAAGTTAGGTGTTAATTTGAATTGATTTTAATTTCATTGAACTTTAAATCAACTAAGTCAGTACCAATAAGTATATAATTTTTTTTATTTGAGTAACTTAACCAGATTTAATTTTAGTCAAGTTGAATGTAAATATTATTATAATATAATGACGATACTCTACCATCATTTTTAATGAATAAAATGTAAAAAAGCAGGTAAAGGATCTTTATGAGAACTAGACCTACTAATGAATTTAATCCGGTTACTTTTAAGTTCAGGATCATCAATTCATTACTTATTTACTTTAAAAGAGGTTAGTCAATTTCAATCTATTTCAAATCATAAAACTTGACAACTACCTTTAGAAATATTTAGAGTTCAAATATAATATTCATAATTATTATTTAATATATAAAAAATGTGATACACAATAGAAAATATTTTATGTCAATTAATGATAAAACTTCGCTTAGATATTTTTAAGGTTGCAACTTGTTTTGACCTGACCTGCAGGACTTGATCCAAAAAATCATATGGGTTGGGTTGTGAATTTCGGGTCAATGGGTCGAGTTGGATTGAAAAGACTAAAACCCGCATAGAATTCAGGTTAGGTTGAGTTGAAGATTTTAGAAGTTAATCTGAATCAATCCAACTTAATTTGGTATGACTTGACTAAAATTAAACTAAAATGAATTTAAAATAAAGGTCGAGTCTGAATTCGAATTAATTTATGTTAGAATTTGAGTTGGATTAGATTGAGAATTTTGGATTGAGATTTCGAATAAGGTTGGATTGAATTCTATAATAAACTCAGCTCACTTGCAGCCCTACTTCGTATTTTTAAAACTGTATACACTTTGGCTGCATTTAGATGATGTAAGATGAGGTAATCTGAAATAATTCCATTATCCCTATTTAGTAATTAAAGAATAAAATTAAAAGTAATAATTTTTAAATATTCATAATACTTAAATACTTAAAGTAAACCTCTATAAAACTCCTCAAGCAAAGGCAGCTTTTGTGGATCATTTCTAATGAACAAAATGAAAAGGACACCTCAAAAGTCAGAAGTATGAGAACGACATAATAATGGTTTGCTTTAATACATCTCAGATGATTCACATAAAATATTTATAATTATTAATTTAATAATTATAAATATTATTTAATAATAACTGCAGTTCATCTGTTACCTTTCTAATTCCATCTAATTTTGATATATTTTAAGAGTAGGAAGTCACTTGTAGAGTTTTACATATGCCATGATTTAAATAAAAAATTATTAATTTAATAAATGAAGAACATGTTAAATAATAGAAAGTATTTTCTGTCAATTAATATGAATAAGAACTTGCAGGTTTCTATCATTTATTTTTTGTATTTTAGAAAAGAATTTATGATACACTTAAATTTTTTTAATATTTGACTATAAAAACTTTCTAATCAATAAGTTTGCTTAAGTCCTTTGGTTGGGTTGTCTCTCTCTTTTAAATATAGGAAAAAAATATTTTTATGAATATTAAATAAAATATTGTACGACATCATGTCAAATTTTTTAATTTTTAAAGGTCTCACTGAGGAAGTTGATGTCACCATTCCACTCCCATTTCTGACAGAGTGAGAATGGAGTTGATGGGACCATTTGACAGTATAAAGGGCCTAATGAAATCACCTCGGTTTCACCACCATTGAATTTACAGATTATGTTTTTAATAAATTAATATTTTAGACAATTTCTTTTTTAAAAATAGATCTTTGAAATTTTATAAAAAGATAATATAAAAATATCAAGTCAATAGAAATAAAGTTCTTGCCAATGCAAAGCTTATAAATAAAATAAATAATATTTACAATGAAGGATGTTTTTCAAATGATTGAATTTTTTTAATGATTAAAATTCATATTAACTAAATATTATGTTTTTTATATTAATACATGATAATATTGTTAAATAACCAAATATAAGATTTTTTTTTCTTCATTTTAAGTTTTGTTTGAGTATCTTTAGTGAGTTGAGCTCTATTTTAATTATTCAGATTTAATTTTTGTTATGGATTTAATTTCATGTCATGTATTTTTTTCTCATTCTTAATTAACTTACAATTCGCAACCAAATTGGTTCTTAAAAAGTTTAATGGTTATGATTCGAATTAGTACCAAATTTAATTTCTATACATGCATATCAAATTTAGGCCCTTGAGGAAGACAAAGCATGCATCAATTTAATTTTATTAATTTTGTTTGGGAACATAATATTTTTTTATGAAAATATAATCTTGTATTTTATTATCTAGTAATTTATTTTATATTTATTTAATAATAATTTAATATTATTTATAATATAATATTCATAGCATGGATTTGACCGTCGTTGAACTCAGTTGAACCTTATTTAACTCATCTTCCTCGAAGATAATTCAAAAGACCATTGGTTCTGATAACATTGACAACATATATTATAAAGATATGTAACACGTAGTGGGTAATGATTATTTTATATCCAACAATAACCATCTCTCAATAAATGCCATTTAAAAGATAGTTAATTATATTTATAGGACTCAAATCTGTTTATTTAAGTTTTGATTCAAATTTATTTAAATTTAAAATAAAAATCATTTGTATTATTCTATTAAAAAACTTGTTATATAAATTCCATATTAGTATACAAACCTACAATGAGGGTAATCTAACTTACACCGAAGCTTATATCTATACATAAGTAGAAATAATGATAAAACTCCAACCACTACACATTTTATGGCTTAGATGTCAAATCCAGATTTCACGTCCTTCCAAATTTTACTATTGGCCATTAATCTAGAGAAGTTAAAATTGGTTGAATTAGGTTAGATTAACTCACTCAATAAATGTGTCAACATTTATAAGTAGATTAAATCTACTATTTAAAAATAAATCAGATGAGTCAACCTATTTATATTTTGTCATGTTATAGAACCAAGTCGATCGATTTAATAAATGAAATATCTTTATTGTGTATATTAGTTCATTTAAACTTATTCAAATTGAGTTAGTCTATTTAATAAATAAATAAATGTATAATTTATGTTGGATCAACTATTTAATAAATAAGTTAAAAGTTGGATTGACAGAGGTATGACTTAAGCTGAGCCTAAACCAGGGGCAAAATATCATTCTATAATGAGGACATGGCCCGCCAGTTTTGCCAATGAAAGATTGAAAACTCCACATAACTAAAGTAACTGTCTAACTGACAAAAGCCACCTTCTTATCAGTTCTGTCCTTTTTATTTGCGCTTACTTGCGCTCGAAGAAAGAGTTAGACCACTGTGTTACCAAGTAAGGCTCTTTAATAAAGTATGTCGTGAAATGATTGATGCATTTTTCCTAATTGAATTTATTTGATAGATATGAAATATATGAAATTTTACTATCAATTAATAATTCAAATTGTATAATCTTAATTTTTAATCATTGATTTTTAAATATTTAAAATCAAGAGACAGAATAACTAGATATAGATGAAACTTCAAATACAATTTACTTGTATAATTATCTTTATATTACATTTAATTATGTAGATTTCAGGACTCATTAGATAGATTTATTAGAGAATCTCAATAGACAAAATCTTTATAGAATTTTTCCTAAAGAAAAAGATCTCCCACTCTGATGTCTCCACTCCACTCACCTTCCACCAGTAAAAGTGGCGGCCCACAGTATGACACCAAAACAAAGGGAGTTTATATTTTATTTTACAGTAGGTCTTTTTGTTAAAAAAGGTTTTTTTAATGCATTTGTACAAAATAAACGGAGGGTGGCCATCCTAATACATGTAAATTTTTTAAGAGACATGGTGTGAAGTAAAATGTCTATTTTATTCCTATCGGTATACTGCTCAATAAGTATCGGTGTACTGATAACACGCCGCTCTACATGTATATGTTCTGCGTACTGGTGCACCGTACTTCTTGAACGGTGCACTGAGATGGATAAAATGAGCATTTCACTTTTTTCTATGTCTCCTAAAAGATTTTGCCCATGTTAAAATGGACACTCTTATCCAAACATAGATAACTTTTATCTTGTACTTCTTAAATAATTTTACCCAAAACAGATGTACTTGTAAGTAAGTGACAAGCAAGAAAAGTCTAATTAGTGGACTAGAACTATATAATTAGATAAAATACTTATTACAATCTAAATAAATTATAAAATTTATTTTCATTGATGACCACAACTCATAAATCAAGAGCACTGGTTTGAATGATAAATGAAGTGCCTAATAGTTTTATAGGTATCTCAAAATAAGAGTAATGATATTTACATAGGCAAAAGAGAGGTTGGCAGCAAGTCCCAATTCTTAAGGAATGATCCGGTGCCACTGTAAATATCATTACCCTAAAATAATTATACTGATAATGCAGTTTTCTCGAATATTTCTTTGTCAAACTATTTAATACACTTGGAATGGAGATCTCATAATTCAGATTTCAATTCAACTCGGAGCAATTATGTGCAACTCAACTTCAATATTTCAAGTACTAAAATAACTATAATCTTGGAAATGGAAAATGAACCTATAACCATAACTCAACTATTTTAATTTGGTAAGTTCTCACAAAATAGGTCTATATAACCATGTTTAGGTAAATGGCAACCTTAGAATAGATCTAGCAAATTTGAACCGACTTAGCTCATTTAATAAATAGGCAGATCCAACCCAACTGTTTAATAAATGAGTAAACTCAACCAAAATTTATTTATAATTTGGTAGATCGAATGAGGACTATATTTAGAAAAGTCTCTTTGGTTTGTTAAACGGATAAATTGATCAAATCTAAAATTTAAAATAGACTCAAATTAGACTAAATCCATTTAAATAAGATTTAAAATAGACAAACTCAAAATAAAACTAAACTCCAAATGAAACTCTGATGCTACTTACAACTGGTTTCCACCATTACTAATCACCATTAGTCCTCATAACGCATCAGAGCAAGACGACTCCCTATCAACTTTCACCTCTTGTGTTCATTCCGTGTTTGTATTTGATTTATGCTCAATTACAAAAGGTCATTCCCTATTGAATTTATCAAATGTGTGGATTAAGAAATTTATTTATGCTTTGAAGATTAATCAGATAAAGCGTCTACACACCTTAGTTAAAAAATAAACTTTCACAATTCTAACTTCTAACTAGGCAGTCCGGTCTTTCCACAAGTCCTTATTAAGACTGGGCTTCTAGTCCAAAAAATTAGTCTGATAGATTGAAATATCCAGTTCCATATAAGTCCTTAGTTTTTCTCCTTCCCGTTTGAACAAGACTCTCTAATAGATAAAATGTCACCAACCATCTCATTCGACTAAAGAATCCCTAACCCATATGCTGTGCTTCAAGCCCCAAAAAGTAGTTTAATAGGTGAAATGATTCAATCTCTTATAAATCTTTAGATTTTCCCCTCACAACTGATTTGATACTCTGGTTCACACCTCAATAGTAACATAACAAGCAACTACTCTCCTCCTTTGATACCGCTGTTAAGATTGAGCTTCCAACAACTCAAAAAATAATCTGTTAATACCTCAATAGTTTCATAAGAAGCAACCACTCTCCTCCTCTCGTGTGAAATAAAAAAAGAGAAAAGTTCAGAAGATTGACCACTAATCTCTTTAAGAATTGAGTGCAAATCAAGGCATCACATCGAACAAAAGCACTGACCCACTTAAAAATTTTGAAGGGCAAGAGTCGTTTTCTTAATAAAATACTTTACTTGCTCCAATCAGCTTCGTCCACCTATAAAATCACTGTCCATCCTCCTAATATGACAACCAATTCTTCTCTCTCTCTCTCTCCCTAGTGCACCAAAATGGCTGCAATCATTGCTAGAGCCATTGGCGCAGTCCTACTACTGTGTTGTGTGGTGTGGACCTCAGCTACAGATTACACAGTGGGGGATACGAATGGATGGACCACAAATGTCGACTACAGCACTTGGATAAGCGGCAAAACATTCAATGTCAATGATACTCTTGGTAAATTATGTCTATAGCACAGTTCTAAGTTACTAATATTATTAGTGTCACACTTCAAGAAATTAATCAAAACATTTCTTTTCAAAAAAAAAAAGAAGATTGGCTGATTATTTAGTTCTGCAGCACTCTTTCGACTATTGTTTTTATAAATTTTTTTTTAGATTTATGTGTGGAAAATTCAGATAGAGTTCTACTAAAATTTTCACGGATGAACCCACTATTAGGTCATAGGGCTCGAATTCATAATCTTTAACTTCCTGAGAAAGGAGGTAACTAGTTGAACTACTGTTATGTAGATTTATTTTCATAATTTTCTTAGGAGAGTTCTATGAACTCTTAGCAAAAACTCTTTGAGAGACAGTCCTCTATTATAATGTATTTTATGTTATTGTGAATGGATTAAATATTTAGAATCATTCTCCATTAAGTATGTGTTTCCGTTACATTTTGATTTAGGAATATGAAGGGAAATAATAATTAAGAATGGTTACTTTACGATTTGGGAAAGGATCTGTTGAATTGAATGAAAACATCAAAATGTATGGAGAAAATTCCATTCATTTTCTCCACAGCTGAGAATTCTTGAATCAGGTGGACATTCTATTGGTTTTAATCTTCAATTTACTCCATTGTGAGAGAATTTTTTCTCCTTGATATATGAACTTATGAATCTGCAATCCACTGTACTCTTCTTTTGGTCCAGACTGTGGGCAATAATAGTCTATTCTTTTTGGGCCTCTGCTTTTGAGGTCCTGTAATTATTGTCCCTCAGTTTGGTTTTTGGCTTGGCCTGGGCTGTGGGCTTTATATTAAAACTTTGAGCATGGCAGTGTTCAAGTATGGAGGAGGGTCACATACAGTGGATGAGGTGAGTGAAAGCGATTACAACAGCTGCACAACGGGAAATTCCATCAGCACAGATAAGAGCGGATCCACAACGATCACCCTCACCACGCCCGGAACTCATTACTTCATCTGCTCCGTATCGGGACACTGTAACTTAGGGATGAAGCTATCCATCATGGTCGAAGCAGCGACGAATGGGACATCAACAACTCCTCCTTCCACCAACACCACCACTTTGGCTCCTCCACCGCCTATCACGATGACCTCTCCCTCATCGACAACCGCACTCTGTCCCTCTATAGCCATCTTCTTCGCCATGGTGGCACTATTCAAGTTGGCTCTCTCATAAGCCAGCCATGGAAGAGGAAGTGCAGTACTGTATCTATTTATATTGATCGATTGTTCCATATTCATTTCTTTTGCCAGTCTTAAGAACTATGAGATGCCATCGACTCTTGTATGTACTAAGTAGATACATTGGCATGTGGGCTGTCTATTACTCCTCCTGAATGGCCTTGTTGCCAAATCACTTGTTGGGCTAGATGATTTTTTTTAATGGTTGAAGGTGTTCAAGTGTCACATCTGATTAATCCGTCGAGGTATGTGAAAACCTCTTAATTCGCATACACCGGGTAAAACTACGGAGAATGGCCCATTTGGATTGAACATGAATCAAACACAAGACCCTTGCTTCCTAAGACGGATGGATTCTCGACCATTTGGCCAACCCCTCGAATTGGGTTAGGTGATTATTGATGCTGAATTTTGGCAAATGGAAGGATGAAATGCTAATTGCAAATCAATCCAAATCTCACAATATGCTGAGATGTTGGATGCTTACACAGGAACATTTGGATGCGGAAAGAAAAGTGTGAAATGAGAATTCCTTGCAGATGGAGCAACTTACATTAAGAAGGTAGATTCTGTTATGCTGAGATGTTGGGTGCTTAGACACGAAAATTTGGACGTGAAAGAAAAGTGTAAAATGAGAATTCCTTGCAGATGAGCAACTTACACTAAGAAGATGGATTCTGTTGGGAAATTACACCTTTCTCCATCCCACAAATCTAATAGCTAGAATAATAAGAATAATGACGGAAGCAATCAATCAATGAAAAATAAATCAAGCACACACCAAACTTACTTGGAAAACCCCTTCAATGTGAAGGGTAAAAAATAGGAGACAACTCTGAATAAATATTCCACTATAAAATAATGGACTTACAATGTTTTTCTCTAGTCAAACTAGACGCCCTCAAATAACACTATTCTTCACGTAAAGGTGGATTCCAACGACAATGAAAAATAAGATATGGAGAGATCTCACAAAAGGGAGTATGAAAGATAGCCTGTGGAGATGCTGAATCCGCGATCTGAACCAGTAGATGTGTTCTCCACGATGTCAGGAAAAAAACCCCCAAAATGTGAGTTGAATCGGAACAAAGATGATAGCTAGAGCTGGAATTAAAAAAAAAGATATGGAGAGATCTCACAAAAGGGATATGAGAGATAACCTGTGGAGATGTTAAATCTACGATCTGAACTAGTAAATGTGATCTCCACAATATCAGGAAAAAAACCCTCAAAATTAGAGTTGAATAGGAGCAAAAATCATGGCTATATGTCACCTATTCTCGTTTCTTCTTCTTCCTCCTTTCTCTCATTTTCTCCCCTTTCTTCTCTTCTACCATGCGTTTCTTTCTTTCCTTCCGTATTTTAACCACAGTTTTCTCCTTCTTTTTATCATCACCTTTTTTAAGTTGTAGATCCCACCTCACATGAGAAGAGACTCCGCAACAAATATCTTATTGAGACTGGACTTCCAGTCCAAAAGGCTAATCTGATAGGTGGAGTGACTCAGTCTCATATAAGTCCTTAAATTTTTCCTCTCACAACAGATATGGGACTCTCGTTCAGACCTAACCATCCTCCTTTAAACGAGACCCTCCATCGGATAGAACATTGCCAACCATCCCGTTCGGTTAGGGAATCTTTGAACCCACATGTTGTGACTTGAGAATTTGGCTATGATGTCACTTGTTGGCACTAGACTTCCCGCCAAAAGACTAACCTGATAGGTGAAGTAACTAAGTCTCATATAAGTTCTTAGATTTTCTCCCTCACAATCGATGTAGTACTCACATTTGCACCCAATCTTCACAGGGACTTTAATTTCTCCAAACAGTGAAAAAATTACTTCACTTACTCCATCAAAGTAGAACCATGGTTGAGTTCTTAATGATTATTTCAACAAAATTGACCACCAAACTTCTTTTTTACAGCAGTAACTATTAAAACTGTGACAAAACAAAGTGAGTTTAAATCTGTTCGTTTATGAGGCCCATTCATCACGTGTCACTTCCATACTTGTACTGAAAGTTTATGGAACTGTTCTTGCTCCCCTTCAATGAGTGAGCAGCGCAAAAGACGACAACAAATTATTTCTCCTTGATTATTTTTTTCTTAGATGACAATAACACTTTGATCATGCAAATATAAAGGTATTTACCTATTAAGCATTTTAATAATATGAGTATTTTTACCCTCAATCTGTTAGCATTTTTTTTTTTATAATAAGAATATTTTTACAAGTGAGACTATTTCCACGTATAAACAAAATTATTCACAAATCTCGTATATCAAGTAAATTATGAGGAGTTAAATCCATTACCTATAGTTTAATCCTAAATGCTTAGACTACTTTTTTTTATTTTCAACTTTCCTTTTTCTTCTTAATAATAATAAGGGAAGTCCTACATCGATCAACTTTCCTTTTTCTTCTTAATAGATAATAAGGGAAGTCCTACATCGAAAATGTCCTCACAAGATCTTGAGTTTATACGTAGAGGCAGAAAATCTTAGAGGCAACTAGCTCTTTTGAATGTGAAACTAACATATGACAATTTGACAAAGTAAACTGAGACACTTTCATATGGAACTGGGGCTCCCCTTGAAGCTTGCTAATGTGTACTAGTTAAAGACGATGTAGGCTCGAAATTTAAAAGACAAAGATAAGAATATACTAAGAGTTTTGTAGTTGTGTGAGCTCTACACAAGAGGTGTAAGTCTCCCTGACGAGTGGCTAGTTGGATTTCTAAGTGGAAGTGGAGAACCTTGACAGAGTGTGAAACCGACCCATGACATTATGCTGTCTTTCGACCAGAGAAACCAAGTCCATAAAGGAAGAGTCAAAGTGTCATCTGGTTCATTAGTACTAATGCAGGAACATGATCATTTCAAGCTTGGAAAATTTAAAATACACTCCAACTTCCGCTTCTCACGGTTCAACTCAATGCGGCCTCTTATGATGATGAATAAATTGAGTCAGCTTACGACTATGCGAGTTTAATCAATTTTCGGTGGGTTAACTTGGTTGAAACTTGAAACAACTCAGTAGTGGGGACTTTGAGACTCAATTTCTTCCGAGTTTGAGACCGACTTCAATAGCTTTGTAATTTGGTTAGAATAGTTGTCGTTAGCCTAGTGCTTATGTGAAAATCAATCCTTCAGTCGGTTTGAATTTATTTTGTAAAATATGAATCTCTAAGTCTATTCCTTTTAAGAGTGGATATCTTGTATTATTGATTGACTCAATTTTTTAAATAGGTTAATCTGGGTCTCGTTAAATTAAAAGTATTTAAGAGGCTCTTAAAAGACTTTGTACTGTAAAATTGTTTTCTAAAAGGTGAAAACATATTAGTCTTAATTAAGATAAACTAATTACTAATAAATAAACTAAGATGGATTAATATAGTTAAAACTACTTTAAAGTTCAAAGCAATTAATTGATATCGAACTATATTAAATTATTAATCCATCTTAATTTATTTACTAGTAATTAATTTATCATAATTAATATTTAACATTTTCACTTTTTACAAAACAATTTTACCATGTTCACGATAGTGAAGTACCTTTAAAAGAAAAAAAATAAAAGAAAAGTAATGATAAAATAATTTTCCTTTAAAAGTGATTGGACAATTCCGAAAAAAACCACGGTGGACTGATTATTACCCTAATTTCAGTTATCTTCTACGGTGGTAATCCTTAGACTGAGTTTTTCATTTTGCTCTTAAAAATCAACTCACCGAACCAATGATTCTAGTATTATAAGAGTTTCGCGAGGGAATTAAGAGGGTTTGGCGAGCCGATTTCTAAAGATAAAATGAGAAACACAATAAAATTCACATATGTATATACAATCCTGCGAGGATCAGGAAGAGCCTCTAAAATACTCTTAATTGAATGATAAAAATAATTTATAAAACATAACTTTGATACACTGAAATTTCCATAACAATATTTTCTTTAAATCAAATAAAAATATTAACATATTTTTATTAAATAGGTCTCCTTTTTAACCCAACTCTCCGGCCCAAATTAACCCATTTTAAAAATTCACTCAAAATCTAAACCTACCCAATAAATAATACGAGATATCCACTCTAAAAAGGAATGCAGTTAAGAGTCATTTCAAAAAAAATCTCCACAATTAGATAAAGAGATAAACTTCGACTTGAACCAGACCCATCTCAAATACAAAAGAGATTTAAACCAACTATTCAAATTATACAAGGCCTATCCATGATTCAAATTACAGGGGTTCATAATCACATGATTAAATTAAGATCAGATGAAACTACAAAGTTAATTTCGTTAATGAACTCGATCAACCAAATCACTCAAATCATTGAACAGTCCACACATTCAATCAAAATCTTACCTTTCAAATGAGAGAATAAATTTGCATAGTTAGAAATTACCAACTCTAATTAATTTTTTGTAATCGATGATTAGAGATTAATAATTTATTTAAGACGGTGATTTGATCCGAAAGTAATAAAGCCAAAACCAGCCCAAAACCGAATCCAATAATATATATAACTGAATTTAATTTAAAATTTTAATGCGTTATATATAATTTAATAAACCCAACCATGCTCATCTATGAATTATTAATTATAAGATAGAATAAAATAACTAATGAATTAATACTATATTTATTTATTATAAACTTATACTTTTAAGCTAAATATTTCATGATAATGACTTAAAAAGGAAATAAATCGTTCAACGAGTTTATTCACTGATATACTCTGTCAATTAATTAACTAATTTGAAGAAAAGATTATGATTAATTAAGCCATAAATTCAAACAGAGGATTAAAAAGGGAAAGAAAAAGAATCGCTGAGAATAATATTTAGAAAGGAACTAAAATCAGTCAAAATATCCACAGTAACAAACCCAAACAAAGATCCTAAACCCTAAAAATAACAGCCTAAAAGAAACAGTCAAGTACCAAAATATATATGAAAAAAAAAAAGAAGAACTCCAACCCAATACGCCAAAATAAATCTCAACACTAATAACAAATAAAGAAGAAATCAGACCCTAACGAATCTCCACTGGCCAAAGAAGAGCCAACGACGGAGGATCTAGAACATCATCACAGCAGCGAGGACGCCAGAGAGTGCAGCACCGGCGGCGGCGACTCTGCTCACGGCTGGGATCGCAGAGCTATTGTCGGCAGGAGAGCCAGTCGGTGAGGACGACGGATGGGTGGAAATCGAAGGAGATTGAGAGGTTGTAGAAGAAGTAGTAGGAGATGGAGATGATTGAGGCGGTGACGGAGGGGAAGTGGTGGTGCCTGGTGACGGAGAGGAAGCAGGTGGTGTGGAGACAGGAGAAGGAGCGGAAGCCGGTGGTGTGGAGACAGGAGAAGGAGCGGAAGCCGGTGGTGTGGAGACAGGAGAAGGAGCGGAAGCCGGTGGTGTAACTGTGGGAGAGGCTGACGGAGGAGTAGTGGATGGTGGAGGAGACGCCGGTGCGGGCGCCGATCGTGGCGGAGAGACCGTCGGCGCTGCTCCCGGTGCCTGAGCAAGAGAAGATCCTGCCAAGAGCCCCAGCATTATCAGAACCGCGACGAAATTTCTTCTAAAAAGCTCCATTTTTTTCTGTCTTCTCAAGGTTTGATGTTCTTCTCTGTCTGCTTCAAGTGCGTGAGACAGCGGAGAAAGGGAAAGTGAAGGAAGTAAATAGAGAGAAAAGTCGGAATTTAAAAAATTAATTGAATTTTTAGTTTTAAATAATAAAAGGATAGTTTTACTAATTAATAAATTAATTTAAAAATGCTTAAATGTAAGTAATTTTAATTTGTAACCTTTGTGAGCAGTCAAATATTTTAATTTTTAAAAGATGTTAAAGCTAATATCGAAATAATTCATTTTATATTAACAGTAAATACAGAGTTGAATAGAATATATGAGTGAGAATTTAATTAATTAAAATCTAATATAATAATTGTGGTCCTTTTAGGTGGGCGCTTACAAACAATTATTTTACTTCATTCTAAATTGGAAATTATTACTTTTTAGAAGATGCGTAAATCTATTCCTGTCCTGCACTACTGAGGGAAGGAGAGGGAGTACAATCCACGTGTCCCGATCGAAGCCTGTTCGATTCGATTACGTGTTGGTATTGGGTAATCCGCGGATTATTGGATTTTTGGAACTCGGCACTTTGGTGGGCCACTGGCAAATAGAAGTTAGAAGGCACTTGATGGACTTACACGTGTCCACGTGAAAGACAGGTCAAGGTCGGTTCCAACTCCGAACCTTAGCCGTTTGATTTTGGAGGCTGAAGGGAGTCCTAGTCTTGTTCTAATTAATGATCTAGTCAAATTTAGTGTTGTAAGCATTTTAATGGCGGTGAGAGTCCATTTAAGCCTGCTTTCTTCATTCTGTTAGATGACTTTATCCGAACAAACATTAAATAATAAAATTAGAATTGAAGAAGTCTGAATTTTAAGTAAAATGGCCTAACATCTTAATATGAGTAAAGAGTAAAATCTGCAAGACAAATGTAATGAATAAATTTTTATTTTATTTTTATTGTTGTGTACACAATAACACGTTACTCTATATGTATATGTTCTACATTGGTACATCGGTACTTGATAAGCGATACCGATAGAAATAGCATATCGTGTCTTCTAACAAATTTTACCCGTATTAGAATGTGCGTCCAAGTAAAATTTTACAATATTAAGTTTTGGCGTTTTAAATGAGAAAAAGACATTTTTTCCACAGTGATGATCATATTAGTGCTGAAAATGATGTCTTATTAAATTGTGATTTGCGTCTATGACACAGAAAAATCAAAATTTGTGATGGAGTTCTAAAGTTTCATAAAATTAGCATTTTCTAAAAAGTGTAAAATAATAAAGTAATAAAAAAATATTGTGCCTGATTAGATTATAATAATATATTCATAGTTCAAAAGTTTGGAAATGCTCATAAGAGTGTTTAATGAGTCTATAAGTTTTATCAGATTTTTTTAAATAAAAAAATTAATTGAATTATTTGACTCGATAAAATTTTAAATTCAATCAAATTTTTAAGTGTCGATAATATAACTCGTATGGGCTCTATCGGTGTAGCCAATGCTTAAACTGCTTCAAACTCAATAAAATATTGAATAAACTGAAATTATGTTTAACTTATATAACTGCTCATTACTAAAGAAATACAAATTGTGCTTGGAACATGCTTAATGAAAAATAAATACCAACCATATTTTGTGTTAATGGACTAACCCAAACCCATTATATACAAATGGGTTTGAACACATCTATCAGTTTGTCGAATAAACGGTTGGGCTAGAGCTTTTGTAAGAGGCCTTGAAAGTCCGTTGGGCTTTTCAGCCTGTTTAACCATTATAAGTGTGTATTGTATACTTAGATTAGTTGAATTAATTTTTATTTGAAAATGTATTTTAAAATTAATTAAAAAATACCGTTCATATTAAAATTAGAAATGAAGAGCTACAAGTGGGAATTTGAACTTAAATACAATTTTTATTCACTTCATCTTAGTAGTTAAAATCATCAAGATAAGAACGTCTGAGATCTTGAACACTAAAATCGATTGGCTTGAAATTGATTTTATAGATCATCATGATTATTTTCAATCTAAACAGTTGGACTTTTAATGGTCATAAAAGGATAAACTCGAGCTTAAAGCATTTCGAAATAGATTGGTTTGGGCTTTTACTTGCTAAGCTCGATGGGCTTCAGGAGGGCTTAGACTTCTGCATATAAAACGTGTGTGGACTACTGGACTGCCATAGTAGGCCCAAACATAATCCGTGAACACCCTTATATGGTCAATAAACAATTATATCAGTCATTATTCTATTAAATAAAAATATTTACTTTTTACAAATTTAAGACGAAAATATAATAGGATCGAAGTTTCTCAAAAATGTATCTCAAGCCCTATAATGCAAATCAACATGTTGAATCCATTGTAAAAGCTACTCGTATGGTTTTAATAATCATAAAAACTACTATTATCTTTTTAATCAATTGTAAATTCTCTCCTCCAATATTTTATATGTTTAAAATGTATTAATATTCTAAAAATTACAACAATAAAATAATTCTAGAAAAGTAATCTACTACGACAACTTATAAAAGTACACAATCTTTTGCAATTTTATTAAATTTATAAAAATTATATAGATGGAAGATTAGTAAAATTTTACTCCTATCAAATTATTTTGTCTCTATGAAATGGGCTATAAAAAACATAAAGTTTATTAAAATTAAAATTTCACCAATCAAAATCGCATAATTAACATGATTAGATGCATATGAAATATGACCCATCTCTTATCCACGCATACTAATCCCTTGATTTTTGATAAGCTGTTTAAAAAGTATATCTCCTTAAGAGGTTTATGTCACTATAACTCTTTAATTAATTAATGATACTTTGAACATTTAATATATTAGAAAGTGATGTTTATAATTGAATAGGGATAATTTTTCAAGAAAATGCTAAATTTACTCTTAAGTTATACTTTTTTATATTTTATACTAATATCATAAGTTGTTTGATTAATATCTTAATAACTTTTTAAAAATTTCAATATAGAATCTCTCTATTTATAATTATTAAAATAAAAAGAGTGACATTGAAGAAAAAGAGAAAGGAGTTACTTGTAAAAGAAGGTAACAACATGGGTCTCATGCGAAACTTGTTTAATGAATTCAGTCACTTAAAATTACGTTTTTATTTTTGAAACTTATATTCAAGCTTTTATAATATTCGCATTTTTACCATAAAATTTAATATTAAAAAAATATTCAAAAACTCATTTTAACCTTAAAATTTAAGATTTAATATAATTCAATAAATCTTATATATATATAATCATCAAGTAAATCTACAATTTGATATAATGTCTAAACTTTTTCCTATGAGATCAACGTATTTAAAATTTTAAATTAACTCAACATGAAAAAACGATTGAAGGGGCAAACAGCCAAATTGACAGGTGAATGAATATATATATATATTGCTTATATGGATAATTATTTAATATTGGTTAGGTATGCCACATGCCAATTTGTAATCAGTTAATTACTACTTAGGATCCAAAGCTAAGAAACGCAGAAGAAGGTGCTTACCATTTGATTTGGGGACGGCTTTTAAATTTTCTAGAACCATCCAGGCGTATTCGTCTTTACACCGAATACACGGTATGCGCTAATTTCTAATTTGGACCAAACGCATGCCGCAAGTGGGGCCCACGACCAGATCATCTTTGCAGCTAAAATAAGTAGTGGCCCCCGCGTCATTTGACTAAATTCATCATTATATTTATTTTTAAATTATGATTTTCCTATTTTTATATTTATTGAGCAAATCAATTGATCTTATCAGAGTAAATAAGATATCAGACAAAACAGAATAATTTTATAATTTAAGTCTTAGAATTTCTTAAATGATATGAAATTTAAAAAGATGAACTAATTATTGAAAGAAATTAAAATTCTTCTTTCTCATAAGAATAAAAATTTGAGTCTTGGGTTTTAATTTTTTGTGTGATTCACATAATCCTTGTAAACTTTTACTTCGAAATTGGAATTTTTTGAAATAAATTTTATTATTTTTTAGTAATAAAATATGCTTCAGCCTCTAACAAATTAAATTATCTGAATGGATTGTTTGACAATTTTTTTATTAAAATAATTTTTAATAAATTATGTTTCAAATGTTAAATATTTTTAATATAACTCCACCTCAACTAATGAAGAGGTAAGTGAAAACTTGTGCAAAACATAACACCTGCTTTTTCCAAGCAGTGAAATAGCAGCTGGAATTCTATTAAAATTATAATAAAATATACTATAAATTTAATCATTCAAGATCTTAAAAGATGCTCAGGCCAATCTGCTAAAGTTCAGTACTATTAGAGCATTAAGTAGTATTAAATCAAGCATTAGCCGAAATAAATTGAGACCAATTAACAAATATAAAGAATGGAACTATATTTATATTAAAAATGAAATTACAAGAACAGTGAAACTAAAAAGAAACTCCAGAAGCCATCACCCCCAAAAAATAATAAATTAAAAGAAATAAATAGAAACGTCGACTATGATTTAATCTGCAGGCTCTTGGTTAAGGATCTCCAATCCCAGATCCCGCGCATTTAGAACAAGAATGCGGCCGCAAGGACACCGGAGAAGACAGATCCGGCAACGGCGATTCTGGCAAAGGCAGGGACAGCAGCGCTGTCGGCAGGTGAACCGGACGGAGAGCCGGAAGTTGGTGCGTTAGGCGGCGGCGAGGAAGAGGTAGGAGTTGGAGACTCTGGAGTAGGTGGAGGAGGAGGAACGAGAGTTGAAGGCGACGGGGATGAAGTAGGTGGTTTAGAGACGGGAGAAGGAGCGGATGCTGGAGTGGGACTAGCAGCAGGTGGTGTAGAAGTCGGAGCCGGCGCCAGAGATGGAGGCGAGACCGTGGGAGATGGTGGCGAGACGGTGGGAGATGGCGGCGAGGCCCTTGGTGAGGCTGTTGGTGCTGCCCCCGGCGCCTGCGCCAACGCCGATCCCATCAACAAGCCAAAGATCGCAAAGATCGCAACGAAACCCATCTTCTAAACGAGAGAGAGAGAAACAGAGAAAGAGCAAATGTTACTTCAAAGCTTAGACAGGAAAGAAAGTATTGATGGCAATGAAAGTTTGATGGAAACGGAGATGGAAAGGGGTATTTATAGGAGTGTTGGGAGTAGGGAGTCGGTTTAGGAGAAGTGATTAAGGGTAATTTGCATCTAAATCCCTAACTTTCTGACTAATTCTAAATAAGCCCAGAAGTTACAAACTATGCCTCTCGAAATTAGGGTATATCTCATCATTGCTCAAGTTAATATATTTTGATGAGTTATATTAGATAGTAAATTTTTTAAATAATTAAATAGATTATAGGCTATTTTACTTAAAATCAAACATTAAATTATAATATTTTTAATATTTATGATTAAAATAGAATAATTCAATAAATATTACTAGTGAAACATTAACTTAATAAAATCAAAATGAGCCAAAGGTGAAACATATATAGAGAAATATATTAGTGTTATATAGGTGAAATACTATTTTTATCCATGCCTTTCTATCTCTACAAAATACAAATATAAAAAATGATTACTAATTTTTATAGATCAAAATTAAATAGTAGGTGATAATTAAAATTTGAGAAATGACACGGACCTCTATAGTGGCAGTAGAAAATCCAAACGTTCCATTATTTTGAATGTTGGTCATTGTATAATATTATCATAAAACAAAATTATAATTAAAAAAGTAGAGATGATTATAATAGTAGATCTACGAAAGGGGCTTATATGCAAATTATTTATTACTTAATATTATTTTTAATAGATGATGATTGGTGTTACTAAAAAACGCGATTAGACAGCTAAGCAACGGTCGATTCTGGGTACTGACTTCGTGGAAACTAGCCGTTGTCCATCTGGCTTTGGATTCTTCTTCTACTTTCTTATTTTGACTTCGTGGTAGAATGTGAACGGACTCGATTCTTTTGTCAGCAAGTGGGCTAGTACACGTGTAGGGTTGCAAATAATTACGTCTGGAGTGTAGAAAATGTCTTTGTGGGAAAATGGAGATGACTTGTGTGACTGGAAGAACGGGAAAACGCGTACGTATCGATCTAAGGTGGGTGGGCCCACCATCGAACAACCTTCGATGGAAAGAGTTCTGAAATCTGCTCACTCTGACCAATTCAGATCTTTTATTTTATTTTATTTTTAAAATAAGACATGGTGATGAATATAGATAGTTAAAAAGTTTGATATCTATGAAAAATAAGATAAATCTCATGATAATAAAGCTAGGTTTTATATATCTGTAATTTATTGATAAAATTTAAAATGTTATGATTAATTTTTCTTCTAGCGGATGGTGATGGGTGAATTTGCAAAGCTAGATGTTATATAGTTATGTCTTTTGCATTTCTTTTTTAGAAAAAGATTATAAAAAAATTATTTTTATCAAAATTAGTGTTTGAATTTAAAGGGATTGAAGTAATGACTACGAATCTGTTTTAAAAAGTGGGAGTCCCCAATCCCCGTAAATTTATCCGGTGTGTAGGAAGGTTTACACGTCTTGAGGCAGGGGTACAAAATTCGGCCACCCCAAGATATCGGTCGATATGCAAATATCGGACGATAAAATTCTCTCTTTTCTTTTGTATTTTTTTTTTAAATATCAGTATTTTTTTTCTGAATTAAAAAATAAATAAATAATCTGAAGGAAGCTTTTTTTTAAAAAAAAATTGAAAACGAAAATATTGGCCGAAATACCAACTCGGGTCCACCACCGTTTTGATTTTTTTTATTAAAAAAAAGACCGATATTATGGATATCTGACGATATCGGACTGATATATATCGCCGATAAATCGACAATATCGGTCGAGAAATATCTTGTACGACCGATACAATACGTATCGGCCGATATGATAAGGAACTGAAATCCCGTATCATATCGCCCGATACGTTTCATATCGGCCGATATTTGTAGTCATGCCTTGAGGATTAGTCAAGTGTTCTAAGAGCCTTGAACACTTTTGTGATACCCCCCCCCACCCCAACCTGATGTGAGAAAAGTGAAAAGTCCCACATCGGTCGGGAGGATTGAGATTGAAGGGGTTTTAAAGTGACCACCCCATGAACTCAAGTAAGAGGCCTTTTGGGCCGGGCCACGTGGCTCGGGCCCAAATGCAAAACCGTGCGGATTTGAGCTGTGTGTGAGGCCCAAAGCGGACAATATCTTACTGAGTCAAGCCCTAAGCCCTGTGTGTTCGGGTCGGGTTGTTACAAATATGGTATCAGAGCCACTCTGAGGTTCAACACTCAGACTGTGTGGGCCTATCATCCTTCCCTGGAGTTGTTGAGCTGGACCGAAGTCGAGCCGGGGACGGCTCGAGGCTTTAGGGAGGGTGATTGTGATACCCCCCCTCCCCCCCCACCAACCTGATGTGGGAAAAGTGAAAAGTCCCACATCGGTTGGGAGGATTGAGATTGAAGGGGTCTTAAAGTGGCCACCCCATGAACTCAAGTAAGAGGCCTTTTGGGCCGGGCCACGTGAGCCCGGACCCAAATGCAAAACCGTGCGGGTTTGAGTTATGTGCGAGGCCCAAAGCGGACAATATCTTACTGAGTCAAGCCCTAAGCCCTGTGTGTTCGGGTCGTGTCGTTACAACTTTGGTCTAAAAAAAAATTAGTGTTTGTATGTGTTATGCACGTGTAGTTATTTTATTCTACTAATATTTTACTTCATTAATTAAATATTTATAATTATTAAATTAATTTTTTAATATGATTGAAATTTTTTATGAGTTTGAAAAGATTTGACTCATATAGATTATTATTGTGAGCAATTATATATATATATATATTCTTGAAGTAGAAATTGATTATAAAGTATTTTTGTTGAAATTTATCTGTTCCTAAAGTCCTTTATATTTTCTCTAATTGAAATTATGATGAATGAATACAAATTTGAATGATTTTTAATTATTTTTTTTATCATTGATTGAATTAGAGAGTGGAAAATATGATTTTTGAGTAGAGAACATGAGACAGCATGTTCTAAGAGTGGAGAGCCCATTGGAGAATGGTTTTGAAAGAGAGCGCATTGGAGAATGGAACACATTCAGTTTGTCTCTTTTTATATATATTTGTATAAGTATATGATATTAAGTCGGAGTTTTAATATTATAAAATTTTAGAAAATAAATAATAATTTTCATTGAGTTGGTGCGATGAATACAATTATAAATATTTTTTCATGAAGAGACTAATTAGAGAAGATGCTTTGTAAATTTATGTAGAAGTACACTTCTAAAGTCCCATTGATGTGGGTCATGTTTGTACCCGACATTTCCCCCTCAATGAGGCTCTCAGGGGAATAAACATCGCACGGTCATCGCGTCCTAGGATATCTATTGGTGGCTTGGGTCCTCTAATACCACTTGTTAGACCTGAGCATTCAGCCCCAAAAACTAGTATGATAGGTAGAGCTCTCCAACCCTATATAATTCTCTATTTTTCTCTCCCTCTCACGGATATGAGACTTGTTTGCATTGAACTAATCTCACCTTCCGACCTGGCCACCGATGGATATGCAATTTTGCAAATTATACACATGTCTAGAGTGGCCTCTTCAAACCATTTTATCTATTTTTCATTTAATATTAGATGAAACTAAGACTTAATGGGATACAAGATTATAGATGTAAGTGTGTAACATCCTCTACTCGAGAATATAAAAATAAGATTTTGGCATAGGAGCAGCTTGTCAGACCTGGTCCAATCAATTCAAAACAACTTTAACTCATGATAACCTCAGAGTTTTTGCAGTAATTATCCTTCATCTAGATTGAATTAGTTGACGCGTATCCACACGCATTGAATAAAATTATACCGAATAATCTTCGAGGAGTGAGACTTGAACTCAAGACTCTCGTTAAAAAGATAAATTCTTGACTAAAGTTCAAGTTTTCCTTTATGATGACAATATCGGATGTCTTACATTAAAAGATCAACTCATTTGTATAATTACATACTGTTGTTGATATTATTCTGCCTATATGTTTTATACTGCTTATAATGAATTATGACATAGACGGTATACAAATCGAATATTGGAAAGACTGCATACGTTACTGTATTTAAATCTCAGTCCAATGTGGCCACCTAAGTGGATTTGGACGTGTAATAATTGAAAGTGGGAATTCCCCACTCGACCAGAAGAAGCTTCTTTTCTTTTACCATCTTTAGTTTTGTTGGGCATTTTAATGTGGAGAGTGATCTTGAAGCCACTAATGTGGGAAAATATTACGAATTTAATATCCCATAGAATAGATTTTTGTTCCCAACAGGGCTAGACTAAATTTCAAATACCACTTTATTGCTGTACAAGAAATAATAGAAAAATTGATGTTTTTAATCGAATTTGTCTTAAATCTATTTGTATTCGTCTACCTAACTTCTCTTTTTAATTATGAAGGATTGATTTAATAGTTAAAATCTACTCTTATTTGCATAAAGTCTTGGAATAAAGTCCTCAACCAAAAAAGGTGACACTTTATTGTTTTGTATCCGACGTGTAGAGATTAGAAAGTCTACACATACCTTAAAGATTAGTCAAGATACTAGATACTTTGATTTTAAAAGAAACCTATCGTCTCTACTTATTAAAAATACAAATATCCCTGTCATTTCTCTTATTTTACAATCTTTTAGATCACCAATCACCAATTTTCAAAGAGTCAATCAAATGGGTTTGCATAGGTTAAGAATTTGATTGGAGGGATATCAATGTAGTGAAGAGCTTACAATGGACCACCTAAATCATGCTATGATTAGCTTCAAAAAATGGACTTAGTCAATTATCTATACAATAGTTGGATGATTTGAAGTTTTGATTTTTTAAAAGGAGGTAACTCTATTCTATTCTCCATAGTCCATAAATTCTAGAAGTATGATCTGGGTGATGTAAATGAATAGAACAGACAAAAAAAAAAAATATAACAGCAACAAGTAGAGAGCAACAAATATGACAGGTGATCTGTTTCCTTTGTTGAACAGATATTGAAGAAATCATTGGATGCTCTGTTTCTTCTTTGTTTCTTGTATCAATTTTTTTCTTCTTCGTTCATGCACTTGAACTTACTAGAAGATCTTGAAAGGTCCATTCCCGATGTTGGGTATAAGCTGACTAAAAAATTGACTGACACCTTAATATTGGTTTTAAAAAAGGGAGCACTTACACACACCCAAAAAATCCGCCTCTACACACCCGAAATCGAATTTTCAGGTGAAATTACGATTTTACCCCCATGTTTCCATTCATTTGAATGAATGTCCAGTTCATTTTGGCATTCATTCGAATGAATCATTCATTCGAATGAATCATTCATTCCAATGAATCCTCAAGTGTATTTTCAATTCATTCGAATGAATGGGCTGAACAGTAACACGGAATACTGCTCAGCCCCATTCATTCGAATGAATACTAAAAAAATGTCCACCCGTCCTTCCATTCATTCGAATGAAACGATCATTCATTCGAATGAGCTGAGAGCGGAATGATGATTCGTTCCGTTGATTTCTTCATTCGAATGATTCCAATGATTCCAATGAATGATTCAGTTCAGATTATATAATAATTTTTTAAAAAAAAATTTAAACTTATTTTTTTAGCATTGTGTATTTCTAAAAATTTTCAAATTGAATATCCAGACTAATTACGATAATCTGATCAAAATACTTTAAGACTTCAAAGTCTTTTAACACTCCTAAATATTTAAAACACAGTGTTTTACAAATAAGGGTATCCCTAGGGTGTGCCAAAAATACATTTAAGAGTGTCAAAAGACCTTGAAGTCTTAAAGTATTTTTATCAGGTTATCGTAATTAGTCCGGATATTCAATTTGAAAATTTTTGAAAATACACAGTGCTTAAAAAATAACTTTAAAGTTTTAAAGGAGATTTTATTATTTAATATATTATGCACATTGCTTTTTAAGCATTGTGTATTTCCAAAATTTCTCCAATTGAATATCCGAACTAATTACGATAACCTGATAAAAATACTTTAAGACTTAAAGATCTTTTGACACTCTTAAATGTATTTTTGGCACACCCTAGGGATACCCTTATTTATAAAACACTGTGTTTTAAATATTTAGGAGTGTCAAAAGACCTTGAAGTCTTAAAGTATTTTGATCAGATTATCGTAATTAGTCTGGATATTTAATTTGAAATTTTTTAGAAATACACAATGCTAAAAAAATAAATTAATTTTTTTTTTTAAATTATTATGTAATATGAACTGAATCATTCATTGGAATCATTAATCATTCGAATGAAAATCAACGAAACGAATCAACGTTCCGCTTTCAGCTCATTCGAATGAACGATTCATTCGAATGATTGGAAGGACGGGTGGACATTTTTTTACTATTCATTCGAATGAATCATCCATTCATCCGAATGAATGGAGCTGAGCAGTATTCCGTGTTACTGTTCAGCCCATTCATTCGAATGAATTGAAAATACACTTGAAGATTCATTCAAAATGAACTAGACATTCATTCGAATGAATGGAAACATGGGCGTAAAATCGTAATTTCACCCGAAAATCCGATTTCGAGTGTGTATAGGCAGATTTTCCGCGTGTGTGTAAGTGCTCCCTTTCAAAAAATCTGATAAATATCAACTTATATTTCAATTTATAAGATTATATTTTTCAGAAAAAGTCAAAACAACATTGATATTTCAGATAATGGTCATATTTGAATTTAAGAGTATAAAGGCTGCATAAATGAAACTTATCTGACTGCATTTATTTGGACTGCTCCATTTTCTTTTTATCATGTGTATTTTTCTGGGTGTACCCCTTTTTAGACCCTTTTCCCCTCGATGGATTTGTATTTGTAATTTCTCTATTAATATAATTTATCTTTGTTACCGTCTAAAAAAAAATCTTATTTTGATTTTTGAATCAAAGCTTGCGTTTTATCTGAAGCACAAAAAAATCAACCATTTGTAGCTCCATTTTAACTTCCTATTTCATTTTCCTTGGACAGAATGCTATAATTGCCCAATGTTATTGATCACTTCGAAAATCTGTAAGCCTTGCATAATATGGAGGATTAGTGGACACCACTGCCATGTTATCAAACTATAGCCGTCAACCATCCATCACTCTTCTCAGTGGTTACCCATCAAAAGAGTGGTACATCCATACGTCCAATCAAATCATGAAGCCCCCTAATGAAGAGAGAGAGAGAGAGAGAGAGAGAGAGAGAGAGAGAGAGAGAGAGAGATTTATGAAGAGGTTTATAAGTTGGAGGTGCACTTCCAAGTATCCAACAAAGAAACAAAACCTAGTATACCAGAAAAGAAATGTGTACCAACAGCAATTAGCAATCTCCCAGGTTAGCTTCATGGCTTCACCTATCAAATTCCATTTATTCCTGATATCTGACATGAAGCTGGCATGACCAGATAGCAAATCTAATCTGCTTCACCAGTTGTTACAAAGAGAACTTCCCAGCAAACCACCTTAATAGCAACTCTTATTGTCCACCTCATGGTTTTGCTTCAAGAAGTATAGATGCGTATGGAGCAATGTTGTATTTGTTTTTTATTCCAGGGATGCCGTCCGGAATAAAATCGTGAGGAGATTCAAGATTAGTATCAACCTGCAATTCAGCAGCGTCATGGAGGTAACTCGGATTGTTACATGTATTGGATGAATGTATTGTCTTGATTGTTTATGCTACTGTGCTAGGTACATGCTGATGCTGACAAGGTTAACAGTGGCCAAATACCATGTCCCTATACAAGATATCATGACAAATTGAAAATACATGCCATGGCAAATTTTCTTTACACCAAAATGAAATTACGGATTTTACCCACTCGTTGATTTGTTTAGAGTTACAGGAGTTTGGATTTTATTAAGAGCTCATTGATTCCTACCAGGCCCCCGCTTTCCAAGAAAACTAACATGCACTGCTGAATTAGAACATTTGATACGATTTTACTGTGTGGTGTGGTATTTATTACCTAATGTTTTTTTTTATAATAGTGGTGGTATTTATTACCTAAGTTACACTGCTGCTGGATCGAAAATTCATAAACATATGATCTTTGGGGCTCTAAAAACCATACCTAGAGTCACCCATTCAAGCTGATTTTTCATAGGCACTATATTTAAGCATTAGTCAATGATCATAATTGGGCCTAATACTTAGTTTTGACTGCGAGAACCCCTCATGGGTTTGCAGCTAATCAGTTTTGTACATACACACACAAATGTGATACTATACTAATGACAAGAACCTTGCACATTAAGCATATGGTATTTGTAGCATTGGCACACTATAGAAGGAAGATGTAGAGACATTTGACACATATAGGCAAGATGAAAGAAGCCATACCACTCGGTACCATTGCCTCTTATGCGGTGGAGAGGGTATTACAGCTTTAACAAAATAATCATGTGCATTGAATGCTAAGTAGATGTCTCCAAAATTTCCATCGTTCACCCATTCAAGCTGATTTTTCATAGGCACTATATTTAAGCATTAGTCAATGATCATAATTGGGCCTAATACTTAGTTTTGACTGCGAGAACCCCTCATGGGTTTGCAGCTAATCAGTTTTGTACATACACACACAAATATGTGATATACTATACTAATGACAAGAACCTTGCACATTAAGCATATGGTATTTGTAGCATTGGCACACTATAGAAGGAAGATGTAGAGACATTTGACACATATAGGCAAGATGAAAGAAGCCATACCACTCGGTACCATTGCCTCTTATGCGGTGGAGAGGGTATTACAGCTTTAACAAAATAATCATGTGCATTGAATGCTAAGTAGATGTCTCCAAAATTTCCATCGTGAAGCCTACAAAATTAAGATTTCATGCCAATCAGATTGAGTCCATCTCATCATGCTCATTATCAACTATATTATCCAGAACATAAACAACCACTTCTTGCATGTGTAACAGAGAAAATGAAAAAAAATATTGTTTCTAAGAAAGAATCTGAAGTTGACTTAGTTAATTGGGAATATTCAAATTTATTGAGTTATGTGGGTTTTTCTTACGTAAAAGCAATGAATCTGCTTTCGTAGTTGTCCCAGTTATCCTCATGCCAGGTAATATCATTCTGCATGGCACAGAAAATTTGATTAAAAGATACTTTTATAGGAATACAAGAAATAAGTGACATGAATAAATGTGGAGAATGAGATATGATGAATGCTTAAGTTCTGGCAAACACTATTTTAGAAGTGTATCTGCAGGCATCGCATGCCAGTAACAAAAGGCCAACTTCCTATGAATGTATTGTAATGAAAACACACAGGTCAATCATGGTAACTGGTAAGACACGAGCAATGTAGAGGCAGAAACACTAACTTTATTAGCTACAAATATGCTGCATATAACGTTTTTCCCCGTATCTTTCTATTTAGTTCTTCAATTCATTTGATGCAACTCTTGCCCAGTAACGAAGAGAGGTAAAATCAATGTTGTGAAAGGCTAGTCACATTGTATGTTAAGAATGTTTCAAAGAAACAAGTTCCTCAGGTAAAAGTGATTGTAACCTACCCCTTTAAAATATGGCAAAGGTGTGAATCAGAGAGAAATGATAAAGCTTCAGAATATATCCCTAATGATACTGTGTAGGAAGAAAAAAGGCACAAAAGTTAAGCGTAGGTGTGGGGATAAACTTTTTAATAAGTTAAGATGTTAAAATATCTACTTTATAATGCAAAATCTGTGAAGGATCTAAATCAATGACAAGAAATCTCTAGAAGGGGGCTCTAAGACTGCTTTAGCTTGGGTGTGTGTTAGAAAGAAACGCCCTTGGAGGTTGGCTAATGTAGTGAGGGACATTAGAGAGGCTTGAAGTGAAAGGACAATTTTGTTTAGCCATGTTAGAAGGTCAGCAAACTGATTTTCTCAAAAACGTTGGTGTTTAGAGGCAAAAGGGATTTGTGGATATCTTATAGTTGGGCTAATGGGGTTTTGGATTTTTTTCTTTTTGTTTTTTTGCTCTAGTATAGTTCTCATATACAAAGCCTTTGTATTTCCCATTTTTTTCTCTCTCTTCCTTTGTACTTAGTTTCTTTTAGTAATATTTCTTTCATTTCTATCTCGAAAAGAAGAAGAAGAAGCAAATAGAATGCATAGCATCAGTAGCTTTTGTAATTTACAGTAAAACAACCCTAGGATTACAACCAAGGCACAAATCTCCATATTTACTTCCTCCACTTTGTCTTCTTCGCCAGTGTAAATAATTTCCTAGTGAACCAAATGACAACTAGGCAGCTAGAATATCAGGCTTAACCATATCCTAACAGAATCTAATACAAGTTGTGCTTTGCAAGCATTTTATAGCAGTTATATGGTGCACACATGCAATAACATTCTTAATAAACACAATATACAGGTTATAATACGCAGTTAACTAAAGGAGGAGTTTTTAATGGAAAACAAGCCATTACAAAAAAAAATCTTTAAGAATCTAAATGGCTTACTTTGTCAAGAAATTTGTCACGGCCCAATATAGGATGCTTGTGGCGGAACTTGATCATCTCTGAAAAAAATCTGAAGTGACTCTTCTTTTTCACTTCCAACTGCTCTTATAGACAAGGAAAACTTGTTAATTTGCTTCATTTGTTCAAACATAGACTGTGGTGGATGAGATATAAGAACAACAGGTGATGCACCTGTCTCCATTGGAAATGGTTTATGGCAGTATCATGCCCATAACTATTGTTGTTTCCTTTGCGGGTATGGGCATATTCATCTCCCATTAGCATCATTGGCGTTCCCTGGTTATAAGTCAAAATTGCAGAAGCTCATAAGGTGACAAATAATAATTTAAAGAAAAAAAAAGATTCAGTGAACAAGGCATGGACAAACATTCCTAGAGTTCTTTTTGATTAGTCAAAAACTCACAAACATGCTAGATGCTGAAAAAGTTAAAAAAAAAAAAACAGAATTAAAATAAAGTGAGTAGGATAAGTTGAAAGAAAAAAATAAAATAAAATAATTTTATGGAAATGAGAAAAGTCTCTTTGATATCACAAAATTGAAGAAGAAGAAGAAGAAGATTGATGGCCCAATTATATTTTTGCACTAAAATATATGAGGAATGGAGAATAAATGCAGATTGTGACTCTCTACAGGCTAAAATAAATGTTGAGAGATTAAGGTGACTTTATAGCATGAAGAATACGTTACTAAGCTTACATGCACTGAAATGTTGAGCATCATCTGTAATCAGGTAATATTCACCACTAGATTGAACCATGCTGTTAGTGTAATTGACTTCTACAACCTAAAAGGGATTTACTCATCAACCATGGCAAGTAGAATTAAGTGCTGATTATCACTGTATCAAGTGATATTCATCAGACCCACCACCTATCATGGATTCATGGAAGGTGATTTCTGCCACAAGGAGAAGTAAAGCCCACGTTCAGATTTGACTTGAATTCTTGAGCGGGCAAGCATGCATAAAAATAACCAGGATCTACTAGGCGCCAGTGCTCAAATGAGCACTGTGAGCAACTGTCCAAATGGGGTCTACCAGGGGCCCATTTTCACCCCTTACCCCCCACCCTCAAAGTCCCCCCATGTTCCTCAACCCTCTAGAATTGTATCCCCACCCAATTTGACGCAATTTAAGATCTCTCCATTAAATTCAAGTCTAAATGAATTTAGATTAAAAAAAAAACTTCAGAAGTGAGCCAACTTTGGGGCCTTAAAAAAACATGACTTCATTATCCAATTAAGTTGATCTTTTGTAAGTACCCTATCCAAGTAAGGACCTTTCCAACCAACCCATCCACATGGGCCTAAGAGTGCCCCACATAGGGGTGCTCAAATAAAGGTTCAGAGTGGATCCTCGTGTGCGTGTGTGTGTGTGTGTGTGTGTGTGTGTGTGTGTGTGATGTCCTGCACCCCTCAACATTTATGACTTTAATCATAGCTTCATTGATCTAATTTGGTGAGCCATGAATTAAATTTAGAGCTTTCCAACAAGCTTATCTAATGAAGTGGAAACATGACCGGTCAAATAAAAACATGTGTGGCTCAGTCAAACTGTAGTCAATGGCCCCAAGAACACCAACAATGGGTCAAACGGTCCCACATGGAAAGGAGTATTAAAGGTAAAGAAAGAAACAGGGATCCACAGGGTTGAGTGAGGAATAACAGGGGAGACGACATTCGCTCAGGTGGGAACTGCGCATTTCCAAACAGCTTGGGCGAATGACGGCACAGGACGCAGTGAATGACAACAGATCGTCGGTCCAACGATCAGGTGTTGTAGCGAGCGGTCGGGAGATGACCATCGGAAGTGCAGAGGATGGGAACGGCTAAGGGTGAAACTCGGGTTGCGTAATGCAAGTCGGGCCAGTGGGTCAGGTTGGGTAGAAAAGTCAAAAACTCGCATGGAATTTGGGTCAGGCAGGATTGAGGAATTTACAAGTTAACCCGACCGACCCGACTAAAATGGGTTCAGAATGCGGGTCGGGTCAGAATTCGGGCCAGGTCGGGTCAAGATTTTCGGGTCAAAAGCATGGGTCGGGTCGGTTCGGGTTTCATAATATACTGACTCGGGTCGGATTGGGTTTTAAGAAACCCGACCTGATTTCAACCCTAGGAACGACCGTCCACTTGTGCGATTGTCGTAGGGCAACTGGGAATCCACCCAGGTCGGTGACTAAAATCAGGGATAGAATGGGGAAAGAGGAAGAAGAAGAAGTAGGAGAAGTAGGAGAAGAGAGGGGACCGGGGAGCACCGTCACTGGTGTGAGGAAGAATAGGGAGAAAAGAAAATGGAGAAGAAGAAAGAAGAACTCTTAGAAGAGAAGAATCCATTTTTTTTTCCCAAAATAAATTCCTCCCTTTACCATCAAACATTGGGGATTTATACAGAAAGAAAAATAAACCAAAATAGATAAAAGAAAAAAGGAAAAAAAATCAAGATGGAAAGTTTCCTATTCGGCTTGTTGACACACGGGATCCATTCGGGATTCGGGGAAATCTTGTGTTGCATCAATCCCCCATTGTTGAAAGGAACTTGTCTTCGAGTTCGTATCCAATGAGGGAACCTCCAATACTTGATGGTTCCTTCTTTATACTTTGAAGGTTCAAGCATGTCAGGTAACCCTTCATGGTGAGCCTTGTCATTCACAAGTTCAATATGTGTTTGTGGAACCACGATGACAGTAGCACGATGCAAGATGTCCTCAACGATAATGAGAAGTGGCTTGATGTCAGAAGAGAACAAGTGATGCTCACTCTTGATCAGTTCCATCTTCTGTGATGCTTGTGGCGCTTGTGGCAGTTGCAACACCAATGGTGGGTCGTCCTCCGCCGGTTGCATCGTCTGTAATGCCAACAATGCAGGTGGCTCATTCTTCAGCAATGATATTGTATGTGGTGCTTGCACTGGCTGCAACTATAGAGAGACGATATTCTCCGATGGAACGAGAGAGAATTTGACTCCTGTACGACCAACGCCAAGACTTCACACGTCTCTACCGATTCTTGCTTGATGTCATTGACAAGGAGGAAAGATTATTGCTTCTCAGGTCCCGGTGAACTTCGATCATAATCTTCCGGAAGGAAGTGGATGCACAACAATTGTCCGTTGAAAGATGGAAGGTCCACCTTCATAAGGTAATCTCTATTGTGATCGTGCATCTCAAGATCCACGTGTCACCACTCATGCCGCACAAGGAGATCTACCACCTCATCAATGCTTGAGTAGTCAATGTAAGTGGGTTGAGTGTAGGATATGTGGGGTCTCCTACCCCTATCGCCACGAGCATCATCCCTCAGAGGGACATGTCGATCATTTGAGTGCCTTGGGTTGAGATTCATGGTGAGTCGCATCACCGCTACTTGCAACCCTTGGACGCTTTGTCGTAGTTCGTTGAACTTGGCTTGGGCGACGACTCGATTTCTCGGGGCACTTCCCGTAGGCATTGAACTATAGGGGAAGGCTATTAGATCTGAGATCCCACCCTTGAGTTGCTGTCCGATCAAGGCTCTGGTACCACTTGATGAAGTGGAAGTAGGATCGGTAGAATAAAAACAGGTGTGGCTTGGTCAAACCGTGGTCAATGGCCCCAAGAGCACCAACAAAGGGTCAAACGGTCCCACGTGGAAAGTAGTATTAAAAGTAAAGAAAGAAACAAGGATCCACTTGGTTGAGTGAGGAATAACAGGGGAGATAGCATTCACTCGGGTGGGAACTGTGCATTTCCAAACAGCCTAGGCAAGCCTGGGCGAACGACAACACAAGACACAAGGAGCAGCAGCAGATAGCCGGTCAGGCAATTGGGTGTTGCAGCGAGCGGTCGGGAGACGAGAACATGTGTCTTAGTCTCTAACACAGTTATTGATACCAAGAGAACATGTGACTACTATATGAACCCAGGAAGGTGAATCTTAACCTAAGCTCTGGCTACATCAAACTATTGATGATATGTGCATGAAGTCATTCTAAAACATGACAAAATTTCACAAACAATTGGCATTAAACTCTCTAAATCATTCAACGAGGTGCCACAACCTTTGAAGACTGAAACCTGTTTACCATAGGCTTGTTGGGAACCAACTTAGAAAGATCACATTTGTTAAATATCCAATACATGATATTATGAAATTGATGGTTTTATAATTAAACTTGTTTCTAAAAGTGCTACCTGTGAGATCATTAAAGCCATATGGAAGTTTTTCATTTGTCGTGAACGTAGAGATATAATGTTGGAATCATTAGTTTCTCCTGCATATGGTAAACCACAATGAGAACATGTACATCAACCTAAAAAAAAAAATTGAGATCATAGGAATCAACACTCGATCATAAGACAACAATATCAAAATAAATGATTATCAGTCAAACAAACAGTAGACCAACTGAATTCTGTATTAAAAATGAAAGTATTGAATCGGTACACAGTTGGATGCATTACAATTGTTGAATATATATTACTAAACAGACATAAAAATAGGCTTCAACTGTTGTAGTAATATTCAGACTCACCTACAAATTGCAGAACTGATATTAACTTAGAGGATGTTAAAAAATGTTCCACTAAAGGTAATTCACAAAATAACGTTTGCAAATTGACAACCACTCTAGTGGGTGGAGTGGGGAAATGGAGAATGGGTTACAAATGTTGATTTTAAGCCATTATAACCAAGTACCTAAGAGTTTCCAAAAGTAGCATGGCACCAATTATGCAAACAATACAGTAAGAACCTTAAAGTTGTTCTCTTGCTAAGATCTCAATATGTAGCACATGATCTTTTAATAGAGCCATGGAGAAAGACTAAGGAACAAGTACTCTGAGAGGACAAAAAAAGTTCAAAAATATGGGAAAGTGCAAAATGGTAATATACATACATTCAAAATTTCATGGAAATTCTAGGAAGGTTAGGGTTGTCTGGTGTCCTCCAACAAAGGGGTGCATTAATTTTAATGTAGATGAGACAACAAGGAGAAAGCCAAGTTCTATAGGCATTTTGTTTTCTTTTGTTTTTTTGGAGGGGGGAGGTGTAATGGAAGGGGGGAATTGCTTTTCAATTTTTCAGAATAAGTGGGTGTTAGGGAACTTGTCTTGGGCCTGAGGTTTCCTTCGCTCAAATCAGCCGAATGGCAAATGGGGTGACAGATTATTGCAAAGAAAGAAGTCGACGGTTCAGTTACAAGCATCTTTCAGCTACCAAGACGATAGACCTATTTCTTGGGCCGGGATTTTTCTATTTTGGCTTTATTTTTGTGATGTACTTTTTTGATTCTTTCTTTTTATTGTTGGGTCTAACCCTCTTAGGCCACTTCTTAAACTTTTGTACTTGATTTTCCCTTATAACATAATAGTTAATCGTTACTACTCAAAAAAAGGGGGATTCGAATGAAAGGGGAAATATTTGTTATTAGGAAGGCCTTGTTTCTGTGGTCGAGGCATCGGTTGGGTGAGCTTGTAATAGAAGGTGATTTGATGACTGCAATTAAATGGGCTAGCGGAAAGAAGAGACCTCCTTGGAGGAGGATTTCAACAGTTGGATATCTGTCAGTCATGTCACACGCTCTACAAATGGGGTAGCTAACTTCTTGACCAAGACTGGAGTGGACAGAGATGGTGCTATTATTGATTTTTGGTAATTGGTATGGGGTTGTTGATTCATGTTCTGTTAGATTTTTGGGGTAGTGGGGCATATTCTCATTTTGAGTGTTGTATTTGTGGAGTATTGCAGGGGTCTTATATTGGTTGGTTTCAAGTTGTCGGTGGTATAAGTTTCTTATACCAAGGGTAATATACTTTTTTTTGAGCGGTAAAGAAAAAAATTCATTAAAAGAAAAATAAGTACAAGGCAAAGCTACAAAACACAAAAGACCTACGAAGATTAGGCCCAAGAAAACAAAAACGCAAAACAACAAGAATCACAAAACCACAGATATCTTTGCTATAAAAGAAAAACGCCTAAAGTCGGTCCTTCAACACCATTCTTAGCGAAAAAATCCGCCACACCATTTGCTGATCAACTAATCTGATTGAAGGAAACCTCCATGCCCGAGATTAGCCCCTTAATCTCCCTAACAGTTGCGGTTAACCTCCAGGAGATCTCCTAGTACCCCTAACCCATTTTATAGCATTGGAAGAATCACTTCCAATTTCTAATTTAACTCCCCCTATGCTAACACCTAAGGTCAAGGCTCTCCTAATACTATGAAGTTCCACTTCATTAGAATCTTTGATCCCCACTGTTTCTGAGAAAACAACTCGAATACCGCCCAAATGGTCTCTAAGGACTCCCCCAATACCAGCCGGACCCGGTTTGTCGTATGAAGCTCCATCCACATTAAACTTTAGGATCCCCCGAGGAGGAGCGGGCCACAAAGCTTGCTTAGGCCTTTTTACCATAGGAGCAGACCTCAAGCAACCCTCCCAAGATTGCCACAGATCCCCAGCCTTGAGATCTTTGAAACCCTTGTTGTTACATAACCAAGTACACAGCCTCCATTTTGCTTTGTGAAAAAGATCATTAACTTCCAACGACTGTCCTTCGAAAATCCTAGAGTTCCTCTCCTTCCAAATAGTCCACGATATCACGGCCGGGATCGAAACCCAAGCAGGCTTCCTTCTTCTTCTAACCCGACGAATAACCCAAGAATCCATCAAACTATCCCAAGCGCCAGGGCACACCCAAGTAACCCCCATAAGATTCAGAAAGAAACACTAAATCCTCCATGAGAACGGACACGAGACTAGGAGATGGTCAATAGATTCGTCATCACAGTTACAAAGAGGGCACAAGGTAACACCACCCGAACCCAATAGTCCCCTTCTCCTAAGCTCCAACCTCGTCAAGATTTTCCTTTTAGCACAACACCAATTAAACAACTGAACTCTTGGTGGAGCAACACTACTCCACACAAAAGCCAAAGGGCCATCCGAACTAAATGCACTCTGAGATGCCAGCTCAACCAAAGACTTGACCGAGAATAAGCCAAAGGAATTACCCATCCAAACCAGTTCGTCGTCACCGTCAAGGACCAGAGGGAATTCACCCAATTGAGCTTTGAGATCAATAACACACTCCACTTCAAAGTTCCTTAGCTCCCTTCTGAAGTAAAAATGCCACGAGATAACGCGATTATTCATGCAATATAAATCTTGAATCAATGCATCTTGGTTTCTAACAACCCTAAAAAGCCTAAGGAAGCTCTCTCTCAACAGCCTATCTCCTAGCCATAAGTTTTTTTCCATAAGTAGGTCATGTTACCCTTATCGACTAATAGACAAAGATTCCTTTTGAACAAGTAACCAACCTCCGAACGACCTTGACAAATCCTCCACCAATCTTTAAGATTCCTAGACCCCAATCTATCCACTTCCTCACCCAAATTCCATCTATTATCGTTCGAGACTCCATATTTAGCTGAAAGAATGCGAACCCAAAGGGCATTAGATTCCCTACCAAACCTCCAACCCCACTTGCATAATAAAGTTTCATTTCTCAAGCGGATAGGAACCAAACCCAAACCACCTTTATTCTTAGCTTTAGTAACATCTTCCTAAGCCACAAGATGAACTTTTCTCTTTGCCTCCTGATCACCCTAAAGAAACCTCCTAAACAACTTCTCCATCGTGTTGGCTACTCCTTTGGGAACTTCAAAAATAGAAAGGAAATACGTGGGGAGGTTGATCAATACTGACTTCAAAAGAGAAACCCTGCCACCCAAGGAAAGATATTTTTTACCCCATCTGGCCAACCTTCTTTCAATCTTCTCCATGACCGGGGACCAAAACTTTTTAATCCCGCCAACTGGGAGGCCTAAGTATGAGAAGGGTAGTTTTTTGACACCACAACCCACTTTGTCTGCCCACTCTTTTACTACCGAAGTGTCCAAACCCACCCCAATTAGGGTACTTTTGCTCAAGTTTATCCTTAGTCCAGAAACCAACTCAAAGCAAAGGACAGCCCGAAAATCAAGAACCTCCGAGTTGTTATTACAGAAGAGTAAGGTGTCATCTGCAAATTGAAGGTGGGTAATCACAGGAACCCCATGGCACACTTCAAAACCCCTCACAATACCCAACTCTTTTGCCTTCAACACCAACCTGTTCAAACTTTCTCCCACCATTGTAAAAATAAATGGAGGGGATCTCCCTGCCTCAGACCCCTATTAGTGGATATTGGATCAGTTGGTGAACCATTCACCAAGACTGAGTATTTTGTATTTTCAACGCATGCCTTCACCCACCTCCGCCATCTGCTGCCAAAGCCCATCCTGTTAAACAAGTAACCCACAAAGGACCAATTCACGCAATCATATGCTTTTTCCATGTCAATCTTAAATAACAAACCTGGCTTACCATCCTTCTTCCTCATATGAACCAATTCATTAGCAATCAAAACCCCATCCAAGATTTGCATGTTCTCAATGAAAGCTCCTTGTGATTCCCCAATAATCTCAGGTAAAACTTTCTTTAATCTTTCAGCTAGAACTTTTGCTAACAGCTTATAGATACTACCCACTAGGCTGATAGGGCGAAAATGCGACAACTCAGAGGGACCTTCGTTTTTCGGAATTAAGGTAATAAAGGAGTTTTTGAGTCCTTTATTGATGATACCATCATTATGAAACTCCCTAAAGAACCTCAAGATATCCTGCCCTACTACCTCCCAACAGGCCTTAAAGAATGCAAAATTGAAACCGTCCAGGCCAGGCGCTTTATCACCATCTAGACCCTCTAAGGCCCCTAAAATCTCTTCCAAGGAAAATTCCTTTTCAAGCCAAGCCACTATGCTCCCACTGATTTTTGAGAATTCTAACCCATTCAACGTCGGTCGACTGAATCGCGGATCCAACATAGAGGCGGAACTAATGATGAAGAAAGAAGAGCCAGGACTCCTAGAGGGGGTGGGGGGATGAAAAATTAAAGAAAGGGAAGACAAACACCAACCTAATAACGTAGGGATAGAGGGACAAACCCCAGAGGAGAACACAAAACTGAAAGAGGAAAAGAGATAAGGGAAAGACAATGCCCGGGCCTCGGAGGGGAAAAACTGCGCAGCCACGAAAGATGCTACAGAAGAACGGGCCAACTGAAGAGTATGCCAGCAATCAGCAACCAAGAGCTGAGAAGAAACTGCAGACCGCCGTTGGGAGCTAACGTTAGAGCAAGGAAACCCTCTCCGAAGCCTGAAGAGGGAATGGAGAGGCACCAGCATAGCGCACCGAAGGGAATGCCACCACGTCCTGATCAGCATCTCCAGAATAGAGGAAGCTCCAAACTGACCCAGGAACGTGAAACCAAAAGGGACAATGAGGAAATGCCAGCCACCACTCGAATTGGATACCGCCTGAGACAGGGAGGTGGCAAACAAGGCACGGGGTTTTGCAAACAAACCAGCACAAAAGTGAGAACAGAGAAAAGGAAAGGAAGTACCCGTGTCCACAGGAAGCAGCATAGAGCAGGAGGTGAGGGGCGACGAAGGCCGATCCAGCAAAAGAGAGGAGGGAGGCAAAGGAGCAGAAACCGGCTGAAAAATAGCAGAGAAGAACCTCGTCACTGCCTCCCGAATGCTATCCTTATCCGTAATCCTTCTACCATCCACCACCACCGATCTAATACAGCTAACTGCCCTCCTATTAGAAGCACACAAATGGAAAAACTTTGAGTTCTTGTCACCTTCTTTCAATGACAAGGCCCTTGATTTCTGTCTCCACTCTACTTCCTCTAACCTCAAGCAATCCCAAAGGATAGATTTGGACGACTCCTTGGCTGCAAATTCCCCCTCCTCTTCCAAGTCCCGCTCTTCCTCAATCTTAGACCAAAGCTCAAGGTCCCGAATAGCTATTTCCTTCGTTTCCAATATACTGCCTCCATTAGAGACAGCCCATTCTTTTAATTTCCACTTGAGCATGTTGAGTTTTTTGAAAAGAACAAAACCCGCCCAACCATACATGTCGAAACTGCCCCACCAAGCCTTCACTAGCTCCACGAATTTTGGATTTAGCAACCAAGCATTGTTAAACCGAAAAGGCTTCAGTCCCCAATCAATCTCTTCTGAGTCTAGGATTATCGGGCAGTGGTCCGAAATAGGAAGAAACAGTTTCACCTGACTAGCACCAGAGAAAAGGGCTTCCCAATCTGCTGTAACAAGGAATCTATCAAGTCTGCTAGATGCTCCTCTATGCTGACCATTGGACCAAGTGTAACGCCCCCCAATGAGAGGAAGATCGATCAGCTCTCCTCTTTCTATAAAATCTTAGAAGGCTACCATTGATCTTGTGAAGTCCCTGCCCCCTTTCTTCTCGGTTGGGTACAACACAGCATACACACCACCTAGAAGAAGCCCAAACCTTGACGTCTTCTAATTCGGACCAGAAATTCTCCCTTTTCCCATCAACAGTTGGCCCATAAACATTGGTAATGCTGATTTCTAGCCCCTCTGCCAGAAGCTCTCCTTTTACTAAAATCGATCTAGAATCCATTCTTCTAACCACAACTTTGATGACAGACGGATTTCACATAATAAGCAGTCCTCCCGATCTCCCCACCGCTGGTTTGTAGAAGCTATCACAATCTCTTAACTCCCCATAATTCTTTAATCATTTGTTTTGAGATTTCTTCTCTTTTTGTTTCCTGAAGGAGTAGAATATCTACCTTATTTTTCTGAATAAATCTCCTAATCGCTCCCCTCTTCTCCTTAAGTCCTAGACCTCTGATATTCCAGGTCATAAGCTTCATTGGGAAACCTGGGCACTCCTAACCAACCTTCTTGGCATCTGAATACTTCTTCTTCTATAAACCTTGATCAGATGACGACAACCCCTGTAAGAAACAGTCTGTTTCCTTTTAGAGCTTCTAGATGAAATAGAAGAGGCGCGATCCTCTGCCTCTAACTGAGCCAATCTATCCAGAGATTTAGTCTCATTGTTGAACTGAATACCCAGTTGCCTCCCAACATGCAGGATATCTCCACCATCCTTTTCTGAATAACCTTTATTTTTCAGTTTTTCCATATCCCAATTTGCTTCTTTGAGTCTAAATTTCCCTTTTTTTGACAACTCCTTTATTTCTGCAAAGCTGAGATCAGAGGCATCAGCCAGCTTAGAGTGCCTTGAAGAAGCCGAACAAAGGAGGCGATGAACCATGAACCATGTTAATATGTGGTCCACCAAGAACCACTTCAATTGAATCAATGAAGCCATGTTTTTCAAGCTTTCCAAAATTTGACTAGTTTAATTATTTCTTAAACTTAAAACCTTGTAGCCCAAAGAAACATGGCTTGATTGTTTCAATCAAGGTAATTTTTGGTGGGCATCATACTCATAGAAAGACTTTTTCAATGGAACCATAACTATGATCCAATTAAACCCCAGTTTAAGAACTTGAAAAAACTCAATCGAGTCAGTCCAAATTGACTAGACTCAACAGGATTTTGAGTTAAGCAAGTTGATGAGTTTTTTTTATTTTTATTTTTCAAAAACTCAACCAAGTTTCTCAACTTGGATTTTGAGCCAAGATTGAGTTTTGAGTTTTTGAACACTAGTTTAGATTGAAAATATATTTTTTAAGTACTGAAATATTATGGTATACATTTGAAGATTATGATATACAAATGAATGATACCTAAAATTTCGTCATCTAGAGATCTTTCAGTCCCTACAAGTTTCGATACATTTCAGCCAATATTTGGAAATTTCAGTTATTTATCAATTAATCTTTCAAAAAATATTTTTCGCCGGTATAGATTGAAAATGTTCGATGAAAATTTCAGATTTCAATCAAATCACGTAGTACATATTACAATTTGATCGAAATAAAGAAAAAGTGAGAAAAGAATAAAGGAGGCGTCTAGCAAATTCTCGAGGGAAAAAGAAAGAAAAGAAATAGAGGAAGAAGAAAAATGTAATGAAGTAGAACAGAGGAGGCTTTTGTGGTAGATTTCCTAGGGAAAAGAAAGAAGAGAGAGAGAGGATGAAGAAAAAGAAGATGAGTTTGGTGTCCACTGCAGATTAGACAGGGAAACAATAAAGAAGACAAAGGGAGGAAGAAGAAAGAAAAGAAGAGGAGATAAGTCACAGCTGGTTTCTAGTTTGTAACGGGGGAGAGGGGAAAAAAGATAAAGAAAGAGGAAAAATAGAAAGAATGAAAGTATAAAAAGAAAGGGAGATCTGCAGAAGAGAGAAATAAATTAGTTTCTAGTTTCTGATGGTAGAGGGAAAGATCAGTATAAAAGGAAAGGAAGAAAGAAAGAAACTAGTTTCTGATGAGAGAGAGAGAGAGAGGAAGAAGAAAAAGAAGACGCAAGATCTGCGTAACAGATGAAAACCTTCATACAAGGAGATTTGTAAGGAGAGTCATTTTTGGGAGGAAAAAGTGTTTGTTGTTGCGACTCAGGATGACAGAAAAGCGTAGATTTCGCTCTCCCATTTGAGTGTAGATCTCCTCCTATGGGTCCCCTCTCTGAAGAGGGAAATCTCTCATTTTTTGAGAGATTAGGATTTAATTTCTCCCTTCCCAACGCAAATATTTTTCTCTTTTTAACAGTAGATTAGAACTTTTAATCTCTGGAGATTAGGTGCTCCCAAACACACACTTAGCTATCAGGAGACACTACAGATATGAAGGATGTAAGGGATATTAGTAGTGGAAGGCGGTTCAACGAATGACATAGAGGGTTAGTGGCAAAAGCCCTCCCTGGAAGTTAATTCCAAACATTATAGACATTAGAAGTTCAACGGGAAGAGTGAGACTGTTTCAGACATGCCAGGCATTACTCTAATTGGGTGGCTGATTTTTTGGCTAAACAAGGCTGGAGAGATTCAAATTTTTATTATCTGTGTAATGCAGTTATATTTAGCTGATGTAGTATAGCTCTCTTATATTGTGTTGTATGCTTTGCAATCCTTTTTGTTTTTTGAGCAATAACATTTCTGTTACCATTTCAAGAAAAAAAGTCATCTATTTAAGGATTGACGAAATAAGAAGCCAATCCAATCCTTCATAATCTCTGTAGTAAAGAAAGCATATGAGCGAGAGAGAGAGAGAGAGAGAGAGAGAGAGAGAGTATAGAAACCACCTTCATAACCACAATTCCAACTAAAATTATCATTGCTTCCATCTCTGCCACCTTCTCCATTAGCATCATTGTGCTACATAACCAACAGTTGAGGCAAAAGAATATTCAGAATCTCATAAATACATTCACCTTGTATGAAAAAGATATCATCGTTAGAATACCTTAAAATTGTAGGAAACAAGGTCATACAATGTAAACCCATCATGTGCAATGACAAAATTAATACTGTGGTATGGCCTCCGCTTGTTCACCTATCAGACATGTTCTCATATCAGCTACCATAGACCTTAAAAACCAAGGTCATTATTAAGATGCTTAAACACGATAGCAATATGATAAATATGAATATATAGAAAATTACAGAGTAAAATTTTTCTCACCAGCTTAAACACACCGCAAATTTCACACTCAAAATCATTTTTGGAACCAGCAATGAAGTGTGAGTAATGAAAGTCTGGCAGTTTAGCTACTAAAAAGAATGAATGATGCATGAAAATTTTAATTTCTAGTACCAAATAATTGAACAAGCCAAACAATTTACAGAAGACGCCACAACCATTTTTAGGTTTTAAAAAACACAAGAATGTAGCAAGCACAGGTGAATAGTTGATCAACCTATTTCAGGTTACTTCTTATAAAATCATAAAATAATTAAGGTGGTATTTCAACTTAAAAATTCATAAATAATTCATGGATGTTTTAGAAACAAAAAAGAAGAAGAGAGAAAATCATATTACTGATACTCTTACCCGAAATAGATCTGATGATCCAGCCACACGAGTTGCAAAATTCCCTTTCATGCTTAAGTCACCCTGCGAATATGAATATGCTTTCTCAAAGGAATTAATTGAACAGAAACTTTGACATCTCTAACAAAACATGATAGAAAATCCCCACACATTGATGAATTCAAGAAAAAAAAGTCTAAATTCCAGAGAGACTTCCTGTGAAATTTAAAGAAAGCAAGTTCCTTTTTCCCTTACTGAAATGATAATGTGACTCAAAACCTGGAACTCCAAGGTTTTGATAGTGCACCAACTTGCAATTGGCTCGTCATAATAAGTTGCAAGTTTCTAAATGTAAATCTGTTAATATATCATAACCTGTCAACAACTGCATGTCAAAAGCAAGGACGACTTCTTTCTTTCTTTCTTTCTTTTTTAAAAAAAAACAAAGATGAATTTTTCAGAACTTCCATACTACTATAGCACTTAAAGTAGTCAGACCAAAGAAAATCATCATGATCAGAGCCTTGCCTGATCTATTTGCGCTCAGCTTAGTCACAGTAAAATGACATCAGAAATTTTGCACTGTTTGGGTTTTTTTTTTTTAATGACATGAATACATTTAGAGATTATCACAAAGAAGTCATAATCATCAAGCGAATCATAGTCTCTTGAAATAAGCCCATTATCTTGGACCATGCTTAAATGTAAGCATCGATACCCTATTGATTTCTTAAAGGAATGAAATGCTGATGCATGTTGGTGAATTGGTCAATCAGTATTGAATGAAAAAGATTGAAGTAGGAAAAAAATTGGAATGTTTGGAAAACCCTAAATATTATCAAATTTTAAGTGTTTCATGGGCTCTGATAAGTGGGCCAACTTTAGTATTAGCATTAGCTTTCCAAAAGTGATATATGATATTCAAAACTGTCTTAAAACAACTATATTATCATCATGAACCATTTTCTCATCAAGTGACCAACTATGATTTTTCTAAGATTAGAAGGGGATAAATCACATGGAGCATTACATTAAAATATATACACATATATACATGGGATGAGCATAATAAGATAATACATTAACATCTAGAGAAACCTATGATGCATTCAGACTTTTTTTTAGGAAATACATTTTGTAGAATGGAGCATTATTCAAGCAATAAAATCAGAGATCAACAATGGTCTGGGTTTCAGAGGAATTAATTCACCTAATATTACTGCTCACTTTGTTAACATTGATCAACAGATAACTGGCTCACAAAGGGATATCCATAAGAGACATAACAATTTTATTTTGACTCTCGATAAATGAGTAATGTAGTAACCAAGCTGCATCCTTGAAAAGGATGCTCAAACAATTCTAGTATCCGAGTACAGCATATTATTTGTAATTTAAACTGGAACTAGGAGACCTTTAAGATAAATCAAGTATTAGAGCCAAATTGGCTGGTTGATCAGGATAGCCATTTTTCTCAAGAGACATTCTATTGGATGGAACTCCATGTAACTCAAGTTGCATCAGTTGAGCAATAATCATTGATCAAATGGACATAACCAAGGTTGCTCCTAGTGGAAATGAATAAGAAACCCATGTGATTGAATGATCATGAATGACACAGTTTCCCTTGGTCATGCATTACCTTTATGAATCTTCTAACATCATCACGATACTGTCCATTCCATTCAGCCCACCTGCAGGACACAGAATACAAAAAACAGGGGTTTGCATGGGTTCAATCATCATAAGACATCAATTAAACGCATAATTTTAATTTTTTGAAAAAGGTATAAGAATGCATATATCTCTAGTTCTAAATAATCATCTAGAAGTCTAATTCAGACTATATACTAGAGACCAAAAATACTTGGGGATTTGCACAAATGAGATTTTTGAATCATATTCAATGTAGTTCAACGTTGAAAGTCAATTTCACCTATCCCAATTAGGAAATCTTCCCACTAAATAAAGTCCTCCACAGTCCCATGGTTCTGCAATTATTTTGCATCTTGATAAAACAGCATCCTTGGCAATGGCCTGGTTCATCATATCATAAGAAAATGAATGTTAAGGTAGGCTGAGTATGTTTCCACTGGTATGTCAATGTTGTTAAGTTTCCACTGATTAGCAATTTATTATAGAAAGCTTTCTCCTGCTGACAGTTTGCATATAGAATTATATGTGAGCTGTCATAAGGGGCCCACTACAGATCATCGCAAGCAAAGGGAACAAGTAGACAGAGAGGACAATGCATAGATTAACTGTGCCACAAGAATCATCTTGATTAGATGAATATAGACATTGATTTTAAGGCCTCAACAACGATCAAAATGGAACATATACAATGTGTGTGTGAGGGGGTTGGGTGAGATACAAATTGGTCGATAAGAATGTGAGAAGAAGAGGGGGAAAAAGAAATGGTTTGGATGCATGGACAGGGCCTCATAGGACAGGCTGCATATAAAAATGTATGCAAATTAAAGATAAAAGTTTCATGTAGTCAGCAATCCCATCAGTTTTTCATATATCTAAAAGAAAACTGACAGAACAATAAATTTGACTGATTATCCTCAGCAAAGAAAATAAGAAATTAAGAATGACATAAACACATACATAGAAGTGTTTAGCTCCATCCAAAACATACACAATTTATTCAAAATGGTTACATTTAGAATTTGTGGTCACTTAGTGTGCAAAGCAAGTTCCTAATACCTCCGATTTATGCATTTATATTTTGTAATAAATTTACCATTTTCAAAGAAAAACAAAAAAAAAGTTTGTAATACCATATGAATATTGATGTATCCTGAAGGTTTAAACAACGAAAAAGGAAATCCTAAAGTTTAAATAAACACAGAGGTTGGCCATTTTTTTCTCTTTTTTATTTTTCTTGTTTCATTATTTCCACTGCGATATTCTGTATCATGCCGAGATCTTTCAGTAGTCTCCTCATGAACCAAATGATATTCAATATACAGATAAAAATTAAGTCATAGTAATTTCCAGAGATCATATTTTGTTGCCACCCTTCTACCAGATGCAGTGCATTTAATAAAAATACACTATTTTTCCTGAGTGGTTGCATGTAATACCTAGCTAAAACTATGATAAAAACAGACAAGTTCAATAAATAGTTTGGAGAATACATTGATCCTTGGCAAATGGAAGATAAATATGCACAAAATCCCATCAATAAAAATATATATTATTTGAGTTGGGGGTGGTGGGAGGTCATCTACATTCAGCTATTTCAACTATGTAACAGAGTATTTCAGAATAACTGAAACTAAAACCAAATCACCTTAACAAGTGGAGGTGCATTAAGTGGAGAGCCATCTGTTCCTCGACAAAGAACACTTGCAAGGTCAAAGCGTAACCCATCTACATGATACTCCGTCACCCTTTTCATAGACAAGGAAAAATGACATTGCCAATCTCGTACATGGAAAATTTAGTTACAAAACCTTACTAGCAACAGATATGCACAGGTGCAAGTAGGATGACATCTAATGATACAAGTGATATAGCCCAGAATTAGGTCATTTGGAAAATCCTATGCAATTTATTTGGGTAATGAACATGTGCAGTTGCTTAACATTTTTAACATCATCAGATCTAGCAATTATCAATTGTCTAACCAGCATAATTTGTAACGACCCGTCCCACTAGCACAATATTGTCCGCTTTGGGCTCGAAAACCTGCACGACTTTGCATTGAGCCCAAGTCTCCCTTGGGCCAAAAAGGCCTTGTGCTAGATGGCCTCAACCCTTCCAAGTCTCTGGGCAGTAATGGGATCTTTTTTCCTCCCATGCCACCCTTCATACTCAGCCCCCTCACAAGGAGCGGGGATATTATAATCCACCCCCTTAAAGACCAGAGTCGTCCCTGGCTTTGTCACAACACACAAACACACCGGCAAGCACACATGCAGAGGGTTGAACCGTGCTCTGATACCATTTGTAAAAACCCATCCAACTAGCATAATATTGTCCACTTTGGGCTCGAAAACCTGCACACCTTTGCATTGGGCCCAAGTCTCACCCTTGGGCCCAAAAGGCCTTGTGTTAGATGGGAGGGGTGCTCCCTCTTTTAAGCCTCAACCCCTCCAAGTCTTTGGGCGGTATGGGACCTTTTCCCTCCCATGCCGCCCCTCATACTCAGCCCCCTCACAAGGGGTGGGGGTATTACATAATCTTGGACCATAAGTGCCTATGTACTCTAGTCACATCACTATAAGCAAAGTTACTTTTCTCCTTTTCACTTGAGTGAAATACAAAATGGCTCCAAAATGACAACCCAACTAGATGCAAATAGATGATACATTCACAAGTGCTAGCATTTTCACTGAATTTAATGAATGGAAGGTGCCACATATAGCATAGTAATTATCATATTCACCAAGTGAGAGGGAAAAGCCCATACCAGTGCCTCAAACTATCAAGTATAAGTTCCATGACCACGGGATGGTTGCAGTTTAATGTGTTTCCTAGATGCCAAATGTAAGTAAATAAAGGAATAATAAACAAAGAAATTACACACACATAAAAGAATCTTAGCATTCATTAAGATTTTTTATGCCCCTTCAAACATTAAAGCATCATGATTATTAATTCGGTTGAGAGTGTGGTTGCTAAGGTTCAAAGGAATGCAATTATCAGGGCCTTACAAGTGAATAAAAAGGCATATTTTCGTCTGATTTAAGGTTTTTTTTCCCCTTTTCTTTTTTTGATTGAAGGGTAGGGGAGGGGTGGGGTGGGTTGGGGCAGGTTAGTTGGGAATGGAGTGACTCAAAGCTCAGGAGTGATGCATCCATGGGCCAGCAAGGTAAAACAGCACATGTAAATCCAACCCCAACCTCCACCCACCCAAAAAATGAAGATTTATGGAGCTGTTGTGAGGAACTTGTTGATTCTCATACTCGTTAGGATGTTCCTTTCCAAGTGACAATTCAGGCTCACTAGGCTACTGGTGTTATTGTTGAAGATCATAATGAGACAAGGGAAGCTGAAGTTATTTGGGACCTCAAAGGATCATCATCATCATCAAAGCCCCAATCCCATCTATCCAGGGTTAGTTTTTTTAATCACCTTCTCCATTTTACCCCACCAAAAATCATGTGGCCTGTCACTCCACTATCTATGGAGGGCAATTATGTAATTTTACATTGCACCCAAGTAAACCCTAATCAGGGCAGTATGTCTCTTTTCGTGAGAGAGGGTAGAAGAGCGAAAATTGTAACAAGGGTCGACTATCTCTTCTTCGTTTTTCTTGACTTTGAGCATAGTGGATTTGGTTTGAACCCGTGGACGTACCGAAAGGGAACCACGTAAAATCTCTGTGTTGTTGTGTGTGTTTGATCTGTGGTTTGTTTTTTCATTTATTGTTTGTGCATTTCTATTCCCAACAATCTACATTTGGTTTGAGGATTTTGACATGAGCATTAAAAATGTCACCGAATTAGGAGTTCTTCTAAGCTTGTTGAAGCTTCCCCACATGCACACCACTTGCAACACAAGTGAACATTAAACACGAATATGACCTCTTTTCCCCACAAGTGTGTCAATTATGAGGACATCTTGGCCATTAGGCAGCCTTCCATTACACAGTCCTAGCCCTATCTTAAGTAGTATATCCCAAAATTACTTGGTCAGATAATTTTTAAGTTCTAGCTGTAGTCTTGAGGAAATTAATAATAAATTTTAACAAATGCTCCACCTTGTATCCATAGTGGATCGCTAGAAAAGTAACAACCCTGTTAAATTGTGTTCAATGTTCATGCATATTCTGAGATGAAAGGTGTGAGTGCATAAAAGATGTAGCAAGAATGAGGCCAAATTCACAAATGTAACTTTGCATAATAAGATGGCTTATTTAAATTAAAAAAAAAACCATGTATTCAATTAAGAAATTACCACAGCCTGAGAAATTAAGATATTGAACATCATTGTTACAATCCAGCATGTAATAAACCTGTAAAAAATTTAGAAAGAAGGGGATCGCTGTTTAGCAATAAATTCATGTGTATCTTTTCAAAACTAACACCGAACAACTTAGATTGAAAGAATAAAGGAACCTAATCCAGTACAAAATTATATAGATTTAGTTCATATCAGTATGTTATCATCCATAATATAGTTTCTCCAAAGGTTAAAAATTACAGGCATTTGTAGTACCCACTTTATTGTCAATGCCACGGAAAGACGTAGTATAAGGATGAACATCATCTGCCTCATTAGTATGGTTGTAGACCACATCCAAAATGACCTGTAATAAATAAAGACTTTCACTTATTTCTCATAAAAGCTTGAGAACTGTAACTATGGAGGAAAGGGGCTAAATCAAGCCAGAAGAGTAAATAGTCCAATTTTTAAACTCTGATCAGACAAAGATCTGCCATACCTCAATTCCAGCATTATGCAAGGCCTTCACCATTTGTTTGAACTCTTGAGAAGCAGCAACAGGTCCACGACCAGCACTGGCATAGCGACTCATGGGAGCAAAAAAGTTTATTGTGGAATAGCCCCATGTGTTGATCTTAGAGATCATAATGTTGCAAATAATCAGAAAGAACACTCAAAATCTGAATTTAAGTATGCAATAAAATTTAACAAAAGAGGAACTGGTAAAACCATGGTTGTTAAAATCTTACGATACACGATTCGTATCTTACGATTCATACGATATGATAAGAGGAACGATTCGTCTATCAACAAATCTTACGATTCCAATAAATAATAGAATTATGGGGTTATTAGGAGTGCGAAAGTATAAAATATTTCATTTTAATGGTTTTTAAGGCTTGAGTTAATGAGCATTTAAGACATTTCGATTTTTTAGGGTTTTTTAGTTCATTATTGACTTTTCATAGTATAGTTGGATTATATATTGGTCTTATACTTTTGGGAGTTAGAGCATTGAAATTTGAGCTCCAATGAACTAATTGTATAGAATTCACTTAAAAGAAAGTTGGAGAATTGCTCATGTTATTACATTTTAGATATATTTTACGTTATTTCATATATTAAATATTTTTGAGGGAAAACACTTATAAATCTTATGATTTTACGATTTACGATTCAAGATGTATTAACGATTTACGATATGATTCGATTTTCACAACATTGGGTAAAACTAAGGTAATAATTAAGTTTGATACCTTTTTTTAGGCAATAATAGAAAGAGCAATGAACAGACTAGAAAATCACCATAGCAAGCTAAGTAAAACTCTACCATGTCATGACAACAAATTAACCAGAAAAAAAAAAATTATGGAAAACAGAAAGTATAGTAAGAGCACAAATCATCATCATCTCAGTTATTTATCAAATCAATATGGAGGAGTACAAATGCAAGTTAAAATATTAAGTGGAAATATAAACCTATAATGGGAAACGTGGAAAAATAATGATTTAAATTGCAGGGAAGTAATGTATCTTGTTTCCTTGGGTTCATCACTCTTGAACCTAGGGACCCTTCTTCTTTCCTGTGTACATATTTTCTTTTTTATGAAATTTTAGTTACCGCTCAAAAAAATTTGTAGGGAAGTAAGAAGATTAGTTCACCATGTGATCTCTTGAGTTCGGATGCCTCTGAAATTCAAACTCATCAAACTCAAAGACTGGCAACAGCTCCACAGCATTGACTCCAAGCTCCAACAGATGAGGGATCTTAGAGAAAAGTAAAAGGTCAGATATATTGCTTCAGAAAAATTAATGTAGTTAACATCCTCCTAATATCTAAGCAACAGTAGCTATGTTTAAGCAGCAAGAAACAAAGTGTGTGTGTGTGTGTGAGAGAGAGAGAGAGGGGGGGAGGGATTCATAACTATCGTTCATCATTCAATGGATTTAACATTGGCAAACCTGATATTGATATTTTTGTTAAAGTAAATAAATAGATTGATGAGTTTATAGGTGTAAATTATGTCATCTCACATGAACAAATCAAGAAATAAAACTAAATCAACTGGTCACAAATCAAAAGTCACACAATAATAGAAAGTATCACTATTTAGTTTCAACAAATTAAAACTCGTAGGCATATTAGCTTTACCAACAAATACAGTTAATATAAACACCTATCCAAGCATAGAGAAAGGCATAAGCAGGTTTCAGTATTCAATGACACTCAATTTAACTTTAGCAAATTTCATCTACCTTTGCAATAACACCAAGATAGCTGCCACGAATATTTGGATCCAGTCTACTTGATTCATCAGCAGTGAAGGCACGGACATTCATTTCATAGATAACAAGATCCTTCTGCACAGATAAAAAGAAAATACAATGTGTTAGAAAAGAGAAAATTGTATTCATTAAAGAGTATTACACAAATATATATAGCCTTAGCCGACCCTAGGGCTACTACACTTCTAATTTAAATAGATCTCTTAATAGAAATAAATCCAAACTAGAATCCTAATTACATTATAATTAGGATAATCTAAATATATTCCAACACGCCCCCGCAAGCTGAAGCGTGGATGAATGCGAAACTTAGAACGTGAAGAAACGGCAGGTGAACTGTAAAAATGGCACACCGACTGGCCACGGAGATTTGATGAAGCAGCACACTGATTGGCTGCAAAACTTGTTGAAGTGGCAGCATTGATTGGCTACAAAACGACAGGCGACGAACACCAATGGCAGCCTGAAATAGAGAAAGAGGCTCAGACAACGGCAGTGGCTGTAAGACAATTGTCCGGCAAACAATGATCGCAATATGCGATAAATGCAGGCAATGAGTGACCTGCAAAACAAGGGGCTGAAGCCATCACATCGATCAATCAGATCGTAAAAGCCAACGAACAATAGTTGTAGCCTTAAAAGCCCAGCAAATGGGGCTGCAACTATGAAAGGCCAGCAAATGGGGCTGCAACCATGAAATACCAGCAAATGAGGTTGTAACCATGAAGGCCAGCAAATGGGGCTGCAACCATGAAAGGCCAGCAAATGAGGTTGTAACCATGAAAGGCCAGCAAATGGGGCTGTAGCTATGAAACGCCAACAAATGGGGCTGTAGCCATAAAAGGCCAGCAAAAACTATAACCATGAAAGGTTAGCACAGGTCGTAGCCATGAAGGCCAACAAAGGCGCTAAAACCATAAAAGGTCAGCAAAAGTTGGGGACAAATCAGTCCTCTAGATAAAAGGAGTGGATGAATTCCACAACAAACGGACATATGTCCAAAACATGCCGTCTCATTTTCGAGAAACGACAAAAATATGTGTCCCTTTCTTCGCTTAAACAAAGTAGGAGAATGTTAGGATGAGAAGGGCAATTTGTGTCCCTTTCTTCAATTCTCCCCCTTTCTTTATGGCACAGATCTCACAGATTGTGGCGAGAAGAAACAGTAAAAAACACGAGGTTTGAATCGTGATTGGTGAACGATGATCGAGAGACATCAAATCGCCCACTGTGCATACACCTGCACAGTTACAGTAGCAACAAAAAGGCCTGGCATTCTGAACTACAGGGAAGCAATGGTGCAACAACACTGATGGGCTTCAAGAGCCGAAGGAGATGTGGATGGCACATATCAACAAATAAATGTTGGAACTGACCAAAAAATTAGCAGTCTTCTAGCTCCCCCAATCTTCTGTTCACTAAAAAAAAACCTGGTCCATTTTTTGTCCAGATTTGTAAGATGTGTTGTTCCCGAACGGCGGTAGGAAAGATAGAGACCGTCGGTAGATCTTGTGGCCAAATCGGGATCATCCAACCATGAGCTATTCAATTTGAACCACTCCAAAACAAGTGGTGAATGTAGCTGGCAATCTTTGTATGCATATCAGATGAATCTATCTGAAAGTTCATCAAAAAGACACCACTCAATCTTTAAGAGTTGTATTATTATTCAAACAGGGCACAGCAGAAGAGGGACTGGAAGAAAGTGTGCCAGATAGTCTAGGCGTCGTCTGAATCGGAACAGTAGCAGAGGGCTGCAACAATGGTGCAGCGACGTCCAATGAGATCCCAAATCCATTCAGATCTGGGTGTGTTTCTGCTCTCCTTTATTGTAGAGAGCGGCTATTGTGGAGCAGAGGCAGCGCGAGTGGTGATCCTCTTTCAATATGGTCGGTGCATGTGAATGTCTCAGGAATGAAACAAGGGCTGAAGCGTTAGCCCAGTGCGGGAGATCCGAGCAGCAACGTTGATAGCAGATCTGGTGGCGGAACCACCGAAAAATCAAACACGAGATCAACACGCCAAACAGTCGAACATGTCCCTCCCTCAACTTGGATTTTTTCGATTTTAAACCACTCAGTGGCTATTGCAAGGCAGGATGTGGGCAGCAGATCTCAGATCTGGGTTAGAAGCCGGTGAAAAATCAGTTACAACTGATCTGAATCAGATCTGAAAGCGATCAGCAGAATGGCTCTCCCTCCCTCCCTCTGTCGATGAAACTCCTACTGGCAGAGGGAGAGAAGAAGACTCGGCTATATCCGCCGCAAATCTGGTGGGTTGGGGCAGCGAGAACTGCGATAGGTAGAGGATTCTCAGATGTAAGCGCAGCAGTAGGAAGCGGCGAGGCAGCAATGGACAGTGAACGGCTCACAACAGATTGAGAAGAACCGACCTGACGGACGTTGCTGACGTCGGACAAGCCGGCCAAGAATGGGGATCCGAGACTCTGCCCAAACCTAGGCTGATTGTAGATCGGGCGAGATGGACGCCGGATGTTGCAGAGGTGACGAAGGGCGTAGTGGCGGTGGAGAAACGCCCAACAGGAGAGGCTGCAACAACGTTGGAAAGAGGGCTTGATGCAAGCAAAAACAGATCTGTAAGTGCAGATCTGAAGACATACTTCAGTTGGTGAGGCAGCCGCAAAAACGGTCCAAGATTCCGGCCTTCACTGTATCCGAACAGCGTCGAGAAAAGACCAAGACTGATTTGCAGATGGTAGCTGCAGATCTGACTTTCTTCCTTTGTTTTTTTTTTTTTTTGTTTGGAACCAGATCCACAAGAAAACAGTGATCAGTGATGAATCACAGTTGAACAAGACCGTCAACGACGTTGGCTAGGCGCAAATCTCGCCTGAGAAGAGGCGGACTGGAAGAGAGTCTCTTGTGGTATTTTTTTTTCCGTAGGGCTGATGCCGACAGAGAGGTTCAACCCACCCATCTGTTTCAGTCGGAGCTCTCCCTCTGCCAGGCAGAGGGAGAGAAATAACCCACGTGAAATCGACTCTCAAACCAGAGTCGTAACCTGCTCTGATACCATGTTAGAAAAGAGAAAATTGTATTCATTAAAGAGTATTACACAACTATATATAGCCTTAGCCGACCCTAGGGCAATTACACTTGTAATCTAAATAGATCTCTTAATAGAGATAAACCTAAACTAGAATCCTAATTACATTATAATTAGGATAATCTAAATATATTCCAACACAATGGACCAATCAGAATATGATAAAAAATAATGAGAATATTTTTCTTTAGGTATTTTATCAGGCTTACCTCATGTATATTTGGAGGCTTGTAATCAACTCCCCAATCAAAAGGTAAGGAATTGAAATCATAAGTACCAAGAAACTTGGACATCTTGTTGCTAACATCTCCAAAAATTCGCCGACCTTCAATCAGTTTTGCATAAGGATCTAAAAGGACAACACTGCTGTCAAACCGGTGCCCCCCTTTCCATCCACGAGGACCATCAATACGATAGCCATAAAGAACACCATATCGAGGCAAATCCTATAATTTAAAGATATTGTTTAGAAAGAACAAAACAGAGAAGTGGAAACAAAAGCTACATCATATGCAGACCAATACAACTTCAAATTGGGTTATTCAAACATAACAACAGGCACAAAATCCACAATGTCAATGGAGAAATCTCAGAGTAACAACTAGTTACCTCTACACAGACATGCCATATGTCACCTGTCTTGTTCATCTTGGTATCCAATTCAATCTCCATCATTGCAGCATCTATTTCCCATGTTTTCCCCCTGAGGAAACATATAAGAATGAACTGAAAGACGTAAGAAGTAATTCTGGTGGCATCCTAGAATCCAATAAATGCTTATATAAGGCATTTTGCAACCATCAACTTCAAACTAGGATAAATTATCAAAGTGGCAACTGAAATTTAACATTCAACTCTCTGTTGATGATAAAACCAAAAGTTGTAAAATTTGAGGAACTTTGTTTTCTGGTAGGGATCATTTCATGATGTTCAGAAGATGAGCCAAAGAATGTCCAACACCCTTCTGCACATGCACTTTAAATGAGATTTTTCTTTTCTAAACAACTTGATAAGTGAAAACAGATCAAAATTGCAAGAAGGAATTGTTGGAATCATTTCTTAAACTCCCATCAAACCATTAAGAAAATTATTCTATGGTAATAAGAAACATGGAACATTATCTAAAATGAAATACATTACCAATGCATTTTAATGTAGGATTTTGTGGGTCCCACTTGTGCCACCTGGCATACTATTTTTTAGAAGAAAACAGGGTGTGAAACATGGAATCATAAACAGTACAGCAAAGATGGCTAGTATGAGAGAACTATACCAGCCAAAAACCTTACAAACAATAAAAAATTACATAGGCACATTATCCTAGCAAAAACCAAAACCTCTCAAACAAAAAACTAGAACCACATGGAACAATTGCTAATCACACCCGCCATATAGATCATAATGAATTGCTTAGAAGATATTTTTGGTCAAGTCCCAATTTAGGAAAAAACCTCCTCTTTTATCTCCTCCTTCCTTTTCTTCTCTAGCCTCTCCCCACAAAAGGGATAGGCTCCCACATCCAATTCAATTCAAGCGAGGAGAGAGAGAGAGAGAGAGAGAGAGAGAGAGAGAGAGAGAGAGACCTTTTTCTCCTAGTGGGTTAGGAAAGGATTAGAAGAAGTCCATCCTTGCCTATGGATGTTGAGGAATGAAATAGAACAGAGTCACTCTCTTGTAGTTGACTCTTGGATTTCTGTTATCGATTGTTTCCTCCAACATATTTGGTCTAACCATTGTAGTAAAATGTCAATTCAATCCAATGCTTCTAAAGGTATGCATCTCATTATTTTCTAACATTTTAATGATGTGAATGATGAAATATAGTGATATCTGGAAACAAAATGAAATGACAAATCTATAATCCTGGCGTTATTAAAAAAAAAATCTTAAGATCAGCAAGTGGGTATATCAAGAAATCTCAGGTTCAAAATGCTGAGCAATCATATTCAAGCATTCCACGGAAAGGAACATAATTTAAGATGGAAAAACCAGTGGTGACACCAAGCAACATGAACACAAGTTATTCCCACTGAATGTAGCAGAGTATTTTGTGGAAAGTAAAGAATAGAATCACCTCTCTGGAAGTGACAAGCAAAGTGTAACGGAGGATGCATGCTGCGAAAAAATGGCAAAGTTTATCCCATTTTCCAGTTCAGATACTCCTAGTGGGAAAGCCTGGCCTGGAGAGACTTTGAATAATGTGCCGACTTCAGAAATTTGAGAAGTCTCTTCCTAGGATCACAAAAAACAACAAAAATAAGTATCAAAATGTATCATGTGTTTATAATCAACTTTATAATCCATTTTCTATTGAGTAAGAAACCAAAATATATTAAAATCATTCCACAACATATGGATTATTATAAGTTCTAGAGACAAGAGCAAGCATAGATGACATGGAAAAAGAAAGAACTTACTTGAGAAAAGATATAAATATATAGAAGTACAGGTTATACTAATAAAGAAGAAATTAAATTGTAGAACCTGAAACCATTGTACTCGGGTCACGCATAAAGATTAGTAGAAAAAAGTGTCAATGTAGATAAGAAACAATGGGCAGAGCAAGATGCACAAACTTTGAAATGAAGCATTTTCCTTTCTTCCTTTTCAGCAGAGAAACAAAATTCTAATAAAAGAAAAAAGAATGTACGGAAATTATGAAAGGTAAATGTGAAACGGAAGTTCTTTTGAGTATGAATTGATTAAAAGTAATTTGCATAAGACCCTGAGTGGTAAATACTTATACAGCCAAGGACTTTACTATCTAGATCCAGCCACTACTCCAAAAATGTCAGAGGGCCATAAAATATGCATATGCTTTAAAATGTTAATTAACTAATTAAACAAGCATTTGACTATTATGGGGATGAATCCTTCATAGAGCTAATTGATTATGCTTGCTTCCACCCCAATTATCATGACTGGGAATTGCACCCTGATCACCAACAAATTACTTCTGTGAATCCATCATATCAAGGTCTCTAATGTTATCATTTGATAAGGATAATCATCAGATACATAGTGTGATTTGCTAACAGTGTGTCAGCATTATCCATCTTAAGGGGTACTCTGAAGGATTAGAAGGTCAGAAGGGGAAAATAATCAAGAAAAGCAATCTGGTAATTCTATGATAGGGATTTGTTAGGCTATGATCAAATCTGTTTAATGCTTCTATGAGAAAATGACTCATAAATTTCTATAATTCTTCTCAGTTTATTGGAATTTAAGAATGATATGATTAACATGCCAATATAGACAGTATTACATTGTCCCAGTTTTCACTCACAGCTTCCATTCCAATGCTAATAACAAGTTGCTATTTATCTCATTTGATAATACCAATTTCCAATGGCTCCATATCCTCTAAGCATGAGTAATTCATTCATTCCATGCAGCTTAAAATGCAAATATATGACAATAAAATGAATACGGTGAGAGAATTATTCTGCAAGTGAAAGCTACCTCAAGCATGCTTTCTTGGGCACGTTGACCATAAACGTAAGTAGCCTTTGACTTGACAGGGCCCCTTTGTCTAACCTAAGCCAGAACAAGACCAACCCTTGAATTCAAAACCCAAAGCTCAAAAAATAATAGCAGTAGTAGTGCAACGACAATAGAAATATGAAGACGACGAAACATAAGCTTTCAAACACATTATCTCAAGATGAGAAGCCATGCCTTACTGCATCCCTGTCTGATGCCTGAACAAGCAATTTTGCTTAACACCCACCTGTGGAGTAAATTCAAAAGTAGTTCAAAAATTACCAAACATGTGCCTGTCATCCACAGCCAACAAAAAACAATTTGAAAAAAAACATAAAACTTGAACAAACTTGCGTATTTATAATGAACATTTAAAGAAACTTCCTTATGGAGCACTAGTCTCATCAAATGGCTGATTATGGACTGAGATATACCTCGGAATTAAGATGATTGGATGATGATAGCTATTGACTTAAGGTTTGAAAGATCTGAGGTTTTGACAAGAAAATGGTGATTCAATCTAACAGTAGAGATCACTAAAATCAGGATCAAAGTTGTGCAAATACCAATTCAAGAGAACGAGGGGTATGAGTGCAGAAGTTGGATCATAGAAGGCACCAAGGAATATGGGAGCAGTTCCTACGTCAATAGGTGAAAATAAGCATGTAGCATATTTGGCAAGTGTCCCTCATCGCAAGGAAAAAGGTTATGGGTTTGAGCCACATTACTATCTTTCTTTGAAAAGGAAAAAAAATGAAGTATAAAGAGATGAATCAGCTACAAGAGACTATAAGGATCTGCATTAACCCCTAATTTATTTGACTTAATTAGGGACGATTTTATTGGGAAAAAATCATGACAAAGTCCCTAGTAGATGTCCATTGCACATCTACATCAACTGAGGGATTTCTGGCTAATTTATAAGAGGAAAGAAATAGCCTCTGCAACAAGGAATTAGAAGGGAGAACCCAAAAAACTTGAAAAGAAATTGACAAAAACGACATGGTAGCTAGTATGAGAATGAGAATGTAGCTATAAATAAGGATGAAATAAAAACCAAAATCACAAAGCTGACCCATGATAGATTTTTATGATGATGGTGGTTTGTTCCTCATTCATCATTATCTAGGCCACACAGATCATGCTCATTCATTCAAATTAAAAAAAAAAAGAAAAAAAGAAAATCCAAAAATAAGATAGATAGGAATTAAATTTAGGTAAACATATAGAGCAAAATGTACGCAAAAGTTTTACCCAGGCATTTAAGTGCATTGTTCTAAAACATGCTATGTCCATGAGGTTCATTAGCCTCCATCTTAGAAAGGGAAAATCTGAATTCAAATGTTCACAGAAAATTAGCTCCATTCAAGACTACCAACAATATGATCTAACAACAAAAATTGAACAGTCAAAAGTGATTTGTATGTTGATCTTCACCAAATTTCCATTTTTAGTGAACATGTGAATCTATATATTCCCTTTCTATAGTGGAGCCGGTGAATGGGGCAATCAAAGATGATTTATGGAAATGGAGAATGTATATGGGCCAAGTTGATGGCACACATTTTCACAAAAACATTAACCTCATAAACAGTTTAGCCATCTAACCGACCTGCTAGAAATTGAATTGTCAACAAATAACTTCTACGTTGACCACCATTTCATAGCTTTTAGATTAGGATGCTGTTGAAGTAGGTAGACACCAAGTTTTACTGACACTAGAAGCCATGTGTTATCTTTCTACGGTGGAGTAAAACTACCCCAAGAGTACGTAATATGGGTACACTTAATGTTGGGGACTAAAAGATAATTACCCTTTAGAACTCATTGAGCACTTTATGTGGAACCGACATTAACATCCATCCCCTGCCACCGTCACCTGAAAAGTCCTTCAACCCAAACCGTAGTATCCCCTGTGAACTGGATCTCTATCAATTTAGCTCTGGATATCTATCTAATTTGACTCCATTCGAGTTGCACTAACCATTAAGTGACACTGCAAAATCTCTGTGGCATGTGGACGTACTTAAATGATCCAGTTAAGTTGACATCTGGGTAGGCCTTCGTCCAAGCAGAAACCTTTCCGACTAACCCTTCCTCGTGACACAACAAAAAAATGCCCTCTCAGTTCTCATTTTTGAGTGTTCTCAAAGGATCATTTCTCAGTGCTTTCTAAATTCAAACAGTTTTCATATCAAATCCATCTAGGTGGACCCACCAGATGAACAATCTGGATCATCCAATCACTGATGAACTTTTTATTTTCTTCCTTTTTAGTTTTTACACTGTCTACCTTTATATGGACTATATCTCTAAATTCTAAACATGAAATCTCCTTTACATTACCCATAAAAGAAGAAAACCAAAATAGAAATGAAATCTCCTAATAATAGCGGAAGTCAAAGTAACCTCACTCTGCTTTCAATCCCAAACAAAAATCAAAGAAGAAGCAGTTTTCACCAGTTTCAGTGCGAAATCACTTCAAATTCACAGGGTAAAAAAAATAAACAGAGATTCTAAGAGAACATGCACGTACCCCATAGTCGAAGAAGAAGAGGAAGAACGAACCGGAAGAACAGAAGCATGTGAGGAGGGAAGAGTGGCTTTAGCTCTTGAATCGCACAAGGATGAGTGGAGCATCGTTTCGATTCCCCTTTGAGGGAAACGTAAAGGTTCCATCAATGCGAATTTCGAACCAGAAACAGTTACAAGCGAATCTCAGAGAGAGAGAGAGGTTGAAAGGTGAAAAGGGTGTGAAAGGAAGTGAGGAACTTTCAGGTGAAACAACTTTCCAGATTCGGCTTCTTTCTTTCTGGCGCGGTTCCCATGTCTCCTTTTTCTCCTTCCATTTATCAAGTGCTAGCCTGACTCAATCGAGTCACGAGAACTCGCGGTTTTCTCCTTTTATTTTCTAATAAATAATATCTAATCGTTCTACTGACTTAATCAAAATTAAAATAGAGTTTGTAGATTTAATAAATTTAGAAATAACATTTATTGAAATGAAATACTTACATGATAAAGAAGATGATTGGAAGAGAATTTTTTTACGGTATTTATTTATTTTCTTTAGATGAAATGGATATAATATTTAATGGCATTGGCATTTAACATTTGAAAAATCTAAAATTTATTCTTTTGTCTAATGAAAATTTTAAGTTAATTATATTTTTTATTTGATCGAAGCCAAGTTTTGGATTTATTTATTAGTTTCAGTGCCGTTTATGTTAAGAGACAGAAAGGCGATCTCCGGTCTCGAAGCGTGGGTGTCTAGATTTTATCATCTGATATCACATGGCCGTTATTAGTATCTTATCTATCATAACATGCACCTCCGGAGCACCGGAAATTGTTCTCCTGAGATCGAGTGGCCCACCATTGAGTGGTCGACTTACGCTCCCAATGATCTCAACCATCGAATGCCATTTGAGTTATTTTTTAATTTTAAGTTAATTTGCTATCATGAAATTGTTAATTTGATATCACGAAATTATTAGTAGTTTTATATTTTATTTTTTGGATTTACATACGAGAAACTCATAAAAAATCCTACTAAAATCTCTACACATGAGCCCACTACTCCTTTGGGGCCATAAGAGTTCCAACCCAAAACCTCCCTTCCTAAGGTGAGAGGCAATCAATTGAGCATTTTAAAATATGAAAATTGTGACCGACTAAAATTTTAATTATTAGTAGTCTTTAAAAAATTAAATATAGTTTTCTAACTTTAAGAAAATCTAAATTTTAGTCAGAATTTGATAAGACTGAAAGTTTCACTAGAATTTTGATCTTTGAAAAGTCTAAAATATCATTATCAATTTTAATTTCAATGTTTGCTACTTAAACATCCTAATTTAATAAAAGATTACTCTCATCTACATGTTTAACTTATTATAATCCTCTGTCTCATTTTAGTTGTCTCATTTAAAACATTTGTATTTTTTAAGGAACTCTCTAGTAGCACTCCATGTGATCTTATCCATTTTCAACATACTTTATGGTACTCTAATATAAATAAGACAATTATTTTGAAACAATTTCAAAATTCATATAAGGCAACTAAATTATGACTGAGGGAGTATTTAACTTTGTGTCAAATTATTTCTTGCCAATCCAAATGACTCGAATTGTGGAGTCACAATTGGATTCAAAACATTCTACATTTGGAGAGCATCTTGATTGTCCGTGGATAAATTAAAATTGAAACGTCGAGTGCATCTCTACTAAGAGTTTACTTTGATTTCATATGAAAAGTTTATTGAAAAAAAAACTATACTTGACGTAGAGCCCATGGAGGTCATTTTAATCACATCAATCAAAATGTAATTTTAAAAAGTACAATATTTAAAATTAAAAAACAATTTAAAGTGATTAAAATCTAAAAATCTTTAAAATATAGTTTTCTTAATTCAATAAAGATGATTTTAGCAAACTCCATATTCAAATATAGAACTTTCCAATGGAATGGTCCTTTAAAGCTCCAGGATTAACCGATCAAGCGGCCTATTTAGAGCACAATAGGTGCTTCGAGTTTCGACAGAGTGATCCACTGTCGCCTTACCTATATATCATTAGTATAGACATTCCGGCCAGAGAAGTATGTTGAGCTGTTTACCAAAATCATGTAAACTTGTCTTTGTAAGCAGGAATCCAATTTCATTATTCGTATTAAGCATTATGCCATGCCTTCTGATAGAATCAGGAAGGAACAAGTGATTACCTCATTCTTTTCAGCTGCTGCAGATTCAAGGCCTGGAAGCATGGCATTAGCAACGTCTAAATCATGATGTTTACCAAAATAGCTTGAACACTACAGTTTATTTGGTTCTCTAGAAACCCTTGTACCTTCAAAATTGATAGTTTCAAACTGATATAGAGGTATCAATCATATCATAAAGGCAAACATTCTACATTTGGAGAGCATCTTGATTGTCGTGGATAAATTAAAATTGAAACGTCGAGTGCATCTCTACTAAGAGTTTACTTTGATTTCATATGAAAAGTTTATTGAAAAAAAAACTATACTTGACGTAGAGCCCATGGAGGTCATTTTAATCACATCAATCAAAATGTAATTTTAAAAAGTACAATATTTAAAATTAAAAAACAATTTAAAGTGATTAAAATCTAAAATCTTTAAAATATAGTTTTCTTAATTCAATAAGATGATTTTAGCAAACTCCATATTCAAATATAGAACTTTCCAATGGAATGGTCCTTTAAAGCTCCAGGATTAACCGATCAAGCGGCCTATTTAGAGCACAATAGGTGCTTCGAGTTTCGACAGAGTGATCCACTGTCGCCTTACCTATATCATTAGTATAGACATTCCGGCCAGAGAAGTATGTTGAGCTGTTTACCAAAATCATGTAAACTTGTCTTTGTAAAAGCAGGAATCCAATTTCATTATTCGTATTAAGCATTATGCCATGCCTTCTGATAGAATCAGGAAGGAACAAGTGATTACCTCATTCTTTTCAGCTGCTGCAGATTCAAGGCCTGGAAGCATGGCATTAGCAACGTCTAAATCATGATGTTTACCAAAATAGCTTGAACACTACAGTTTATTTGGTTCTCTAGAAACCCTTGTACCTTCAAAATTGATAGTTTCAAACTGATATAGAGGTATCAATCATATCATAAAGGCAAACATTCTACATTTGGAGAGCATCTTGATTGTCCGTGGATAAATTAAAATTGAAACGTCGAGTGCATCTCTACTAAGAGTTTACTTTGATTTCATATGAAAAGTTTATTGAAAAAAAAACTATACTTGACGTAGAGCCCATGGAGGTCATTTTAATCACATCAATCAAAATGTAATTTTAAAAAGTACAATATTTAAAATTAAAAAACAATTTAAAGTGATTAAAATCTAAAAATCTTTAAAATATAGTTTTCTTAATTCAATAAAGATGATTTTAGCAAACTCCATATTCAAATATAGAACTTTCCAATGGAATGGTCCTTTAAAGCTCCAGGATTAACCGATCAAGCGGCCTATTTAGAGCACAATAGGTGCTTCGAGTTTCGACAGAGTGATCCACTGTCGCCTTACCTATATATCATTAGTATAGACATTCCGGCCAGAGAAGTATGTTGAGCTGTTTACCAAAATCATGTAAACTTGTCTTTGTAAAAGCAGGAATCCAATTTCATTATTCGTATTAAGCATTATGCCATGCCTTCTGATAGAATCAGGAAGGAACAAGTGATTACCTCATTCTTTTCAGCTGCTGCAGATTCAAGGCCTGGAAGCATGGCATTAGCAACGTCTAAATCATGATGTTTACCAAAATAGCTTGAACACTACAGTTTATTTGGTTCTCTAGAAACCCTTGTACCTTCAAAATTGATAGTTTCAAACTGATATAGAGGTATCAATCATATCATAAAGGCAAACATTCTACATTTGGAGAGCATCTTGATTGTCCGTGGATAAATTAAAATTGAAACGTCGAGTGCATCTCTACTAAGAGTTTACTTTGATTTCATATGAAAAGTTTATTGAAAAAAAAACTATACTTGACGTAGAGCCCATGGAGGTCATTTTAATCATCAATCAAAATGTAATTTTAAAAAGTACAATATTTAAAATTAAAAAACAATTTAAAGTGATTAAAATCTAAAAATCTTTAAAATATAGTTTTCTTAATTCAATAAAGATGATTTTAGCAAACTCCATATTCAAATATAGAACTTTCCAATGGAATGGTCCTTTAAAGCTCCAGGATTAACCGATCAAGCGGCCTATTTAGAGCACAATAGGTGCTTCGAGTTTCGACAGAGTGATCCACTGTCGCCTTACCTATATATCATTAGTATAGACATTCCGGCCAGAGAAGTATGTTGAGCTGTTTACCAAAATCATGTAAACTTGTCTTTGTAAAAGCAGGAATCCAATTTCATTATTCGTATTAAGCATTATGCCATGCCTTCTGATAGAATCAGGAAGGAACAAGTGATTACCTCATTCTTTTCAGCTGCTGCAGATTCAAGGCCTGGAAGCATGGCATTAGCAACGTCTAAATCATGATGTTTACCAAAATAGCTTGAACACTACAGTTTATTTGGTTCTCTAGAAACCCTTGTACCTTCAAAATTGATAGTTTCAAACTGATATAGAGGTATCAATCATATCATAAAGGCAAACATTCTACATTTGGAGAGCATCTTGATTGTCCGTGGATAAATTAAAATTGAAACGTCGAGTGCATCTCTACTAAGAGTTTACTTTGATTTCATATGAAAAGTTTATTGAAAAAAAAACTATACTTGACGTAGAGCCATGGAGGTCATTTTAATCACATCAATCAAAATGTAATTTTAAAAAGTACAATATTTAAAATTAAAAAACAATTTAAAGTGATTAAAATCTAAAAATCTTTAAAATATAGTTTTCTTAATTCAATAAAGATGATTTTAGCAAACTCCATATTCAAATATAGAACTTTCCAATGGAATGGTCCTTTAAAGCTCCAGGATTAACCGATCAAGCGGCCTATTTAGAGCACAATAGGTGCTTCGAGTTTCGACAGAGTGATCCACTGTCGCCTTACCTATATATCATTAGTATAGACATTCCGGCCAGAGAAGTATGTTGAGCTGTTTACCAAAATCATGTAAACTTGTCTTTGTAAAAGCAGGAATCCAATTTCATTATTCGTATTAAGCATTATGCCATGCCTTCTGATAGAATCAGGAAGGAACAAGTGATTACCTCATTCTTTTCAGCTGCTGCAGATTCAAGGCCTGGAAGCATGGCATTAGCAACGTCTAAATCATGATGTTTACCAAAATAGCTTGAACACTACAGTTTATTTGGTTCTCTAGAAACCCTTGTACCTTCAAAATTGATAGTTTCAAACTGATATAGAGGTATCAATCATATCATAAAGGCAAAGGAAGAATGGGAAAAGGCAGTATCTTCCACTGGAGAATAGATTAGCATGGGAAGATCTCAAAAATGTTTTTGGTAACCCTCCCAATTCAGAACTCCGTCAGATTTTTGTAGAAGCGAGCTTCCCACAGACCAGTAAAGAAGGATATGATGGATGCATGATCCCAGGATCATGTACCATCTTCTTATGCAGGACTGCTCGATAAGGCGAAACCAAGCTAGCTGAAATGACTGCTTTTCTAAGAGGATTAATCTTCTCAGAGCAGTATATCACGCAGGAATCGATAGAGAACAATGACTGCAAATTGCTAGACAGCATCTGTCATCAGCAGTTACCTCAATGGGGCCACATGAAGGACTAGAAGAAGCTGAAAACTCTAATCCAGTCAGACACAATGCCAAATCCTTCACTGCTTGAACAAGGTGAAAAGAGCAGTCCACCATCTTGCCAAAATGAGACAAGAAACATTGCAAATCTGGTACGACCCGGCACCTTAGCAGAACCAGAAATGGATCATGAAGGATAGGCGGCACCTGGATCAAGCATCTAGTTGAGTAGTGGTCATAGGGGATTCAAAGTAGGGGGTTGCATGTCTATCCTTTTAATGGTAAGAGTACCTTCCATAATTTTGTAATGCTTTGTTTCCTGAACAATAAATGTTCTATATTTCCCAAAAAATAACATTAACATCTTTATATTCTTTTTGGGTGGATGTAGCCATGACCATTGCAAATTTTTAGGATAAAACCACAAAATGGTTGGACAAAATGCTTTCCAAGTATATAGTCTGTATCATGATCAATCTAAACTGCTCCACATAATACTCTTGGCCATTGGATTCAAATTTAGGCGAAATTAATGCTCAATACAGTCATCCATGCCATTAGATCAAGTATCAAAGGTATAAATCAATATTGTGAAAATCGAATCGTATCGTAAATCGTTAATATATCTTGCATCGCAAATCATATATCGTAAATCGTAGAATCGTACGTGTTTTCCCTAAAAAATATTTAATATATTAAATAACGTAAAATATATTTAAAATATAATATAACAATTCTACAACTTTTTTTCTATATAATGAATTCATTGGAGTTCAAATTTCAATTCTCTAACTCCCAAAATTATAAGACCAGTATATAATCTAATTATACTGTGAAAAGTTAATAATAAACTAAAAAAACTCTCAAAAAATCGAAAAGTCTTAAATGCTCATCAAATCAATATTTAAAAACAATTAAAACGAAATGTTTCATGCTTTCATACTCCTAATAACCCCATATTTCTATTATTTATACGAATCCTAAGATTGTTGATAGGTACAAATCGTTCATCTTATCATATCATATGAATCGTAAAATACGAATCGTGTATTGTAAGATTTTAACAACCATAGTATAAATAATTGCCCAATGATTTTACTTTCTAGTTGAAAATTTCAATGGTTGAATTAATGGCCCAATTTTGGACAATGTAACATTTCACATGTCTTCATATCCATTCATTCATTTGGCTGTGATGAAGGGTAGAATCAGCCCCTTATGATGGCCTGTGTAGGTCTTGGGCTTAAGCTAAGGCATTTTGTGAAACTGCTCATTTTTCCAGTTCTGCCAAGTGATTGGAGGGCTATACAGGCTAATTAATTTTTTCCTTTTTGTATAAGTTCTTTTTCACCATTTTAAGAGCATAGCCAAAATAGTGTTGTTCAGCGCAGAGCTGGAAAAATATTTAACCCACACAGGGAGCATAGTTCGTTTGTGCTTTATGGGATTAACGAAAGGTCTTAAGGTTCAACTCCTCCCTGGCTAACTGGATATAGGAGACTTATGGGTGATTTCGTCTATCCATGAGGATCACTGTCTTGCCTCCACTACAGAGTGATCTATAGGAGACAAAATAAAATAAAATGAGCTTTGGAACCACTAAAATTTTGATGGTGAATGGTAAAACTGATATTTCAAACAAATTTGTGTTGATGTGAGAATTTCAAATGGGAAATACCAATGAACAAGGTACTATCTTATTCTCGAAATCTGATTTATCAATTTCATCTAGAATAAACCACTACACCTAAAAGTTCAAAATCATGTAGAGCTGTAGAAGAAATCAGCACAATCTAATCATATGCAGTCAGAAAGTATGTACGAATTGAAGCTCCAGCAGACATGTCAGGAGAACTGCTGTTGCCCATCGGTGTCACTACCACTGACCAGACCATTTAAGTGGCTCTCAAACTCAGGACCATAGTCATGGCCCATTTTCTCTTGCTTTGTCTCCAGATATCTCCTGTTATGCATTGTTATTGGGGCTAATAAGGGGACCCTGCCCACTATAGACAAGCCATAACCTTTAAGACCTGTATACTTTGCAGGGTTGTTTGTCAGTAGCTTCATTGTCCAGACACCCAAATCACGTAATATCTGAAATTGGGAGATAAGTCTCAAATCTCTGAAGAAATTTTCAAGTAAGTAAAACATGAAGCAATCATTCAGTAGGACCGAGACCAAGCATCACCACAAAATATAAAAGGCATGTTCTCATACCATTATAAGGCCTAATAAATAGTTTCACAGCTTTACCTGAGCACCAATGCCATACTCCCGTGAATCAACAGGCAATCCAAGTTCCTCATTCGCTTCAACAGTGTCATGTCCATCATCCTGCAAGTTGTATGCCTTGAGCTTGTGACCAAGACCAATGCCTCTTCCCTCATGCCCACGAAGGTACACCAATACACCCCTTCCAGCTTTCTGAATCTGATGCATTGCAAGTGCCAGCTGATTCCCACAGTCACATCTATCTGACCCAAATATATCTCCTGTGAGGCACTCAGAATGCACCCTCACAAGAACATCTTGCCCATCCCCAATCTGACCCTGTTTTCATCATGAGCCAAATTAAAACAAGTACTAAAATATACATTCATTTTAAGAAAGGATAAAGACATTTCTTTTTCTTTTTCTTTTTCTTTTTTGAGCAATAACAAAGATACTTCATTCATAAGAAAAAGAGTACAAGAGCAGGAAAAGGTTTAAAAGCAATAGACCTAAAAGAAAACCCAAAGAGGAAAAGAGAACAAAAGAAGAAAGGAGAGAGACATTTCTGCGACATAATTATACTTGGTTTAACTACCTGAGAAAGATCTTTCAATTGAAAGAGTAACATCACTAGATGTTGCCACTTAAAAAGGAAGAGTACTATTACTCCTTGGTTTTACAATAAAATGCCCAAACAATATGAACAATGTAGACATACCAAAAGTACATGTGATTAAGTTGCTATAATGTTTAACATAGGAAGCTTTGTAACTTGGATACAAAGTCTCCAATGACACAACACATGAACATGTCAACACAAATATGTTCCAACGTTAAAGACATGGCTCAATTTGAGATAAGTCTCTTCTTGCTTAATCTGAAAAGAGTCCCAACCCTTTTATCAGATTCTAGGAGTCCTAATATTCTTTTAGTTGTTTCAATAGGCACTTTCTATCCCCTTTCAATAAAAGAGCACGCACTTCGTGCAAGTAACATTGGTCAAAAGTTTATGGTAAATAATTTTTCATCAGTTCATAGTTTTTGTACAGAATTTTCTATTTTTAGATACTAATGTAAAAAATATTGGCCATATCCTTCAAACTCACTAAATTTAATTATAATATCCATTGTTCTATTTTTTAGCAAATTTTTGCACATTTCTTCTATTTTCAGACAATAATATGATAAAAGTTATAACCAATCCTTCCAACTCACCGTATCCCATCATAAAATCTCATTTCTATTTTTAGCTATTATTTGGACGATTTTTTTCTCCTTTTTTCCTAGCTAACATAGAAACAGATCAAAACTGTTTGATCAACAAAAGGTCAAGATTCATTTGACAGTCACCCTACAGTATCTCTTTATATATGATTTAAGTGCAGAGATGCTCCACAAATTTTGTTATGGCATTTTCAAAATGGATGCATGTAATGGTTATGGATCCCATATTTGTCAATATTAAATGAAAGGATATATATTAGCCAAAATACTAGAATTCAGTCATAATAAATTTGTAGACATCTAATATAAGGCCATGAAATGGACAACTCAAGTTAATATATCAGATAGCTGAAATTTCCAGATAAGGCCGAGTTTTGGTATTTTGACTAACCTTGTGTCATCTTTCATTTGGTACTGTCAGATAGAACCCACAAACATGCCACAGTCCATCTTGAATATACTGCATTAAACTTTGTGTAACATGTGCCAAAAGGCAGACATTATAAAATAGGGTTATTTCAAAATAAGAGAGAAGGATGGGACTCTTTTCAGATTAAGCAAAAAGAACTGGGTTCCTTTCAAAATATATCTAAGAACATGTAGTATATTATAGGAGAAATTATCTGTTGTGAACTGATTCACAAAAATTGGTGTGACTTTCAAACACTACCCTTGGCTAAGCATAAAGCTGTCATGTTTTACTTTTTATAATCTTCCAAAAATTCAATGAAGGGTTGTGATCGAAAGTTCACACTAGTTCAATGTGAACCGGTTCACAATGGACAATTTCTCTATATTATAGTGTCTATAGCTGACTACCTGTAAAGTCCAAGGATCAATCAATACGGAATGCACAACTGAACCAATAACGACCAAAGAATCTTAGTGAACATGATCTAAGTACCAGTAGTAAGTGCTACATAAACAGTAAAGTCCTCGAGTGCAAGACACAACCACCTGTTGTCTCTTGTTGAAGTCTCTTGTTGACATAACAGTTCTTGCTGATGCTCATCTGAATCGAATGGTAAGCCATGGTTTCTTAAAGTCTTGATAAGCACAAGTCCTCACAGAGAAGTTCACTTCTCATATATCATTAAATGGGAAGGGAAGCATAGCCATATAAAGTATAAACAAACTACCAGAATCTTACAAAAGCCTTCATGGTTGAGAAAAAATAAAAAGAATCATAATCATCATAATCATCATAATCAAATGCCTTTATCCCATCTATTTGGGATCAGCTTTTTTTGCTTCTACATTTGCATTCTACCTTCTCAAAAACCAAATCTTCTCTCACCCTACAATCTATCATATTCTTCTTTACCCCCTTGATCCAAGTGTATAAAGGTCTATGGTCTACCCCTTCACCTAGTCCTTCCACCTGCAGTCTACAAATTCATGTATGGAGGCTGTTTCCGTTGTCTATGAACATGTCCAAATCAACGAGGGTGCTCTTCTCATTTTCTCCTCTATTTAAGGTTCCTCTAATGTAGTCATTTCTTCTTTTTTTTTTTTTTAAACATTAACGACTTAATTCCATTAAAACGAGAAGGGAGTACAAGAGAAGGATCCAAGTATAGGAGATTAATGTAGTCATTTCTAATTATATCTTTTAATATAATTAAGTACTAAAAAGAATGTGAATGAGTGGAATAACATCAATAATCTTACATTCTTTTTACAACAAACAAATACAGCCTGAAGAAAAAGGCTGTCTTTCTATCTATATGTGGCATTATTTTGTTGTAGTATATAGCTCTGAGTTATCAGTAACTTGACTAAATCCTGGTTGAATTTTCTTATTTTAAATAATAAGATTACCTTAACCATAGCAATATGTTCAATACCATCCAACTGAGACCGGTAGCAATATGCTTGAAACGACCCCCATTTTGTGGGTATAGGTGCGTGAGCAGAACGTTCCACCAGTTTATCTCGTTTCCTCCGGTATCTGCCAACAATATTTCATATCAGTTGTAAGGAAGGACGTTTTCTTGTTGATCATTTAAAAAAAAAAAATACAAGATTGTAAGATATCATGATTAAACAAAAGAAGGGAAAACATGAAAAAAGAAAACCGATCATGTCAGAGTAAAGCTGATAGCCTGAGGAGCTCCCCTAAGGCTAGTGAATGCCCACTTGTCCGCATGCAAGGATGAACCCACACCCCAAAAGGACCACACATGCAAGCATCCCCCCACCACCCCCCCCAAAAAAGAAAAAGGAGACCAACCTTACTTTATTTGTTAAAGCTAGAAGCTAGTGTGGCGTGCGCACTCACACACACAAGGCCAAGCTTAATTTGTTAAAACTAGAAGCTAAAATCTTATTGTGTGTTTAAGGATGATAAGAATAATTGAAGATTACATACCTGATTAAGTCAGCAATCGATATGATTTTCAAGTTCTCTTTTTTGGCAAATTCTTGAAGCTTTGGTAATCGAGCCATGGAACCATCATCATCCACAATCTCACATAGTACTCCAACAGGGCCCAACCCTGCCAGCATAGCAAGGTCGACAGAAGCTTCAGTATGTCCAGCTCTTTTTAGAACACCTCCCTCTCTATATTTTAAGGGGAAGATGTGACCAGGGCGGTTGAAGTCCTCAGGCCTCGAATCACGAGATGCAAGAGCCAAAATAGTCCTTGCTCTATCTTTAGCAGAGACCCCAGTGGTTGTCCCCACTTTTGCATCCTACAGAGACCCATTGTAGTTAATGATGCAAAAGGATGAGAGAAGGATAAAGATCCTAATGAGATATTAGAGACAATATGTACCAAACTAGTAAATTGCATTCTATAATCAATCAAGCTAATGGATGTAACTGTTCCATACTTTATCCATAACTTATTTAGAATTGACGTGAATTTATTGAAACATGGATCATGTAACATAAACATTACAGTCAGGATACTGGGATGCAACGATGAATGAATCTAAAAGAGATGATGCAGCTGATGAAACCAACACTAGGAGGAGATATTTTAGATCACAATTTTAGACACAGCACATGCATGCTTTAACTTCTATACACAAACAAATCACTTCAAACTCATAATCAATAAATGAACGCTAGACTATGCTTGAAACAGTTTCCTAAAACACACAATTTTGGCAAGCTCCTAGCAGCATAAGTCACATAACATTAGCTGAGAGAACTAATCCAAAATGGCGTGATCTCTATGCCCCGCAAGAATTAAACTCAGAAAGGATTTAACCTAGAAACAAGAGTTGGAGAAAAATGTGAACAAACAAATTTGGGAAGTAGGCACCACGAAACACCAATAGAGCTATTATCTACATGAATCTCAAATTCATCTGGGCATTAAAGGTTTCTCGCAAACAATATCTAGGCATTAGATGATGCACCCCATTCTACAACTTGTGCTTGTGCTTAAAACAATAAAACCTGACGTTGTGGCAAGACAAGAAAGAAATTTATGTTCTCAATGGAAATGCAACCTAGTAATTTCTTGGTGCAAAGAGTCAAGACACAGCATGGGAGAAGAAATTTATTCATGCTGCTCAATGTCAAGTGGCATCACACGCAGGAGAGAGAGAGAGAGAGAGAGAGACTTGAATTTCCAGTAAGATGATTGAAGATAAAGCACTGTAACAATTCAAATGTGGATCACATTTACATACCACTGACACAGTAAATGCTGTAGAGAGTTTCTCCTCATTCTCCTTCTGTGCAACCATTAAAGGAAGTTGTAACCTCTCTAGGTTGCTTTCCTTCATGCTAACACATACAATTCCTGTTCCATGCTTTACAATAAAAGCCATGTCTTCTGGTTTTACTAATGATGCTGCCATTATAAGATCTCCCTCATTTTCTCTATCCTCATCATCAACAACAATCACAAACTGCAAGTCAACTGTGAGAAGTCAGAAGTGAACAAAGTCAATGCTGAAATGAGGAGATAGGCAGAGAAACTATCAACATGGTGAAGACTAACCTTTCCTCATTATCAAAAAAAAGACTAACCTTTCCTTGGCGGATATCTTCAATGGCCTCTTCTATAGAGTTGAAACCTTCTGTCGGGCAATCCAAGTTGAATTCACCATTATCAATAAATGCAGCTGCACCAGTTTGCATCTCATTGCTTGTGGATAAATTTGACTTTCCATTAATAAAATTATTTTGTCCAGCAATTAGGTCTTCTTTTGTATTATCTCCTCCATATTTTTGCACAACAGAAGCTGCATCAGCTGGCATCTCATTGCTTGTGGATGCATTTGACTGTCCATTGAAAAAACTATTTTGTCCCGCAATCATATCTTCTATTGTATCATCACCTCCAAATTTTTGTACAGTTTTTACTCCACCATCTCCCCTTGGAGTGGAATATATTTTTTTCCTCAAACTGATTGATGCTGAATTCAGAACACCCTTGTTCATTACAAGTGGGTTCAATAAATGCAACCCTCTGAGCTGCTTGAAGCATTTGTTCTCCCTAGAGAAAATACAGGCAGATTCAATTTTGTATTTGGTAAAAGATATGCCTACAAAATGTTATCAAGAATTCTACATACCTACTGAAATAAAACTCGAGCGGAATCTCCAATATCTTAATATCATAAATTCAACTTCTATTTTAAAAGTGTATACGGGGAGAGCAAACAAGGGAGGGATGAGGCAATCGGAGGTTTGAGATGGCAGAGAAGAGGGTCCTAGAGAGACCCAAATTTGCACAAAAGCAACATTAACTATTCAATGGATGCATGGAATCCATGGTTCACACAGTTTTCACAAGTGAGACATTTGGTCCACATGGCACAACCTTACCAATTCATTTGTTTATTTCCCTCTTCTAGTTTTTTGGTCAAATAATTTAATAGGAAATTGGGTACTTTTTCTTTAAATTAACTTAAAAGATTGAACATCCTAATGAGATTTTATGGGATATTGTGGGTTTAGTGCATTTTAGGGTTACTATTGTTAAAAACTCTTATAAATACCTTGTAATTGGTTAGATGGTCGGCATCTCTGAGCATAAATAAAAAGAAAAGCCATATAGCATCATCAAGGAGTTATAAACCCTCATTACCATTGAACATATGGTCCAATTGGTGGTTTGAAGTCCACAAATATTTCATGTGTTTGGCCATTCTTTGGCTAATCTCACACCCATTGAGCTCTCTAAAAATATAACTTCTAGGTATAAGCAGCTGGGGTTTTGGTTTGTTGTTATTTGATCTAAAACAATCACTTGCTGGATTTTACTGTTTGATTGAGATCATCATCATCATATAGTCATTTATTCCATCAATCTCGGGTTGGCCTTCATATTTGGATTTGGCAAATTATTACCATGGGTTGACTGCCAATCTGATACCCATGGAACTTAAACCAATACAACCTCTAAGCTACAACAACGAGCCTTTACCAATTGTGTTACAGGTTCTGTTGTTGGATAGAGATATAAAAGTGAATTGATAATTAATTTTGGCTGAACACAGGTACACAAACACACACACAAAACCATATCCACATGCAGACGTGTTTGCACGCTCACACTCAAAGCTTCCATTAGCAATTCAAATTGTTCTTCATATCTGGACAGCACCAAAAAAGTACCACACTTTTCTACAACAGTATAACCTGGACTGCACCAAAAGTTTATCCATGCTTTTTTAAAACAGCAAACTAAACCAACAATCAGATCTCAAAACTAAAACAGCAGAAGAAGCACCATTAGGTGCAAATAGCACAATAATTAGCTAAGATTGTTAGAATTAGGCAGTGCTTGTAAACCCAACTTCAATGACATTGTGAGGTGATGTTTGAGTCCCACAAGTTCCAGGTATGTTTTAGAAGTATGTCCAGAAACACTCATCATCATCCTCGGTAAAAATAGACGAGTCCCCAAGGATCGCCTTTAACTCCTCAAAATCCATGTACTCCAAAACCCTAAGGTCCATCCCAAAGGTCACCGACCAAGCAACTCTCCCACCTACAATCTTGTAACAATCTTGTAATTTAGCTTTCTTGTTCCTTTCCACTCTATAAAATCTAGGATAACCCTATCCTTGACCAGTAGATCATCCCAAGATAAAACTATATCCCTTTACCAACTAGCAATCTGAGCCCATCTTAGAAGATTGTACCCATCCATACTTCACCGCCACCAATCCTACATGACGCATGAACAACTCTAAACCCTCCTTAAGAGCCTTCTCCCCCAAAGTCCAACGCCCTTCGTCCCCCATTGCATAACTGGCAATGAGAACCTTCCTCCATAAAGCCTCTATTTCTTTAGCAAAATGACAAAGGCACTTACAAAATAAAGCATGATTCCTATCCCTCAACCAAACAATCCCTAAACCCCCTTCCTCCTTAGGTATGACCACCTCAGACCACTTAAGTGAATTTTCCTCTTATTTGCTTTACCATCCCAATGGAAATCTCTCTACAGATTTTCCAACCTCTTAATGATCCCCACTGTCATCTCAAATAAAGTCATATAATAGAGGGGAAGGTCAGCCAAAGTTGATTTGATGAGAGTAATTCCCCATCCATCTAGCCAAACAATTTCCTACCTTCTCCATTACAGAGTTCTAGATCCTCCACTCACTAATTTACACCCTCCAGTAAGGCCCAAGTATGTTCAAGGCAATCTTCCAACCCCACAACCCACATCCTCCACTGGAGATTTTAAAGACCCTCATCAAGGTCTATACCAATTGAGATACTTTTGCCCAAATAAATTCGAAGACCCAAAACTGACTCGAACAACCTAAAAACTGCTTTAAAACCTCACAATTCCTCGTTAGAAGCCTACAAAAAATTAAACTGTCATCTATTGATTGTTAAGGAGAAACCACTAGGCCCCCCTCTACCATTGCAGAGTCTTTTACATTAACTAGCTTCCTTGTTTTAGCAATCAATTTACTTAAGATTTAGCCTTGTTGTCCTTGCTTTAGTTGGCCTTCCCATTTTCCTTGGATTTGGGTGCTTATGTTTTGGGGGTCAGGTTTTCTCATGTAATGGTTGTTGGTCTCTCATGTTTTTTTTTAATGACCGAAGGTGTCCAGGCATATCATCAGACTAGTCCTGCAGGGCATGTGAAAACCTCCCAATCCGCACAGACCAGGTAACTCTACAGAGAATGAAATCAACTTCCCATTTTCTTTTTGTTTGTTCCATTTTGCATATCTTGTGCTTTTTAATGAAGTCACCATTTTAAAAAAATTACTTAAGCCCACCCCAACTATGATAAAAATAAAGGGGGAGTGGTCACCCTATCCTTGTGTTTTTAGTTTATTAGGTACGTAGATAGTTCATTGTTAGGGCCTGTAAGCAAGGCCTATAAATATCCCTTACCCTTATATACGTATATATAAAGAGACAAACCAAGCTGCATTCTCCACTCCAAAAACACATACTCTAGCGTGTTCTCCATCCAAAAAACATGTTCTTCACCGTGTTCTAGAATCACAATACGTATCTTAAAGGGAGAGATCAAACTAAGATCTCCACAAATTTTCATCAACTCAACTCAACAACCACCAATGATGGTCTATTTTTGGGTAAAAGGTCCACCACCACAAATATGTCTCCTAGATATGTTTTCCATTCTTTTTGTGTGTGTAATAGCTACAATGGCATGTTCAATTAAAGAAACAGACCATAGTAACTCCGATAAAGACAGGAACATCCATAGTCTGAGAAGAATGACTGGATATAACAGGCTTAAGTTAAGCCCAAGAGCAGAAAATATATCATGATTCACAATTTGTATCTTTTCTTCTCCATCGTCTTCTTTTAATCACATGAATGCCTATCAAATTTGTCACGGACAAATCCATGCTACAAGTTCCTCAATAACATACGAAACCAAAACTTTTCACCTTACTTGAATTTGTAAAGACATGATAAATAAAGCCAACGCAAATGAAATCCCCATACCACATTCAAATTTCACTGCAACAAAAAATAGCAATGACAACCAGAAATCCCAAACTAATGCAGCAACGGTAATGGGATCCTTATAACTGTGAGACCAATTTCAATTGATGCCAATATTAAATTTGAAAGTAGAAACAAAGGAAAATGAAATAGAAGAGAAAGAAAGGAGAGAGAAATCTTAGAGAAGAAAATCTGAGAGAACAGAACAAGGCAAGATGATGAAAGGAGAAGAACTTGAGAATTGAAGTTATGAAGAGACCCGGAAGAGTTTATGCACCAAATTTGTTAAGGAACGTAACATTCAATACACATTTCACCGCACCAATTTAGAAAATTCACATCCCAATGTCCAAGCAAACCAAAAATCAAAACCCATATGATTTTTTTTTGAGAAACCCATACACAATCACAAATCAAATCAAAAGTACAAACGAGTAGCTGAAGAAAGAAACCGTACTGCAACAAAGAGAGATCCATTGCATGACAAGTGAAGCTGATGGAAGCCATCTCTCCGTATCCAAGATGGTGAAGATCCAAGCACTCCTTTTATGTTTCTATTATAAATGAATAAACATTAAATAAATAAATTATGGGTTCTCTCTCGTTCGAGAATTCTGGAGCAGGTGCAGGTGACCGCAAAAAGGAGAACGTAGGTGGATAGGCAGCCGATGGATCGAGAATGGACGGCTGGGATTCTCTATCCTCTTTCAAATGTATGGAATTGACGGTTAGATTCAGCTTGTTGTCGTCTAGTTTGCTTTGAATGCCGTTACGGGATAAGGGATGATGGATTTCTTTGATAAGTGCTCTGTATTTGGAAAGGTTTGATGGCTGTCTGTCGGCGACAATAATACCATTAACATTATAAAATCATTCATTATAATTTAATAGTTGGATACATCATCATAGTTGAATAATTTCATGATTTGAATTATTTTAGATTTTACTTTTTAAATCATAATAAAATTATTAGATAAATATTTTTTGTCCATAATGTTTAGGGTGAAACTTGGATTGGATTATAATTTGACTTGAGAAATCTAAGTGTGTTGAATTTTATATTTTTTAAGTTAGAGTTGGGTTGTGCTCAAGAAAAAAAAACTAAATTAAATTTGAATTAGGTCGGGTCAAGCTTTTTTTTTAAAAAATTGACTCGACGTGACCCAAATTGACTCGATCTAACCTATTTAAATGGGCCAGCAATTCAGTTCAATACTCGAGTTGAGAATAGTTATTAAGTCGAGTTGAATTACGTTGAGCAATTTGAGTTAGATTGAGTCGGATTCAGTAATTTTTATATGAGTTAGATTTGATTGAGTTTATTAAAATATGACATATCCACCTGAGTTTGAGCCCTAACAATGTTACATGAAAATGCATTAAATCAACATTTTTTTTAATTTAAAATGAAAATAACATTCCAGCTTATTTGGATTTATCATTGAATGTAGTATCAACTACATGTACAAATTGATGATAGCTTTTTCAGATGCATGTATTGTAGATTAAATCATAAAATATAGAATGACTTATTGTCGTCTAAACAATCATGTGCACGCCACAAATACTTAAATATAAAGTTGATCAAATAGAGTAATGAGTTTGTTCGAAAATCTATATTCAAATATGAAATTCACAAAAAAGAAAATCTTAAATTGGATCAATCAAATTATAATTTTAAAAGCCACCAAATAAAAAATAAAAGTATTTTAAATTGATTAAATTTGAAAAAAAATTAAAATATATAACTCAATTGATTCAATTAAAATAATTTTTAAAATACTACATATTTAAATAAAAGACATTTCTGACAAATCGATCACCACTCATGCCTAAGAGTGTGAGGTAATATCGTGCATGTGAAGTGTCCACTTAAGTGTTTGATTTGATTTGATTTGATTGAGAATGGATTCAATCCTACCATGGCCATATCCACCTTAATATGGTCAAGATATTCTTTTAATTTAATGACATGTGTCCTCGTTATGGGTCGTGCAAACTCTATCATTTAAACCATGTTTATTAGAACTATTTAAATTTAAATTTAATATTAAAATTATATTTTATGTTTTAATATAAAATTATAAAAAATGGATGGCTAGACCCAGATTTCAATGGCTCTTTTTTTTTTGAATGAAGCACAGAATGAAATCCAAAGAAATATCTAAGTACAAGGTTTGAGGAAGGCCTTTCGACTGGCCAACAATGCATCCAACTATCGAAGTACCATGGTTACACACATGCACTGAGAACAAATGTTAGTGACCTCTCTAACTTTGGGTTAAAAGTTAGATGTTAATATTTTTTTTAAAATAGAAGTAAAAAAACATAAAAATAACAACTTTATAAAAATCAAATAATATTTATAATAAAAGTTTTTTTTTCAAATAACTGATTTTTTTTAAAGATTAAAATGTATATTGAGAAAATATTAATTTTTTTATACTAATAACATTACATATTACGAGTTGAGTGAGTTTATTTTAAGTTTTAGGCTTTATTTGAATCTCCCTAATAAGGTGAGTCATATCTTAGTTATTTAAATTTAATTTGAGTTGTATTTTTAATAAATATTTATTCATTTCATTTTTTTTAATTTTTCAAAAAGTTAAACATCTATTTTATTTTTTCAAAAATATTTTTTAATTAAACTTTTATTTTAAATCACTAATTAAAGCTTACTTAACAATTTAATATAATTTATAACATATTAATTCACTATTCACTAATCACTAATCACGGTTTAACCTTATTTGATCCGACGACCGTTCGTTTTGCGGTCCGTTTTGATAACAGTGAAAACAGCTTCTCGCATGAGTGGATTTTCTCTTTATGCCGAGTCTCCCTTAACCCTACTAGAGTCTAGAGAGGCGGCAAATATAGAGAGTGAGAGATGGGAAGAAGGATATTGAACGATGCATTGAGGACGATAGTGAACGCAGAGAGGAGAGGAAAAGCGACGGCTAATCTTCAACCCATCTCCAACGTTATGGTTTCATTTCTCAAGATTATGAAGGATCGCGGTATTTTCCTTTTTCTTCTGTATTTCCAACAAAACCCGTCTCAAATACCCATATATTAGTTCTCTTCCTCTTCTTCTTCTTCTAAAATGGGTTTTTCTTATTAAGCATAAAGCATTGTCTAGTTTTATATTCGAGAGAGGCCTGAACTTCTTATTCATTTTTTTTTTACTTCTAAACACACTTTGGCCAATGATGTTGTGAATTTTGATATTGGAAAGGCAGGGGTCCACTTTTTAGTGAATCAGAAACCAAAATTTCACTGTTGCATTATATCAAACACTACTTAGGCATTGTAAATTGGGACTTTTTTCTTTTCTCTTGGATGAATGGTGCTGCCATAATGTCGGTAGCTTCATTGCAGACTACTTGGTAATCCAAATTTTGTAGGAGTTAGATCATTCCTAGATGTGGATTATACGGTACCCTGATACACTGCTATGACACGCATTAATATGATGAGCCCAGCTTCCATTTTGTGCTCCGGCACTCCCAACCAAAACCCATTGTTGTGGAGAGAGAAAGCGTGCTGTTTTGTAGTTTAGCAAGGAGTCATGGAGAGAGCCAGAGAGGAGTGAACTCATGTTGCTCTTTGTGGTGTCTCAAACAATGCATCCAAGTACCATGGTTACACACGCACACATGCACTAAGAACAAATGTTAGTGACCTCTCTAACTTTGGGTTTGAGGATTTCAGTTGTTTGCCCATTTTGGTGGTTCAAAGCAATGGTTCAAAGGAAAGGAAAGAATAATAAAACAGCCCCCTAGAAATGCTGGATGTCTATTAGAATGTGAACAAAATTATCGATAAACATCTTGCTAAGAGAAATAATTGTAAATGTGACAGCCAATCCTTGAATACTATCCAAAATGTTAGCTACACTGAGCTGGTGGTGTATATCTAACATGCTAATTCCTTTCTATCCTTTGTTTATTGATGACTATCCATTTCACTTTTTTTTGAAAAGTGACTATCCTTTTCAGTTTCCCTTTTGCTTTTAATTTTAGATTGGCATTCTCTATTTTTTCTAACTTGCTTCATTATCATATTGACCTAGACTGTAATGACCCACTCTCAACCATCACCAATATTGTCCACTTTGGGTTTGACACGCCCTCACGGCTTTTCTTCGGGATGTGCACCCATATGCACACCCTAAAAGACCTTGATGCTAGTTGAAAGAGAGCAATCACTTACATACCCAAGACCGGACAACAATCTAAGCAATTTGGGATTGCATTCCACTCCCAACGCCCATCGCCAATCTTGGCTATTTTTTAGGAATGCCTGTGGGGTCCTCCCACATGTGGTTGATCCACAATGTTTCAGATGTCTCATCCCTGGCCACTGATGCCTTTCGGATTTTGGGAACCGAGTACCTTAGATAAGAGTCATCTTCGACTCTGATACCATTTGTAACAACCCGCCCTCAACCAGCACCAATATTGTCCAATTTGGGACTGACATGGCCTCACGGCTTTGTTTCGGGATGTGCACCCATACACACACCAAAAAGGTCTTGATGCTAGTTGAAGGAGAACAATCACTTATATACTCAAGAACAATGTTGTGAAAATCGAATCATATCGTAAATCGTTAATAAATCTTGAATCGCAAATCGTGCATCGTAAATCGTAGAATCGTAAGATTCATAAGTGTTTTTCCTAAAAAATATTTAATATATGAAAGAACGTAAAATATATCTAAAATGTAATAACATGAGCAATTCTCCAACTTTCTTTCAATATTAAGTGAATTCTATATAATCAGTTCATTGAAGCTCAAATTTCAATGCTCCAACTCCCAAAATTATAAGACCAGTATATAATCCAACTATGCTGTGAAAAGTCAATAATAAACTAAAAAAACTCTCAAAAAATCGAAAGGTCTTAAATGCTCATCAACTCGAGCCTTAAAAACCATTAAAATGAAATGTTTCATGCTTTCTCACTCCTAATAACCCCATAATTATATTATTTATACGAATCGTAAGATTTGTTGATAGATACGAATCATTCCTCTTATCATATCGTATGAATCGTAACTTCGTAAGATACGAATCGTGTATCGTAAGATACGGATCGTGTATCGTAAGATTTTAACAATCATGCTCAAGACTGTACAACAGTCTAAGCAATGTGGGATTGCATTTCTCTCCCAGTGCCCAACGCCAATCTTGGCTATTTTTATTTTTTAGGAACACCTGTGGGGTCCTCCTCCCACATGTAGTTGATCCATAGTGTTTCGGATGTCTCATCCCTGACCACTCCTGCCTCTCAGATTTTGGGTGGGTCACCACATAGACTTATAAATAACAAGTTGGACTGAGTTAGACATTGGATGTGTCACATTAGCCACCAACTTGTGTACCCTTTTCCTCTGTTTTTGTTCCCTGTATGCTGGTTCACCTTCATTAGTACATTGCCACCTATTTGCAGGTTCCTTATGTGATTAGATTGTCATCAGCCACAAGAAAAGGAATTTGGGGAGGAGAAGGATCTCTGGATCTTAAAATATTGTAGAGGGTGCTATTAAAGGTACTGAGTGAAGTTGCTCTTTTGGAAGTTGAACATGCATGAGATGGGAATCCATTTAACATACTAGCTGCGGAAGAGTTGATCATGTGTTTTTGGTAAAGGTGGAGAGAGAATTGATCATGTCTTAGAAGGTAGAAGAGGCACCACTCCAGGATTCGAGCTTCAAGTTGTTTTTTTAACCTTCAAAATGGTGACTTCTCATTATGGGGCACAAGAAGTGCATGAAAAGGAGATGGTTGGCTGACCTAATGTCAAAATCGCACGAGTTGTGAGTCGACTTGTACGATTCGACTCGAATTGGAGGGTCGAGCGATTCAAATCGCATCTTGAATTGGTATAGCCCAAAAATCATACGATTTTTAGGTTGACTTGCAAATCATGCGATTCAATCCCACGAGTCGTTGTCTCGGTGCGATTCAGTGGAAGAAAGAAAGAGGGAAAAACGTGAGTGGTTTTGGAAAGCAATGTTTTGCATACCGCTTTAACTTCTTCATCTTCCTTCTTCTGCTCTTCATTTTTTTTTTCTTCCTTTTCTTCTTTCGTTTTTTTTTCCCTTCCTTTTCCCTAGGGCTGCAACTTGGGTCGGGTTTTGGCCCCACCCGCATGACTCGATCCGAGAAATCATGCGGGTCGGGTTACAATGGTCGGGCTGTAGGGTCGGGGCAGGTCGGGTTGAGAAAAGAAAAACCCGACCGAAATTCGGGTCGGGTTGGGTTGAGGCCTTTAAATTTCAACCCGACCCGATCCGACCCGAGAAGACCCGACCTGACCCGACATAACTTAATATAAAAGGCTGCCTTGGAGGTTCATGAGTGGAGGTTTTGGACGAGTCGGATCTTCCAAGAGTCGGAATCGTATTGGGTGGGGATCCGAAAGATCTTAGGAGCGCAGTCGTGTTCGTTTCGTGCACAGAAAGGGCAGGAAGGTGAGTAGGAAGAGGAAGAGGAGTTGTTGGATTGAGTTTGGGAATGCGATTTGAAATCAGAGGGCCTACGAGATCTAGCAGGAGAGAATATCACCCATTTGTTGAAGATCGAGTCTTTTCTGATTTCAGGCGAACGGGAAGAAGAAGAAGACGCCATTCCAATTCCTAATCCTTATCCCTTCTTCTTCGTCTTCTTCTCGGTGCAGCTCAGCTCCCGCTTCTGTTGCTTACCCTAGGGCTGCAACTCGGGTCGGACTTTGTCAGGTTAAGGGTTGGGTCGGGTCGGGTTGGGTTAAGGGTATTACAATTTTGGGTCGGGTCGGGTTCACTATCTGGATTTTTTATTCGGGTCGGGTCGGGTTGGGTTCAATATGGAGTGAGTCGGGTTAGGGTTGGATTTATTAAAACCCGGCCCGCCCGACCCGAGTTGCAGCTCTACTTTTCCCCATTGTCTCTGCTGGTTTCCGCTTTTCCTCTGGGTTTTCGTTGTTTGCTTTCACAACATTGCTTTCGATTGGATTAAAAATCAACGCAGCGGAGTCTCAAAACTTGTCCAATTAAATTTAACAAAACCTTGACAAATATCAGCCTAATTAGAGTTTCCACTCTCTGGAACCAAAATTAGTTAGGTTTTTTTTTAGAACAGTTTGATTTTCGTTAAGAAAACAGGGGGACTGAAAGAACCTATTGGACAATCGGATCTGATTAACTTAGGTCTGAATCTGGCTAGGCCTGGATCAAACGCTGCAGATATTGGACTTAGTTCAACATTAAATGGGTCTGAATTGCAAATAGATCTGCACATGTAGACAGGACTGTGGTGCAGATTGTGAACCCGTACCCAGCCACAGGTTGGGCTGGATTGTAAGTTGCAAACAGGCCCAAACCATCCCTTGTCTTCAGCTTAACACTGAATCTGTGCATGCAGACTAATGGGACCGCCTGTATGGACTGGATTTAGAGACCTACACTCGATCCTAACAGTGTTAAGGCGGGTATTAATCAGTTCTAATCAGATTTTAAAACTGGTTTCAATCCCCATAAAATTGGCCAGACAACATGTTTAAAAACTGGTTTTAAATCATCAAATAAAATCGGTACAAACAGATTTTAAACTGGGATTAAAACCTTTTAAATTAACCCAAATCAGTGTTTCAAAAACCACACATAAATGATTCAGTTCTTAGGTTTAAATTCAGGTTTTTAAAATCCTTAAATTAGCCACAATCGCTGCCCCAACTCCACACAAACAAAACTCAGTTAAAAAAATTAATATGCAATTATCCAACGTTCTGAGCCCATGTTGTTCCCAACAGTTTCTGGGCACAAGAACAGGGTCGTTCCAGTTGATTAAAGCCTCAGCAGTTTCGGCTGGTTTAATGACTCAGTCAACTATAATTTGGTTCAATTAATCCGGAGGATTAAAGGAGTAGGGCCTACTTGGAATGTAGATTGATTCAAATCAGTCTCACCTCAATCAAGACTCAGCGGCAAACTCGCCTGCAACCTGAGTGGATTTTGCATTGAACGAAAGCTGCTTGGAAAAAATAATTTTAATCGATCTCAATCGGTGCTGCTCAATTCTGCAAACTACATAGCTTTAAATAGAGAAAACAAATCCTAAAGCAAGATGGCCGACCCTCATCCTTTCCTAAATTCAGAAATTACCAATTTTGAAAATTAAAACAAAGCAACTACACCTAATAAGAACCGATCCTTTAGAACCTAATCCTAGCCTGATTAGGATTCTGAAATCGTTGGCACTAATGCTAATTTAAAACAAGATTCGTCCATGTTGATTCACGTTTCCAGTTTGCGCTCTCCTCATGTGGGCCCTAGTTGAGTTGTTGGGCCTGACGAGCTGGGCCAGAGCTTGGGCTGTTGGGGCAGCCAAAATTATACTTCATCTTGGCCCATTGTGGAATGGATTGGACCAAATTGCCTGTCCAAGATGGGTTGGCTTTATGTGAGTTGGGCTTCGGCCCACGGGTCCCAATACACCAAATCTTCCAATTCAGAGCCTAGACCTTGTCAAATTGCGGGCGCTCCCGCCTGGATAAAAAAATAGCATTTTGTTCATCTTTGCAGATGGCCACATCACAACCACACTCCTTTGTGGCGGCTGCTGAGGTTGAGAGAGGAGAATCCCTCGCTGGAGAAGGAGGGACCACATTGTCATGTCCTCGGAGTGGAGAGGTTGAGGTTGACGCCGGTGACATGGCAGAGTTGTGTGTTGCTCAAGGGGTAGGAGGTGTGCAATAGACCCTTTCCAACATGGCAAAGAGGGATCGACATCGTGAGAACCTAAAGAGAATGGGGAGAGAGAAAGGAGGGACTACATCGCCACGTCAGAGGAACAAGTTTGACAAAAGGATATCTTTGGCAAATCCTTCGGCGATAATTGCACAAATCCTCCTCTACGATCTCAAGCAGTTGCGCAAGCTACGGAGATGGCAGGGGAAATCTCGGATGGGGGAAGGCACCAATAGTTCAATAAGGGCTTTTGATGTAGACTGGGTAGGATAGAACACCTACTCAATCGCTAAAGTGGAAGTAATGACACAACTCAAATGCCTTGGTTGTGTGAACCAAGCACCACGCGGTTTAACTCAACCGTGATCGTATCAAATAAAACCGATCTCAAAATCAAGTGACTCAAACATGACACGAGCAAGTTTAAAAAAAAACTGCTCAATTAATTTTATCCTCCAAACCTTCCACAACTATCAATCTAACTAGAATGTCAAATTTTGAAAGTCCAATTGATGAGGTTGAAAACTGGTCAGTTTGATTAAAACAAATGACTGAAAATGATCTTTCAATTCTCAAAATTCATTTTTTGAAATTAATGCATCATGCACGTTGCATGTATAGAACACATTAAATGTCCCATGCATTAAAGGATGGTGCTGAATACAACGGTGTTCGCTTTTTTTTTTTTCGAGCGATAACTGGAAAATTTCATTAAAAGGGAAGAGAAGAAAATACAACAAAGAAAATCAAAAGGGAAGAGAAGAAAATACAAAGAAAAGGGTCTAAAAGGATTCGACCAAAAGAAAGGAGAGAAGGAGGGAGAAGAAAAAATACAACAAAGTGAATCAAAAGGAAAAGACACCCGTGAAGTGATTGTCAATTCCCAATTTGACGAAAAAGTCCACCACGCCATTTGCTGAACGCCCAATTTTTGAGAAGGATACTCCCAACTCAATGGCCAATTCTCTCATCTCCCTAACCACGTTGACTAATCTCCAAGGTGGGCTTCGAAATCCCGATGCGCACTTGAATGCATTTGTTGAGTCACCCTCTATGACCAGATTTCCTTGTCCATGATCCTTCCAAATGACAAGAGCTCTCCTAATGTTAAGAATTTTCGCCTCATTTGAATCATTAATACCCACTGATTCATTGAACATTATGTTCGTATTTCCCATGTGATTTCTAAGCACTCCACCGATCCCCGCTGGACCCAGTTTCCCTCTAGAAACTCCATCAATGTTAAACTTCAAACTACCTTGTTGAGATGGCCTCCAAAAACACAACACACGTATTTTAAAATGGTTATTCAGTCCACATCTCAACAACTTGTTTTCAAAACAACGTTGGACTGGGTTTAAGACCACACTTAAAATCCTCTTCATGTCACTACTAGCTGGTTTTAAATGCAGTAAAATAACACTGGGTTTCCCAAACAGAATTTTAAAAGACTGATTTAACATACTGGAACTAATTCCTAATTTCAGTCCCTAGTCCCATACCAAACTGCACTTAAACGAGTTCAGTTCCAACAGTCCAACATGTGTTTAAAAACTGGTTTAACCTTTTTTAATTGAATTCAGTTTCAAAACAATTTTTTTAAATTGTTTTAATCCTCTAATCCATCCAAAACACTGTTTCAAACTGATAGTTACTCAATGAAAATCAGTTTCAGAAACAATATTTGTAACCCAAGTTTTTTCTTAAAATCAGTTTAAGAAAAATGCTGTCTCAAATACTCACACGTTGCAGGCTCAACGTGAGCCTGGGTTTCCACCGACGAGTCATGCGACTCTGTTAATTGACCATTCAATGGTCACGCTGAGATAATGGATTCAATCAACCGTGGGCAACCTGATTCAATTAATCCCAAAACCTTAGAAGAGTTAGGATTACCTGGTTCCCGAAGCAGATGTGGAGATCACCCTCAAAACACCTGGACTTGAGCCGGAACTCTGCAGGAATTCTGCTGGCTGTTTACAGTAGTTAAACTCACAAGCAATCTTGATGTTGCTTACACTAATCCATGGCTGCCCCCAAAATTCCCAATTACAACTGCTTAAATAGAAATGAAAAACAACCCTAACTAGGACGAGCCGACCCTTAATCCCAATCTAAGTTAAACACCTACTAACAATAACACCTACTAACAATACTCGTTGTGGACCTATTCCTAAACTAATTAGGACTGTCACTGTCGTTGGGACTCCAATCACTTAGCATGCAGTTCCACGTGTGGACTGCTGGGCCTTAGTTTGGGCTTGCTCGTTTAGGCGTGGACTGAATTGACTAGGCTCGTATAAGGGCCCAATGCATGATTCAGAGGCCCAATCAACTAATCCGCTCATGAGTCCACCTGGATCAAAACAATTTTTTTGTCAATGTCTCCTGATGCCTGCATCATATTCTCCCTCTCGGGAAAAACTCGACTTTGAGTTTAGGAGGTTCATAGACGAAGGGTGCAATCTTCTTAAAACCTGTCTCATATCCCTCAATGAGATTGTATCGTGCTGTGTAACCAAGCTCTGTGGAGTTGTCACCTTGGGGCCATCAAAAGTGATTAGACGGTAGGTGCTGAAGATTGTCTCACATAGCTCTCCCATATCGGGTCAATATATGGCCGGATGGTATGGCCTGAGTCCTCAAGATGTAGGTGGAATAGAATGGTTCAACTGAAAGAAATTCTGCAAGAATTTTGGGAGGTGGGAAATCGGGAGAAAGATAAAGAGGAGTTAGTTAAAAGAATGAGGAAGAGGGATCTGGAACTTTAGAAGCTTCAATCCCGGTAAAACTGAAATACGGATATGGAGTTTGAGGTGGGGGAAGTAGTGGTCTCTTAATGAAGTTTTTTTTTTTGTGTGTGTGTGGGTTTGTAGAGGTTTGGGGGGCCTAGCATTATAGCAGTCAGTAGGTGTGCTTCACTTTATGATTATGTGGGGCCTATTAATAGATTTGAAAATGCCTCAAATCATGTATCAATAGAAGATCATCAAATCAGCTTTCTAACACATTTATGGATAAAAAATTGGACTTTGGACAAGGAAAGTACAAAGTTAAGAATGAAAAGTTGCATGGAAAGGACCCCCAATGTATAGTTCTAAGCCCATAAATAGAGCTTTCTTGGAGGCACTTTTGGACTTCTATTTGGCCTTGAAAAAGAGTACTTGTGAACTTTTCAAATACTCAAAGTCTTATTGAACCTTAGATCCATTGAGATCTCTTGAACCTTAGATTCACAAAGGTCTTTGAACCTTGGATCCCTTGGCGTCTTTTGAACCTTAGATCCTTCAGGGTCTTTTGAATGATCTTCTTGAACTTCATCTTGGAGTTCATGGACATCTTTTGAACACCTTACGGACTTAAATTTCTTGAAGCCTTTGAGGTCTTTTGATTTTCAAGGATCAAGTTCTAACTTTGATTCTTGGAAGAAAGATTGACTCCACTAGTGGACAAGTCCTTAGGGACCCTAGAAGAGAAGAAGATTTGATGACACAGGCTTATATTTTTGTGTTTTGAAATTGTGCTCTAAACTCTTGTACTTTCAAAGGTATTGGACAAGCCTCCTAAAGAGGAACTTAGATTCAGTACTTGGAACTCTTAACTCAGAAATTTTACAAAAGTTTATTTATTCTTTGAAAGTTGTTTTCAACATGCTAGATTGGGCTTATCTCCATATACATATGTATACATACATATGTATACATACATATACATATGTACATATATGTGTACATATGTACATATATATGTATATATACGTGTGTGTGTGTGTACAAGGGCTGCACATGTATCCCTCTACCACAAATTATGACGTCCACTCTCCCACTTCACAAGATGGTAGGCCAAGGCCCCTCGCAAGTGCAATCACAGTCCTTGATGTAGGCCATGGGCCGTCTCGATCACCCATTGGCCTCATCCAAATAAGGATTATTAATATCAATGTTGATTATCGTTATTTGTCAAGATCTGATAGTATCTATTAAGATACATCTAGATTCATTACTATATACCTTTGTACTTTCCTTGATGATTAAAATTATTATTATTACCATTTAGAAAAAAATGATACATCTAGATCCTTACCGTATACTCTTGCACTTTTCCTTGATGAATAAAATTGTTATTGTTACCATTCAAAAAAAGAAAAAAAAGAAAGATACATCTAGATCCATTACCATATACTCGTGTACTTTTCCTTGATGAATAAAATTATTATTGTTACTATTAAAAAAAAAAAGATACATCTAGATCGATTACCATGTACTCTATATATATGATGCTTTTCTATAGACTAGATATATAACTTTTGGGTATTGCTTCATTCTTTATCAATGGGTACGTGCATTGAAATCCAACATGAGTACAATGTGTTCGATCCAACCAATGGGAACATAGGATTCATGGACAACTTAATATTTAAATAATTCTAAATTTATATTTATTTCAAATTAAAATAAATGTGAAATTAACAATAATAGAAAGAACTTACTAGCGTTACTCAACAATTAAGTGACAAGCGTATGAGTATTTTAGTTACATTTCAAAGGAGAAAGGTGTGATGATATTTTGTCATCCTGGAAAACGATGTCAAAATGTACTAGAAGGGTTCATTAAGGATCCATGAAGAGTTCGACATCAGTGGAGCATTCATTTTAAAGTCCGTACAACATGTTCTAGTGGTCATTGATTCACTGGGTAGAGGATGAACCTTATATTGGTCCTCAAATCAGCCCATTTTGTGTTACTCTGCATTGATCTTATTGGATCCTTTATCTTTGTGATCATTGTTTAGTCATGACCTAGTTTAACTTTCAAAAAAAATAGCCATGACCTTTGTTTTGGTGGGCACCACCCTTACCCAAGCAATTAATTATGAGCTTCTTTATTGATCCTTTGGCCAACAACCTTGATCTTTGTCGTTTGGATCTTTAACAAGGTCAACTAAATCTTTAGTAGATTTGTCAAGCTGGGCCATTGGTTTAGTCAAAGATAAATGTGATCTCAGAACAATGCTTGGTGCAACAGTCAAGGTTCAGTAAGGTTGAAATCTGAAGAATGTGAACTTGACCTAACTGTTAATTGGTTTGATGAGTATGGTTGTCAAATTTTAGTGCTGACACTAAGCATTTTGGTTGGCATAGAAAATTTGAAATCATGTTAGCTGTAATTTTGTCACTTTGCATTTACCATCCCATATCATTGTTTGTGTCAATTGTGTCCTATGTGGAAGTGACGATTTTTGAATATATATTAATTTCTGTCACTGAAAGTGGTCAAGGGTAAATAGATGGATACAAAGAGGTTTTCAGTTGGTGAGAATAAGGTTGATCAGGTGTTTGATAAATTTAGAAGATTTTAGAGGCATTAATTCAGCAGAGATGTAATGAGAGATTGGCAAGCTTGCATGCTTGGAGGTCAATGCAAAGGGAAAAGAGAGGAGGTGGAAACCAGCACCATAGCAGTGCCAAGTTTAATGTCAGTGGTACATCTAGAAGAAAGCTGGGTCCTGCAGGGATGGGAAGGTGCTAAACTGTAGCAGTGGCAAAATCATATCATTCTTTTTGGGCCCACTGGGATGAAAGGAGTCAAATGAGGCAGAGGTGCTTTCAATGAACAAAGCATTTAAAGATCTTTAAGGTAAAATATCAAGGCAATGTGATCATTTATGGGGATTTCGCCAATGCATTAAACTGGGCGAGTGGCCAGGGGAGGGTGCCTTGGAGACTACAAATGATAGTTTGAGATTGGATCTATCACTGGAGTATTAGATGTTACTCTTCAACATGTTAGAAGAACAATGCATATAGTGGCAGATTTCTTAGCAAAAGAGAGGGGGGAGGGGGTCAGAGATGATTTATTTGTAAGGGATTCCTCATATTAACCATTCGTTGTGCTTTTGAAAATGTAATAGACCTTTTTCTTCGGGTCCAAGGAAATGATTTGAATTCAAATTTTCAATATATCAACATGCATTGGTAAATTTGTAACCTTTGTTTTAAAAGGAGTGAGAGGGTTACACCTTGAGAGTTGACGAATTCAATGTGGGGCTTTGTGAGAACACCTTGTGCTTTATGCTTTATGATATGAGGCTAGTGAGAGAGGCTTATAGGAGCAATGATTGCAAAAGCTTCATTTTGTTTTTTTCCCCCTTACTTGTAGCCTATTTACCAATCGTAAACTTAGTGCTAACATTAAATAAAATATGATATGGATAGATAGAATTAATGGAATTGGCTTTCTTAGGGCTTTTTCTGGAGAAAGCACTGCAATTAGGGAGAGATTTTAATGAAGATGAGGTACATGGGGTGATCAAGGGTATTGGTGAAACATGAGACACCAGGTCTTGATGATTCTACTTTTGGCTGTTACAAGCATTTCTAGGATTCAGCTTATGGAAGTACCATCAGAGTTCCACAATTGGGGGAAATTCCATGAGGAAATGAATTCAACTTTTCGTCACTTATTCCTAAGGTTGAAGTCACATGGAACTATCCAAATTGCCCCCAATCGACCTATTTGCTGTCTATATAAAATGTTGGAAAAGTCTTAGTAAATAGATTGAGAGAGATTGCCTATGACCACACCATCATTTCATGAGGCCCTCGTTCAAGGGAAACAAATTGTGGGGCCAATGAATGCATAGATTCAATGGACAAGGCAAGGGAAGCATGAGTTGTTTATAAGGTAGATCTCGAGAAGGCTTATTATAATATGAACCTTTTTTCCCTTTTTTTTTGTTTTGTTTTGTGGGGAGGGTTCTATTTTGGGAGTGCTCAAATGTTTCCAAGCCATTTTAGATTAAAAGTCAACATAGCAAAAAAACCACTATTGCAAGAGAATCTTCTTTTGATGATGGAGTCAAGATGCTAGCTCGCCTCTACTGGGTGTGCCAAGTACAGTTTTTATTTTCCTATTTACAGTTCCCTTTGGGAGGAAATCTCAAATCCTTATCCATGTGAGAGCAGGTCATTGAAAGTTTTAGAAAGAAATGGGCTCATGGAATGAATCTTTACTTGTTTTTCAGTTGTACCACACATATGAAAAGAGCTCTCAATGACCTACTTGTTTATTATTTATCCTTTTACAGAGTCCCATCCAAAGTGGCTAGAATTCTTGAAAGATCCAAAGAGACTTTTTGTGTGTTGGGGTTGGTGAGAGAAGACATGCAGGTGATTGGAATAAGGTGAAGCTTTTTTTGGAGATTGGAGGATTGGGTTTGGGAAATGTTGTAGAAAGGATTGGTCCCTTCTAGCTTTAGATATGTTGGGGATTCGGGGAGGAAAGTGGGGCTTTGTGGAGAGAAGTTACAAAAGAAAAATCTGTGAAAGGAATAGAGGTCCAAGTTGTGTTTGATCACAGAGGAGGGTCCGACGTATGGGAGAAATCTCCAAGTTTGGAATGTTGGTTCAGAGTGGGAGACGAGTTAAGAAGACTCGAGATTAGTAGTCAGGAATGGAGTCAGAAGTAACTTTTGGGAAGCTTGGGTAGTAGACCAACCTCTTAGAGCCGCTTTCCCTCGAGTTTTTTTCTATCTAAACCAAAAAGGAATACTAGTCAAGAAATGTTAATTGGAGGGGAGAATACCTTGTGTTTTGACTTTTAAAGGAATCTCATGGATTGTTACGAGTATCATAATTGGATGAGTTATATTCAATTATTTAATAACCATACTTTAGAAGTGGGAGTTGAGGATAGTAGTATTTCGGTTAATGACTCCAGTGGGATCTTCTCTCTTGAGCCTATTTACTCTCTTTTAAAACCTTTTTCCATTATAATTTTTCTTTCTAAAGTTGTTTGGTCAATTATTGCTCTCTCTAAAGTTGAAAGCTTTTTGTTGTATGATTGCTTTGGGTAAGATTCTCACCTTTGACAACCTAAGTCTTGGAACTTTGTTCTCCTTAATATTTATTTTCTTTCTTGTACTTTGAAGAATTTTTAGACCATCTCATTTTATATTTTTCTTTTGTTTCTCCTACTAGTCTTTTTTTTTTTTTTTCCTTTTGCTTGTAGCGAGCACAACTACTGCATCTTTGAAGAGAAAGCATTCTCTAGAACTAGCATTGTTGCTTCCAATGAGCAAAATCTTATCCATTGGGTGATGGTTGGAAATGGCTTTATGGGCTTCTTAGTGGAACAATTGAATGGAGTTGACCAATGATTTCTTGAATTGTCATGATGTTGCAGTGATTATACTTAGCCGTGTGCAGTTTTCTTTCTGTGGTTGAGTTCTACGCCCATATTCATTTTGGGCTAGAACACGTTGTTGCATATTCTACATTTTTTTCCTAATAAAAGCTCTTTAGTTATCCTCTAAGAGACCTGGACACTTGGTCTTAAAAAAAAAAAGCTCTAAAAGAAAAGAGATTTCCAGGGTGTTTAACTGTGGAGTCTTTCTACTTTTATGCAATGGATGAAGGCCTCTTACATTTTGTGTGTCTGTGTGTGTGTGTTTTCTTGTCCTTTTTCTGTTTCTCTTAATTATTTATTGTTTTTATATTTAGCATTTGTGAAATGCTTGTGTTGATTATTGTTTAACCATGTCTTCTAATACAATCAATAAAGGAATTGTTTGCATTGCATCAATTATATAAGATAGTCATTTTATGCAGTCACACGATATATTATAGGATTTTCATATGGTTGCTTTAATTGTTCCCAACATAGATACATGCTTCTCACATGGCTCTATGGAAATAGCATCAAAGGATGTTATGCCTATTTCATTGAATTGAATGATAAATTAAAATTAAATTATGCATAAAAATATAAACTATGAAAAGCATGATGTAAAACATGTCTTTATTTGAATTTATACGTATATTTAAATTATAGTTTATATGTATGTGCATATCTATAAATTAACATTGGACTAAAATGGTTCTTATCCAAAGAAAAAATATTGGCTACCTCATAACTATGAAAAGAAATTAAACTACAAAAAGGAAAAGTGTCTAATAACATTAAATATTCAAAAAATAATTTAAAGTCACGAAATGGTTGGACCTTAAAGAAACATGGTTTCTAAGATTGGATGGAGTGATTATGTGGTGTTCTATAGTTATGTTAAGTTCTTTCAGTAGGCCAAATGGTGTGAAAGTGGTTCTCCTGTAGGATGAAATTGTTAGCATTTAAAAATAATTAAGGGGTAAAAAAGTGAGTTATATGATTTGATTGATGTGAATTTTGGGTGTCATGTTTATAGATGAAAAGATCTACTTAAAGGACCCATCATATGTGGCAATGTTGGCCCCACAAAGATGCAAAACATTTAGTGAATAAAAAATAATTTGAAGTCGTGAAGATACAGATAGCTTAAAATTTGTCTTCTATAATTGAACCAAGATGTTTTTATTTTCCCATACTCAATTACGATCACATTGGACAAGAGTGGTTAATCATTTAATAAATTACACATTTAGTTGTCAATGGTCAACATTCATTTGATAATCCCAAATCAAGTGCAACCGGTTGCATGGGTTGCACTTGGTCCCCTTTTTTTTATAATTTTTGTGAAGGCCATGAAAACAGTCAATCTTATGGATTAAAAGAACACAATTACTTACAATTGGACCAAATTTCTACTGCAAACTATTTTTAGCCACTTAATTTTAATAGTTGAGTTCATCAAGCATCCTTGTTTTTTTTAATGATGTCTGGTGATTTCGACCATTAAGTTCAAGTGGCTAAAAATTGATTTCAGAGTTAAAATTTGATCCATTTGTAACTCACAAGTCTACTTTCCATACCTATGGTTGGTTTTTCTATGGGATCAACCTAGTTTTAGACTCATAAAGTTAAGTCATTGGATAAACATTTAAGTCTATCACACGATCCAGTAGTGAGGTTGAGTCAGATGGACATCGACCTAGGTGGGTTTAATTTAAGATGTGTGATACATTGAATGATTTGGACTATAGTTAAATGACCATCCTTAGCCATATTCTTTATTGGAAATCCTAGCCAAGTTTTATTCAGATTTATTCTGTTATATTAATTAGTTTTAGAATTGTTCTTTCTGTTTGTCCTTTATATTGTTAACCTTCGTTGAGAATCGAATGAAAATTTCATGATCAGCGTTGTGTCGTTGAAGCCTTTTTTGTATCTATCTGAAGTTGGTTTTTTAAGTTCTACTTCTTTACTCAACCCCATCAATAATCATGTTCTTTGTCACCACACATTTTATCATGTCATGTCTCATAAACTCAATCCATGTCTTCAATGGCTTGTTGTTTCCTAGTACCTTCTACTTGTAACCCTTGGACATTTCATACTGATTGTTTCTCGTTTTCTACAGATGTACCCAGACCATCTTAACTAACATTCTAATTGACAAGAAATTGTTAAAAAATTAGTAACTGTAAAACATGTTCTTATCCACTGAAGGCTTAAAGTATCAATGAAAATCTCTACAGTAGTTGATCATACTTCATAGCCATGTGTTTGAACATCATCAAGGTTCATTCTCTCCCAAGAAAACCTACCAATTCCTATGAAAATCATACTATAGTTCTGATCTTTGTTTACCGACCTGGTGGGTTGACTAGTAACTCACTTGAGTCAACCTGGTCAAATACTGTGCCACTGGGTTGAGTAAGACCTGCTTGGTGAATTCCTTGTTGAAAACTCAATTAACTCTTCTTGGTTGACTTGTGACTCAGTCAACTCATCTTTGTCTGGATGAGTTGACTGGCTTACCTATTGACATTTCCTACTTTCGCTCTACTATTTTTAAAATTTTCTTTTATAAAACAACAATATATAAAGTTCTTATGTGATTTCAATCATATTCCTAGTTTGGTTTATGGGTGGTAAATTTATGAATTTTAAGTTTTGGTTTATTACTTTATGAGTGTTGTGTATAGATAACAGGTGTTAAAATTTAGGACTTAGGAATTGATTCTTAAGTGTAGACTGAATGAGTAACTTTGGCTTTTATTTTGCATTTCTGGTGGGTTAACTATTAACTCACTTGAGTTAACCTGGTCAAATACTGGGTCACTGGGTTGAGTAAGACCTGCTTGGTCAATTCCTTGGTGAAAACTCAATTAACTCTTCTTGGTTGACTTGCAACTCAGTCAACTCATCTTTGTCTGGATGAGTTGACTGGCTTACATAGTGACATTTCCTACTATTTTTAAAATTTTATTTTATAAAACGACAATATATGAAGTTCTTATGTGATTTCAATCGTATTCCTAGTTTGGTTTATGGGTGGTAAATTTTTAAATTTTAAGTTTTGGTTTATTACTTTATGAGTGTTGTGTATAGATAAACAGGTGTTAGAATTTAGGACTTAGGAATTGATTCTTAAGTGTAGACTGAATGAGTAACTTTGGCTTTTCTTTTGCTCTTCTGTTGCAATTTGCAGATGTTGATATTTTCTTTTTGGTTTTGTTGGTTGATGTTCGATGTTTTGACTTAATCGACGGTCAATTTGCTTTTCTTCTGATTAAAGTCACATGGAATGTATCTGTAATTTAGATTTCTTTACAAATTATTCTATATTGCAATCCTTATATGTATTTATTTGAAATAAAGATACTGTACTTAACCAACTGACCTGCTTGGTTGACCTGATGGATTTCTTAGTTGACTTGACAATAATTGAAGTACTCCTCATCCTTGTCCTAGTTGGTAAACTATGAGTCATGCCATGACCATCTCTATTATTACTACACATGTCGAGTTATTCTGGAAGATTTTCCTCTTATTCTCAACACCATGCAATGACCAATTCATGTAAATTTTATTTCCCATGGGGTTCTTAATTTTGTTTAACTCCATCTATTGTACCTTTGATAAAAATTAAGAGCAGGGGTGTGTTGAGAATCTTATGGTTTTTCCGCCGCCCTCAATACCCTTTTCCGTTTTTTACCTCCCGTCGTCTCTCTCAATCTTACTCTTTCTTCAAACCCCCAAACCCTACCGTTTACAGGCCCCTTCACCGAATTCTCACAGATCTGACACCCAGGTCTGCTGTCTGCTCTCCTGTCTGCTTGCCGTTTCTTCTCTTCACCAGCTCTGTCTCAGCGATGGTACTACCGTTGTTCCCCTCCTCTTGGCACACTTTCTCTTCCACTCTGCCGCCCCCGCCTCTCTGCACCCGCAGTCTCCATCACGGCGGACAAACCAGCAGTCCGGATCTTATCCACCTCTTGCTGGCCAGAAACCTATTGCCCACAATTGCTTCTCCGACGTCCCTTGTGTTGTTTCTCCTGGACAACTCTTTGACAGTAACTGCATATGCGTGCAGGCTGTTCCTGTTGTCTCCATGCCTTCGCCTCTGATTCCTCCTGGATGGCCATCTTCATGGAGGGTGGTCTCGGTCCACTCTTGCGCCTGCTTGATGCTGTGCTGACTCCTGTCTTGGTGCACATTACTACCGCCAGTGAAGTATTGCCGCACACTGCCTCTGGATTGTTGTTTCTCTTGGTGATGAGCCTTGTGAAATAATCGTCAGGCATGGTTGGGTGCAGAAGCTCCTCCTGCTGCTTATTGAGCCTCTCCTCCCATTGCTCGGGTGTCCCTCCGGTTCCTGCTGCTCCCCATCTGTTGCGTCATCGGCCAGCCTACCTGCTCAAGTCATTGAGATATCTGGGGACGAGTGTTTCATTTGGTCTTCTAGTGGCTCCTCGACATGTGCAGCTTATGCATCCTCCACGCGATTGGCGTTTCATCTTCCAAGTGTTCTTCTCCCTCTCCTGGGCCATCCTCTGAACCTGCATTTGTTGGGCCTCTTACTGACCCAACTTATGTTGGCTCAGATCGACCTAATACCAGCATTATTACTTCATTTTCCTGATTTAAGCCATCCTGTCTACTATAGTGCTTTTCTGTATTTTTTTTTTCTTTTCCTGTTTCTCCTGTTGTTTTTTATCCTTGTACTTGCACCTGTGGTGCTTTTTTTTATTATTAATATGATAACCATTTCCAAAAAAAATCTTATGGCTCACTTCTGAAATACTTCAACAACTACTCGTACACCTCAACTTTTTAGATGACCATTTTTAACTGATAAAATGGTAAATTCGTTGTTGATGAATTTTTCTAGCTTGCATTTCAGGATATATTAAAGATTTTGAAGTCTCTTATCCACATAGAGTGGGAAAGATAACTGTAGAGTTACAGGGCCGGATTAATGACTGTCGAGCACTCACTTATAGGCAAGACATAAAAGCTCAAAAAATTGAAGAGTACAGGTTGCGTATGCTTCCGACTCGCCAGGTGTGTGGGCTTTCATGGTTATGAATGTGTTTTCTTGCAATTAATCTGCTATCCTTTTGATTCTTTCCACTTTTCATTTTTACTCCAGGACTAACTCATTAGTTCCAGTTGTGTACTAAGGTAATTCATTTTCTTTGAACATTGTATTCCCTTTTGCAGTGGGGTTATGTTGTCATCACAACTCCCGATGGTGTATTGGATCATGAAGAAGCTATCAGGCAAAATGTGGGTGGTCAAGTTCTTGGATATTTTCATTAGCAGTTCAAGAAACTTAAGTCATCTTCTGGTGGGTTCTTTGTAGTTGTCCATGTGCTTATAAAACTTTAATATTCTCAAGGATGGACTTTTTAGTGTTCCATGCGAGATATTTCTTCTGAAGCTTTGTAGTTTTATACAAGAAAAATTAGGATCAAGAATCTATGACTTCTTTGAATCCATTTACCATAATACTGTCCAACGTTGTGATTGGTTACTTTGGCATCTATGTATGAACTATACGTTTGATGCATGCCATAAAGTGTTTGGTTCGATTCACTCCACCTTAAAGGGCCACTCTCCGTAGAGTCATCCGGTGTGTGTGGATAGGGAGACTTACACATCGCCCTGAGGATTAGTCGGGTACTCTAAGAGGCTGGACACCTTGGTCATCGAAAGGGTTATTCCCTTCATCCTCTTTTTCTTTATTCAGCGCATAGTATTGGAATTGATCATATTTCCAATTAATATATGGATAATAAACTGAAGAGCATTGATCCAAGGGTTCATCATCTGGCAGTGTTTGGTTTATTTCTAGATTGCAATTTATGTTGGATTGGATGCCTTCAGTGAAGGGCCAATATTGGAGTTAGGCCTGAAACTCGTGCGGGTTGGGCTGGGTTTTGATTAACCCAATTTTAACTTATGTAAAAAATGGCTGAACACGACCCAACCCGATCTGAATTGCTAACCCGAATTTGTCAATCTAACCCGATTTGAATATCTGACCCGATTCTACCCGAGTGTTGACCCAACGCCACCCAACCTGAGTTGGACCTGCAACCCAAGTTGTAAGACAGATACTCTGAACAAGTGAGATAGAAAACCAAAAAAACATATTTGAATATGAAGAGTTCCAAGAAACCCACTCAGAAAATTTGAAGGCAAAAGCCAATCCAAAAAATTAAACATCCATGATTAGGAAAAACACCCAAATGACTATTAAAAGAAAAAAGAAAAAAGGAAAAGAGAACACTTCAAATTTGTAGGCAAAAGCCAATCCAAAACTAAACATTCCATGATTAGGAAAAACACACAAATGAATATTAAAAGAAAAAACAAAAGGGAAAGAGAACACTTCAAATCACTAAAATCAAGAAATCTAAAAGAAACATTGAGTTGCATTAACTTCTGAATATGAAGTACTAGTCTTAAAAAGAACTGATTTCAGATTCGGAAGTCCACATGCTATCCTCAAGGACTCCTCTCGGGAGAACACTCATCAACGATATCTCTGGTTTCCATCTCCATGTCTGAAGATCTTAAATCTTCAGCAGGATCAGAGGCCAAAACCACATTTTTTGGGTTCAAATCCTACATGTTTTCTAAAAATGTAAAGTTTAAAGATAAAAATAATTTAAACTGATCAAAATTTTTAAGAGCTTGAAACTATGGTTTGATTGATTCATGCAAAATGTGATTTTTGGTGAGGCGCAAATTCAACGAAAGTGTCCTTCACACTCTCGCAGCTATACGTAGAACTTGCTCTGATACCATATTAAAAAACTATGATATGATAACATTTTTGAGATAGAACTTACTTTAAAAAACTAGTCAGAAGAGTATCTCAAGTTTTTATAAAGTCATTGGATTCACAAATTAACAAATGTAGAACATTTATCACTTACGCATTACTCGTCAGATTGTCGACTCCACAAGAAACAGTATTGTGTGATATAAGCAAGTATTTAGAGACTCAATATCTTGCTTGATTCATAATTAAATCCAGAATGGTCAGCAGCCCTCTTTTACCCAGAATCGATAAGCTACCTCAGTAATGAAAATTAACCCAAATTGCATTTAAAAATCAGCATGCAGATCTCATGATTACAAAGAAAAATGGGTTGAAAGTTACTTCCATTCCCCATCTGAGGATTCAGTAATCACCTGAGCTTCAGTTAACAAAATATATTTTACAGCACTTTCATTTTCAATGAATGCTTCAGTACATGATGGAGCCAATGTCAGCCAATGAAATTCAAGGAAATCATTTTCACTTGGCATAAGTTGGGTTGAAACTTGAAAGTCTATCTATTGGTAAACAAGTACAAGCATGTTATTAAGCTTAATCATTATTAATATTAAGGACACCATTAATGTCAAGGTTGATCAGACATTCCAAAACCAAAACGTGTGGCATTGAATTATGATATGTGCATTATCCAATTATATGCAAATCTTATGCTATAAGTTATTACTTTGGACGGTGTCCATACAGTGAAGAGGAAAGGGTAGTGGCGTTGGAACAACTTTTACTAAGCCATTTGGGTCATATACCAAACCAAGCAACATCTAAAACAAGCGCCCTTTGGTTGTGACATGTCTAACCTTCCCAAGCCTGTTGCCCCCTTGTATTCTTCGCCAGACATCATGAATTGGGTCTGCTGTTTGTTGAGCAAAAAAGAATGAGAGAGTCCTTTGAATTCAGCCTTTTTCTTTCACATATATGAACTAGTATACACATGTACATACGACATCAAGGATGGAGTTTTTTTTTTTCCTTAAATTAAAAATAAAATGCTTGAGTCTAGGGCTCGGAGTAAGTTATCGATTGATACATTGCAGATTCTTGAAAGCCGCAACATAACAGTTGATACGTTGCGTTGCATTGTGACTGTGGTCTGTTACTTTTCTCTCATTTTAAATAAACATTCATTTGGTATAATTTTGTGTTTAAATAAATTATTTATTTATATATTTTTTAAAATAAATAAATTAAGAACTAAGTTGGGCAATTCGCATCTGTTGGACGAACTGACGCCAAATCTATACTTTAGATCATTTCTTCTCATGCGGGGGTGACTACCAACAGTTCGGTGCTCCGTCTGACTGCTATACTTTTCTCTCTCAACCATTTTTGGAAACAGAAACATGCCCTTCTGAAAAGGACATAATCACGAAAATGCCACTAAACCGACCACGCCGGTGTTGTGAAGGGTGATCGGCTGATAGCAGGCGAATCTTTTTTGGGTCGGCTCGGCTCTAGCTTACTTTCGGCTCCACAATCCGTACAGTTTCTTTTTTCTCCTCTAAAACACATACAAGGAAAAGATCGGTAGTCTGCGGTCTACAAAAGACGACTGTATGTCCAACCCATCCAATAGTGGCCCACTTCTTGGGTGGAGTTTCCACGTGTCAGTGGGCCAACCACGCATATTAATTATAGCACACCTTCCTTATTAATTTTTAAGGTAGGTAATCAAAATTCTACACAAATATTGAGTATAAATTATGTTTTACTAAGTGAATTTAATGGTCACCAAAAACTAATACAAAGTTACGAACTTTCATTGGATTTAGAAATCTCAATCAAATTTGGCATTTTAACTAATTTTCTCTTCCCCTTTCAATTTACATAATAAGTTTGACCCAGATTTTATTTCAAAATAATTAATTAGATACTATTAAATACAAATTGTCATAATTATCATTGAGAATTTTTCACTCACGTAAGAAATCAATTAAAGGCTATAGAAGTTTAATAGTTAAAAATATTAAATATTAAAAATATAACTTGATTAATCAAATAAAATTATTTTTTAGCTGACATGTCAAATGCTCAAATATAAAATTTTCAAAGATTATTACCGTCCTAATTAGTGAGCCTCACCTATAAAGGCTTTGTATATTATGAGCTTGCTCAACACTCTAACATGATTCGAGTGAGTCATAAGTTGTTGTGACTATTTTTTAATTTAATAATATAATATTATTAGACACAATAATTTATTAAAATAAACTAGAGATCTTCAATAAAGAAGTTTTATTTAAATTTTTTTATCCATTTGACTTAAACAATTAAAGTGAACAATTGATAAAAACCTCCACAATAATTATCTCTTTAATTTTGCAACTGAATAGACCTCATCTTATTGTCAAATATTATGCAATCTCAATTTAAATATTAAAAAATTTACGACTCAATCATGTCAATTTTATTTGTCCATAATTTTACGATCATTATCACCAAAGGAGTATAGCTGTTAATCTAATTTTTATTTATATATAAATTCTTTTTAAAATTAGATTCACTTACATTCATTTTAAACCAACCAAATAATTTCCATTGAAATTGTAATTGCTACCTTGGGTCGTGTGTCCAATGTTTCGTCAAATGTGTCTTTGTAGTTTCTATTCTCTTTTGATGGCTATGAACCTAATTGCATGCGAGTGCAGATTAAACTAAAAGGTCGTGTGGAGTACGAAAACAGGTGTCAGAGAATATTTTAAAATTTCTTACCATGCACTTCTCTCCTTTCCTTTGTGGTGGGAAAAGCATTATTTATTTTAAAAAAAATAATTTTTACTTTTTATTTTTTTACTTTTTGCCACTATCACTGAAATGCTTTCTCTCCTCAGATCCCAAAATATCTGCCCCCTTTCCTCCCCAAATGCGGGGTCCACCGGCTATAGCCGGTCATATTTGCATTTGGGACGAATTTCATTTCATTTCATTTTTAACTCGAGTCAGTTTCTAACCCCACATCTAACCCACCTGTGTTTATTTATAGACAGAGAAAGAATCGCCAGCGGGTCGTGAAATGAAGGAGATGACAAGATAATACCAGCTTCGCTGGCTCTTTCTCTGTCTTCCTTTTGATCTCACTCGCTTTTCTCTCTCGTCCCCCATTTTCTTACATCTCTCTCTCTCTCTCTCTCTCTTTCTCGTTTGAGAGCTTCTGCACACAAAAACATCCATCTTCCTTTCTAGTTGTGTGTGATTGGCGGTGCAACGATGGGAAGAACAGGAGTGGTGTTTGTCTGAACTTTGGTGGGTTTTGGTGGGAGTTGTTTTGTCTGTAGTGGGGGGGTTTGATGGGTTCTGAAGGAGAAGAAGTAGTGGGGAAAAAGGAGAAAGATGGGGAACCAAAGGGAAGTCTTTGGCAGTTCAGATGCTATGTATTTATACAGATAAGGCTACTTTTAGCTTGTTTTGAGTATCGGAGTGGCTCTCCTTTCATTGCTTTCTTTGAGTGATGCAAGAGCCTGCTTTCTTTCTAAACTCCTGAGCTGATAAGGGGAAGGAAGGTCTTTAGATCATTGAATCTAACTTTGGTTTTGGAATTTGTTGAGCCATGAAGAGGCTGAGTAGCTCAGATTCTCTGGGTCCAATGATTTCTATCTGCCCACCTGCAGGTATACTTGAGCTCCACTTCTACTGCTGCAACTACTACCCCATTCAACTCTTTTGCATCAATAAATTAAAGACAACATAAAGATAACAAGAAGATAATAAAAAGGAAAAAACAAAGAAAGAAAGTCTTTGCTTGCTTCAATGCAATGAAAGTGTTTCTTTTTTGTCTGTTCATTTTCAGCTCTTCACTTGTTTCTGGTGCTCTTATTGCATGAGTTGATGTCTCACCCTTTGTGGTTTTCGCTGCCTTCTGCTTCTCGTCTCAAATCCTTCTTTGCTTTCTACTTTTTAAGCTATGATGATGAACTACTTACATAAATCTCTTCATCTTCAACAGCTACAGCTTTCACGTGTTGAATGTTACTTTAATGCGGGCATCTTCCTTGAATTTTTGTTTTTTTTTCTTTTCTTTTCATTTGATGGCTCTTTTAGATGGGTTTCTACTCTTAAATTTTAAAAGAGTTTCCTTTCTTTCTATTCTACTCTTTTCCATGTTTTCACTTCTCTTCAGTTTTCATTTGTCTCGCAAACTTTGCTTGAATCCATTTATTGATTTCCTGTAGTTGTCACGTACGAGATGGATCTGAAACTAAGTGCGTTTGGTTTATTTGTTTATTTTTTTTCTGGTAATAGAAGAAAAGGGTTCTTCTGGGGGCAGCAACGCCGTCTACAACAGGGGATTCCAGCCCATGCTAGACGGGCTAGATGAAGAGGACTGCGCGGAAGAATCGGGGCACATCGCCGAGAAGAAAAGGCGACTTAGCATCGATCAGGTGAAGGCCTTGGAGAAGAACTTCGAGGTGGAGAACAAGCTCGAGCCGGAGAGGAAGGTGAAGCTAGCCCAGGAACTGGGCTGCAACCGCGGCAGGTCGCCGTTTGGTTCCAGAACCGAAGGGCCCGTTGGAAAACCAAGCAATTAGAGAGGGACTACGGCCTCCTCAAAGCCAATTACGAAGCTCTCAAGCTCAATTACGACGCCCTTCACCATGACAAAGAAGCTCTCCTTCTGGAGGTATGCCCACCTCCGCTCATCTACTCCTGTCTGCTTAAATTGGCTAGATCTCAAATGGGGCTTGCTTCAATTCGTTTTCTCTGATTGAAAACGAGCTAGATCTGAATTGGGTGAATCTCAAGTGAGGTTTGCCCCAGATTGCCTGAACTTGTCTCTTATGGATGACATGTTTGGATCATAATAAAACTTAACTCGGATCTCTACTGATATTGGCAAGAGTTTCACTCACATTTATACTTGTAATGGGATCAATACACAGAGGAAAAGAAATGAAAAACATCTTTAACCCCAATACACCAGTAACTATTTTGATTGTGAAAAATGTCAAGAAATCTTTCTTTGTTGCACGGACGATTCGAATTCATGGCTGAAATGAATCAGATCTGAACTAACTGGCAGTTGTTTCTCGTGTTCTTTTGCAGCTGAGAGAGCTGAAATCGAAGCTCCAAGATGAGAAACCGGAGATCAATCATCCCATAAAGCAGGAAATTGATACGACCCACTCCCAGTCCCTGGCCGAGTCCGAGAAGAAGATGCCAGACGGCATAAACGTGTCTGCAATTGGGGGAATTGAAGGTTCAGAGATTGTTACAGACCCGAATTTAGACCAGTACAATGGCGTGATATTTGGAGACTTGAAAGATGGATCGTCCGACAGTGATTCAAGTGCAATCCTCAACGACGACAACAGCCCAAACACGGCCATTTCGTCTGAGATGTTCCCCCAAATGATTCTGTACCCATCTTCGTCGTCATCGTGCGGCCTCAGATACAGTTGCTCGTCTTCTCCTGCACCTCCAATCAGCTGCATGCAGAAAGCTTACCATCAATTCCTGAGGATGGATGAATCGAGCTTATCGAGCTTCTTGAATCCAGAGGAAGCTTGTGACTTCTTCTCGGAAGAGCAAGCACCGACTCTCCCATGGTATGGATCAGAGGCATGGGACTGAGCTTGAGAACCATAAGAGGAGAAGGTGGAGAGAGAGAGGAGCAATTTGTAAAGGAAAACCAAACGAGGGTTTTGGGTATTTTTGTAAAATGCAAATGTATGTAGCTCTCCTTTTTATAATGTTTTTGTACAAACAAAATTCCACTTGTTGGCTGACTCCCCTCTACTCTCCTTCTCCTTCCCCAGAGGGATGTAAACAAAGGAGGGGGAAGAAGAAGTCGCAATCTCATTTCTGAAAAAAACCAGAAAGAAAGAAGAAGACGAGGACGACTACCTTGAGAAGAGGAAGGGGACCTCACTGCCTTTCATTGAAAATAATATTAGAATAATATTTTCACCATGTGTGGATATTAGTCTGTATGGGTGAATAACATTAACTCTATCTATTTATCTTTATTACTCCATAACTTTATCATAAAACAGTGATTAAATCACAATACTCATTGTTATTATTCTTGACAATGATTCTTGTATGTGGACTTCTAAGGTTCCAAATATTTAGCAACAAATAAATAAGGAGGTGTGCATGAAATTATGGAAGTGCAAATGTTATTCGTGGAAAAGAGAAATTAGTCTGGTCCAAAATAGATCTCCATTGCAAAATTAAAGTAATTACAGTTGAGCAAATGGAGATGATGGTTGTGAGTGGATGGGAAGAATTGGAGTGAATTTTTTTTGAGATTTTTTTAAAAATTAAGTGTTAAAAGAAAATGGGATTACACAGTATTCGCTTTGAGATGTCATAGAAATCTCAGAGCTCTAGACGGAATGTAAGTGTTGAGGTTATTGATCGTATTGTAGAGATCTTGACGGCAGTTTACTCCATCTATAGTTAGGGGATATATAAACTGTCAATCTTTCTTCTTTCAAGAGAAGATGTTGAGCATGTTCAAAATGCGAAAGGTCTTGAGATCAAGTCACTCAATATTCATGTCTATATTTACAGTATGTGTGAATGTGAAAGGAGAGATCTACAGACTTATATAAGACTTGGATCACTTCACCTATTATATCTATCAAAATTTCCATTATATCGATCATTTTATAATTTAATTTAATGTGGTAATGGGTCTACATTTGAATCAATTAAAATATATTTTTATATTATAAAAATTTAGTGATTAAAAATAATTTGATTGAGATCAAGAATGGACTTAAAGTTAATAAGTTTTTCTAGAAATCTTTTATTATATTCTATCAAATACTATAACATGTAAAAAAAAAAGAGTTTGAGTGATTCTTAACGATTTGTGTTATGAAGAATCTTGAATTCGATTTTCATTTTATCTCAAAGGAGCACTTCACTTAAGTTATTGGATGTGTGTGAATATAAAAATTTATACATAACTCAAAAATTAATGTAAAAGATATTTTCATGAGAAATATATATATATATATATATATATATATATCATTATTTAAGTCTTTGCTTATCCCAAAGTCTCCATCTCTGTCCAATGCTTTAACTGATAGGTTTGTCCTATTTTAAAGTTGTTTTTAGTCATTTATGACGATGTCTTAATACATCTTTGTCACGTTTACTTTCTCTATTTATTTTTTTCTCGATTTACCAAACAGTCTGTTCTTATATAATTGTTCATCTAGCAACTAGTAGAAGTTATATATTAGGAGAAAATTCAAATAAAAATAAAATTAGGAGCATGTTGGTTTATTAAAAAGTACAGGCATATGCAAATCCATCCTTGTATTAAAAATGAAACTCTGAATTTAAATCTTAATTCAAATCCTATATCTAAGATGCAATTCCAAATACATATTCTACTTACAAACGTAAAATTCATTGTAGAAGCACAACAAATGTAGTAGAAGGCATAATAGATTGAATATCATCATCATTATTAAAAAATCATTTATCTATATAAAAATATTATAAATTGAAAACTAACAAATTTATGCCATGAAGTGAAGTAAACTGTAAATAATTCCTAGTGTAATTGTGGCATGGATCACATGGTTGAGATCATTTTTAAATAAAGGTATAATAGTTGAAGCAGGAGTCCAAATATAGGCCGATAAGTTTCTCTCCTTCGATATGTTCATTTTTTTGCATTTTGGTCCAAAAATTTTCTAGTAATTTCAGAAAATTTGAGACTTATTGAAAATCTAATTTTTTAATTAAATATCGGTCATATGCATATTCAAATTATTTATTTAAGTTTCGAATACGATTAATATTAAAATTAACAATAAAATGAAGAGAAATGATAAAAATAAATAAATTAAAATTATGAAAAAATATGTAAGAAATTTTTGATAATTTTAGTGATTAGGGCATTAAGCATTTTACATACTTTTATACTAATTTAAGATAAAATAATTAATAATAAATATTTAAGATCTCATTTAAAAGCTATTTATTTGTGATCCTATTCCCACTAACCTTGTTCGGGGGTTGAGCTCCCTGCTGAGCTCGCAGGGGGTCAAAGGGGGGCAGCGTCCCCTTGTCCGGGTGCTAAGAGGCAAATTTTTTTATTGGAGGGAACCACGTAAAATCATTTTGTCTTGTATGTGATTGATATGTGATTTTAAATTCATCTAATTTTTTAAATTCTTAATCTTAGAGGCAGAAATTTTAATGGATTTTAATGGGTTGTGGGCCCTAGGACCGATATTATTACTTTTAATTTAAAAAAAAAAACAGATACAAACCGATAATCTGAAATATCGGCCGATATTTCATACCGATAAACGGTACACATAACGGCCGCTGTTAGGACATAATATCGCCGATATCGTGTGGGGTCCACAACTGATATAGATTTTTTTTTACCACTTTTTTCAGACCGATACAACCAATATCGGGCGATTTGTGAACCGGCCGATATATTGTCCGTATTGACCGATATTGTTTTTTTTTTAAAAAAAAAAGAAAATAAATTTCAAAAACTGATATTTATACATATCGGCCGACATTTCCGACAGTTTATCGGTCATATCGGCTGATAACTTTTATGTACGGCCGATACATAGCATATCAGCCAATATAGTGCGGTCCTAAAAAACCGCTACATATTGGCCGATACGCTATGTATCGGCCAATATCTCGACCCCTGAGTTGAAGGGTAACGATTCTCTCACGGATATTTTGTGTAATTCGACATAGGTTTTACTGTATTGACTATTTTACCCTTCGAATTACTTAAAGCAGAGGATTCGACAAGTCAATTCAAAAGGTAGAATGGACAATACAGTGAAACTTGTGTTGAGTTTCATACAATACCCATAGAAATAGAAAGATCCCCGTCGTAATTGAATCATGGATCATCATGATTCTTCTTCAAGTAGCAGATTCCCTCACATTGCTTTAAATGGGTGTTTGCAATGGGTTCTGATTAACCCCTTCACAAGATAAAAGCAAGATAAGACTCATGGCTGTGAGCTAAACTGTGATTTGCAGTATCGAAATACAATATGGAATGTCTTTAATTATTACTTAAAAAATTACATAAAAAATAATGGCAAAAATAGGGAGAAAATATTTTAAAATTTAAAAAACCACATAAAAATCATATAAAGTATTTTTATAACATAAGTATTTCCACTCTATATTAGAAGTATAACTAATATCACATATAAACGAAACTATTTACAAGTTCAATATATCAAATAATTTCAAGCAGATACGAACTCAAGATCTTTATTTCAATCTTAAAAACTTAAAAAAAAAGAAAAAAAGACAACTCTCATTCATGAAATTTGATCCACTAGTAATTTGTTAAATAAACTTTTAATACCATCTCTTGAATTCTTAGTAAATTAAATAAACAATAAAAAGATAACCTAATTACAACCTAACCTTGTTCTCTTGTTCTTCAAAGAGGAGAGAAGTATAAAATTCCTTTCGATCCAATCACCTTCTTCATTGAGACTGGATTAATATTTTTTTTTAATTTTTTTTTAATAATGAGTATTCCTACTTTATATTTTATATTATATTGATGTAAGACTAATTCAACGTATATAAAAAAAGAGTTTGAATTTGAGACCCTAAAATTTGAAATTTAAAATTAATTAATTTAACGAAATCTTAAATTATTTTTAAACTATTCTGAAAAAACGTCGCTGCTAAGTTGACGTTTGCGAGCAACGTTTTCAAAAAAAGCTCGCGTTACATTCACTTCACGTGCTATCATTAGGTGTGTCGTGTCAGGAGCATCTCTTTACCAGAACTCCGTGCACCTCGGGCGCACGTAATTTAATTCGAGTGACAATTTGGTAATCACCGAAAGTCTGAAAGTTTATTCCATGATCATTTGATCTGGCCACTCAATCAATGATATATTTACAGTTTAAAAAAAAAAATTATGTGTGAAAAATCATAGAAAATTCATTGTAAAACTCAACTAAAACTCGTATAGATGATACTCACTATCCTTAAAATATATCAAATTAGACCATAGAAATTCGAACTTATCACATTCCGATAATTTGAATTTGATTGATGTAACTTGAAAAATACCAAACTAACTAAATACATTTAAAATATATAATTTATTTAAATTTGAAAAGAAAAAAATCTTAAATTATTTTAATTTGAACTTAACTAGAATCAAATTTTATATAATCTGACTTATTTAAATACTCAGATTAAATTGATAGACTACATATTATCTTATTTTCTATTTGTCTGTGATAACTCCTAGAGATCTAATGTTTTTAAATGATTATTTTTGTAATTGATAACTACTTTTGTAGATAATATTCCATTTAAAGTATATTAACTCATGTATACAGATTTGATTAGTTATTTAATCATACAGATTGACTTATGAGTTGATTTAACTAAACCTAAATTCACTTATCTAGATTAAAAATAAGTTAAAGTTTTAAAAATAAATTGAATTGTGAAAGGAAGGAAAAAAAATTATAATTACATAAAAATGGCTAATTTAAATTTAATATAAATGGCCTTGTATTAGATTCTCAATCCAACTTACTTGCCAAATTGTCTCACATAGGTGATTTTGTGGCTGTGGTCCTGCGTAGTACTGAATCATAGTATGCGTAAGTGAGGCTACCGTTCCTCGGGTTTATTTTTTTATTTTTACTTCTGTAAGTTCTGAAAAGGGCGCAGTAGATTTCTTTTTGTGACCTAGCAACTTATGAACTTACTACTGTTCCTTGTCATCTTGCAGTGATATAGTAATTTCATTATTTTACTGTTGGAGGATGCTTTTACCTATTGACTCGACTACAAGATTGATTTTTTTATCTAAAGATATAAATAAAATCTTATGGAATCACTATTATTATTATTATTATTATTATTTTAAAATTAAAATATCTATTAATTTTTAAAACATGTGTAAACCTCCTTATCGAGTACAGATCAATAGAGAATGACTCTTTTTATACAGAGACTTGAATGTAAAACTTTATACCTCAAATGCGAGAGGTCTTGGATAAAGTTACTTTTAATACAAAAATGATCACTCCCCATAATATTATCGAATGTGTAGATAGAGAAATTTACACATGTTCCAAATATTAGTGAGGTACTCAAAGGGACCTGAATATTTGGGTCTTAAAAAAAAAAAATACAATGACAGATTTTGACTATCAAATCAATTCCTGAAGATTACTGAATCATCATCATCTATTTAAATGTGATATTTTACTTTTTCATTTTAACTATAATATAAATCATAATGCATGTTATTGTGTACTCTTAACAAATTTCTCTTTATTTTTCCTCTACAAATTCAAAAAACCTTTTTCTCCTCTTTCTATCTTTAATTTGTACAATCTCAAATATACATATAAAACCTATCGCAAACCTCTAATTAATATAACTAAACTATCTTAACAATATTTTCTTAATCTGCAAAAATCATTTAAACTACATTGCATCACCAATTTATGTATACAGCTACATTTTGTTTGTAAGATGCATCTAAGTAAATCATCCATCTCATCACGAATCCACTGCTCATGATACCATATATTACCTGCCTTCCATTAGGTACTGTTTGAATGAATCTGATCCATTGAAAGAATAAATAAAAACTATACGATAGATAGATAGTGAAATGATTAACAAATATATTTATAAAAAAAGAAGTGTCATTCTTAATACGGACATTATTTTTAAGGAGGCAAGGGTTATATTGAATCGATTCACCTGTTCAGTGTACCAATGAGTGAACCGATTCACTTAGAAATAAAAAGAGTTTGCACTGATGAGTGAACCGATTCAATATAAAATGAACTAATTTTTACAGATAAATGAAAGACAAAATGAAAAGTTTACTAAAACTCGTATCTTATAATCAACATCCAAAAAAAGTAGTATATTAACCAGATTCATTGTCCAAATTATCATCGGACAGAAAAGGAGTTCTTAGGATGAAACTCTCTTTCTCTTAGTTTTACTTTACGAAATTACACCTGCTTACATAAATTTTTTATTTCTTTTTTAAATTTCTCTTCCTGACTGAAACATGAACAGGCATTTGCTCTTCCAGAAGAGAGAAGGCCCAACTCATCTCTTCATCCAATGTGGAAGAAGAACAAGGGCATCCTTTTTGGAGGTCTTTAATGGCAGCCAGTTATCTGTAGAGCCGTTAAAAGAATAGAAAAGAGAGAGCATATGAAAGCTTGACAAAGGAAATGCAACGAAAGCAAGTCTCAAAAGACGTGCGTATGATTGGATCCCATGTCCTCCTCTTTTCAGCTTTCTCATGCACCCCAAAATCTTTGCCTTTCCCGGTTAAAGTCAGTACCCACTTCTTCCCATCACACCCAACAAAAGCAATTCCTCTTTTCCTTTCCTCTCCCTCCTGTTAACCTAATAAAGGAAGTGATTCATTTTTCTAATTTTTTTCTTCGCAATCGATGTTAGATTTTTGTGATCTATGTTTTATTTTGAAGACCCCTTCTAAAACTATTAAGACTGATCTTTTAATTTAAAAGACTAGTTTAATAAATGAAGTGATTCAGTCATATATAAATTTTTAGATTTTTTCTCAGAACTTATGTGAGACTTTTATTCACACTTTAACAATCTTTCTTTCGAACAAGATTTTTTAACATATATAACATTGTCAACTATCTCATTCAAGTAGAAAATCTATGATTTCACATCTTTTAACTTATAGAACTTGTTCTAATATTATTATTATGACTGAACTTTTAACTCAAAATATTATATCATTGACAGAGTAATTGAATCCCGGTTATAAATTTTTAATTTTCTCCCATACGACTTATATAGATTCTCATTTGCATCCCAAGACACTCTTTCTCATTTTCCTTTCGCTTCTCTTTTTGGGTTGCTTCTCTTTTTGGGTTTTCTTTCCTTTCCCTGCGTCAATGTCGTCGTTGCAGAGAGAGAGAGAGAGCAGAGGAGCATCACATGGGCGGTTGTAGCATTGCATAGATTGGTCGTACGTGTAACGTAGTAAAAGAGATTCCCTTCTCTGTCTGCCTTTCTTTCTCTCTTTCTTTCTTTTATATTTGGTGATGGAATTGTGGTCCCAAACACGTCCACGTCCCTCTGTACTTTTTTTTGGAGGGCCATGACTCGTCTATCTTAGCAAAATCTACCACCAACTCAACACGCTACACGTGTCATCTGCACGAATTACTACAGTAAATCGCACGGACTGCATCAACTTTTGTATCTATTCTGATTTTTACATTAGGCCACTCATTCTAACGTAGCAAAATATGTTAAAGAGGCATTTGTTCTATCGGTGTACGGCGTGTACATCGGTATATTGATAGAAATAAAATGAATTTTATTTTAATCTATATTTTTTAATAAATTTTGTTCGTATTAGAATATGCATCTTTCTCAATAGTTATATATAACATATCTTATAATCTACAATGATTTAAATTATATTTCAACTGAACTCCGATAAACCATAAATTTCTACTTTTTTACTGGTGTTTTTTGACTGATTTAGAGAGTTATAATAAAAAGATATTTTGTAATTTTATTTTGAAAACAATAACTGTTTTAATCTTATTAACTTAAAATAAGAGGTTTTTTATAAGTGGAAGAACTTTTGTTCATCTTCTTCTTTCTTTGAGAAGAGAACTTTCTTGTAACAAAGATAGAAGGTACAATAGAAAGATTAATTGTATGTGGACTATCAATTTTTTTCTAAAAAATGCATTCAAGAAGAAGAAATTGAACTTCTCAATTGTGTCAAATCTTCTTCATCGTTAATATAGGTACTTTGACATTTTCTATTTGTGTTTTTTTTTTTGTTAAATTTGGTATTTTGTTTTCAACATCTCTCTCTAAAATTTTAAAAATCTTCTATAATATAATTTTTTTTTAATATATATATATTTGGAGCTTACATATTAATCATTTCAGAATAACAAATTTTCAACTCAAGCACATGCTCTTTTTTATGACAAGAAATTCAAGATCTCCCATCTCTCCCTGAGTATAATGGTATAAAACTTTAAAAGGACGCAATACTCTACAAGACTCGAACTTCTCACATCTGATTTCTAAGCCAAAATGACGATCAATTAAACTATTTGATTTGAGATACATTTTTCTCTGATTAGTAAATTACTTGCTCCAACCATCGCTTCAGCATCAACCCATAATTTAGAATTTAGAGATCCCATCAAGAGGTGTCCATCAGTTCATCAACTTTACATACATGTATTCAGTAAAGTTGATGATTAAAATACAAAGACAAACATAGGAGTCTAAAGATTAGCCACCTCTCTTCTCCTTTTTCTTCTTTTCTTTTGTGGCATCGACCCACTCTCTTCTTCATTCTAAAATCTAAATAGGTTTTGTGGAACTGCTTTGCATTATTTAATCTCCCCTGCTGCTTCACGTTGATTGTTTTAAATCATATAATCTATTATATTTTAATATAAGATATTAGTTATCTACGTTGGTGAATCGAGGTAGCTGCCACATAAGGTGGCATGTTCCATTTTGCCCACACAATACATATACTAATCTATTGTGCCCTTTATTTTATAATGTGATCTGCTTTTCAATCTTCTACTTTCGTTTCCACACGTCCACCCTTATTTTCTTCATCTTTTAGTGAAAATACAACCTCTCTCGAGAATAAACAATTACAGAAAATGACTTCTAGAATTCAACGTGAATCAAATTTAAAATCCTGTTTGTCTATATTTTACAACTGTATTTTGAATGTCAGATCAACTCTTAAAGTTAAATCAGTCTCTCTAGCATGATAAACTAGATGCTAATGTGATAGAGAATGGAGACTCACTGTTTGTAAATGAGAGTTGAATCTATCTTGATTGGTTTGGTTAATACTAAAATTTTAATTTTATAAAGTTAATGTACATTATGTTAATATTTAAATATATTAGTTAGTATTTCATCCAGTGCACGATGCTCGTACGTCACTTAATATTTGGTCAATATATAGTTTATAGAAAACAACATATCGATATTTATTGGTCAATATCTTGGTCCAAGTAATTTGGAGGATGAAATATGTAGCAAAGGCCATGAACATTTTGACAGTAATGCGCTACCTAACTTTTCATTCTTTTAATTGTTTATGGAATGGTGGGAAGACCTAGTGGATGCGAATCAGGATCCGTGATAAGATAAGATAATTACTAGTATTAGAAAATTATGAGTTAGATAATATTTTTGAGATATAACTTACTCTCAAAAGCTAGTTATTAAGAGGATGACGCCTCAAGTGTTATATAGAGCCGTTGATTTCTCAAATTAGACGATATGGGACTGTCTTATCACTTCACATCCGCCATCACGTGTAGTTGTTTACCCTCTTTTATGTGCAACGGTTGTACATGGAATCTGCTCTAATACCATATTAGAAAACTCTAAAATGATAACATTCTTAAGGTACAACTAAACTCACTCTCAAAAGCTAATCGTTGAGAGAATTGTGTCTCAAGTGTTATATAGAGTCATTGGTTTCTCACATTAGGCAATGTGAGACTCTCTTGCCACTTCACACCCTCTCTCACATACTACTGTTCACCCTCCCTTACGTGTAGCGACTGCACGTGAAATCTGCTTTGGTACCATATTAAAAAATTATGAGTTGATAACATTCTTTAGTAGAAAATGTATTTAAATTGGGAGAAAGGATTTTGTCCTACTCTATTGTATGCACCTCGCTACAGGTCTAGGTATTTCTTTTAAGATACTAGTCCACTTTTCGATTTCAAAATCATATCATTTAAACATATTGATCAAATCTATTTAAATATAAAAAACATTTTCAAAAATGTATTTCAATTTTTACTATAAAGCAATAAAATAGATGGTTAAATTTCAAACATTTTTTTAAAAACTTGTCTAGGATCAGTCATCTATTTTTACAATTTTATATAAAAAATAAAAATATAATTTTAAAAATAAATTTATATATTTAAATGTATCGGATGAAAATGATTCAAATAATATGACAATAGATTCATTGGATGAGAAGCATGATGAATTGCTTTTAGGATTAAGTTCACTGCAATTCAATGATCAAGACAATTGATAAAGTCTACAAATTGAACTATTAAGATTTAAGCACGTTAATTAACTTGTTTTCTACTGCTGATAAATAAGAATCTAACTACACAATCAAAGAAAGTTCTAGATTAAAAATAGTCCACTAATTATACCTAACCAAGGTTGGAACTTGAACCGCATAGGCCAAAAATATACACTGCTTGCTTCTTATTTTATTGCTCATAGTGGGTTTTTTTTTTAACCTTTAGTTAAAAAGTTCTATCCCTTTGCCACTTGGAAAATTTTTTTTTTTTACTTTAAACTGTCCAACACTTATGTGTCTGGTAACATATTTTAATAATTATAATAATAACAAATACTTATTAAATATTTTATAAATGAAAATTTCATATGTTTGTGGAACCCAATCCGACCTGGCCCGATTCGACTTGAATTCTAACACCAATCAACTCGAGTTTTGATTCAACCCATATTTGAACTCATTTTAACTTAATTTTAGCCGAGTTGGATCGGGTCAAGTCGGGTTAACTTGTAAAATCCTCAACCCGCTCGGCCCAAATTCCATGTGAGTTTTTGTCTTCTCAACACTACTTGATCTGCTGATTCAAAATTCTCAACCAACTGTATGACCCAACCGAGTTACAGCCCTAGTAATTTTTGGTGAACAATATATTGAAGAAAATACTATTCTAAGTTTCAACATGCACATCACCAATCCATTTGGTGCACCCAAGCCCTCGGTGTGCACAATAATATCATGCGACCGAGTGGTGTGTGAACATCTCATCTTATACACATCAGACCAAACAAGATCTTAAAAATTATGAAAATGTCAAAAATAGAAAACACATAATTACATGGTTCCAATTCGATGTATTTTTCCATGTTTTAACAATAACAAAAGTCCAATGATTAAAATATAAACTAGATTATAAGAACTATTTTGGACCTATTAATAAAATATTTGCAAAAACTATCTTCTTTTTCCTCCTCTTATGGCCACATGTGTACCATAATTTTATTAAGATACTGATGACGCCTGTACTATCCTCAGCAACGGAGATAATCTTCAATTTAGAGAGACTGAAAACTTGGTTTAAGAAAAAAATTGGGGAATCGTATTCGTTATTTAATAATAAAAGTGTTTCAATAAGAAAATCAATTATATTTGTGGGGCTCCAAATTATAATTGATTTCAATATTGTTGATGACTTTGGCAATGACGCCGCCCTGTCAATGTAGAAAATTAATTAATTGATAAAAACAGTGAGACTCGTAATAAATAAAACTAAACTTAAAATATTTAAATATTTTATTTTATTAACTATGATAAATATTGTTATAAATATGGTGTGGTACTCATTTAATTCAAATTACATTAACAAATTCTTATTCATCATAATTTTATGTATGGTACTCATAATTTCTTTGAGTAACATGTTTTTATCTCACAATAGAGATGAGAACAATTTTATATGAAACTATCTGCAAATCTCGTGCTATTCTATACGAAATTACCTGCAAACTTCTTATATCAAGTAAACTCTCGAGAGAAGCAGGTAATGAAGATGTCACATGACAAATGTATTACCAACCTGAAAAGAGAGGTCTTTGCTAGTTTATATGGGAAGCAATTTTGTAATTGTGATACTTAGGGATACTAAAGGTTCATCTAAGCAAATAGTAACTATCTCAAAAAATTAAAAAATTATATACTTATTTACATAATTATGAATAACTTAACATCATAAATTTATGATAAAATATTGTAATGTATGTTTTTTTGTTGATAATATAGTTTTAATTAGTTAAATAAAAGAATGACTTAATAATAAGTTAGAATCTTAAAGATTTTTTTTTAAGAGAAAAAGGTCAAAAGTAATATAAGAAAATAAAAAATTCAAAATACATAAACTGTAATTTTAGTGAAATATAAAATAGAGGTCAATTCAATTAAAATTGCAGATGGCTTAATATCGCATTGCGATAAATTTGAATATTTGAGTATGATAAAATCTTACAAATATCTGACTTAAATTGATAAAAGTAGATGAATTAATAAAATAATATATAATATATGACATCATATTATTTAAAAAACAGGTCGAGTGGCATCAAAAGTGGAGGGTGATGTTTGAACCACTTTGAGGCCGATCTTGGTCAAAATGTAGGCCCCAATCAAAAGAAAAGCAAACAAAAGTTGAAAAAGAATAAGGATCAGTAGTAATATATAAAGCTTTGTGAGTCTGTGAATTGGTTTATAATCTACAGTACAAAGTTTTCTAATAAGGACATTTCTTTTAAAAAAAAATAAAAAATCCTTCATGTACTATAATCCTCCATATGCACACGGGCAGTGGTGCAAAATTCGGCCACCCTGAGATATTGGCCGATATGTATATTGGCAGATAAAATTATCTCTCCTTTTTGTATTTTTTTTTTAAAATATTGATATTTTATTATTATTTTATTTTTCTAATCCAAAAGGAAGCTTTTAAAAAAAATTAAAAATGAAAATATCTACCGATATTGGTCCAATATCGACAGAGATATGAACTAGGGCCCACCGCAGTTTTGATTTTTTTTTTTTTAAAAAAGACCGATATTATAGATATCAGCCGATATCATACCGATATATATTGCCAATATATTGGTCGAGAAATATCTTGTACGGCTGATACAATACGTATCGGCCGATATGATAAGGGACTGAAAATCCATATCATATCGGCGAATATGTTTCATATCGGCCGATATTTGCACCCATGCACTCGGGTATAAATGATGTGTTGTATCGATGAGGGTTCTTTTACATAATACATTACTCAACTTTTTTAAAATTTTAATAGAGTACAGAATCAAATAAAAGACTTTTTTAAAATTTGAATAGTTAGACATATCTGTAAAGTTTTGTGGAGTTTGATCATTCAAGATGTATTGTTAATCTGGAGGACAATTTTGTAAGTTTCATGTTACGTCTTATACAAATCCTAATTAGGGTAATATTTATGCTCGTTTTGTGAGAGAGAAAGAGTAGACATCTCTAACGAGAATCATCTCTTCTTTGTTTTTTTCCTTTGAACATAGTGGATCGGTGTTGAATATGTGAACGTACCGAAAAGGAACCTCGTAAATCACTGTGTTATAATGTTGATTTTCTTCTTTCTACTTTTTATATTTTTGATATCGTTATTTCTGTTTGATAGGAAATGTATTTCCTCCCAACAATACGTAATTTTAGATATACATAAAAATTCTCTACATCAATGGATGGAATTGACGTTTAGAGAGATAACTAGTCACTAGCCTATGAAGATCCTTCTTGAGGTGTAGATTTAAGTGCATGGAGTTAGATAAAGGACTTCATTTCATACGTTTTATAGGCTGTGGAGCGGTTAATGTATTGATTAAATCTTTAACTATTGGTATCAAAGCATCCACCAAATTTCATGTTCAGATGTTGGGACGACAAACTAGGCAGAGGTTGGCCATTAGAAGTGTTTGAGAGAGAAAATTGGTGGTGGTCTTGTTGTGTGATGAGCCAATAATGAAGGGGACCTTGGCATTAGATGTAGGGTTAGGCACAGAATTGGAGAGTTTTGAGATTAGAGGGCCAACCTAAAGTGTGAAGTTATGAAATTAATTCTTTAGCGGTCAAGAACCTATCTGAGTTGGAGGAGGTCTTGAGTTAAATTCACTTTCAATAAAAAATGGTCACTCCTCATAGTATTATATCGATAGAAAGGTTTGTAGATAGCTTAAAAATTAATCAAGTACAGATCTGAAACACTTTAATCTTAATTTTTTTTTTTTTTTAAGTTTCTAATATTTTTGACGAGTCCTTACCATTTTTTATTGAGACAATCTTAAGAATGGTGTCATCCTACATTTGTTTAAGATTCTTTGGGCCATAGCCAGTCTTCCTCACTTAGGCCCACATGCCAACAGGGCTCGATAACCTTTGCAAAATTAGATTTACTAGAAAAAACATAGAGGAATCAGTGGGCACAACTGAAGTGAGTTCTCCCCTGCAGCCATTAGCCTCGTGATGCACGTGAATCTGATCCTGAGCTACCCTGCTCAACAGTACAAAACCAAGTGGACGGCCGAGATGGCTCTACAGGAATTGCAGAAGGTTGAAATAGACAGATGTCCATATACAGAAGAAGATGATGACGTCCCTCAAGTAGGAAAGTGATTGAAGGCTCTGTTTTGTCGCTTTTGTTTTGGAATAGTTCGGCCCATCTGCTATTCATTTGGCCCTTTTTTCCATTCTTCTCTTTACACTTGTCAAGTTAGGATGAAGAAGGGATACAAAGATCTCGGGCTCTCTATCACAAGACCCATCTCCTTTGTTTTGTTCTTAATAAAAAAATTGGATTAGAATCAGCTGTTACCTTCTTCTGATTTGCATGAGTTGTCACAAGTATTTTATTTCTCCTAATGTGATTTTAATTTAATGTAATAAATTTGTGGGGCACATAAAAAATTAGCCGCTGGGATTGTTATGACCTGTTGTTGGGTTATTGGACCCAAGATCTAAGGGTCGAGAGAAAATCGAAGTTGGTTGAGTGAGTCAACGACTATAACTTTTCTTTTATAATTTTTTTTTTTCATGCATTAATTGTGCAGTTCACTTTCAGTATATTTATGGGTTTAATACTGATTCACCATATTCAAAGAAAAGAAATGGTAGAAGAGACGGCTTTTACCCTCTTTACAATTTTCGCTATACTCTCTGTTGCACACAGAAACAACTTTATATACTGTATTAGGATTTACAAATATACAAAGTGAAAATTATAAAATTACCCTCAAATAAAAATTTTGGCTTGAGGGATCTGCCTTCCTACCCCCATGCCCTCTAATAAAAATTTCGGCCCAGGGGCTTCGCCTCCATACCTCCAGATAAAGGGGCATTAATTCGCGACAGTGACAATCAGATTTACAGTACATCTCTGATGATCAAACTCTACATAATTAACAACTATTTATTACCTCTCAACTCAAGATAGTAAAGCATCTTCAATGACTGTTTAGACTTCAATTATGAAGAAAAAAAAAAAAAGAAGAAGAAAACCTCAGGAAAAATAAAAATACATTTGATTGAATGCCATTTGCCAATGAAACAAGGGCAGATTTAGCAGTAGATAGGGAGGAAAAAAGGAAAAAGAAATGTTGAAGTGGCGTAATCATTTGTTCTGAGACAGCAAATACAAATACAAAAGATAGAATACAAAGATTAGTTTAAGAAATAACAGGGAACAAGGAGGTGACCTCAGAAGCCCAAAACTTGGAAATAAAAATGCATTAGAGTAAGTGTAAGTGAGGTTGGAATCTGTAGATGTGAGGAAGGAGTATTTTCCAATTTAGGAATCTTAGAGATCTTACCAGATGACATATAGAAAGTTATTTTACTTTCTTTATTAAACATTTCAAGGCAATTTCCTATCAGCTTTTATGAAAAATTTCCAGGTGGGTACCTGTCTTTATCCCTTAAGCAGGGACATGACATGGAAAGGCCAAACAAGTGAATTATTTAATCACAATTAAATGGATTAAAGATGAAAAGGACCACTTAAGTCCCCATCTAAATTCCATTTTCATTTTAAGTTAAACTACTATAGTCTACAGTCTATATTGTTTTACCGGATTAGCCTTTTGATCTGTTTTGCAGTTCACATTGAAGGTCATGAAATCATCTACAAACATCATGTATCAGATAAGTTCAAAATCATTATTTAAATCTTTCTGGATATCCAATGAATTGCGATTTAATATATTGGTTAATTTTTTTAAGCTGGATATCAGTTGAAACATATAAATTTTAGAAATTTTAGCCAAAATTTGTTAATGAGGCTAGAACTGTGGAAAATGTCTAATACACCCAAAGCACATCCAAACTGTCTCTAATTATAAACTTTGGAGAAAAATTAAATTCTTAAACTACCCTAGAACTCATGGTGTCAGCCAATCTGTATTACATAATGATTGGATTTCATTGACCTTCCTATATTTTCTTTGGAGTTTTCAAGCAATTGTTGAGAAATCTTCTTAACCAATTGATTTGAATGTTTGAAGCATCCAATTGGAAGGTCTCTATGGTCACAATTCATGGAAGAAGTGAGCTGTTAACTATAGACTAAACAATTTGATCAGCTCTTTCTTTCTTCTCTTCAGAATTAACAGATATGACATTCTGTTCTGACTTGTGACTTTGGTGTTTGGATGAGGAGTAAATTTTGTAGGGGTTATTCGGAGTGGGTTATCTTGGATATTGTAAATAACCTTTGTTTGGAAAGGATTTTCAAAAATAAAAGAAAATAAATAAAAAATTAATTTTTTTATTTTTATTGTTTAGTTATCAAACATGGGCAGTGGGAGTCTCTAAATATTTCTTATTAGTTATAAAGATTGTAAATTTAAATCTTAAAAATGTAAAATAAACAACTGATTAATAAAAATTAACTTATCAAATTTTATCTGCAGGTGAATGATATAAATGATTTGATGGATTTAGAACAAAAAGTTACAATTGTGTAATTAATTAAATAGATAAAAAAAATGTTTTTTTTTTTTTTTAATAATTCTCTCAGTAGATTCCACGGTCTTGTTTGGTGTCATGACAAAAAAAAAAAGTGTAAACCTGACAGTGGTGGATTTTCATTGGAAATTGAGAATGACAATAATATAATAAAATTGGCACATGATCCCGTGACTTTCCAAACAATTTCCAACATTTATTCCCAAGTGTAAATTACCCAATCCAATGATATTCAGATTCCCAACTCAATTTAGGTCAAAATACCATTCACCTCCAATTCTCTAGAGTCATTGGCCTTCTGGAAGGGTGAGTCAAGGTCATGAAAATAAATTTCTTAATATTTATTTTTTCTATTAAGATTTAACCCGTTATATTTAATCTAGGATTTAAACTGAAATTTTGTATGTTAAAAAGACAAAGATCAATTTTAATTATTTATTTAACAATTTTAGATCAAATACAAAGAAATTTAGCTACATTAATTACTATCATCATTTAAGTTATTTATAATTTAATTCATCGCGTTTTCAAAAGATGTGAGAAGATACTACAGTGCATTGGAAACAATGGTCTTTCAAACTCACCAACATAATACTTTATTTATTTTCAGTAAAAGCAAATATTTTAATGTAAACAATTAAAACATCGAGTCTCCACAACTCGATGTAAAGTTAGATTTCATAATTCTTGATGGATAATATAAATAAAATGATTTTTTATATAAATTTACTTTCATTGAGAAAATAGATAAATAATTGAAGTTATTAAATGTCATCCAAATGCTAATTGGGTGGTGCATAATTTAGCTCAACTTAAGCCCCCAAACATTTCCTTACCGTTACGTGATGATCGAAGAAACTAGAAGGATTCTTGTGATGTGAGAGAATGCTCTATCTGAAGTAGTTATAATTTTATTTAATAAATAATGTTATGTGCCAACTTTTAGTAAACTATATGAAATAATAAGAAAAAGCTTTATTTAAAAAAAAAACATGAAAGATATATATTACTATATTAAATGAAGAATTCACCTATTTTAGTTACTAAAGAATTAGTACAATTATCTATTTTATAATCTTATGTTACACACTCACACCTAATCGACTAATCTCACAAATCAGCTCATTTAGGAATATTTTCCTTTTATCACTTTAAAAATGATAAATAAATAATAATTTTTTTAATATTAAACCCAATACCCTCGTCAATTTTCAAATATAAGTTAATATAAATGTAGTTTAAATGGTAATCTTCTACTTTTTGAAGTGAGAGGTGTCTAGTTCAAGTTGTCGTGACCTCACTTTGTGTGCCCTGAAGACAACAGATATTACTTATGGAGATTTTACACTGGATTTCTCACAATTATTACCTATATGTCATTTAAAAAGAAAAATTTTAAATATAATTCTTCAGAATTTTCCACTTCTTAGAAAAATAGGAAAAAAAAAAAGCGCCACGTGAAGAATCCAATCTACTTGCACGTAGAGGGAGGCAAGTGGAAACCAAGGTCTTTGGGTTGAGTTGATGGGACCCACTCTGGAGATACCCAAAGATGTAATCCTTGGCCCCAATTGGACAAAGATGGGTTGCGGATTTCCAAAAGGGGGTGCCCGAAATAATCGCATCGTGGTCCCCATAGTTTCTCCGTCGAATCGGAGGGTATTTTGGAAATAATGGAAAGGAACGAGGTCATTTTCAAAACGATGGTTAGACTTAGGGGTGTGAATCGGGAACAAGGACAGCTGGAATCTCATGTGGGCCCCGCGCCCGCAATATAAAAGCCGGCAACCAGTATTACGGTCAGTATCCAGGCGGGAGGTAGGGCCCACTAAACAGTACGTGATAACGGGCTCGAGAGAGGCCCGTTTAGAATAATTTCTGTCTAGTGTTCAGGGCCTCTCCCTCATTTGGGTTTAGCCTTAAAAGCTCATTGACTTATACGATTTTTAAAACTAAATATATGCACAGGCATAAATTTATAGAGTTATGCTTGTGTATATATTTAGTTCTACAATGAGGTCTATTAAATGTAAGAATAAAAATCGTATGAGTAGAATTATTGTTCTTGATAATAGAAATATAATTTTTAATAGAATAGAAGATTAATTTTCTAATACAAGAGTAGAGTTAATAAAGATTAGAATTTAAATAGTCAATACAATATAGATGAGATTAATAACGAGAGTGATAATACAGTATGTATAATATTTTTTATCTAATAAAGAGAATAAGTCAAGGCACTCTAACTAATTTCAATTCAGACATAGGGTGATGTGTAGAGTATTTGAAATTGATTATCATTTGGTCCCATATAGAGTGTACATTCAATAGAAATCAACTTAATCTTTTTAGGGTGAATCTGCGATATTTCAAATTTATATAACAATTATATAGTAAGAATAGATGGCAACATAGCATGAGATCGTAATACATCCCTCTTAAATGAAATGTTCAACTTCATTGAAGCTGAAAATAGCTTATGTATAAATTATCAAATGGATGGGTGATTGAGGATAAAAACAGTTTTAAATTGTAGGTGATCATGATTTATGAAAGAAACCCTCGTCATTATGAGATGGGATTTATCCTCAACACACACTTTAATTTCAACCAATGGGAGGTTGCGGGTTCAAGCTTTTATAGTCTAACTTTGGTATGACTTAGGACTAGTGGACTCATGTATGAAGGTTTTACACTGATATCCTATAGTTTCTCACATGTAAATTAAAATAAAAAATAAATTTTTTGATTTATTCACTTATATTTTTTGTAATATGGTACATCTTATGATGTAAGAAAATAAGAACGTTTTGTCTTGCTATTAACTATTTCTTTGACGAAGGATTTTTTTTTATTTTTCCATCAAATAGAACAACATTTAAAAAAATAACAGTGCATGGATCAATTTTCGAAATATAAGGATAGTATTATTTTGAAAAGTACAGTACTCAGTAAGTGTTGTGTTAGATCGAACATACACGTGGCTCAATCTGTGCACGTAGAGGACAAGTTAGCAGTTTCCAATGTTTTGAATATAAAAAAAGTAAAGCAGGATGGGCTGAGGGCAAATGGATAACAACCCATGGGCCGGGAGTTGCAAGAACTTGCATTGCATCTAGTAATGGGCCCGGCCCGAAACGGGGGGTTGTGACTTGTGAGTGGGTGACCAATGACCATCCCTTTCAAACAATAGGGTGGCCCCCACACCCCATACTCGAAACGGGCCCGTCTCTTCCTCTTAAGGTCAGTGGGGAGCGACGTGGCTGACACGGTTGGTGCTTCCTGGGTCCCACACAGCTGTCACATCACTTAAAAATATATTTATTTATTGCTCATAATAATATATAATACATATTTAATATTAACGTTAATAAAATAGTGAAGTGGCTTTTGGACGGAACCAATCGCTCACTGCTTCGTCGGATTCGGAAACTCGTCTCTCCGGAAGAAAGAGAAAGAGAGAGTGAAGGAAAAGCTGCAAATTAGGGCCCCACTCAGTGTCAGTGGGCCCACATCCGCGTCACCAATCTTGACTTGAAAGAATCACGGCGCCACGCGTCCTCACTAGGGTGGTGGGGGACGCTGATCCCTAAGCTGGTGGGGCCACCTTTCATTTTTTTTCCCATTTCCCCTTCCTTTCGTTGATGGAGACGTGGGGGCATTCCCATTTGTTTCTCTCTCCCGTGAACCAAACAGAAATTACCCTTCCTTGCCACTCCATCCAAATCAAATGCTTTCAAATTTAAACCCTTGAGAGCATAAATAGTATTTTCTTTTTTTTAAAAAAATTATATTTACACTTTTAAATTATCATAAAACTATTTAAAATAATTATTTGAATAATTTTGACAGTCGAATTTAAAATATTCATTCTTAAATGGTAAAACTATAAATTTTGATGTAAAAGATTAGAATAATGAAATAGAATTTAAATTGTAGGGAAAAAAGCATTCAAATAATTTAATGTAAATAATCTTCAAAATATAATTTTAAATGAAAAATCTTGTCCTTACTCCTTTGTTTTCTCTCACAAATATTCTTATAAAGGCCCGTTGCATGAACGTGTATAGACTATAGAGGGACACTCTCGGCTCACGAGTCGGCTCCAGCTTCAGCTAATCCCATATTTGGCTCTCTTTTTTATTTTTCAAAAGAAAATTCATATTGCCCACCTCTTTTTGCCCCGTCTCAGCCAATTGCTACTGCCAGTATAGTAGTATTCATACTATAAAACATAAGGGTAGCTTTTAGGAGAAAATTTTGAATTATGTGGGATTTTTGTCTGAAATATATATATATATATATATATAATATTTGATAGGGTTTATATAATGAATAATTTAAATTGTTTGTTTATTATTTCTCTAATTAATTCTTTTTCCTCTCTTTTTCATCATTTTTAGTTCTCAAGAAACATGCTCTCACTCGAATCCTTTACTGGAAGATTTAGATCGGTCGACGGTGCAACCCACAAAAGTTATCCGGCTCGAGTTGGTTTTTTCTATGTCATGGGTTTTTGCATCCATTGACTTGTTCGCTTGTTAAATTCCTTTGTCTGTGTTGATTCAAAATCAATTTAGTTTATATCTATTTGAGTTTTTTTATTATTAAATCAAGTATCAAAAGTTTTAATAATTATTTATTAATTTCATTTTGAAGTTTAAAAATTAAAAATCAGGATAACTACCTACATTGGAGGTGAGATTAATCTCAGAGATATATGTAAACCTCTTAATTCATATACATCAGTTAAATTTAAGGAGAGTGGCTTGTTGGAATTGAACGTGAATAAAATCAAGACCCCACTTCATAAAACGAGCATTTTGACTCTCATACCAACTTCGATAAGTTAAATCCTTATCAAATCAATATTAACAAACATAAATACTAATTATAGTTAGACCCGATAGCACAACCAACCCAACTCTAGCCCCATTTCTTAGCATCATGGACCAAACAGATTGGATTTAAGTATGCTGACAAGTATATTCCGTTTTGAGCTAGTATCCTAATCCATATTGTTTATTTTTATAAGAAATAATACTTCTACAAATCTAAAAGATTGACAAAAATATGTAGGTAAATAAAAGTTATATTAATGAGCAACAATATTATAATATTAAAAAAATAAAACTTTAAAAAGTATTTACAAAAAATTTAAAGTATATAAGGTTAATTTAAAAAATCAATAAAATAGATCAACTCAGTCAAGTTGAGTCAAGTTTTAAAAGATGAATCCAACTCTATCTGAATTTAAGGCGAGTTTTTCCTTCCTCAACTCAATCAAATCCTAAAAATAAAAAAAATACAGAGTCCAACTCTATTGTTTTCTAAATTGGGTTATGCGCGTTGAGTTAAAATCCAACTCATCTTGATTAAAGTTTAGCACGTTAGTCTGGAGTCCGATCTACACTCAATTAAATAGGTGACCCACCAATTGAACGGTCTAAATCAATCATCACGTTTGCCAACTGTGTCACCAGCATATTTACATTACAATTTCTTTTCATGCCGGGCAACGCACATGCATGGTTTACTAAAGAACACTGAATCTATCCATTTCTTATAATAAATTTGCTTCATCTGAAGAAATGAAGAGAGTGCTTGGGGGACTTTAAATGAGAGGAGTGGAGACATTAATTCAGGTAGCTTTAACGCTTCTCTCAGTTGATAAGTTATAAATATCGGTCTATATAAATTTTTCGAATTCAATATGGATAATTTTTTTTTTTAAATTTACGTGTGGAAAACTATAAGATACTCAGTGTAAAATCTCCAAAGGTGAGCCCACTATCCTAAGATACACCAAAGTTAGGTTATGGGAGTTCGAACCCAGAACCTCTCACTTTCTTAGGCAGGAGACAACTAGTTGAACTACACCTAGCGAATATCTAAAAATTTCAGTCAATTTATACCCAAAAAAAAATTCTGATTGACATTTCATATTTCGACTAAGATTTGTAACTGAAGTTACATCCAAATTCAAGTCTCCATGAATTAAGAGGGGTTGAAGTGATAGTCAAAAATCTGTTTTAAGAAGTGGGAGTCCTGAGTTAAATTCTCACTCTACTCCAAAAGACTACTCCTCTTAAAATTATTCAATGTATGTAGATAAGGAGGTTTACACATGTCTCGAGAATTAGTAGGGTGCTCTAAAAAAATCTGAACACCTTAGTTAAAAAAAAAAAAAATTAGGTCTCCATGTAACAAAAACTGACTAATTTTTTATGGGACCCTTCTCTCACATCTTATTCAAACACATTGCTATGAAAATGGCTGAATTATTTTTAAATAAATTGGTTGTGCACAGTAAAGTGATTAATGAAACTTGGCCATCCATCCAAGTTAGTCAAGTGGCCCACACCTGCAGACAAAAGCTATTGTGTAATATAATGTAAAGGTTGCATTGTTAGGAACCACACGTAATTGATAGCATGAAATAGTGATTTTAGCGAAAGCATATAATATCCTAATTTAATAAAGATTGGCAAAACATCTTACTCTGTAGCTATAAAATAAACAAAACAATTAAAATAGTAGTGACAAGGGGTCCAAATATTGGTCAATACGATTTGTATCAGCCGATATTTGGCTAATCAGCCGATATCTCGGCCGTATTACATCAGCCGATATCACAGTATCAGTCGATATCGGCCATTTTTGTAAATAAAAAAAGAGAAGAGAGAAAAATATCGGCCGATATTGAATTTTAAACCCTTGGTTGTGACAAAACATGTATTCTTTGTCGTACAATAAACAAATATTGTATCAACTTAATATAAGAGACCAAGGGTATATTTAGAGAAAATTTCAAGAGAATTCGTATTTCTTTTTACTTTTTGGAAGAGAAAATTGAATTTACTAACGTGCTTTGAATTTTAGATGGAATACAAAAGTTTAAATGATATAATTCAAGTTTTGAAATTCAAAAACAGCAATATCATATTAGAATTTATAAATTTTGTGAAACTTCATAATTCCCATAATAAAATTTCTCTTTCACCAAACATGAAATTTTAGAGTAGAGTTGAGAAGTTGGAAAATTTCCAATTCTACCGAAAATCCCTCCATTTAGATTAGAAACTTGAAAATCTCTAGTTTTCTAACAGGTTTTTTGGAATCAAAACTATAAAATGGATCTACAGTAAAAAAAGTCTCATACATTGTCTATAGGCCGCAATGTTGTGGAATTTTTTTGGTCACAACTTATCAGTGTGTTGCAGCCGGGTCTTGATGGATGCGAACAAAAGTGTATCAACTTGTAACATACCCGTGAGATTAGTCTCACCTTCAATATAAGATGAAGATATCCATGTTATTCAAAATAAATAAAAAATCTGTTATTTAATCATTTCTACATTTTTTCTAAAAAATGAATTCTTATGAAAAGGGATCAAAAGTTTTCATTACTCGAGCAATGCAAGATCTATAACTCAACCAATCATGAATAGGCACAACCCTTGACCCAAAATCTAACATAAACATAAATAATGACCTGTTCCATGACCCATCTGACCGAACACCTCTAACTGAACCAACCCAATCTAAACTTGACCTATGATCAAATCCATGATTTGACATAACCAATATTCCACCCTAACCAAACATAGTATCTATAGTCCATTTTTCGAGGCAGAATGCAGCAAATTCATGAACTAACTTGACCCGACCCATAACTTGGGCTAAGCTTATAAATTTTCAAAGTCAGGCCAAAGGATAACCCAGATGCACTTCTTAGTTCTTATTTCGTTATGTTACATTTTCAAGTAAAGTATTGGTTACATTGAGTACATAATGCACATAATTAATATAATTAATTTATTAAACTTTTTTCTAGAATCAGATAAGAATGGATAAAGTCTGCATCTAACCACCTTATAATAGAAAAGAATTTTATCAATAAATTATGATGAACACTCTTTGTAACACTAAAACAATAAAAACTGAACTGTGAAAAACAAATTCCATAAATTTATTTTCTATAGACAAAGGAATCATCAAGAAAACCAAATTCCATAGAAAATGGTTGGCACACAAATATGACACAGGAAAGTGATTACTGTAAGATAAGATTAGATGTGCCTCAAATCTTCAAAGTCGAATTTTAGATCAGTCCGACCAATTTTGATCAGTAAAATGGAAGGGGATCATCAAGTTGAGGTTCTTCTGTTTTCTCCATTACTTTTATTTGTTCTACCTGAAATTGACATTCAACACAACATTCAATCTACGCAGAAAAGTATCCCCAACCACCACAGTAAACTAAAAAGTTCAAAACTCACCCTACAGAAAACCAGGGACATCATCCCAAACATCTGAAACAAAAATTGGGAAGATATTAGAGGATCATCAGCTATAAAAGTGGAATAGAAGACTTCATATAAGATCAAGTAGGCACTTGGATCTCAATCCACTTGAATTTGAATCCTACTTAAATATTTAAAAGAATTAAATAAATAAAAACCAGTTACAACATTGACAAATGACAATGCCCTCATTTACCCAGGAGAATACCTATTGCATCTAAATTCTAGACCCATGGACCAACCATGATTTGATCTATGATCCAACCCGACCCAAGTCTCATTGCCCAACTTCACATGACATAGTTCATGACCAGATCCAACCAATGCCCAAGGCCTGTTCCAATCCAGACCACGAACCAACCACCGGTCTCTGTGTCTTGGCTCATGGAGCCTAAGCCTACCAATTTTCAAGTTGGGTCATGTCAGATCAGGCCAAAACCCAATCAAAGTTGCAATCGGTTTTACACAATATAACCTTTTTAAAATTAAGTATATAATGTATATGCACATATACCATGTTCTGCTTCTTTCTTGTTTAGATTCAAACAGGATTTGATGGGACCAAAGCCTGACCTGACTAAAGAAGAGATGCATTTCATTGATGAATTCTTGTGGAAACTCTTTGCACAGACAATATTTATTGATAATAAAGTAAAACCAAGATGTCAATATTTCTTCTACAAAAAGTGGGATCATGGAAATGAAATTTGACAGAAAATGGTCATATTCGATCACATTCGAAGGTCCTCTTTCAACCAAGCTACATGTGACAAATTGAATAGCCATCCACCTTTATCTGAGGATGGTCTGCATGACACAAAAAGTTAATGCAGCTTCTTTTCTTTTTTCAAGAAATATAAACCATGCAATTGCTCACTCTGCTGGTAAATTGAATTTTTATCACCGAAACCGAGGAAAGTTCACCAAGCAAACACTGCATTTTTCACCATAAACATGGTAAGTAAACTGTACCTAAGTGCACAATGGTTGGGAATGAATGCAATCTTCAGTCTCTTGACATTCAAAATGTGGTTTCTTCCAAGTAGCTTTCCTAAATCAAGTCAACTAAGAACTAACTACTTTGTGTTAGACATGACACAGATCAATATCTACAATTCCCAGTCACCTACCACTGATTTCTCTGTTTGCCAAAGGAGAACGGATTATCTGCTCAAACAAAACCTCTTTCAGCTTGTCGGTCCATCTTTCTGATGGTAGTACACCCACCATGAGCGAACATCAACCATGATCCAAACACCCTCTTACAAAGACAAAATGTATAAATTGTCAGAAAGCCACGCCCTCCAGAATGCAAGCTCATATGCCTTCTTTATCTGTTACTCAATTCTTCCAAGTTCATGTAAGAGTTCTCGTCAATCGATTTCAACTTCTCAAGAATCAGCTTTTCCTGCTTGGCAACTGTTCTACTGTCAAGAATTCAAAAGCTGAAGAGTAAAAATCAGTAGTTGGAGGGTCCTCTACTTCTAAGCTATATACAATCGGAAGTAACTCAGACCATAGGATACATTCTTCATCTGGATTTTCAGTGAAGTTCGAGTGAAGAGCATTCCCAACACTGTCCACTATAGCTGATGTTGTCATAGATGACTCAATACATAAGATAGCAGCGATTGCATCAAGTCGAGTAACCTCATTTCTGAACATCAGTCTTGCATGCGCTGTGATAAGAAATGAGTTCAAATGCGAGAACCAAGGTAAACATTAAATAGTGCATTTCAATGCAGTAATTGGTGGAGAAGCATACCTTGAGCTAATCTTATCAAACTTTCAAGCATGCGAACAGTCGTCCTTGCTGCAAAAAAAGCTAAAGGCTCATAAAAGGTATAAAAATGGAACATCCCATAGCAAAAAGGTAATGAGTTAAACCTGCATTCTGTGTTGCTGATCTTCGTTGGAGTTGATAATAGCTTGATATGATTCTTTTTGCCTCCTTTGTCAAGATCGGTTTGAAATATCCTTTTACATAATGGATATACCTACAACAAACTGATCTGAGAAACCAAAAGCACTTCTTCCAAACACAACTGTGTGAAATCATTAATCATTATTATTTCTATTTCAGTTGTCAGTCCCAAATGGAGCCAGAAGTCAGAATAATGCATGCACAATTCAGTAGAATTTAATATTAGTTGACAAGCAAATCCCCTTGAAATCACACCTGGAACATATTAATGTCAAAGTTCAACAATGGCATGAGAAATCAAACGTCTATACAAACTAAGGTTAGGGGTATAGTTTCTAGGGTTGTTCAGAATGCTCTATGGTCAAGAAGCATTGCATAATTAACTTGCAGATCTTTATGACAACTGCTGTCATCAATAACTAGTATTTATTGTTTACATAATCATTGTTGTTGTCACTTTCCATGTGTAGGTCAGCTTCAAAAGTAGCTATTGCACTAGTAAGCAAATGCATCTGTTACCATAATCACATTTACCAGTCAAGCTTTCTATTTACACACATGCAGCTTCCCAATATGAGCTTTTCAAAGACCAGGAAAGTCTAAAGCATATTACTGCTAGAAAAACACATCACTAATAATTGGTCTGGTGATGTAAGTGCTGATAAAATTCTAACATCACAAGTTGATTGTTCTTATTTATCCAACCATAGGAAACACCATTTTCAATTTCAGGAAACTCTACCTCCTTACTGTTGGTAATGGCCAGACATCTGAAAGATCCTCATCATCCTTGCCTCCTTGAGGCTCCTCTTGCTGATTAGTTTACATAATGAAGTGTTAGGTTTATCCAAAGGCCCTATGGTGTAAGAAAGAAATATGTCAATTGGAGAATGATAAGCCATATCTACCTCTGACAGAATGTGAGATGAAACAATTGCATCCCATTCTGGGTTCTTCGTATCCAAGAGTACCAGTACTATATCAAATCTGCTCAACAAGGGCCCAGAGAGTGTAGTATTGACAGACAAGGCTAGAAAATAGATGAGAAGTCAACAAAGAGTAATAATGAAAAAATTGAAGATGAAAAACAATTTGACTTTATGTAACAACTGAATCACAATGTGAATTCATTTAGTTTGTAAGATAAGATTATGAAAATTATACATTGAGTAGGATCATACTGCCCCTTTGGGTTTGTTGCACCAAAGACAATTGTCCTTGTACTAAGTGTTGTCACAAGACCAGCCTGAAAAACACACCTATGTTGAATAAGAACAAAAGCATTTTCAAATTTCAAAATACAAAGAGATAAATCATACATATAGTGAACTTTAAAAAGTTGATATCTAGACATAGGAAAAGACATAAATACAAAGAGTCCCAACTTTCAAGCTACAATCGTGCTTCATGGGCCCACTTATTGGCCTGATTATGGAAAAAGATGGCAGAATTCCAAGATTAAAGTGTGTTGTCAGCAAAGGATATGCTTATGATTTAAAAAGGTAATAAAGTAAATGATAAGGTTTTTTTTCTTTTTTGGAAAATAAACAGAAAGTAAATGTAGATTTTAACTTAAAAGTACTGCTTCAGTTAAATATTCTGTTAGATAACAAAGATAAGGTATGAAACACTAGTAGTTCTAATAGTATTTGAATCAAAACTTAAAACACTTGTTCCATAATATGATCCATTCTGATATTTGCAAGAAAGTTTGGAACAAACAAGAGAGCTCAGGGATAATATTAAATAGGAATGCTGTAAGAGGCAAATTGAAGACAAGCCGGTCTTATGCTTGTTTAACCAACAAGTGCTTCGTCATTTTTATATGATTATCCTTGACATGTAATGTGGTATGTAGCTGAATGATTGGACAATGAAGAGAATCAATTGTGCATATGGCTGAAATGTGTGATTAGATGGATTTTACATTAACATTGCAACAAGAAAGACTGGATCTGGATCAAGAATGAGTATAGAAGATGGAATCAAGGATAATTTGATAAGATGTCTCGGCAAGTCAACAATTTGAAACATATAAAAGTAATGCCAATTTTCCATAGAAACCCAATGAAAGAACTTATAAAAATCACCTAAAGAATGCATCTTTTTCAAATTCCATCAAGAAACGAATCATAAATTCTCTACAAAACCCATATGGGTCTATGAGGATAACCAACCTAGAAAGGCCAAGCAAAAGACTAATGGGTATCAGAGAGAAATTTAAGGAAGATCCACACTGATATGTTATTGGGTTCTATTGAAAACTTCCAAAAGACAATTTTCGTCAATACTCAAATGAGAATTACAAATAAAATCCAAAAGAACTTCTCTATGGAAGATGTTCAGTTTCCATGCAGGCAGCACATCATGGTACTCATCTTTTTCACAATCCCTCCTGTTTCTTTTGAGATGATAGAATTTCCATTCCAACAGTAAAAAGGTAATGAAGGAGACAACCAGCCCAAAAGATTCTGCGCGAGCCTCTATAAGAACAAAACATAACCTGCACGGGTAACTCAGTTGGTCTAAACTTCTAGTATTAGACAAGAGGTCTTGAGTTCAACTTGTCCTGAGCTAACCTGATGGGCGAGGCTTGCAGGTGGTTTCACATATTTGTGTGATTAGTCTTACCTTCAATGTGGTGAGAGAAAGGAGAAGACGAGAGGAAAGAGGAACAACCACTTCATTCAAAACTTCTTTTTTTTCATTTCTCAATCAGTTTTGAAGTGGTCTGAAATGAGAATTTTTTTAATGAGATATTGATTACTTTCATACCTAAAAAATTGCTTTCTCAAGAGAAAACTTAAACAAACATGAGATGAGAAATGGTTTTATAGGTAAAACCCATCTTCCTATGAAACCCAATGTAAAGAGACATGCCCTAAGAGTGTGTTTTCTATAAAGCAATAAAAGATACCTTAGCAACACTTATAGTTTGTTGCTCCATGGCTTCATGTATGGTTGCCCTGTCATGCTCCCGCATGCTATGAAACAAACACAAAAGTTAGATTAGTACAAAATCACATGAGAGAAGCCTCACAAATGCAAAAGAAGTAAAAGTAAATAAACAAAATGTATAGTCAAAGTTGAGGTCTAGCATTCTAGAGCCATGGCAGAGTATACCAACCCCAATGAAGTTTTATGGGGCTCGACCAGAACTCCACCATCATCATATATTTGGAGTAAAGTGTGTAGGACAACTGATTGAGCTCACAATGCCACTCTGGTTAAGTACATGAGCCCACTTAGTTTTACTTAAAAATGACGCAATATTTTTTTATAAATAACCATATGAAGCAACACTTTTGTGTACAAATGATTATATCTCTCTTGCATACATGTATAATACATGCATGAATGCACGAATATGTAGATAGATACATATATCCACATAAAGAATATAAAGAATAAAATTTGTTAAAAGAGAGAATACTTTCATATCCGTTACTTGTTGGCTATCCCCTGATGATTAACCTTCATGGATGAAGATAGTGAAATATTTTCATTTTTGACATATTAGTGGAACCTTGGGCTTCGAAAGGAGGAGATTAATATTCCAAATGCAATTGAAAAGGACTATATACAACATCAGAAGAATTTGTTGCTGCAATAGGAAATTCCAAAGTTGCATACCTATCAAATTCATCTATGCAACAGAGTCCACCATCTGCCAAAACAAGAGCTCCGGCCTCGAGCATCCATTCACCTACGGTCATTTAATGTGTCACATTATTTGGCTACAAAAAATCCATTCCAAGTCCCAAGGAAAGCAAGAACAACACAACCACAGCTACAAAAGAATTCTTAGCCACTCACTAATTCAGAGTTTAGGTAGGCATTTCAAATAGGGATCGAGACCACGGTTGTCCCTGATAACGAAGGAACCTGTCTCCGATTAGGAACGTCTCTGTATAACAGAGATACAGAGAACCCTAAGCTCTGAACCAATTAATGTAGAATAGCCTGCAGTTAGGCAGGAAAACAAAGATAGAAGAAAAATAGGAAAAGGCTATGCCTTAGATAATCTCATTGAATATTAGGAAAAGGCTATGTCTTAGATAATCTCATTGAATATTCATTGTGTGTTTTCTCTCGTACATCCATCTATATTTATAAGAAAACAATCCAAACGAAAACAAAAAAAGACTCAACTAGGAAAGCCACCGACCTGGCTTCCTTGTTAAACTAGGATTCCTAAACCAAATAGGAAACTAACTAAAGTTAGACTGCTAAGATCCCAAATAACAAATCTTACTTTCTAATTAAGAAAGAAATAAATAAAAATAAATAGAAGTGGAATCTGTGTGCTGCATCTTCCGTGTCCTACATCAGGTTCCATGTCACTGAGTAGTGGTGTTGAGTACTGGATGAAGAAACAAAAATTGCAATGTTCAAATATTCATTGAAGTATTCATATGTGAATACCGTACTTAGGTGTTGGATCTATGCCTGCAACTTATTGTGGTCAATGCAGTCCAGGTTACAATAGCTGCCAGTCTATCACATTTGGCATGGCCCAGAACCATAAAAACTCAAACCCCAGCAAAAGCAAACCAACATAGGCAATCTGAGTCAATGAAATAACTGGAATAAAATGCTAATAAATCAATTCCAAGGATATAAACTGATGTAAAATAAAATATAAACGAAGAATAATAAGAGAAATTGAAGAAAATGATTTCTAATATTGATTGATTCAAAGGAGCATACAAGATCTCTAGTTTATAAACATAGAATACAAACATAAAAGAAAGTCCACCCTGCTATATTCAGTAGCCTAGGAGATTATACAAAACTATATAATTCTTTCCATAGAATAAAAGACATTCACACTATTATATCTACAGCACAAACAAACAGTTTGATACAAGTGGATGATGAAACCCACTGGCATATCAGCCTATCAAAGATCTAACAGATTGGATCTATGAATTTGCTGGAAGATCACTAGGCCTAGTAAAGGTTCAAGATTGCAATAGATTTCACTTTGATGTTGGTCACGATGGAGCTAGCACTTTCCGCTTTGAAGTGCCTACCCTATGTGGGAGAAATTAGCACTACTTCTCTGACCCCACACTTTCTATTACACTTGAACCCAACCCAAGCAAAAGTATGAGACAATAAGCTAAAGTCATTACAAGTAAACCACCTCTCTTCATAACTAGCACTCCAGATGCTACCAACTTCAAAATCAAAAGTTTGACATGAAAAAAAAGAGGAGGAGAAAACGAATCAGAATGACTACCTCCATCCTTAACTGCAGTTACGGTCAAACCAGCACTGGTGCTCCCCAGTCCAGTGGTAATTACAGATCGGTTGCTTAATTTAGCTGCAAACTTCAAAAACTGGGATTTTCCAGTACCTGTCATTCATTTCATTCAATAATAGCCCATGAGTCTCATTATATAAATCCTTCTGACCATCTGTACATCATCAAACGTAAATGCAAAAGACATAGAAGGGGCATGAAAATTGACATGTTGCATATGAAGAAAAATACAGTACAGAAGAATTTCAATTGCATTCTAGTTAAGCAGGAAATCAAGTGAGTCAGAATTTGTTCGTTGGAAAATTCAAAAACTAAAATGTAAAATAACATTTCATGTGAACCCAGAAAACTGTCAGTTTACTTCAAAATAGTTATATATATATATATATATATATATATACCCCTAAAAATAGTTCTTCACGAGACTTTCATGCAGACAAACTGATGGGCCCCACTTGGACCACAAGAATGGATGGGTTTAAAAGGTCTCGACTTATAGGCTTGTACAAAATTTCAACTTGATCAAATATATAAAGCCATATTTTTTAAAGCCCTCAAAATTTCAACTTTATTTTACGGTGGAAATTCATCAGATTAGATCAATACACTTTAAAAGTCAAATTAGTGTCAAATTGGGTATAGGTGCAATTTCATGGAGGGTAGAAGGGTGAGGAGAAATTGGGTAGATTGGGTACATTCTAGGCTCCACATCTAAAGTTTGCATGAAAATCTCATCAGAAATGTCAACCCCTGCACAACGCCCTGGGGGGGGGGGGGGGGGGGGGGGGGGGGGGGGGGGGGGGGGGGGGGGGGGGGGGGGCACTTCGGGGGGTCCAAGGGGTGAGATATAGTCCATTAGAAAGGTATTTTTTGGAAGATGTTGCTTATAAAAAATCAGATCCATTAGATTTCAAAAGCCATGTTTTTCAAAGGTCCCAAAAGCAATGGTCGAAATGGAAGCAGTTTTGCATGGATTTAAATCCAAAGGTAAGATCAACATAGAGGTTCAAATTGGATAAAGATTCCAATTCATGGGGTAGTGTAGGGTGTGAGGGGGTATAGGGTGTTTAGTGGGGCCCCAGTTGGTCCCATTTGAGCAATATTATATTTTGTCCCTCACGAGGGACTTCCCTTAGGGAAAAAATGTTATATACACACACATAAATACATACATAGATGATATATATATATATATAGAGCGAGAAGGTAGCATTCAGTTGTGCCCCTATAAAGTGCTCTTACAATGAGAGCTCCGTGTGGATCCTGCCTATGTCATAGGGTTGGGTAGGTTTGAAAAATTTATGCTTGTATATAGTGCTTATAAAATATCAGCTTCATTAAATGATTCCACCCATAGATTGAATTTGATAAAAATTGCACTCCAGTCTACTGTTGATATTTGAGTCCTTTACATCCATGGTGAAATAATATATTGGAACTTGAAACCGTTAGAAAACAACTTTTTATAATGTCAAATCCAAGACAATCTTCGTGTATGAGATGAGAGTTTATAAACGAGGAAGAAAGAGAGAGAGAGAGAGAGAGAAGAGAGAGAAGAGAGAGAGAGAGAGAGAGATGTTTTGAGTGAAGTAATTTTTTTGTATTCCAATACAAAGAAGAAGTCGCTAAATACATGGCTACAACTATATCCCAGTTTTGTGGGATAAGAAAAGGCTTAAATTTAAACTTCAAATATCTGTGATCCTAATCCATGACAACAACTAAGTTAAATGAAAAAAAAAAAAAAGTACACGTAGTAAATTAAAAAATTAACAACTGTAACAGTGGTAGACACCATACTTGCAGGTTGCTGGAGTACATGTATTGATACTCTCTATAGGACTACATGAAATGATACTCTCAACATGTAATATGTAGGTAAATGAATAACCAAATGACTTGCCATATGAGCACTCTATAATCGAGCATAAAGTAAATTGAGCATGAAGTCCTTTTTTCCTTTTTTTTTTTCTGGTTTTGTCCTAAAAAACTGAAAGAAAAAACAACATAAAGAAAAACGAGGAGGAAGGAGGAGATAGAAAAAAAAACCAAATCTATTGGCCAACGAAATCCGTGTTCCATTTCCTCTTTTGTTCCCAAATCTCTCATTCCACACTTCCACTTCATTCAAGGGTCTGAAAAAGAGAAACCCTTTTTATTTAAAGATCTTAGTTTGAAAAATTTATGCTTGCATTTTTATCAAAAGACCTCCATATCTTTCTTACACACAACTAGGCCAAATCAAGGGACTTGCCCGAGTTTTCTATCTACTCAACTAGTTGGCCAAGTCATTAGAAAACTCGAGGGTCCCTCAAGTTTTTCTCTACTTACTCAAAATTTTGGATGAGTTGACTCTGTCGAATCTGCTGAGTCAACATTGAGTTTTTAAACCATGCCTATGACACAAACACACAACCTTTATGGTGCTACAAATGAGCACATACCATTGCAAGATAATTGACTCTCTCTCTCTCTCTCTCTCTCTCTCTCTCTCTCTCTCTCTCTCTCTCTCTCTCTCTCTCTCTCTCTCTCTCTCTCTCTCTCACTTCATTGTTTCTCAAAATAAAAATGGGATAGCCACCTAATGACATAAAATGGCAGTTCACTAGATTGTCATCCTAAAATAACCAAGCTAATAAATCGCAACCTAACCTACATTTGAATTTAAATATTGATTTAGAAAAAAATAAGAGCTTTATTATTAATTTTTTTAAAGAATAACATCACACCTGGGTCACCAACTAGAAGCAGGTGAGACTCTCCACGAACCTTTGTCCCAGATGCATCAACGTGTTGCACACCTCCAATCAACGTCAGTGCAACTAAAAAAGGTTAAATGGTAAATAAAGAAGTGTTTCTCAATCTTGGGATTGCAAGGAAATACATGACACGTGTCATTCTGATAGTAGATTCATGTGTTTTAATTTATGGATCTCCACTCTGTACATTTGGTGTTTCACAAAAAGCAGATCCTATTCCAATCTAAGAAAGATGGTAAAGGATAATGGGGTACCTGCAAGCTTCACTGTGAAGAGTCCAAAAACTTGTGGACAAACTCCTCGCAGAATGGCATTTCTTCCTACAATATTTTTTTAATAAGAAACTCCATAGGAACATAACAAGTGAAGTTTACAAAGCCTGATGAAGGAAACAACATACTATTACATACACATTTAATTTTTATCAAATGAATAATAAAGACTTAAAATCTGGAAGTCTCGTGTTCGACTCTCCCTGTAGTTACCCAATACATGCGGCTTGCGGGTGGTTTATGCATCCATGAGATTAGTCTCACCTCCAATGTGGGGTGGGGATACCCATGATATTCAAAAAATAAATAATAATAAATAAAGACTTAAATCAATGCTTTGTTAACATGTGCCAACGCTCACATGGCACTACCATTATGCAATGGCAGTAGCCATCTGTTGAGATTCATTGATGACTTGCCACATGCTAGTGCGGCCCAACCTGGGGTATAGACATGAGTTAGCTCTTGAGCTTTTAGCATATTGGTCAGATACCTAACATTTGGTACCAAAATTGGTACCATGTCCCTATTTGAATCCTGGTGAGGGCAACCAATATGCCAAAGGTCTACTTGGTGGCAGTGGGAAAGTCGCCACAAAGGTGGTAAGGGCTGTTTGGTCTAGAGTGAAAGAGCTTTACAATAATATTATTAAACTCGGCTCAGCCCGCAGTTCAACCGCAGTTCAACCGCGGACCGACTGAAACATGGGCCAAGCCCATTAAAAACCCGTTTTAATAAAAAAACTCAAAAAAAAACCCCCAAACCTTAAACCGTTAAAACATTTAAATAAAAAAAAAAAATCAAAAATGAAAAAAAATATCACTAAATATATTTAATTTTATATCATACACCCCATTGGGCCAGCCCCATAAGGCCGGCCCACATCCCAACCGCCAAAGGCCGAGATGGGTGGGACTCGGAAGAGGAAGAGGAAGAGGAACGGACGACTCCCTTCTCTGTTTTTATCAAGTGAGAAGTGGGGAGAGAGAAAGGAGAAAAGAGAGAAACAAGAGAGAGAAGAGTGAGAGGAGAGATAAAGAAAGACAGAGAGATAGGAAAATGGGAAAAGAAAATGAGAAGGTGAGGGAAAGAAAAATGTAAAAAGGGAAAAGGGAAAGAAAAATGTAAAAAGGGAAAAGGGTGAGAAAAAATAGATTGAGTTTCTATTTTTAATAAGTATTTATTCATTTCAAGAATATAAAAATATAAAAATTATTTTTTAATTTTTTTAAAAATTCAACAACCATTTTTTTTCAAAAAAATATTTCTTACATAAAATTTTATTTCAATTCATTAATTAAACCATAGGTAATAATTTAATATTATTTATAATATAATATTTATGGCACAGGTTTGACCGGGTTTGACCATGATTGAACCCGATTGAACCTTCTTTAATCCGATCTTCCACCGAGACAGTTCGCTTCACAGGTCGGTTTTTAAAACATTGGCTTTTGGCATATTGATCGAGTACCTAACACCATCAATTTAATAATTTATTGATAAATGATTACTCATATTACTTGTTTTCTATTACTAATTATGATTTATTGGTAGCAATTGTATTAATCTCCATTTTGTAACAACTGTTAAATGAATGACATGGGTGCATATTGGTGTGCATGTGTATGCATGCGTGCATGGATGTACGTATGCAATGTATGCATGCATGTATCTATGTGTGTGTGTGAAAGCATGATGTTTGTATGTATGTTGTATGCGTTCGCGTGTGTGTGTAACAACCCATCCAGCTAGCATGATATTTTCCACTTTGGGCCTCACACACGGCCCGCACGGCTTTCAATTGGCGACCCAACCCACTATTGCTCTCAAAAGACCTCATGCTAGAAGGAGGAAGGTTACCACTTATATACCATGAAATTTGCAATGCAACTAGCAATGTGGGACTTTTTGGGGTGGGGTATTACAATCTACCCTCTTTAAAGCCAGAGACGCCCCTGGCTCTGCACACACAACAACCAAGCCCACACCCTCAGATAGAGAGTTGAACCATGCTCTAATACCAATTGTAACGACCCGACCCTACCATTCGCAAGTGTGATATTCCCGCTTTGGGCCCCACATGGACCCGCACGGTTTTGTTACTAGGCCCTAGCCATTGGTATCAAAGCACGGTTCAACACTCGGACTGTGTAGGCCCTCTACCTCTATGATGATGTGACAGAGTTGGGGACGACTCTAGTCTTAAAGGGGGTGTATTGTAATACCCACCACCCACCTCAAAGTCTCACATCGGTTGTGAGGTGGGTGGGGTGAGAGTTATATGAGAGAAGCCCCCCTCCCTTGTGTGAGGCCTTTTGGGCCTTGCCATGTGGGGCAGGGCCCAGGAACAAAACCGTGTGGGTCCATATGGGGCCCAAAGTGGACAATATCACACTTGGGAATGGTAGGGTTTGGTCGTTACAATTGGTATCAGAGCATGGTTCAACACTTGGACTGTGTAGGCCCTCTACCTCTGTGATGTGACAGAGCTGGGGACGGCTCTAGTCTTAAGGGGGGTGGATTGTAATATCCACCACCCATCTCAAAGTCACACATCGATTGTGCGGTGGGTGGGGTGGGAGTTTATATGAGAGAAGCCCCCCTCCTCCCGTGTGTGAGGCCTTTTGGGCCAGGGCCCAAAAACAAAACCGTGCAGGTCCATGTGGGGCCCAAAGCGGACAATATCATACTTGGGAATGGTAGGGTTGGGTCGTTACAGTGTGTGTGTGTGTGTGTTTGTATTTGTGTACATATGTATGTATGTTTTATATGTATATCCGTGTTATGTGTCTGTTGGTGTGTGTATGTACGTACATTTGTATGTACGCATGCATGTTTGTGTGTATGTCTATCAGTCTATCTTTTATGTATCTTTGTATGTGAGCATGTATTAATGTATGTGTATATATGTGAGTGTACATATATACAATTGCATGTGTTTGTATGTATAAATGTACATATATATATATATATATACACACACGTTTGCATGTGTATGTACGTACATATGTATGTAAGAAGCCAATTCTGATGATGTCATGTGACCAGATAGTTTCATTTAAATGATTAATTTCCTAGGCGTTAAATCAAAATAAACTGAGTCATCAGAGGCAACTACAAATTTGGCTAGAAAGAAGAGAACCTTACACTAAAATGTCCCATAGTAAAATTGGAATGCATTTTGGAGACCTGACATACCCCCAAAAATAAAAATGTTTGTCTGGAAAGTTCTACATAAAGCCCTTCCAACAAGAGGCATGATGATTAAAAGGGATCTAAATGTGCCAGATTTGTCTTGCAGACAAGGAGATGAGCCTCCCAAGCTGGTGGTGGAAGGGGAGAATTGGGAGGTAGTCGTGAATACCATTCAAAGGGGACTGGAGCATTGGGATCTCAAACCAATTACTGATGAAATTGCCACTCTGGTTTAGGCTCAGGTAACAGTCATCAAATTTGGAAGGAAGATGCGAATTCAGTTGCTGATGATGGTCTTTCTCGGTGAAGGAAGGCAAGCTATCATGAAGGGGTAGGATTCATTCCTTAATTTATCATCTCGCTGGTTGTGGCAGACATTAGCTATCTTTAAAGGGGTTAAGACACTTTGGGGCCTGGATGGAGTATGGGTTGGATCTAGAGTGCAAGGGGACTGTTTGGGTAGTAGTTTAAAGTATTACTAGCTATGATTGCTTTGTTATTTTGGCTTGTGCCCTTAGGGGGTTCCTATGGGTTGATTGTAAAAATGTATCCCTCTCCTTATGTACTCTTCTGTTTCTTGTTAATGAATTGCAAAGTATAACTAAAAAAAAAGCCAGAAAGAAAAAGAAGAAGCATTGACTATCAGAGAACACCTTTCAATAGTGTATTTAGAAGAAAAAGAAATACTGGCAATCAGAAAACACCTCTCAGTGGAGTATCTTTGAAGTTTAACCAGAACTGCTCAAATTTTTTGACGACATCCTCAGGGATATCAATATCAGATTTCAGTTCATTGGTCCTCCTGGGAAAAATAAGAAAAGAAAATTACAGATAAAAGCATGAGTCTCAAAAAAATAAAAAATAAAATGAGTGGTGGAACACACAAATAAAAGCATAATCACTTGCGTGTTATAAGAATGTAATGTACACTTCCACAACCATAAGACAATCAGATTAGTTAACAGGAGATGTGCATGTACTTAAAGTAATAAAACCTCCTTCAAAAATTAAGAAGCTGAAACTAAGAAACTCTTGCTGACTTCCAATCAGGTCCATGGACGAGGAAGAATTTTAGCGGATGAGCATACATATAGAGTCATCCAATGGACATGATGAGAATAAAACCAATACTGAAGAATGCAAAACAGGATGGATGAAGTTCAAGGAACACACAACTGCTGCATAATAGCTATAGCGCTTATGGTTAAGGTGTTCCACATTGTGCATTACTTGCGTGACTGCACATAATAAGTTCCTAGGAGTCAGGCTGAACAAGTCTTAGAAGCTCATTATCATCATCATCATCTAAGCCTTTTATCCCATCAAACTGAGATTGGCCTTTATATTTGGATTTGGCAATTTATTTCCATGGCTACCTACCTATCAAATGCCCCTAGGACTTGAACCCACAGCCTCTAGGCTGCAACCATGAGCTCTTACCAATCGTGCTACAGGTCTTAAAACCAAGGGTCAGAAGCAAGATATCTAATAAAGGAGTCAGTTTAAGCTTCACCAAATTCCTCTGGAAGCTAATAAAAGGGCTGATTTTTTTCATATGGAGCATTTTAAGCTTCAAGAAGTCTAACTTGGCTAGGAGAGATGGTTGTTTTCTCTTTTCCCCCTTCCTCTATGGATCTCATTGTATCCCAATTTGTACACTTGCAGCTGATCATCCTTTGGATGTTGCATTAACTTTCTTCTAGTAATAAAATTATTATCCTTCAAAAAAAAAATTTGCTGATAGAATTGATTGCCTGCTACTAGGTCTGAAAATGTTAAAAGTGTCCATTATCCATGAAATATACAATCTATGACACACTTGATATAATGGACCAGCATACATAAATAAAACAGATCAAACTGTACCTATTTTTAACTTCCAGACGTCACAACAAATTAAAAACTATCAAACTTAGTTACCAAAAAATAAGTGAACAACAGGAAGAAGCAGATTCTAGGAAGAAGCACTGGAATCAATTTATAACGGAAACTTGAATGGATGAGGCCACTACAGGTATTAACAAGAAAATGCATAGGAAGATGCCATCCTCACTCTTGTATGGTGAGGCTACTAAAGCTCTACAGTGAGGAAGTGCTGAGAAATATCAATCTCATTGCTAAGAACGTAGTTATGTTTCAAGGCCTCTCCACCCTAGCAGGTCATCCCTCTTTATTTATTGTCTATCTGTCCTTTTATTTTCTTGATCATATTTCATTTCTTCTTCAGTCACATAAACCATTTTCAATCAACAACATAATATTCTTTAACATGGACATGTAATAGTATCTTACGAAACTTCTGTAAGTGCCCACTGATACAAGTAACTCACACAGTCTACTTAACATGATAAATAGATAAAGTTTTGTTACCTCACATGATTAGCAACTAAAATAGGATCAAGGTTGCAGCGAACATCCTTCAAATCTGGGGACCATTTTGCTGACAAAACCCCCGTAACAATTACATCATCTGGAGCAACCAGAAATCACTGAAATCTTCTATGGAAAAAACATAAAATAGCATACAAGAAACAACTAGAAAATCATAATCAACATGGCAGGGGAAAAAAGAGCAAAACAAAATTACACCCAGTTCCTATGTTTTAGTGTGTTATCCCAGGTATGGCATTGGTACATGTCATTTGCAGGGTCATATGCAGGATTGACCTTTATAAGGAAGGTCTTTAAGGCACCTATTTGACTAACATTGGTTAGAGCAAAATGTTATGATACATGCCCAAAAAACTAGGGCCGAACCTGTCATAAACAAATGGTTTTGAACACATATGCCAGCCTGGCCGGCTGGGGTCGGGCTAAGTTCTAGAGCCCATTTATGTAAATAGCCGGGCTCACACTTTTGAAAAAAAAGTCCATGAAAGCCCATTGGGCTTTTTGACCCGTTTAGCTATTATAAGTGTGTATATGTGCACGTGGGTCATTTTTCATTTTTTATTATTATTTTAAAATCAATTAAAAGATTGACCATTCATATTGAAGTAGACAAGATAAACTATAAGTGGACCAAATTTGAGCTCAATACTCGATTTTTAACCACTAAATCGTAGTGGTCAAAGTCAACGGACATCCTTAAGAATCATCAAGACAAAGACGCTTGGTGGCTTTAAGCATTAAGCTCAAATGGTTAGAAATTGAGTTTTGAGCTCAAATTTGGTACACTTGTAGCTCTCATGTCTACTGTCAATCTAAACAGTTGGATTTTCAATGGTCTCAAACGGGTGGGCTCGAGCTTTAACCTGCAAAGCCAGACAGGCTTTGGGTGGGTTCCAGCTTCTGTATACATGAACATGCTCGAGATGCAATAGAGCATAGCCCGGCCTGAACCCGGCCCGTAAACGCCCCTACGAAAAACTCTAGTGTAACTTTTTGAGTACATGATAATTTCAAATTAACAGCTTGAAACCCAGCTTGTGGTGGGTTTCACTAAAGTTCTAAATGTTAGGCATGACATATGTATCAATCCTCAAGGGACCAAAATCTTTCAGCCCATTTGTGGCCCAAGTATTTTTTTTTCAAATTACAAACAAAAAATGAAATTTCAGAAAATTATTCTAAAATAATCCAATATTTGGGCCATTCCATTTAAAATTACGGGCCCATTTTATTAGTTTTTAAAACCGGAAATTTATTGATTTCTTCTTTCGATAGGGACCTAAAACAAAATATATTGGCCAAGATTTCGACCAATATTTTTAACTGAGGTTTCAATGGGCCCCACCAAATAAAAGAAATACTTGTAGATTAGACACCTGTCAAAAAGATGAGAGAATATCTATTAAGATGGTTTGGGCACATAAATAGAAGACACAAAACAGCCCCATTAATAGAACCAAAGGATCACAAGTAGGAGGTAATAGGAGAAGGGGAGACCATAAAAGAATAAAGACAGAGACTGAGGCGGAATGGTAGATTGCAATGTGGCACTGAACATAATTTTCATAAGGTGGGGCAGAAACACAAATAAAAAAAACTGACTACAAATACATGGCACAAATGGTTTTGATGATGATGGAGATGATGTTGACAATGACGAGACCTATCAAAGCTAGCTTCATAGGACATCTAAAGTCTTTCGAAAAAGGACATTTAGCCTTCCAATCTGATTTGACAGATGTGAACCATTAAAGGGTAGTTTAATTTAACCATTGATTTTAATACAGAAAATACCTAATATTAAATGGCTAGGAATGGCAGTGGAGATCTTTTTGGAAAGAACCAAATCCACAAACACCATAGTATATGGAGGGGTCCAGTGGCCCCGTCACATGACACCATGCATAGAGGGATTAATCTATTACAATTCTAGTTACTTCACAAAGTTGCACTTGCAGGTCCATGAACCCCTTGCCAGATAGAGCCACCTAATTAGGGATAAAGTTATTCAATGCAATGCAAACAAGGGAAGAAATTGATCATTCCCCAAAACGAAGGTGAAATTTCAAATAGAATAATGTGTTGGGATTTCAATTTTGTATCCAAGACTAGAAAGCATGTAGTATAAATGTTAGGTTTTGTGGAGCCTGATTATCAGATATGTACTGTCGGTCTGGTCATGGGTTGAGCTCTATATAAACCCTAATGAGGTAGTATATAATGTCTCTTTTTCGTGAGAAAGAGTGAGCGAAAACTGTAACAGGGGTCACGGCCGTCTCTTCTTCGTTTGCCTTTGAGCATAGTGGATCTGGTTTAAACCCGTGGACGTAAATCTTTGTGTCTTTGTGTGTGATTCATCTGTGTTTTGTTCTTCTGACTTTTGTTTGTGCGCTTCTAATTCCCAACAATAAGTAGCATGAAAAATACCATATATCATGAGAATTGATAACTTTTAACAATGCCAAAATGCTACCTGATACAATTGATGTGGCCTCTTAAGGGAACAAGCTTCACCAATAGGTACATGCAACAATTTTCAAAATATTATTCATAAAAAGAGGCTTTACAATAGAGACAAAGGGACCACAAAATCGGGCCAAAAGTCCGCTGTCCAAGTACCCACATATAAATTTTAAAACTCTAGATACAAATTCTGAATTACAATTAAGGCCAAGCCTGGCCATCTCATCAACGATTGGGTTCGCCTCTCTAGGGACCCGCAAAATAGCGAAAGCAAACTCCAAGATGGAATGCCGAATTAATGTAGAACAGCCTGCAACTAGGCAGGGGGCGGAAGACTTTTAACTGAGATAAGCTTGGAATAAAGCCCAAGGCAGCGACAGCAGGGTATCTCCTCTGGGATTAAGTCCAAAATCAGCGATGGCCGGAACAAAACCAGCAATGAAGGTAAGGTCTGCAACTCGGCAGAGATGATAGAGGAAAATAAGATAGTAAATCTATATCAATTCATATATTCGAAAGAGGTGAGTCCCTCTCTTACATGCATTGTATTTATAAGAAAAAAATAAGAAATCAAAATAGAAAAGGACTCCTAAATCAAATAAGAAAAGGACTCCTAAATCAAATAGGAAACTAACTAAAGTTGGACTGCTAAGATCTAAAACGAAAATAATAAATCCTACTTGCTAATTAAGAAAGAAAGAAATAAAAATAAATAGAAGTGAAATCTGTGTGTTGCATCTTCTGTGTCCTACATCAATCCCTCGGTCTTGAAAAGAACTCGTCCTTGAGTGGAAATCAGCAAAAGCACACGGCACCAAACAAAGATGAAGACTAAGTCCGAAGATGCGAATGATGAAGCTTTGAACTGCACAATCTTCAAGGCACAGACAATGAGAATATTCTTTCTGTGGGGTGAAAAATTGAAGGACCGCAAACGGGTGCAAGCATGAACGAACCAAGCTGATGCGAAGGGGTCATCATATGGCACTGGAGTGATCACACGGTCCTGATGGTCTGTCGGATGGAGGACGGGAGGCGGACATGATAAGGGAAGAAGAACCATAAATGAAGTCCTGGTATCCGTAATGGGATCAGGTTTGGGTAATGGAGATGGGTGAGAAATTTGCGGTGGTGGTGGAGGTGTAGGTAGAGGTGGTGGCGGTTGATCGACACTCGTCGGTTGTATCGACGGTGGTGCTGGCAACACAACTCGCTCTGTCTCCAACATGGGCATTGGCTGTGGGGTCACGACTGCATGAGGAGGATGCATGAATTCTGAGTCTGACTCCAGGGCAACATGCACTAACGCTGATGATGTCTTTGGAGTGGTAAGCACACATCTCGAGGAAGCGGGCACGTATTTCGAAGTTTTGTTCACCTTCATCTGGGCTCTATATTTTTGGCCGAGCAAAAGTTCTCTAAATTCTTGGAAAAAGTCCTGAAAGTCAGATCGCAACTCAGAGATAAACTCGTATTTAAAGTCATTAAACTCAGATTGGCGGAGAAATTGAGCACCATTTTTGTTGGATGCTAACGGGGCTACATGATGCTAGGAATCAGATCGGGGTGTCACATAATCCAAGACATGACGGTTGGACTGGGGAAAATGTTTAATGGATGGGTGAGGTGGGACCGAACGATAAGACATGGGATCGGTCAAAGTGGACACATAGCTTGTCAAATAGTCAAACTTGGTATATTTGGTTGGGCGGAAACAAGGTTGGCTCGAAGAGGTTGGTATATTTGGTTGTTGTTTTTTGTTGTCTGTGGGAAAAGGGGAGGATGATGAGGATTGGGATGGTAGATCGTACCTGGGATAATGCCCAGATTTGGCGAAGATGGTGGGGATCGAGACCACGATCGTTCCTGATAACGCAGGAACCTGTCTCGGAACAGGAACGTCTCTGTATAACATAGATACAGAGAAACTTGGCTCTGATACCAATTAATGTAGAACAGCCTGCAACTAGGCAGGGGGCGGAAGACTTGTAACTGAGATAAGCTTGGAATAAAGCCCAAGGCAACGACAGCAGGGTATCTCCTCTGGGATTAAGCCCAAAATCAGCGATGGCCGGAACAAAACCAGCAATGAAGGTAAGGTCTGCAACTCGGCAGAGATGATAGAAGAAAATAAGATAGTAAATCTATATCAATTCATATATTCGAAAGAGGTAAGTCCCTCTCTTACATGCATTGTATTTATAAGAAAAAAATAAGAAATCAAAATAGAAAAGGACTCCTAAATCAAAATAGAAAAGGACTCCTAAATCAAATAGGAAAAGGACTCCTAAATCAAATAGGAAACTAACTAAAGTTGGACTGCTAAGATCCCAAACGAAAATAACAAATCCTACTTGCTAATTAAGAAAGAAAGAAATAAATAAATAAATAAAAATAAATAGAAGTGAAATCTGTATGCTGCATCTTCTGTGTCCTACATCACGTATCCTTTTAATTTTGTCCAAGAACCTCCAAGGACAAATGGAGCATGAAACTTTTTCTGGATTTCCAGGGCAACATCGTGGATATCAATCTTCATTCCATCAAGTGATCCTAAGGTCCTTTTTACAGTATTAGCATTTTTTATTCTGTCACTGCAGGATCTACAAGACAGACAACTATTGCCAAGAGTATTCATCCATCCATGAACATGGCATAACACATGAAGATTGTTGTGCTATATGCGCATGTCTAACATTATGATAATGGAAGAGGTTTTAGGCTTAATGATTAACTAGCATTTCCATTACTGCACAAGTGCACAATCATCATAGAAGACCAGCAATATGAAATGATACAATTCGAAGATATTGTTTATTTATTAGCAACAAGCTTTCAAAAAGTCAAAAACAGAATCAAAATGAAATAAACAATATGTGAACATTGACAGGAACAGTTGAACCTTTTATGTTTTAATGGTAAACTGTTAAACAAATTAACAATAGAAACAGTGAGGAAATAACATGTAAAGGAAACCCCAACTTTCCAAAAAAACAAAGAAGATGATAGTGGTAGTGGTGGTGGTGTTGATGAATGTTATGGAAATCATGATACCTAGTAACAAAATTGGACCAAACATTCCCCAACAAAAAATTATAGGAAGATCTCCAAGGAAGAGGAAAATTGGTGAAAAATAAAAAAACAGAAACTCCAACATGCAGTATCCATAGCCATGTTGACCAAAAACAAGAAAAAAAAAAAAGTCCATGAAATACCTCCAGCTTTAACCATGTCAACCAGATCATCCTTTAAAATGACAGGAATTGATCGTGGTATAGACCCAACACCTAGAACTTGTGTGCTCTCTTGGATTTTGATCTCCTGATAATCATGACATACAATACTGCCTTCTACAAACTGGAATTTCAAGCCTTCACATGGTCTAGAGCTCTGTAAAGAAAACATTTTATTCCATCCATTACAGAAGAATCCAAGGTGCACTTCTAAGAAACTATAACACCAGGATGGGATTAAACATCTCTCCGCAGATCTATTAAAAACTGGAAAAAAATTTCTATGAGAAGGTCATGGCTTAAGTGTTTATTGAGCGTGTGTAATTAAGAGACAAGACCACTCTTGTTGAGGACCATACCAAATCAAAGCTCAGAAGTTTTCCAGTTGAGGTATGATCCTTCAGCATTATAATTTGTTTTGAAATTTTATTCTCTGAGAAAAATGCAGGTCGACCAATTAAATGGGCCAAGGTCCTTTCAGCTGGGCATTGAAAAAAGATAGAGAATGCTTCGAGCAGACTCACAATCCATGAAGGTGATCCAGCAAGAACCCACATGGAAGGCTGCATAGGACAACCAAAGAAAGTTGCTGCAAATTTCTACTAGTCAACTAGTCAGTACCTTGATTCAATGTGGAATGGGTTGAGATTTGGAAGTTTTATATCTAGAGTGATAGGCTGTTTGTTGATTAGAGAACATGTATTCATTGTTTTAAAAAGGTTGGACACGGGTAGATCCAGAAATTCTCTTAGGGGGCAACTTATTAGAAAACCATGACATGGTAACATTCTTAAGGTAGAACTCACTCTCAAAACCTAGCCATTGAGAGAATAGTGCCTCACGTGTTATATGGAGTCATCGGTTTCACAAATTAACCGATGTGGGACTTTTTGTCACTTCACAATCGCCCTCATGTGCAGTTGTGCCCTGCAGCTACACGTGGAAACTTCAGACCCACCCTCAATGCGAAACCTGCTCTGATTCCATGTTAGAAAATCATGACATGATAACATTCTTCAGGTAGAACTCACTCTCAAAAGCTAGCTATTGAGAAGGTGCCTCAAGTGTCATATGAGTCACTGGTTTCACAAATTAGCCGATGTGAGACTTTTTGTCACTTCACAACTAATATGTTCAGTCTCTAAAGAGGGGATTGACATATAAATGTTTGTGCAGAAGACCAACATGCAAAAATTTGATTTTACAGGGACAATAGGCAAATTTTAGTTCTATAGTAGGATGAATATATAAATGTTGAATAAATAAAAAGCTGCTTCTTAAATTTTCAAGGGCCATTCACCTTCCCACCTTGATTGTGGACTAAAGTGTCTAAAAATTTAACTGAGAAGATATTTACATTCCATCAAGATCACAATTTTGGTCTTTTGGGTCATCATGTTAGAAGTTAAAGACCATGACTTCTACAAGCTATCAATCTGTATTAAACATCTCTTATTTACTATCATGGGTTGAAAAAGGGAATGCAAGGCCTAAAACAATGCCCCTCAAAATTCGTATAGACCCTTTTTTAATCTCATGTAGATTCTTGTTAAAAACTCAATTTTAAATATCAGTGCTCCAATACAATTTATATAATGAACTAAACTAGAATTCCCTATCAACTACCATTACAACATGACGAACTCATAATAAAGAACTTGATAGAAAATTGCACGTGATAGAAAATTTCATCTAATGAATACCTTTCAAGCCATACCTCTAAGTTGAAAATTGATCAAATGTTAATTTGTGAAACCATCATCTGACTTCACAACAAAATATCAGAATTTCACATTGCAACTACATCAACAGCCATGGAGCTCTCTCTCTCTGTAACAGTGATATTGTGGACTTCCTCTCATGTTTTGCTTATTCATCCACATGAAAGGATAGCACTTTCTCATATACATTTTTTCAAATAGTCTCAAGGAAAAGTCCTCTCATATGCTTCCCATCTCCATCCCTACTTGCACATGCACTAGTGTTTGCTACTGGCTACTTGATTTGCATTGCTTAGAGATTTGCATAGGCTTAGACACTATGAAAAACTTTTCAAACTAAACATCCAAATCACACCATTAAGATTTTAGGCAAAGATAACTTATAATCCCTAAAAAATAGGCATAATTACATTGAAAAATCAGTAACTAAACATTCAAATTGCAACACCCAGATCTTAAAAAAGCTTGTGATATGTATTTCCTCAAAACAGGCATTATTACTGGCCAATAAAGCAGGTAACTTCTTTCCAATTTTTCCATTAGGAAGCCACTGATGGAATTGTAAGTTACCTATCGGAGAGAAGGTAGCATTAGAGACTTGCAAATTTCACCTAGGGGCCAACAATAGAATTTCAAAAAAAAAAAAAATCTTATTTGAAGTCTTTTTGCACAATCAAAAGTTTTGAAATTATTGGAGGGGGCATGGTAGCCCCTTCTAGATCCATCCCGGGTTGGATATTACAACCTCAATATACATCTTGCTTATTCTAGATATTATATTGAAAGGAGAGACGAGGAGAAAACATTTATTGCTATTGGGAGTGGGAACCCAGACTCCGTGCTTGAACATGGATCTTTTGGTTGGAGTGTGACACAAAACTATGATAGGTGCAATTCGATTCTTTTATATTCTAGAGTCAGTATATTTGGTGAACCCAAGCAATATTATTGATACCAGGTTCCTACTAGATGATAAATGATCCTACGGAAATTTGTTTGAGAGTTTTATTCTCATCTCAATATTAGAAGAAAAAAATTAACCCCTCAAAGCTGTCTATCTTAATTAGCAATCTATGCTATCTTTGTTCAGGTCCCACTAAGATTGCAAGGATAAATTAACAGGCTTCGTCTGCACACAGCATCTTTTCCATTTTAATCATCAAATATATGCTCTAGTCCCTCTAGGCGCCACAACCCCTTCTATAAGAGTTATGTGCATATCGCCCATCAAGCCATCACAAATGGTGGCATCAACGAAACAATGATGATTACAACAGAGAGAGTTATAAAGTGACAATCTTAAAAAATTAAAAATAAAACAACTACCAACATTAATAAAAAAAAAAAAAAAAAGTTGGCTTTGAAGGGCACATTTCTAACATGTGAGGTATAAGGAAATGAAAAAGAAACAACACAGTGGGTTTTTTTTTTGAGAGCATAGGCAAGAATGTACTTTATTAAAAGAAGCTAAAGATACTGTCAAAGAGTTCGGACTTGTATAAGAGGGTTATACAAGACTGTTCATCCATACATAGAGCAGTAAGCAAAGTTCATGGAAAGACAAATTTTCAAATGAAAAAATACCCCTTTCCCAATACACCCTAACACAATGGTGTTTCATTAAGACTAAATATAAAAAAAGGGTGTATTGACTAAACTGCTATGTATACCAAGTATTTGAAAGGCTCCAATCCATGCAATAAATCCTCAAACTCAAAATTTTAATGAATAAAAACGCAAGACGTCCTAGAGGCTGGGAGCAGGGATTAACCTTTGAAGGGCAAGATGTAGGAAGCGTTATAGAATTTCCTGTCTCCAACTCTGGAAAAACTTTAAATCTGAAGATAAACACTCTTAGCAAAACTGACACAAATAATGGACTCATATATGACTATTAAAAATAAAATAGAACAAAAAGAAACCTACTTCATTCTGATAATACAGAATTCAACAACAAAACTGAATATGACGAAGGGCATAAAATTTTGCATCAAACATTGATCAAACTCTCAAAAAGGTAAATCAAGCCCGTACATCACAGACACAAGGCATTTTATCTTGCCAATCTAATGAGACCCAAACAATTGATCATGGTGACAGGGCTGTTGTAGGATACGGTGTATCAAGCAAGAAAATACTACATAACCCCATTATTCCATACTCACACATGTTTGCATTTCCGGCATTCATATTGGCGTTCCCCTTCAATCATCTTAACAGCTCCAGACCTGATGACAGTACCCTTGAGAGTAAGAAGAATCCCTCGGTGCTTCACTCTCAGGAGCCCAATTCTCGGGAAGGTCTCTACAAACATTTTTCCCCAATACCCAACAGCATGTATTTATTAATTTTTAAAAGCAATAATCACATAAATGAAAGAATCTGATCTATAGATGGCAAGCTCACCAGGAAATTCTAGGGGAGACCCGCAGATGTTGATCCTGACATGCACAAATTCCTTGAGCTCCACAGCCTTAGGATCCTTGAATCCCTCCAAGACAATGCCCTGCAGTTTTTTTTTTTTTTTTTTGTGGAAGATAAGTATGTATATTTGTGTCATTGTGGAATATCTAAATGTGTGCAGAAGGAAAAAGCGATATTTGTAAAAATGCCCTCAGAGGTGTTTGTTGAAATGACAAAGAGAGAACACTTAAAGAAAAGGCAATGAACCACATCAATGCATTTGGGATGTTTATCAAAAGGAAGTCTAAGGGCTAGAGCTGACTGTGGCAATGTCCCTAGAGCGTTTCCAAAATAACAAAAGGAAGTTTCAGGCTTTGATGGTCTAAACCGGGCTTGAAGAAAAAGCAAATGGGACTGGAAGGAGAATGAGGAGTACCTGAGCAAGCCGAGCGGCATCATCAAGGAGTGAAATAAAGGATGTGGGTTGTGAGAAGACAAGGTGGGCCCGCGCAGGATCGGCGTCGATCAGATCTGCAAAGCTGATTGGGAGAAAGACGGGAGTAAGAGTATTAAAAAGAAATTAAAGAGATAAAAGGAAGGCTTACATGAGAGGGGAATTTGGCTTACTCGACGAGAAGAGGGTAGTGGAGTAATGGGTCTTGGGAGAGGAGAATAGACCGCAGCTGTTGAGAGTGATGGCGAAGGAGAAAGTGAGCGAAGGCGTGAATGTGATCGGACGCCATGAACGATCGGAGTAGAGAAGGACGACAGGGCGATGAGGTTATTTTTGGCGGGAAGAAGTGAGAAATGATCCGTTGAGAACTCGGGAGAGACGATTGAGTCTAATTTTTTTAATAAATTGAGATATCAGATGTCTTGACAAGCATATAATATAAATTTATTTAATTATTGATTTTTTTTAATCTTTCTATAAATTCAATGTAGACTTTTGTAATTGAATTATCGAATTTAAAAAAAAATCTAAAAACTTGTATTTTTAATTTCAATTTTTCATTTTCATGCCTCCATGTGAGATAGATGGGTAAATTTTAATATTTAAATATATCATGTGTTAATTTATAAAGTAAATTACATTTTAATGTAAAAAACATTTAGAACGTAAGTCCATATCACTAGCTATCAAGTACAATTGTTGAGAATCAAGAGAGAACAAATATTAGTTGAAGTTTGATATATATTTTTTGGATTGAACTCTAATGTATATTGATAGAAATAGAATAGGGTCCTCGAGCCTAAAGTGTAAAAATGTTCGATGGTCAATTATCAATCCTTATTTTGGGAGGTCTTGGAATTAAGCCCTCCTCAACATAAAAATGGTCATTCCACTTAGTTTTGTACCCGGTGTGTGAAGATTGAAAGGTTTACACATGCTCCAAAAATTAGTCAGGTGAAACGTCTGAAAAATTCAGGTGGGATGTTTGGATACTTTAATCTACAAAAAAAAAAAATATCTAAATGCAAGCTTAATTTTGCTAGATGCATTTATTTAGATAGTTCAAAATATGTATATATTTATGAATTTATGGCGTTATTGGATCAATATTAAATTAACATAATAATAATCATCCAAAACTCAAAATATTTTGGCAACTAAACTCTCAATCATATATTTATGAGCATGTATACATACATAAATAATTAAGTTGTCGAATAATAAGAATTCTTCATTAAGTGTTATTAACAATTATTTTATCTTGACTCTAAAATTTACAAGATATAAAATGTTAATACATACACAAAAGCTATTACTAACAATTGTTTTATCTTGACCCTAGATTGGCTTGCCGGTCAAAAACCTCCCATGATGTGGGGGTCTTGAGATCAAGTCATATTCAATACAAAAAGGCTACTATCCGTAGGCTGAACTCGGTACGAATGAATTAGGAGATTTACACATACCCCAAGGATCCAAACATAAGGTTTACCAAGCGAGGTAATGACAAGTTCATTGGAATTTTTTTTTTTTTTCAATATTAGACTTACAAAAAAACTCACAATGATCATATTATCAAGTCATGCTTTCTAAATACTCAAAATTTAAAGATTAAAAAATTATTTAAACTGATCAAGTCTAAAATCATAGCTTGATTAATTTAATCAAAGTGATTTTTATTAAGTCATATAAGATAAAACTTCCCAATGGACCAATCAACACCCCATTTAATAGGTCTCATACCTAAATGTGTACGTTAATACTCTCTCTCTATATAAAAGATCATTTCACTTGAGACAACTCTCTCAAGTCATATATTATGTACCCACTGATATTTTTTATATTTGTACTCTTACACATCATCCATCCACATAATTCGATACTCATAGAAGAAAACTCAATCTCATAGTAACTAGAGACTTATGTATTTCTTGAAAGAAAGTAATTCTGTTTGAAAAAATTATGTTCACATTCGATGTTTGTATCAATTTTTTTTTTAAATGAATGAAGCATTGTCTTAATCGGTGAGGAAAACTCGGTCTTCCATTGTTACATTTTTTTCATTCCCCCTTTAGAAATGAATCTCTATAATTGGAAAATGACGAGGATGCTACTATTTTTTTTAATAAAGGACACGTTGCATTTTTTCTACTATTTAAGTGATAACAAGTGAACAAAAAGACAAACACATTAATCTCTTATTATAAAAAAGACCTGATTTTCAAAATGGAAAATGTCTCAAAAAAAGAGAGAAGAATATAATTTTTCATGTTTTTCATTTTTCATCAGTTAGAAAATGACAAGCATACCCTTGAAGGGAACTAAGCGTGCTTGGGGTAAATAACTTCAGCCTTTTAATGTTCCTGAGAGAAGGGTGACAATGTAATTATCCAAATTAGCATAAGTCATGAGTCCTGTAATTGAAATAACAATTGTATATACTTTTAGGTGGCCATTTAGACACCCGACTTTTCTTTTAACAGATACGCTATTTTAAAATTTTGTGTGAAATTATCATTTTGACGCTCAGCTTTAAAAAAAAATGACTAATCCTCTACACAAAATTGAGGGGTGAAATAGTAATTTCATACGAAAATTTTAAAATCGAATGTCTCCTAAAAGAAAAGTCGGGTGTCTAAATGGCTACCTACATCTTTAGATTTTCAATAAATGTAATTTTATCATTACTATTCAAAGCTATTTGCAATTGTGTCCTTGTGCCAATATATGAGTAATTTTTAGGAATAATAAAATTTTGGTTACTGTAGGGGCCACTTATGCTAATGTCAATATATATCATGGAAATGAGTTGGATGACTAGCCAAGCACATAAATAAAGATTAAATGTAGTTTGATCCTTATCTAATCATATTATTCTTTTGATAGTAATATAGAAAAAATATTTTTATAAATCATTAATATTTATGACCCATATGACAAGGTTAGAATAGAAAAATGAAGGCAAAACTTTAACTATCATGTTTACATCTCAAATTAAATGTAAAGGATTAAATTAAAATAAAATGAAAATGCATTAATTTTTTTAAATCAGCCAGTAATAAAAGGACCTGAAAACGAAAAATACCCTATTTTTCTAAAGCAAATAATTTTAAATAATTTGTTAATGCCATCACAAATACTTTCACTCAATCTTAACTATTCCATTTTTACCTTCGCATAGAAACACATTACATCCTCTAAATGTTAGAGTTGAAACTGTTGTGGGCCAGCCCCACTAATGGGCCTATTGGGCTTAGCCCAATAGGGTGACTTATATATTATTGTATTCCTGTGTAAGACACAGAGGAGAGGGATTAGAGAGAGAGTGAGAGACAGAGAGATCTGAAAGGGAGAGACCTTGTAATCCTCTGTACTTGTTTTTCCTACATAGTAGATTTGATCTCGCTCCGTGGACGTAGGCGTTCCAGCCGAACCACGTAAATCTTCTGTCGTGTGATTTGTGTGATTGTGTTTGCATTAATTAATCCCTAATCCTCAACAAGTGGTATCAGAGCTTAAGGTTATCGGATTCAGACAAGGTTCAGTCGAATCAGAGTCGGTAAAAATCACACAGACCGTCGGAGAACTTCGGACGGAAAATCAACCGCGTCGGCTGAAGACGATATTGTTCATCGATTAAATTTTTTTTTACCGTGAACGGACTGTTCACAGATCTGAAAGAAAAAAAAAAAATTATCGATCTGCTGAGAGCAGGTCGGCTGACGGTGGTTAGCAGCGTCGGTGGAAAAGGGGTTTTCATCAAGTGGAATCGCAGCAGCAGAGAGCCGTGAGCAAAAGCCGAGAGCGGCAGCTAGCGGGAGTGAGACGGAAAAACAGCAGAAGAAAAGGTTTTTCTCAGATCGCCGGAGCAGCAGCGGCAGATCTGTGTTTCCAAACGAAGATCTGAAGTGCAGCAGGCAGCCAGTTTTTCGTTTTTCAGTTTCGAAGGAGAAGAACGGCAGTCGACAACCAGATCTGGTCTTAGGGCATCAAACTCACCCAGATCCGAGACTCAGCCAGAGAGAAGAACGCCGGTATTTCGGAGGTAATCACAAATCAGATCTGAACTGATCTTTGCATCAAGAAAGGTTCAGATTCTGTTACAGAAAAAAAAAAAAAAAACGCAGAAAACTGCAGAGAAAACAGAGGCGACTCCGATTGAGATCTGCGGCAAAGCAAAGAGCGGCAGCCAGCGGTAGCGGTGGCAAGAAGCGCTGCAAACAGCAGCGGCGAATGTCTCCATAGATCCGCCAGATCTGAGACAACCAGCGAGAGGCATCTTCGCCCCTAACAGCCAGCGACAAGGCTGTTCCGATCTGAGACCTGCGGCAAAGCAGAGAGTGGCAGCGGTGGTAATCGCAGCGGAAGTGACGAGGATTTCAGCCGGCAGTGGAGCAGCAGCACCAACCCCGGCCAGATCGTCGGAGACCAAGAAGAATAAATTTTTTTTTTTTTCGTGAACCGATCTGTTCACAGACCTGAGAAGAGAAAGCAACCAGGTGCCGGCGGTTCCCGTGAACGGACTGTTCACAGATTTGAGAAGAAGGAAAAAAAAAAAAAAACAGTGGTCCGCAGGACCACCATTTTCTGTACACCCGCGGGACCACCAGTTCAGGTGCACCCGCGAGACCACCATTTCCAGTGCACCGAGGGACTACAGATTCAGGTACTCCTGCAGTGGGAAATCAACGGTCCAGATTTGTTTTGCAGTTTCCGGAGTCACCGGGACTCGGAATTGAGATCCGTCTTCGCCTATACGATCGTGGTAGTGAGATCTACACAGTGACCGGTGTGGATCTAGTTTCTGGAGAGTTGACAGTGAGCGCCAAGCAGTGGTGTTTATAGAAAGGAGATCAGCTGAGTTTTTTTTTTCCTCTTATTTTTCATCACTGTCATTTACTTTTTTACACCTTATTCTGCTATGTGTATGATTGAACCACCCAAGTGGTGAGGAGTTCGGGGATATTTGGTTGGATGCTAATAGTAGATCTCTAGGTTTGTGCAGGGCTACAAATTTACACTGTTGGTTATTTGCTTCCGCATTTGTGCACAAACAGAACAGAGGACAGTGACAGAATGGCATCCAGTTCCAGTTCTACAGTCATGAAATTGGTACTGGGCAATTATCTCCTATGGAAGACCCGTATGCAAGATCTCCTGATTAAGCATGACTTATATTATCCCCTTTTAGGAGATGCATCTATGCCTGAAGATATGAAGGCAAAGCCCAAAGAATGGGAGTACAAGCATTGAAGGCTGTGAGCCTGATCAGGGAGTATGTCGATGACAGCATTCTTCACCATATCACAGCAGAAAAGAAGGCAGATGAACTGTGGACTAAATTGTCTACAATGTATGAGAGCAAGGCGCCAGTGAACAAAGCCTCTGTTATCAAGAGACTGGTGAAACTGACATACAATGAGAACATGTCAATGTCAAAACACCTCAGCAACTATCAGGGTATGGTGAACCAGTTGGCCAGTGCGAAGATCATATTTGCAGATGAGATTTTGGCTCTTCTTCTCATGGCGACACTACCAGATTCTTTTGAGACTCTGGTGATTGCTTTGAGTAACTCTGCACCCGGTGGCGAGCTATCCTTAGAGACAGTTAAGGAGTCATTGATGAATGAAGAGATGAGACGGAAAGAAAAGGGCATCGTAACTTCTTCTTCCGGAGCATATGTGTCACAGGATAGGGGCAGAAGACATAAAACTCATGGTCGACAGGACCATAGAAGCAAGAGCAGACCCGATGGAGGTCATAGATCTCAGAGCAGAGGCAGAGACAGCAAAAAGTGTTTTCACTGTGGCAGAGCAAGGCACTTTAAGAATCAGTGCAGGGTGTGGAAGAGAGAAAATAATCAGACTGTGCAGTATCAGGCACGAAAGCCAGATTCTTCAGACACCACGGTTGCCACATGTCAGGAGCAGCGTACTCTTGTCATAGTGACCACCAGTGAGGGGGAGTCTGTCCATTACCCCCTCCTCATCTGAGTGGGTCATTGACACTGGTGCCACTTATCATTATACGTCTCACAGGAGCTTCTTCTCCACGTATACATCCGGAGATTTTGGAACAGTTCGGATGGGCAACTCTGCATGTTCCCCTATCACTGGAGTTGGGAACATTACTATGAAGACTAGTCATGGCTGTGAGATTAGTTTGAAGGATGTAAGACATGTGCCAGACATCAGATTGAACCTCATTTCTGCGAGGGTACTCGGCACAGAGGGATACATCAGTACATTTGGCGAGACCGATGTAGGATCAGCAAGGGGTCGCTTACCATGGCACGAGGGGTGATCAGAGATTACCTGTATGTTTTGACCGGCACGGTTTGCACCGGTCAGATTCACGCAATGCAGAGAGAGATTGTTTTCTCTCAATGGCACCGGAGACTTGCACATCTGAGTGAGAGAGGGCTGCAGATTCTTCAGAGGAAAGCCCTTATTCCACGGACTGAGTGCACCCGGTTAGACAGTTGCGAGCATTGCATCATGGGCAAGCAAACAAGAGCTTCCTTCAATCTAAAGGGCCACATAAAGGCCAGGAAGCTAGACCTAGTATACTCAGACGTTTGTGGACCGATAGAGGTGGAGTCATTGGGCAAGAACAAGTACTTTGTTACCTTTATTGATGATTCTACGAGAAAGTGCTGGATTTACTTTATGAGATCCAAGGATCAGACTTTCTCATTCTTCCGTGAGTTTGTTGCCTCTGTGGAGAGAGGGACGGGTAGAAAACTGAAATGTCTGAGGACCGATAATGGTGGAGAGTACACATCGGGAGAGTTTAAATAATTCTGCAAGAAGCACGACATTCGACATGAGTTGACAGTGCCAGGGACTCCCCAGCATAATGGTGTAGCCGAGTGCTACAACCGCACCATTGTTGAGCGAATGCGTTGCATAGTTCACAACGCAAATCTACCCAAAAGATTTTGGAGCGAAGCAGCGAGGACAGCAGTATACCTCATCAACCGCTCACCATCAGCTCCCTTAAATGGTGAAGTGGCAGAATGTTTGTGGACAGGCAGAAAAGTTTCCTACAAACATCTCAGAGTTTTTGCTGCGTTTGCTATGCACACATCCCTGATATGTCAAGGAAGAAATTGGATGTAAAGTCGACATTGTGTGCATTTATTGGTTATGGTGGTCCAGAATTCGGATACAGACTGTGGGATCCAGCTCAGCAGAAAATGTTCAGGAGTCGAGACGTGGTATTCGTTGAAGATGAATTCTTCAATGAGAAGAATAAACCCACATATTCCAGTGACCTAGATCAAGGTCCCATCTCCACTCCTGACACATCTCAGTCAACAGCAACACCTTCTCCTTCACCTGCACCGCCAGTCAGTCAGTCAGACGACAGTGGGTCAGATGTTCCTTCTAGCAGTCACAGTGACAGTGTTAGTGGGCCAGCAGATACGTCTACAGATGAGACAGTTAATGAGCCGGTACATGATACAGTTGAGGACACAGTGGAGGATGATCAGGACAGAGATAGACAGTTGAGTGAGGGGGAGCATCCCCCCAGTACTTCTACATCGGAGGATGTTATACCTCCTAGGAGATCTGTTAGAGAGCATAACCCATCCAGGAGATACCCAAGTTCCGATTATGTGTTGATGACCAGTGAGGGGGAGCCTGAGAGTTACTCAGAGGCTATAGGCGACAAAAACAGAATTCATTGGGGGAAAGCTATGGTAGAAGAGATGATGTCTCTTAAAAAGAACAACACATATGAGTTGGTTGATCTACCAGTTGGCAGGAAGGCCCTACAGAACAAATGGGTCTTTCGGGTGAAAAAGGATGGAGAAAAAGTTCTGAAGTATAAAACCCGCTTAGTGGTGAAGGGCTTTGGAAAGAAGAAGGGAGTGGACTTCGACGAGATATTCTCACCAGTGGTGAAGATGAGCTCCATACGAGTTATGTTAGGCTTAGCCGCGAGTCTAGATCTTGAGATTGAACAGATGGACGTGAAGACTGCATTTCTTCACGGTGACCTAGACGAAGAGATCTACATGAAACAACCCGAGGGGTTTGAGTTGAAGGGCAAGGAGAATCTTGTTTGCCGACTCAAGAAGAGCTTGTACGGACTGAAACAGGCACCGCGGCAATGGTACAAGAAGTTTCACTCTTTCATGACAGGACAAGGATACAAACATAGTTCAGGTGACTCATGTGTGTATTATCAGGAGTTCAAGGGTGATCAGTTCATCATCCTGTTATTATATGTGGACGACATGCTGATATTTGGAAAAAGTTCCGAATTGATCAAGCTATTGAAGGCAGACCTGTCAAAGGCGTTTGACATGAAAGATCTTGGCCTTGTTAGACAGATTTTGGGTATGGAGATTCACAGAGATAGAAAGAAAAAGAAGATTATCCTGTCTCAAGAGAAATACATTGAGAAGGTCTTGGAGAGATTCGGCATGAGGGATTGCAACTCCGTTAGCACTCCTCTCGCCGCTCACTTCAAGCTGAGTAAGGAATGTTGTCCTTCATCAGAGACAGAAAAAGACAAGATGAGTCAGATTCCATATCAGTCGGCAGTTGGTAGTCTCATGTACGCGATGGTTTCCACGAGACCAGATATAGCACATGCAGTTGGATTGGTGAGCAGATTTATGTCAGACCCAGGACATGATCATTGGGAGGCAGTGAGATGGATCTTCAGATACCTACGAGGTACATCGAGTATGGGCATCATGTTTGGTGGAGACCCTTTTATTACAGGCTACACAGATGCAGATATGGCTGGTGACCTTGATGGTCGCAAGTCCACTTCTGGTTATCTTTTCACATTTGCTGGAGGAGCCGTCAATTGGCAATCCAAGTTACAGAAGTGTGTAGCACTTTCTACGGCAGAGGCAGAGTACATTGCTGCTATAGAAGCTGGGAAAGAGATGGTTTGGCAAAAGGGATTTCTTCGGGAAATAGGCATCAAACAGGAGGACTACACAGTGTATTGTGACAGTCAGAGCGCCATCGACTTGAGTAAGAATGCCATGTATCACTCAAGAACGAAGCACATTGATTTGAGATATCATTGGTTGAGAGCAGCTATTGAAGAGAAACAGATCAGTGCAAAGAAGATCCATACAGACCACAATCCAGCAGACGCATTCACCAAAGTTCTTTCAAAGAACAAATTTGAGTTCTGCGTAGGGGCATCTGGCCTCTACAGAAGATGACATCCATGTCAGAGTGTTCTCCTCCTCCTGGGGCTGGAGGGGGAGATTGTTGTGGGCCAGCCCCACTAATGGGCCTATTGGGCTTAGGCCCAATAGGGTGACTTATATATTATTGTATTCCTGTGTAAGACACAGAGGAGAGGGATTAGAGAGAGAGTGAGAGACAGAGAGATCTGAAAGGGGAGAGACCTTGTAATCCTCTGTACTTGTTTTTCCTACATAGTAGATTTGATCTCGCTCCGTGGACGTAGGCGTTCTAGCCGAACCACGTAAATCTTCTGTCGTGTGATTTGTGTGATTGTGTTTGCATTAATTAATCCCTAATCCTCAACAGAAACTTGGGTTGGATTTTAACTCGGCCCACATGATCCAACATGAGAAATCATCAGATTGGATTATGTATTTATAAATTTAGAGTTGGGTCAGGTTGAGCAAAGCTCAAAAATTTTAAATCAATCTGGTTCGATTCAAATTGACCGGACTTGAGTCAAATGTTTACAGTATGAATAACACCACAGCTAGTAAATAATGTAAATCAGGAGTGAAAATTTCAGTATTGGCCGATACGATATACCATATGGAGAAGAAAAATCCAGAGACTATACGTAAGACAATCTTCATTGATGAAGATAGAGAGATTAGTATAAGAGTCAGTGACAGATTCCCTCATCACTTTAAAACAAATATTTTCTAATTTAATATAAGTTACGAAGTTGAGAGTTGATATTAAAAATATGAAATTGAGAACTCAATGTACAGATTTGAATAAAAGATAAAAGGTTATGGGAGAACTGGAAAAGTAGAAATTTAAACAGAGAATTTAAATAGATGGAATTTAGGTATTTAAAGAAGACGATCAAGTTGGGTCACTCACATCCCCATCTTGTATTATATGTGGAATTTTTAAGCAAGGAATTGCTTTCTCCTGGTGATGCAGCACGGGCATCAACTCGAAAAATCAGAATAATCAAAATCAATTCAAAAAATCAAAATTAATTTCGAATTGAAAACCCGATCAAGAATAGAAGAGATTTAGAAATTTTTTATTTATATTTATTTCTATTGTTTTTTTTTTAAGATTAAATTTATTTAGATTTATTTCCGTATCAATGGATTAATAAAATCATTATTGGGATTTTCCCATCTCTTCTCCTCTCTTTCTTCCTTCTTTTCTACGGTACGGGTGGATTTCCGTTTGGTTTCTTCTCCTCCTCCCTGCTTCTTCTTCTTCCTCTCTTCTCAAACCCTATTCTCGTGGATTCTTCTTCTCTCTCTTCCTCTTCCTCTTCCTTTCCTGCAGAACTACAAGGACTCAGCCTTGTATTGATCGTGCAGCCGTGCGTTAACACAGACCCATTCCCTACTGCCATTGCTGTTTGGTTGCTGCCTCTTCTTCAACCTTTTTCATCCTTCCTCCTCTCAGCAGTGCCGCCTGCATCCAGCCGTCTACCGACGCTCAGACTCTAACTGCCTGAGTTCTAATCGGCGCCACAAGCACCTTGCTGTCGCTTTGTGCTTCTCTGCTTCAGATCAGCCACACCTACAATCCTTCCCCATCATCCCAACCTTCCATCTCTGTTCCCTGTTCACACCACCGAAACTTCATCCAAACCCCAAGTCCCTTTGAGCCAATAGACCCAATTTCCCTTTGTATGAAACCCATTAACCCACCGTCCCTTTCATATTCTTTAATCCTTAATCCCCACTATTTAATTTACACCATACAACCATCTCTTTATTAATCCCATTAATTCCACAATCTTCCCTATTTAACATATTACCTATTGAGTCTGGCTTGAACCCAACTCAAACCTGTCTCATCCTTTTAACCCGATTCTACCCACTGCATCACTTGACATTCCAATTCAGATCTCTTAAATTTGATAAACCTTTAATATAAATATTCAAACATTGATAGTGATTCATATTTTTTCTTGGTTTGAGCAAGATTCCTAGTTATGTAATCTGTGTCATATGATCACGAATAACACATGCATATTAGACAAAATTCATCTAATTAACCTAACGAAGACAGAATTCATAACATTAGTTTTTTCTAATATAATTAAAATCATAAACTAATAAAATATCCTACACTAACAATATTCGTTATCTCTACCAAAATAAAAGTACAGGTGATTTTTCAATAGTAAAATAACTTGATACATACAATCAACACAGTAATAACAAATTTTATAGGAAATAAAACTGCGGATTCAGAATTACGTCCATGTATAAACAGATGAACTCACTAAGCTACTAAGAAAAAAGTGTAAATCTCACATTCTAAAGGTCGATTGACGATGTGGGACTTCACTGATACTCGTCTTTAACGCCCTCTACGCCCTTTGATATCATGTTAAACATATGGGTAGAATTCATCCCTAAAACAGATGTGGGAATTTGCTAATACTTGCAACTAAACAATTTACGTCCAAATTCTGTAATATACTCTACAGAAATTTATAGGTCAGTATCATCAAGGCAAAAGACATGAAATAGAAGAGGGAATTCACCTTCTTCTCCTTCTCCAAGCCGGCTTGTGAATTCTCCTACGAAGACATATCATATTTCCAAGAAGGACTGGACTAGGAAATCTTTACGTCAATGTATCATATTCTCTTACTTTCAAATCTGACCTTCACGTAAAGATTGCCCATATCAGTCTCTCTTGTAAAATGAATTTTGACGACCATGTATCCAGATGAGAGGGAGAGGGAGAGGGAGACAATACTGGTCTGATTTCTCAGCCAGAGAGGTCTGCAACATGTTGCAGTAAACTTCTCTTCACGAGAACTGCAGTTGGGTTTTGCGGAAAGAAAATAAAATAAATCTGTTTATAAGAAAAATCTACCAACTACCTAACAAGAAAAAACCTCTTACCTTGGAGCCGACCCTCCTTCATATTAATCCTAAACTATAATTGGGAAGTATAAATAAAATCTGATACCTACTTTGACTAGAACTCAAACATCCCACCAAGCTTCTAAATTAAAATTAGATATAGGATTAGATAACTACTGCTGCAACAACGACCGGATGGTGGGTTGTTTATTGCCGACACGCTGTTCAGCTCAATGGGCCATAGGGCCTGACTTTGCTGGGCCTGCTCTTGGATCTGGCTTGTTCAGACTTGGGCTGAGCTGATTTCATGGGTTTGAAGCAGGGGTTAAAATCTCGGCGGATACGGTAAGTATCAGCCAGAAAAAAAAAAAAGGCCGATTTCTTCCTTTTTTTAAAAAAAAAAAAACTAATATCGGTTGCGGGTCCGGTCGATATCTCAGCCGATATTTTCCCATATTGGACGAATATCGGCCGATATTTATATATTTTAATTTTTTTTAAAAACAGCCTTTTTATTTTTTTAAATGATTTTTTTCAAAAATAAAAAGGTCACCGAGATTTCTGAAAAAAAAAAGGAATTTTGAAGAGAGAGAAAATTCGGCCGAGATCTTGGTCCGATATTTAATCTCACCCTAAAATTCAGTGGAGCCGAATTTTTGACCCCTGGTTTGAAGTTGATAAAACTCATTCCTGTCGGTCTTTCAATGGGCTATGATCTTGTCTTCATCAATACCGATGTCCGCATTACAACCACAGATCAATCACACACAAAAACATAGAGATTTACGTGATTCGGCAAAATCTGCCTACATCTACGAAGCGTGATGCATGATTCTATTACGAAGAAAATCACCGTACAAATTGTTACAAGGATTACTCAACCCTTTCGCCATGTCCCATTCACAGTTTCTCTTTTTCTCTTTCTTATTAACAAAGAAAACTCACATAACTGAAAATCCTAAAGAAAAAGAACCCTTATATTAGTGAGCATTACATAAAACACTTGAATCATGATCCAAGCAGTACGTGAGATCACTTTTGTAGGATTAAAATCGGATTGGGTCGGGTTTCTTAAAACTCGACCCGAGTTATTGACCCAAAAATCTCGACCTGACCTGATTTGAATTCTAACCCGATTCAATCCAAATTCTGACGCAACCCGCATTCTAAACCTATTTTAACTGAATTAGATCGGGTCGGATTAACTTGAAAATTCCACAACCCGACCGACCCGAATTCTATGCAGTTTTTTGTTTTCTCAACCTAACATGACCCGCTGACTTGACTAGCATGACCCGACCCGCACGATTTCTCAGGTCGGGTCAAAACCCGACCCTTTTCAGCCCTAACTTTTTGTTCAACAACGTTATGGATCAGTAGTTTTTTTATGGGTTAATTAAATGTGTAGTTGTCGATTTTGTTTTAGACAGTTTTAAAATCCCGCCTCTCGCAACAAATTCAGTTTTTTACTTTAACTAAATCTAGATCGGTTATCCTTAAAAACTTTTTTTTTTTTTTTAATTCAATTCTGTGAAACTCTCAATGATCCACAATATTGCGGTCAGTTTGCCAAAGTTTTGAAAATTATTAAGATGAGACTGTTGGACTATTTTCTCGTTCATAATTATCATTAGTGTGATTATTAACTTTTTTATATTTTACATGCTTTGTATTTAATATATTACATTTTATAATTATTTACCTATTATTATATTTTAACTTATTTGATATTAACTAAATAATTAATTACTCAATTAAAGATATTTATATATCATGTAGATGTCACGGATATGATCTAATTTGATCATGTGATTCACTTCACCTTTAAAACAGAGATGTCTAGATGCTTAGCAAATTTAAAAATTATATATAACAAAATTATAAATTATAAAAAAATATAATACAAAATATAAAAGTAATAGTACAAAGGACGATAATAAATAATTAAATTAAAAATTAAATACTACCTTTTAATGAATAAAGAATAAGAAATGATTAAAGTAGGGAAATGATTCGTGCCCACCCACTTTACACAAGGTGCAACCCCGTTTAAGCCAAATTCCAATTTTACCCCGCTTATTTTTACTCTTTTTTTGCCCGGCATCCGCATTTTTTTTCTCTCCTTCCCCTGCTTCCGTCCTGGTCCATTTTATTTCTCAAAGCCGTATTTTTCTTCTCCCATTCAGCGAGACATGCAACGTGCACTGTGGGAGTGGGATTGAAGCACCGTCTGCAAGTTTGGTGAATGGAAATTGGGTCTAGGAGGATTCAGTTTAAATGGGTTGTGGAGATGAAAGAGCTGGGAATAGGATTAATTTAAAGAAAAAGGTGAATGAGTGATGGGATTTAGGAATTGGGTGGTGCTGTTCTACACGAACAGAGACAGAGTAAAATGGGTGTTGCTTGGGGCATTGGTTGGATCTGGAGACGGGTATGATGAAAGAGTTTGGCAAAGTTGCAGGGAATGGGTTGAGTGAAGACTATGAATGGAAGTGAGGGATGATTGGGTTTGATCTGGGCCCAACCTAATAAAAGAAATACTTGTAAATTAGACACCTGTAAAAAAGATGAGAGAATATCTATTAAGATGGTTTGGGCATAAGAAGACCCAAAACAGCCCATTAATAGAACCAAAGGATCATAAGTAGGAGATAATGGGAGAAGGGGAGACCATAAAAGAGTAAAGAACATGATTTTCACAATTTGGGACAGAAACACAAATAAAAAGAAACTGACCACAAATACATGGCACAAATGGTTTTGATGATGATGGAGATCTAAGGTACAAATATCGGTCGATACATATCGTATTGGCCGATATATATCGATTTTTTAAGACTGAGTAATATCGACCGATACGATAAGTATCGACCGTACATACCGAATATCGGCCACAATATCGGCCGATATTAATAAATATCGGTATTTAATTATTTTTTTAATTATTTTTTTTAAAAACACCGATATGGTTTTTCACGGTTTTCAACGGTTCAGGTTTCACGGGTTCTCACGGTTTTTTGCAGTTTTTCACGGTTCCGATATCGGAGGAGAGAGAAAATGCCGATATCGGGATGAGAGATAAAAATATCGGCCGATATATCGGTTAAACCGATATTTTGACCCCTGATGGAGATGATGTTGACAATGACAAGACCTATCAAAGCTAGCTTCATAGGACCAGGGCCGGCCCTAGCTATAAGCAAAGTAGGCCGCAGCTTAGGGCCCCCAAAAGTAAATAGGACCCCCAAGTCCATAAACTTCTTTATTATATGTTAAATAGTTAATAATGCATACTAAAACACATTATTGTCCAGTTCGGTTAGAATGTTTGTTTTCTATTTAGGTGGCCTCGGTTCGAATTTTGGTTGAATTTTTAATTATTTTTTAACTAATAATTATTAAAATCCTCATTTTTATGAGTTTAATAATAATATTGAAAATTTATATGTTGATAATTTTTTTATTCAATTTAAAATGTGGATTTCTTAAAAAATTAAAATAATGATAGTAACAATTATAATAATAATTATTATAATCTTCATTTTTATTGAGTTTAATAATAATAATGAAAATAACAATAAATAATTTTTTAAAATATATGTATCATCTAAATAGAGCGAAAAAGAAACCTATATTTACTTGGTAATTTTGAATTAAAAATAATTTAAAGCTTTTAAAATTTGAAGAGATGAAAAAATTACTTAGATATTTCACACTTTTTAAAAAAAACTGTATGATTTTATTTTTTGTAAGTGTATAAAAGGTCAATTTTAAGAATTTACGTAGGGCTCCTAAAATCTCAGGACCGACCCTGCATAGGACATTTAAACTCTTTCGAAAAAGGACATCTGCAGTATAGCCTTCCGATCTGATTGACAGATGTGAACCATTAACTGGTAGTTTAACTTAATCATTGATTTTAATACAAAAAATACCTAATATTAAATGGCTAGGAATGGCTGTGGAGATCTGTTTGGAAAGAATCAAATCCACAAACACCATAGTATATGGAGGGGTCCCGTGGACCCGTCACATGACACCATGCATAGAGGGATTAATCTATTACAATTCGAGTTACTTCACAAGTTGCACTTGCAGGTCCATGAACCCCTTGCCAGATAGAGCCACCTAGTCAGGGATAAAGTTATTCAATGCAATGCAAACAAGGGAAGAAATTGATCATTCCCCAAACGAAGGTGAAATTTCAAATAGAATAATGTGTTGGGATTTCAATTTTGAATCCAAGACTAGAAAGCATGCAGCATGAGTGTTAGGTTCTGTGAAGTCTGATTATCAGTTATGTACTGTCGGTCCGGTCGTGAGTTGAGCTCTATAAATCCAATGGGGTAGTATGTATCTTTTTGTGAGAGAGAGTGAGCAAAAATTGTAGTAGGGGTCACGGCCGTATCTTCTTCGTCTGCCTTTGTGTATAGTGGATCTGGTTTAAACTCGTGGACGTAAATCTTTGTATCTTTGTGTGTGATTCATCTGTGTTCTGTTCTTCTAACTATTATTTGTGCGCTCCTAATTCCCAACAATAAGTAGCATGAAAAAGATCATATATCATGAGAATTGATTACGCTTAACAATGCCAGAATGCTACCTGATACAACTGATGTGGCCACTTAAGGGAACAAGCTTCACCAATAGGCACATGCAACAATTTTTTTTTTTGAAAGATAATTATATTATTCATAAAAAGAGGCTTTACAACAGAGACAAAGGGACCACAAAACTGGGCCAAAAGTCTGCTGCCCAAGCACCCACATATAAATTTTAATACAAATTCTAAATTACAATTAAGGTCAAGCCTGACCATCTCATCAACGATTGAGTTCGCCTCTCTATGGACCCACAAAATAGCAAAAGCAAACTCCAAGATAGAATGCCAAATCCTCTTAATTTTGTCCAAGAACCTCCAAGACAAATGGAGCATGGAACAAAATTTGAACTTCTGATTTCAATAGTCTCACCAACTTTTTCTGGATTTCCAGGGCAACATCGTGGATATCAATCTTCATTCCATCAAGTGATCCTAAGGTCCTTTTTACAGTATTAGCATTCTTGATTCTGTCATTACAGGATCTACAAACAGACAACTATTGCCAAGAGTATTCATCCATCCATGAACATGGCATAACACATGAAGATTGTTGTGCTTTCATGCGCATGTCTAACATTATGATAATGGAAGAGGTTTTAGGCTTAATGATTAACTAGAGTTTCCATTACTGCACAAGTGCACAATCATCATAGAAGTCCAGCAATATGAAATGATACAATTCGAAGATATTGTTTATTTATTAGCAACAAGCTTTCAAAAAGTCAAAAAAACAGAATCAAAATGAAATAAACAATAACTATGTGAACATTGACAGGAACAATTGAACCTTTTATGTTTTAATGGTAAAACTGTTAAACAAATTAACAGTAGAAACATTGAGGAAATAACATGTCAAGGAAACCGCAACTTTCCAAAAAAAAGAAGAAGAAGATGGTGGTGGTGGTAGTGGTGTGGTGTTGATGAATGTTATGGAAATCATGATACATAGTAACAAAATTGGACCAAACACTTCCCAACAAAAAATTATAGGAAGGTCTCCAAGGAAGAGGAAAATTGGTGAAAAATAAAAAAACAGAAACTCCAACATGGCCAAATCAGCAGCAGGAGAACAACACCTGCCGCCGTTTACTTTATCAGGGCTCCGCAGGAGAAGAAAGAAGCTTCGGGTCTACTTTAGAAGAAGCGAAGGTCCCCCCAACTCTAGTAAAGTCGCGGCGAGAAAGGGTTGGTTAAGAACTCTTGACTGTAAACCATAGCAAAAGTCACTCAATGGAGATGTTCGCCTTTGGAATGAAGATGGATGAGCTGGCACTTGAGCCTGGAACTGATGAAAATGTAGGCGGTCACTATACTGTTGGGGGGGGGGGGGGGGGGGGAGAGACATGACATCCAAAGCCATGTTGACCAGAAACAAGAAAAAAAAAAAAAGGAGTCCATGAAATACCTCCAGCACCTAGAACTTGTGTGATCTCTTGGATTTTGATCTCCTGATAATCATGACATACAATACTGCCTCTACTAACTGGAATTTCAAGCCTTCGCATGGTCTAGAGTCTGTAAAGAAAACATTTTATTTCATCCATTACAGAAGAATCCAAGGTGTACTTCTAAGAAACTATAACACCAGGATGGGATTAAATATCTCCCCGCAAATCTATTAAAAACTGGGAAAAAAATTCTAGGAGAAGGTCTTGGCTTAAGTGTTTATTGGCGTGTGTAATTAAGAGACAAGACCACTCTTGTTGAGGACCATACCAAATCAAAGCTCAGACGTTCTCCAGTTAAGGTATGATCCTTCAGCATTATAATTTGTTTTTAGATTTGATTCTCTGAGAAAAATGCAGGTCGACCAATTAAATGGGCCAAGGTCCTTTCAGCTGGGCATTTAAAAAAGATAGAGAATGCTTTGAGCAGACTCACAATCCATGAAGGTGATCCAGCAAGAACCCACATGGAAGGCTGCATAGGACAACCAAAGAAAGGTGCCGCAAATTTGTATTTGCAGTTTTAGATGTATCTTATGCTGAAGTACGGTCAACTAGTCAGTACCTTGATTCAATGTGGAATGGGTTGAGATTTAGAAGTTTTATATCTAGAATGATAGGCTGTTTGTTGATCAGAGAACATGTATTCATTGTTTTAAAAAGGTTGGACACGGGTAGATCCAGAAATTTTCTCTTTGGGGGGCTAACTTGTTAGAAAACCATGACATGATAATATTCTTGAGATAAAACTCACCCTCAAAACCTAGCCGTTGAGAGAAGAATCCCTCACGTGTTATATGAAGTCATTGGTTTCACAAATTAACCGATATGGGACTTTTTGTCACTTCACAACTGCCTATATATGCAGCTATGCTCTGCAGCTGCATGTGGAAACTCCAGACCTAAACTCCAGACCTACCCTCAATGCGGAACCTGCTTTGATACCATATTAAAAAATCATAACATGATAACATTCTTGAAGTAGAACTCACTCTCAAAAGCTAGCCGTTGAGAAGGGTGCCTCAAGTGTCATATGGAGTCGTTGGTTTTACAAATTAACCAATGTGAGATTTTTTGTCACTTCACAAATAATATGTTCAATCTCTAAAAAGGGGATTGACATATAAATGTGTGTGTAGAAGACCAACATACAATAAGTCCTCAAACTCAAAATTTTAATGAATAAACGCAAGATGTACTAGAGGCTGGGAGCAGGGATTAACCTTTCAAGGGCAAGATGTAGGAAGCGTTATAGAATTTCCTGTCCCCAACTCTGGAAAAACTTTAAATCTGAAGATACACACTCTTAGCAAAACTGACACAAATAATGGACTCATATAGACTTTTAAAAATAAAATAGAACAAAAAGAAACCTACTTCATTCTGATAACATAGAATTCAACAACAAAACTGAATATGACGAAGGGCACAAAATTTTGAGTCAACATTGATCAAACTCTCAGAAAGGTAAGTCAAGCCCGTACATCACAGACAGTAGGCATTTTATCTTGTCAATCTAATGAGACCCAAACAATTGATCATGGTGACAGGGCTGTTGTAGGATACGGTGTATCAAGCAAGAAAATACTACATAACCCCATTATCCCCATACTCACATGTTTTCATTTCCGGCATTCATATTGGCGTTCCCCTTCAATCATCTCAACAGCTCCAGACCTGATGACAGTACCCATGAGAGTAAGAAGAATCCCTCGGTGCTTCACTCTCAGGCGCCCAATTCTCGGGAAGGTCTCTACAAACATTTTTCCACAATACCCAGCAGCATGTATTTATTAATTTTTAAAAGCAATAATCACATAAATGAAAGAATCTGGTCTATAGATGGCAAGCTCACCAGGAAATTCTAGAGGAGTCCCGCATATGTTGATCCTGACATGCACAAATTCCTTAAGCTCTTTAAAACTGACTATTAAGGAGACGGTGCCCATGTGTTTATAAACTTCACATTTTAAAACTCCATGTGAGACTTTGTTAATACTCGCAACCAAAAAGTTTACGTCTAAATTCTGCGATGTCAGTATCATAAGGCAAAAGATATGAAATAGAAGAGAGAATTCACCTTCTTCTCCTTCTTGAAGCCAGCTTGTGAATGCTCCTATAAAGACGTATCATATTTCCAAAACAGACTGATTATTGGCAATCTTTACGTCAATGTATCATATTCTCTTACTTTCAAATATGACTTTGACGTAAGGATTGCCAATATCAGTGTCTCTTGGAAATGAATTTTGACGATCATGTATCCAGATGACAGGGAGAGGAAGAGAGAGACAGAGCAGCGACTCTAATTAAGAGAATAAAGAGTGATTAGAAACAATAAACCGACTTCAAAGTGATTTTATAGTTCTAATGAGATTAGGACTCTTAGTAGTTTTTTATGGGTCAATTAAATGTGTAGTTGTCCAATTTGTTTTAGACAGTTTTAAAATCCCACCTCTCTCAACAATTCAGTTTTTACTTTAACTAAATCTGGTTCGGTTATCCTTAATGTGGTTAGTAATTTTTTATATTTTACGTGCTTTGTATTTAACCTATCACATTTTATAATTATTTACTTATTTATTATATTTTAACTTATTTGATAGTGACAGTGACTCACTGATTAATTACGTAATTATCATGTTGATAACGGATTTGATCTGGTTTGATCATGTGATTCACTTCACCTTTAAAACAGAATAATTTCTATGTCTCGATCATTTCAACATGAAAAAGGTTCTTAGCAAATTAAAAATTATAAAAAATAATATAACAGAAAATAGAAAATTAATATTAAATAAGGACAATAATAAATAATTAAATTAAAAATAAAATACTACATTTTAATGAATAAAGAATAAGAAATAATTAAAATAAGAATAAAAAAAAATATATCTATCTACCTAAAGATAACATGTATATGTCCACAAAAACATGATTTGTTCAACTTATCATGTAAGATTCAAGTTGAATTAAATAGTTTTAATCTAATATAGATAAGTTAAAATAAAATTAATACTTGTGATCTAATGCCACAAAATTGTTCATATCTTTAAGATATGAACTATAAAACATAATGACTTAAACAGTGATTAAAATTTTAAAATAAAAAATAAAATAAGATAGACTACTTTAATTGCTACGTATATACTATATAATTTAATTAAAAAAGTAATACCCAGCATATGGGATTGGATAAAGGTTAACTAGGCGTTGGAGATCTCTCCAGTATATACCTATATCTATTTATAAGAAAAATAAATCTATCCTAGTCGGTTGGGCTTGAAACCGAATAAGGTATTCAAGTGCAACAAGGATACTATTTTGACCAACTAATATACCGACTCCAACTACACTTCAACGACCAGAACTCAACGTCCCAGTGGGCTGGGATTAGAAAACAGACATGGACTAGGGATCCTAAATAGGATAGACTACAATAAATTCGCTAAATACTAGTCCACTTGTATGTGGGCCACTGTCCTACATCAGAGTCCTACATTAGAAGGATATGGTGGACTGAAGGAGGAAAAACCTGTAAGGAATATAATCGCTATACACAGATCAATCACAAAGAGACAGAAATTTTACATGGTTTACTTGAAAATTACGTCCATGGAACGAATGGTGCTCAATTTCTTTATTGAAAAGATCTGGACAAGATATTACAAAGGTTTCCAACCCTTAACATGTCCCCACTCCTTCCTCTCTCTGTTTTCTCTCCTCTCAGAATAAGAAAGCCGTCAATCTGGAAAACCCTAGAGAATAATAGTCCTTATATATACTGGACCTTACAAACACAAATGGACCCAACTTGGACCTTTTGAGCCAAACCCAATGATGCGGGTATCCAGAGATGTAATCAAAATTTTAATTTTGACCTAGGTGGGTACATTATCAAATTAGCAAGTTCAAGCTCTGAGTTAACGGATGAGAATTTTAGAGAAGTTTATTTTCAATCCCAGTGGGTGTGTGAGCAGTTTGGATACAAAGTGAAGCAAGCCCAATTCCCATCAGGCCAACACATGGGCCCAAAGACATGAAGACCCAATACACATCATCACGTGCATGGCTTGGACGTGTGGGGCTCTCTTTGATAGGATTAGTTGTTTTAATTAGTAGTTAGCTTATTTAGAACTATAGGCTGCACTAAATTAGAACTATGTTATTTTGGTATTTTATTTTAATTAGAATTTGATAATTAGAAGTAAAGGAGAGGGTGGGTTCCTTTATTTCTTTTTCAGTCGGTAGTTTTTATTTATTTAAAGAGACGTACTTCCGCCCGCTTAAGCAGACGTTTATTATAATTAAAAAATAAAATTATTTTTGTTATTTTCTGCCGTGTCATTGGTCCTAGATCGAGACAGGGACGGTGGGAGTTGATTTGAGATCTTCAAGGAACCAGGTAATCCTAAAGCTCTTTTTAAGAGGGGATTAATTGAATCAGTTGGTTTAAAAATTTGTGTGTTAAAATTGTGTTTTCATAACCAGTTTTCTAGATCTGTTTGAAGCGATTTTATTGAAATTTTAACCCAATTTTGGACGTTGTTTTCAACTAGCAGTAGGGGTTAAATTCAAGGATCTTAAACCAGTTTTAGAGACCTTGCTGGGACTGTTTTAAAAGGGGTTTAAATCAGTTTGGATCAGTTTTGGGTATTTGTGTTTCATTAAAATCAACTTCGTCTTCAAATAGTCATGATTTTGAAATCGAAAGTTTAGGTGGGATTTGAAGGATTTTGTTAAAATTTAAATTAAAAGCCAAACTTGATTTGTGATTGTGAATGGTTTTGATAAAACCAATATGATTTTGGAAACTCAAGAGCACGTGTGTTAAATTAAATTTAATTCAATTAATTTCATTGCTGAAAGTTGGGTTTTACTATTTAGATTAGCGGATTGTGTTAAACGGTGTGTTGATTGTTTTAGTGCTTCCGCTTAAACAATTGAGTAGGTGTCCTATCCTACTATGCCTGCATCACCCAACAAAACCTTGACATGCATTTAGATTTGACTATGAGCTTCAAAGAAAAAAACAGAGCAAGACAGACCATGATAGAGTTAAACAGATCATGCTAGAGTTAAAGAAGAACAGGGAACAGATCATGATGGATCAAATACACAGTAAGGGGTGAGAACTGAAACATGAGCATTTCAGGAACTTAAATACAATAGAGGAATAAAAAAGGTTGGGGGCTGACCGAAGCAACGGATGAGGGATGCAGCAGAGGTGTGGATCAAAGCTCTGGTGGCACCCAAGTTACATATGACTATCTATAAGTGTGTAATTCAAGGATCTTTCAACTGGAACCTGAGTTGTAATCGCATCACCATCATGAAAATGCTCAACTGGATCTTCCCTTTGATGTCTTGAGGCTTCAAGAAAGACGTGGAGATTACAACTTGATCCAATAATCCAATATCAGAGCTCTAACATAAGATTCAAACCATTGTCACACCGATCATATCCAAACAGAAAAATGGCCCAAACTGGGAATTCACCTTCTTCTCCTTCTCCAAGCCGGCTTGTGAATTCTCCTATGAAGACATATCATATTTCCAAGAAGGACTGGACTAGGAAATCTTTACGTCAATGTATCGTATTCTCTTACTTTCAAATCTGACCTTCACGTAACGCTTGCCCATACCAGTCTCTCTTGGAAAATGAATTTTGACGACCATGTATCCAGATGAGAGGGAGAGGGAGAGGGAGACAATACTGGTCTGATTTCTCAGCCAGAGAGGTCTGCAACATGTTGCAGTAAACTTCTCTTCATGAGAACTCGAGAACTGCAGTTGGGTTTTGCGGAAAGAAAATAAAATAAATCTGTTTATAAGAAAAATCTACCACCTACCTAACAAGAAAAAACCTCTTACCTTGGAGTCGACCCTCCTTCAAATTAAACCTAAACTATAATTGGGAAGTCTTAGATATAGGATTAGATAACAACTACTGCAACAACGACCGGATGGTGGGTTGTTTATTGCCGACACGCTGTTCAGCTCAATGGGCCATAGGGCCTGACTTTGCTGGGCCTGCTCTTGGATCTGGCTTGTTCAGACTTGGGCTGAGCTGATTTCATGGGTTTGAAGCAGGGGTTAAACTCTCGGCGGATACGGTAAGTATCGGCCAAAAAAAAAAAAAAAAAAAGCCGATTTCTTCCTTTTTTAAAAAAAAAAAAAAACTAATATTTGGTTGCGGGCCCGGTCGATATCTCAGTCGATATTTTCCCATATTGGACGAATATCGGACAATATTTATATTTTTTAATTTGTTTTTAAAAACAGCCTTTAAAATTTTTTTAAAAAAAAAAAAATCACCAAGATTTCTGAAAAAAAAAAAGAATTTTGAAGAGAGAAAAAATTCGGCTGAGATCTCGGTCCGATATTTAATCTTGGCCGAAAATTCAGGAGTCAAATTTTCGACCCCTAGTTTGAAGTTAATAGAAGTCATTCCTGCCGGTCTTTCGATGGGCTATGATCTTGTCTTCATCAACACCAATGTCCACATGACAACCACAAATCAATCACATACAAAAACACAGAGATTTACGTGGTTCAACAAAACTGCCTACATCTACAGAGTGTGATGCATTATTCCGCTCTGAAGAAAATCACCAAATAATTGGTTACAAGGATTACCCAACCATTTTCCTATGTCCCCTTCTCAGTTTCTCTTTTTTCTCTCTCTCCTTTCTTTTCTTCTGTTTCACGCCCAAAGAAAACTCACATAACTGAAAATTCTAAAGAGAAAGAACTCTTATATACAGAGCATTGCATAAAACACATGAATCATGATCCAAGCAGTATATGAGATCACTTTTTGTAGGGTTAAAATCGGGTCAGATGAGGTCGGGTTGGGTTTTAAGAGTCAATATTTATGGAACTCGACTTGAGGTATTGACCTGACTCAATCCAAATTTTGACCCGACCCACATTTTGAACTATTTTAGCCGAGTTGGGTCGGGGTCGGGTTAACTTGAAAATTCCTCAACCCGATCCGACCTCAATTCTATGCGGGTTTTGTCTTCTCAATCTAACCTGACCCACTGACCTGACTTGTATGACCCAACCCGCATTTTCTCAAGTCGAATCAAAACCCGACCCTTATTTCACCCCTAACTTATGGGTTAATTAAATGTGTAGTTGTTGATTTTGTTTTCAACAAATTCAGTTTTTTACTTTAACTAAATCTAGTTCGATTATCCTTAAAAATGTTTTTTAAAATTAATTGTGCGATACTCTCAATGATCCACAATATTGCAGTCAGTTTTCCAAAGTCTTGAAAATTATCAAGATGAGATTATTGGACCAGGGATATAGATATCGGCCGATACGAAACATATCGGCTGATATCATTCAGTATTTAAGAGGCAAAAAATACATCCGATACATATTATATCGGCCGTACAGTAATCATATCGGCTGATATGGCCGATATCTAGCCAAATCATATCGGCCGATATGATTAATATCGGTATTTAAAAATAAAATAAAAAACAAACAACATGGTGATATGCATATCGGCCGATTTATCAGCTATGGCATTTTTTCACCCCTATGTTGGACTATTTTCTCGTTCATAATTATCAGTAGTCTAAATAAGAAATGTGATTATTAACTTTTTATATTTTATGTACTTTGTATTTAATATATTACATTTTATAATTATTTACCTATTATTATATTTTGACTTATTTGATATTAACTAATTACTTAATTAACAATATTTATATATCATGTAGATGTCACGGATTTGATCTAGTTTGATCATGTGATTCACTTCACCTTTAAAACAGAATATTTTCTCTGTCTCGATCATTTCAGCATGAAAAGATGCTTAGCAAATTAAAAATTATATATATAAAAATAATATAACAGAAAATAGAAAATTAATAGTAAAAAAGGACAATAATAAAACAATAACTTATAGTAAATAATTAAATTAAAAATAAAATACTACCTTTTAATGAATAAAGAATAAAAATAAATATATCTATATCTATTTTCTATGGCCTATCTTTGGTATCTTAGGAGTAATGGACTCACCCGTGAGATTTACGTTGGATATCTCATGATTTTCCACATGTAAATTCAAAAAAAATCGGCCGATATATCGATAGAATAAAGGCCGATACATATAGTCTATATGTATCTGATAGAATATGTATTGGTCTACCTATGAAGATATCGACCGATATGAATGATATATATTATTAAGAATATTGGTCAAAATATTTTTTAAATAATTCAAATATTGGTTGGGGACCCACCACCTACCCCACCTACCCATGGACTCAACCGTTGATCGAATCTTCCTGAAGGCATTGAGATTTGAGATGACGTATGTGCGTGGACGACGACGGAAAATCCATGCGCACGAGCGAAAGACTTTCAAGCGTCGTGTGCAGCTTCGTCGAACGCGTAGATCCGACGGTCGGCAGGCAGCTATTTGACAATTTCTAACTTATCTTTCCACTTGCCTGTTTCACACGTAAGTCTTTAATTGTAAATTTCGGCGGAGATTTTAAATATTAAAAAACTTTCAATTAAAGCACTATTAAAATATATAAATTTAAAAATTCTGAGTGATATTTAAAATGTTCACATATATGTAAACTGAATTCTACTATTTAGAACAAAAAAATTACATTGATTGAGATTTATAATTGATTAAGCAACTCTGTTTTTCTATAGTAATTTATGCCTATTGGAGTAGATGACTAAATAATTTTAGTCAGTTTTTATAAACAAAAAATTAAAATATTCCATCTAAGAACAATAGACAATATTTTTAATTTAAAATTTAAATGCAGTTTATTTATCAAGAGATTGAAATGATTTAATAAACTTAAATTTATTACCAATATAATGGAATCAAAAGTGTAAAAGTTGTAAGACTAAGCTTAATAATAGATTTCATTCACAAATTGTCTAAAATTCAAATCCCTATATGAACTTTTGTTGTTTTGAAACCGGACTCCATGTGCACACGTGCATATGGACTCTTGTTCAGTTGAAATTTGAAAATAAATATTGTTAAATTAGGCGGCACTTACGTACACCTGACATTTTCAAATTATCATTATACCCCACATTTTTACTCATTCAAATGAATGTCGAAGTGTAAATTTTGTTCATTCGAACAAATAGGCTGAACAGTATTCCGTATTACTGTTCATCCCATTCGTTTGAATGAACGCATGATTCATTCGAACCACTTCATTCATATACACAAGAATGTATAGTACATTATTTAAATAAAAAAATTCTTTAAAATTTTAAAGTTATTTTTTAAGCACTGTGTATTTTCAAAATTTCTCAAATTGAATATCCGGACTAATTACGATAACCTGATGAAAATACTTTAAAACTTCAAGGTCTTTTACACTCCCAAATGCTTAAAACACAGTATTTTACAAATAAGGATATCCCTCGATTGTACTGAAAACACATTTGGAAGTGTCAAAAGACCTTGAAGTCTAAAATATTTTTATCAGATTATCGTAATTAGTCTCGATATTCAATTTGAGAAATTTTAGAAATGCACAGTGCTTAAAAAATAACTTTAAAGTTTTAAAGGAGCTTTTATTATTTAACTAATGCACTATGTATTAATGTAGCATCGACAACATAGACCGTTATTTTTTAAGCACTTTGTATTTCCAAAAATTCTCAAATTGAATATCTGGACTAATTACGATAACCTGATAAAAATACGTTAAGACTTTAAAGTCTTTTGACACTCTCAAATGTGTTTTCGATATAGCCAAGGGATACCCTTATTTGTAAAACACTATGTTTTAAGCATTTGGGAATGTCAAAAGACCTTAAAGTCTTAAAGTATTTTTATCAGATTATCGTAATTAGTTCAGATATTTAATTTGAGAAATTTTAGAAATACACAATTCTTAAAAAATAACTTTAAAGTTTTAAAGGAATAATACATTACTGTAGCATGGTTCATTCGAACGAATGGAATTTACGGTGCGGTTCATTCGAACGTATAAACAGTGTTCTGCCTATTCGTTCGAATAAACAAAATTTACACTTCAGGCATTTGTTCGGATGAATGATTCTTTCGAACGAACGTTGAAATGAACAAGCAGTTCGTTCAAATGAGTAAAAATGTAAGGGTATTATAATAATTTATCATGAAAATCCAGAATCGGGATCATTCTTATAAGTGAGTTTTACATTTTAATGGGTGAGTCAGATGAGTGTGAAGTGTTAATGTTAGAATTGTATGTTAAATTTAAGGACTATTTAAATTATTAAAAAAATTATTTAAACATTTTTCATATTTTATTAAAACTAAAGATTTATAAAAATAAAGAGATGAAATACTTCGATCCAGTAATTAAAATCTCGGTCTAAGTTGATATATTGGTCAAAAAATTCTCTTTCTTATTTTTTTAATTAAAACAACTGATATCAAATGATATCGACTATGGCAAATATTGACCGATACAATACGTATGAGTCGATATTTGTTTCCCACCCAAAAGCTTAAATTCTAATATATTGCACTCTTCTATTTTATTTTTCTCCAGAACATATAAAAATTATTTACAATATCCAATATAAAGATATTTTACTCTTTCTACCAGTGACGTAACTTTAAATTTACCAAATTCATTCATAAAATTATATTTTAATACTAATATTAACGAACAATATATGATTAACACACTTCCGTCCTTCTGCGGTGTATTAAGTATGTACGAGTTCAAATCTCAAGTTAACTATTTGAAGTGGCCCACCATACTGATTGGGGCACGATAGAATTTACAAAATTAAGGAAAATGAATAAAAAAGTGGGCCCCACTTCTCTACTACTCCACGTGTGATCAAACCCACCTGTTCCTCGCCACGCGTATAGTTCGTCGACGGTGGCGGATTCCAAATACCCATGTTCGGTTGGAGATAGGAAGACCACGTGTGAAGAAGATGCTTGACCACTGGACATCGATGTTTTCCAAATTCCAGAAAAACGTATGGTGGTCCCCACTTTATATGGGTCCCACAACACGTACCTGCCATCCACATAGGGTTCTTTGACATTTTCCAAAAGAACATTGGTTTTACTTATTATAAAAAAGCCCCTAACTGTTTTCAAAATGTCGTATAAGCACAAGATGTTGAATATTTCTATTTTTAATAGATGTACTGATGTACATATCATGGAATCCACAGATGGTGAGGTAGGGAAGACAACCTACTAATCTACTGTTATAAATTAAGAGTGCTCCGAATGTCAACTTAATCAAAATAATTAAATATAAATTAAATCTTAAATTATATAACTAAATATCAAGAGTGAGAAGACGTTTGCTAGAATCGAAAGACAAGTATAATTTTCAACAGCATTTATTATTATTTTTTAATTTACGTGTGAAAAACTGCAGAATACCAAGTGTAAAATTTTCATGGGCGAGCCCACTATCTCTAGAGTACATCAAGATTAAGGCATAGAGATTCAAATCGACAACCTCTCACTTCCTTAAAGGCAACTAGTTAAACTACATCCTATGCAGATAGCCAACTTATATATTAATTTATACTCATAATCAAATTAGAACATTCATTATATTAATTTATTTAAGCCAACTTATATAAATTCTCTGGTAATGGATTAAGAGTTAGAATTTTATGTAAAGGTCATGTTTAGTTAAACACTTTAGTGTTCTTAGAGTGAGAATTTTATGGGGAGTTAATTTATCATTATTAAGTTAAGCAGATTTGAAAGATATATATATAATCAATTTAATTGAATATCTTTAGTCACGATTTTGAACAACCCAAAAATAAATGATAGACAGAGGTATAATTTTATAAAATTCAATCTTATAATTATTGTTATTCAATAAAATTATATTTTTATAAAGACTATATCAAAGGTATATCTTTAAAATTTACCAAACTCTATAATTATCACACACCTTTTAGTGTAAGTTCATTAAATGAAGTGATCATAATCCTCTTGAAATAGTTTGTTTATAATATATTATTCACCAAAAAGTTATTTTAATCAAATTATATTTTTTTTAAAATAAAGAATTCAGAGTTTTAGAAATGTGGTTAGATCAATTAGTCTCGCCCACACTTAAAAACTAGATTGACTTGACGATCAAGATGCCCATCTCATGAAGTGAGATCTTGACTCTTAAGTTCGATTTACATTCAACCCCTCCAAGTAATTTTCTATGGAGTTATTCTCCATCGACTTATCTAATATATGTAGATTTGAAGATGTTTGTAAAAATAGTTTTACCTCTGATATAAGGTGATGTCCATTTTTAAAAAAAATAATTAAGTTTTGCAAGAAATTGGTGTCAGATATAATTGATTTAAGGGACAGAGGATCTTTCTAAAAAAAAGAAAAAAGAAAAAAACCCCTCCCAATAGTAATGTTGACTCAGGGCAAAACAATTCAAAAGAACCAACATCAAGCAAGAAGAGTCAATGGGTCGTTAAAAGCTAGAAATGTCATGGAAACCTCCTCCTTCCTTCTCATACTCAGATTGTTCCATCTGATAAATTCTATATATACAAGCATCTACCCATATACCCATGGAAGAAAACTAAACAGACACACAAGAACAATACTACAGAGACTCAAATGGGTTGGTCAGAATCAGAAGGAAGGTGCAAGAAGCACCCTAATCAAAGGCAATCTCCCGGTGTATGCTCTTCATGCCTCAGAGAAAGGCTCTATCAGCTCTCTTCTTCAAGCAACAACACCTCTGCCTCATTTTCTTCTTCCCCTGTTTCTGCTTATTCCTTTGCCTCTGCCTCTTCTGCGGCTTCTCCTCCTCTCCACCTTCCTTCTTCGGCCGCCGCCGGCAATAACCATGATGGGTTGTTTGGGAGGAGTCGATCTCTGGCAGTCGTGGCTCGAATCGGAGACGCCGGCGTGGTAGCAAACAAGAAGAAGAAAACAGGAGGGTTTTGGTCGAAGCTGCTTCGACCCATCAACAAGAGAAGGAATGAGAATACTTTCCTTCACTCGAAGACCATGAAGGAAGTGCCTGCGAATTGGGCTCCGTCTCATAAGTAAGAGGGCTTTTTCTGCCTTTGATTCTTCATTCATGGCGTTTTGACACCTTTTGATTGTTTGTTGTATATTGAAGAAAGATACAGAGAGAGAAGGTTGTGAAAGAGAGAAGATGAGTGTTTTGTCTTTCAGATTATGACCTTGGTTGTATTTGCAAGTAGCAGATGAAAAAAATTGAAGATACCTGTTTATATGTAAATTGAATAGCTTAACATGATTTTAGTAGATTCTCTTTGTTCAATCCATCACAGGCTAACCAATGGTCTAATACACCAATCTATTGTTAGAATTTAGAATCATCTGTGATGATCTAGGTGATACGGAGCCTGATCATTTGAGTGCATCATTGCGCATCAAACTAGAGTTAAAAGACAATTTTGTAATTACACTAGCTTCTTATATAAATTCTAATTAAAATAGTATATAGGATCATTTTATGAGAGAAATAATTGTTATTGTTTAAGTATAATTGATTGGTGTTGAATCTTTAAATATGTCCAAAGAGAACTATGTAAATTTATATTTGTTGATTTTTCTTTTTTATTTTTCAATATTCTATCAATCATCTCAACTTAACTAAATTCAATTCCATCAAGTATTTTTGCAATTTTTTTTTTTAATTTGATAAGCATTTAAATAATTTTAAACATCCTAATCAAATTCAGGGGCTTGAAAATAGAGGATTTAGAGAAAATGGCCCATAACCTAACTTTTAAATGTGGTGTGGACAATTAGATCTGATTCGTTCATCTGGTGGGCCAGACTTTATGAAAAGTGAAAATTATAGCTAAGTCTTAACAGGTTTTGGCTTTCGTATTGTCGTATTGAACGTGAAGTGCCGTTCAAGATGGAACATACAACTGGACAACGCACATTTTGAGCTGTCTAACTTAGAATAATTGAAAAACGTTGACTGCCATGGTCCATCTATGGTGGGGTCCACCTCTACAACTATGACTAGAGGAGGACCTTCGCCACATGGACGGTTGAGATGGGAGGCAAATTTATCAATTTTGGACGTAAGCGAGTGCTTTAAATATCGTTATATCAACAATCAACGCATTAATTAATGTTGATTGAGACAGTACTTTATCACCATCATTTATTAAAATTTTAATTTAAAATTATTAATGATCAAATAAACTTAGCCTTGTCAAATCCCTTCCGCTTTCTATGTCTGGCTTTCTGCGAATGTTCCGGGGTTTCGATCCTTTCGATAAGTTAATTTTGAAAAAGAGGATATATAAATCTTTAAAAAATAAAAATATAATAAAAAATATGAAGACATTAATATAAACTTATAAATACGATTAAATTAATTATTTTCATAATTTTATATAAATCTACATAAATAAAATATAAACTATCATTAAATAACTGCTTATGTTTATAATTTCAATTCACAATAATATAATTGTCAAACCGTGGGAATTGATTTGACGGTTAAGAACTCCAATAAATTATGGGATATGAGGGCTACTCTCTCTAGTTTTATCCAGTGTGCGTGAATAGAGAGGTTTGCAGATACCCTAAGGTGCTCTAAGTGACGTGGATATCTTGGACCTCAAAATAAAATTAAAAAATAAATAAATAAATAAATATATATATATATATATATAATTATCAAATATTAATTCAAAAGTGTGAAAATAATGCAGTGTCTCCCTTGTCAATTAAGGAGAGACCCTAATCTTATTTATAGAGTAAAGAAATTAAAGTAAATCAAATAAATAGAGAAAGCCCTAAGCTTGGTAAGTACTAAATAAGGAATAATCTAAATATATCTTAACATTAATAATTTTTGCACTCCCATTTTCTCCCATGGTGCACCCTTTAAAAGAAATTTTCCAAATTTGCCCTACTCCTCTCTTCTCCTCTTTCCTAGAAGTAGGGTTGCAACTCGGGTCAGGCGGGTTGGGTTTCTTAAAACCCAACTCAACCCGAGTTGATATATATGGAACCCGACCCGACCCGAATTCTCAACCCGAACTCTAGACTCTACCCAACCCGAATTCTAATCCGAATTCTGACGCGACCCGCATTATAAACTCATTTTAGCCGGGTTAGGTCGGGTCAGATTAACTCATAAAATCCTCAACCCGGCCCGATTCGAATTTCACGCAGGTTTTTATCTTCTCAACCAGACCCAACCCATTGGCCCGAAAGTCTCGACCCGACCCACATGATTTCTCAGGTCGCGTCATGCGGGTCAGGCCAAAACCCGACCTGAGTTGTAGCCCTACCTAAAAAGCAAGGACAAATTTGAAAATTCATTTTTAAGAGGTGCACTATGGAAGAAAATGGGAGGTGCAAAAATCACTACTCAAGATAAAACTAATTATATCTTAATAGATTTTAACAAAAAGTGTCTGGAATTTCTTTAATAAGAATCAACTAAAAAAAAAAAGAATTAGAAAAAGCATCTAAAAAAATAATTAAAAAATAAACTTGAATTCTCATTTTTTAAAAACATCGCCTAGGTAAGCGTCAGAAGATTGGGTAAAGTGAAAGCCTGAGAAGATTTGGGCTCGGACAGGTACGGAATTGCTCAAAACACATTTTTTGGAGTTCAAAATAGTAATAAAATTTGAAAATTTTAGGGTCAATCCCAGTTCATTAAAAGCCTGACCTTGTTGCTGAATGTGGAAAAAACCTAAAAGCTTGATTTTGTTTATATGCACATCCAATGGTATGTATAAATATTAGGTTAAGCCAAGTAGGTTATATATTTTAATAAGATTTGATAAAATTTAGGCACGAGGTAAGTCTGGGTTTGAAATTCAGTTGAAAATTGGGCCAAGGTCACAGAATACAATTTAGGCAGGGCACATGTAAGGCCAATGGGGGCCTATCTTGGCCTCTAGCTCTACAATTACAAATGTTGGTATGGTTTGGTCAAACTCAAAGCTAGGATCAGCCCACCCAAGCTGTTGTAATACTTTAGCTCAGGAATCAGAGATCTCCGGTTTGAGTTCCAAAGTAACTTGATGCATGTGGCTTCAGGAGGTTGCGTGCATGTAGAGTTTTATCCAACGGTCCCGTACTCGAAGAGAATTTTATGGGCCTCACAGGGCCCTAGGAGAAAGCTACTCGTCTTTTATCCATCTTTTAGAATTTTGATTCATGGGATCAACTCATCTATGGGAGGGTCCAAACACTTTAACAACCAGTCACACATCTGTAGAATATAACCCACACTTATGAAGATTGCAGAACTTGTGCATCAGAGGTCTGGAATTGGGACCCAAAAGTTCTAACTGTTGTTAGAGGGGAGAGAGAGAGAGAGAGCTAAGCCAGTGTCAAAACCCAAAACATGGGGCTATTCGATGTTAAACATACAGCACATATTCTGGATTGGTCTTAGCTGATCCTAGCTTTTTCGTGGGTAAAGCCCTATATGTGCACCAAAATCACTGGACCAGCCCAGTCTACACATCACTTGGTTGGGACTTGATTAGAACTATGAAAGTCAAAGCACATATTACTATATCAGTCTCAATACGGGCCTGAACATCCAAGCCCAAAAATCTTTATTCTGGACAGGCCTGTTAGGCATTTGAGCCTCAATTTTTTGATTGCGGTAACACTTCATCCATTGATTGCTCCTCCAGGTAAATGCTACACTGAGTTGTTCCTGTGTTTTACTACATGGCAAGTGAAACAATTTGATCAAGAGGAGATCTCATGTCTATCGAAATGCTACAATTTGGAATTTTACCTCTGATTCTCTGATTCATTCCCTAAAATCAAGCATCTTGCTTTTGTTCCAACCAAACCTGATTCCTAGATCTAGATCTAAAATTTTAATATGCAAATACTTCACAATTGTAGTTCTAATATGATGGAGCTCGTGGGCCCATTACATGCTAGATGTCAAAATTACATTATTTGTTACCATAACTAAGGTACCTTAGCATGGTAAGCTCAGGTAGAAAGTACTCTCCAGTAGGCCTATAAAGTGAGCAAACTTACAATCAATACAAACTACAAGCCTTCTTGCCATTCTAACTCCACAGATTTAAATTGGGCTTGGACTTGGGCTCTCGCTTTTATCTATCTTATTAAACTTCATTGTTGGATTACCAACTCAATTTATTTCTAATATCAATGCTTTGAACTTTGGATGTCTAAAATCAAGAGTCAAAATGTCTAATGAGGCTGATTTTGAAGAGTCTCCTTCACCACATGAACCCATGTGCGTACATTCTTTAGATTAACTGGCTGCATTGTACATTTGGGCAATTGGGCTTTTTCTTGACCATGATGCCTTCACAACACCTACTACCCCCTTGAGTTGAACATCAAAGTTCTTAAAAATTGAGACAGAAAATGAGTTGGCTCAACCAATACGACTCAGACTTGATTAATATTAATACGACCAATACTTCTTTTATAAGATATTCAGGCTTCTTAGAGCATTCGACTAATCATTGGAGCATGTGCAAGTCTCTCTACCAACACACACCGAGTAATTCTCTCTTCCTAAGGTGGGTTCCTGGCCATCACTCTAATCCCTTTCAGTAGGGGTAAAACTTGGATCGAGTCAAAACCTGACCCGCATGACCCAACCCGAGAAATCATGGGGGATCGGGTCATACAAGTCAGGTCAAGTTGAGAAGACAAAAACCCGCATAGAATTCGGGTCGGGTCGTGTTGAGGAATTGTCAAGTTAATCTGACCCGACCCGACCCGACCCAACGCGACTAAAATTACACTAAAATTTGATCAAAATGCGGGTCGGGTCAGAATTCGGATTGAGTCGGGTTATTTGGGTTGGGTCGAGTCAATAGTTCAGGTCGAATTGGGTTCCATAAATATTGACTCAAATTGAATTGGGTTTTAAGAAATCCGACCCAACCTGACCCGATTTCAGCACTACCTTTCAGTTTAATATGACCAATACTCAGCGATATCGATTAAAACTAGAGGGAAGTTAGGACTAACTATTTTGATCAAATTTTAATCATTTTCCACCTGATTCCCATACAATACAACTGATATAACTTGGTTTCCTCCTTTAATTCGAATATTTAGAAACATTGTGAACATTTTTTAAATTCATTTATTTTCGTCGCGGCCCACGAACAAAAATGTGAGATAGTCCTTGTCTCTTTTCTCCCTTCATTCTTCCTTTATCAGGTGTAAACAAAAGGATCAAAGACATCACCTTCATGTTGTGACCCGTACCCATCAACTACCGCAATGAGGTCCGACCAATTGGGCCTAATCCAAATTTCAAAACTTCCTTTCTTTCCTGGTTTGATACTTTGGCACCATCAGCCCTGAAACTTTATGATCTTCACTCCCTATCTTTTTGACTTGTATATAAATTGTGGCTTTAGAAGATTCTCATACAAGTATGAAAGCTTCCATTCCTTGGGAGGCCCTGAGATCTTTGCTTTCTTTTTTCAAAGATCTTATTGCTTTTTCCTCCTTTTATTAAGGCTTACAAAGATTCCAACTCACTGTGAAAATCTGCACTTTTAATGGACTTGGTTTGTTTTATTTCTTTCCACCTATTGGATTAATTTAAAGAGATGAGAGTGCTTTTCTTAGAGATAATATTTGGCACCCACTCATCACTCTCCTTTTGGAGCAATAAAGAAATTATTGGCCATAGTCCCATGGATGATGAGGTCCGGCGGAGGTGTCCAGGCATTGCACCCGACTAATCCTCCGAGGTGTGTGAAAACCCCTATCCGTACACACTGGATAAGTCGATGAGACTTTACTCTTTACATATTCTCATGGAAAGTGGCTATTCATTGGAGCTCTCATGGTTTGAACCCAAGACCTCCCCTCTAGAGATCTTGCTCCCAAATCAATTGGGCGATATCCGATATATATCGCCGATATCGAACAATAAAGGTGGCTTAAAAAAAATTAGGAGAGAAATTTCTCAACCCAGCTATCGGCTGATACCGAGATTTAAATGACCACATGACATTGTGCGGGTGTTATGAAAGTTATTGTAGTATAGTGGTAAAGATACCACCTTTTCATTTGGGTGCCGGATTTTTTTTCGAAACAGTTGAGAACAGATTATCATTAAAGAAAGAGAACAATACACTGAAGAGAAAAAAGGAGGAGTCGCCTAAGAGGATTAGGCCCCCAACCCAAAGGAGCATAAAAACTAAAGGAAAAAAATACAAGCAAGGCAAAAAGCAGCAAAAACTGCTACCAAAAAAAAAAAATCCTAGATGAAGAAGCCGCTAACTATTTGGAGCAAAAAACTTGCCCCGAATAGCCCCGTCAATACCTTTTTTGCTAGGAAATCTGCTACCCAATTTGTTGACTGCCGGGGTTTGAATCTTGTTTATCCTTATTTTTTCTATAAAATTAACAAATTATATATTTTAAGCTCATAAATTTTAATAAATTTAAAATTAATTATTAATTAACTTTGTGCAGGCCGTCCCAGTTATGTGTGTAGAGAGGAGTCATTACCCTTTTGCGGATCGATAACTTGTAACTCCTTTTTCATTTAAAAGGTCAGTGAGTTACCGGGTTAGGATGTTTTTTCTTTACAAGTGGATAGAGCTTACACTTGCACACCTACTTTGATTATTAATAAAAAAAATTAAATATATAAATATACTCATTTAATTAAAATACAATTCTAGTTCTTTATTCTAGCAAACCTTTTGAATAAATCATATCAAATTGAAACCATATAAGATTTTCGAGTTTAAAAAACATAATTTCTTTAACTTGTTAGGATGCTTTTTAGTGGATCCACCATATGAGGCTAAATTGAGACTCATATATAGTATATAGTGCAAATGTCTATATAAAGTGACAAAATTTTAAATATAAATTTTATATATAAGAATTATCAATAAATTCGGAAAAAAAGACCTACCTAAAATACACATAAAATGTAAGGAACAAGCATTGAGGAGAAAGTACCTATTATGAATCAGTTTATTTTGTTGAGTCTATATTCATTTGGTCGTCCATTTTAACAAGCAAAATTTATTAAGAGACACGGGATTATGTGAAATTTCCATTTTACTCATACCGGTGTACCGCTCATTAAGTAACGGTGTACCGATATGCAGAACATATATATGCAAAGCGGTATATTATCAGTAAATCGGTATTTGATGAGCGGTACACTGTTAGGAGTAAAATGGGAATTTCACTCAATCCCGTGTCTCCTAACAAATTTTGTCTTAAAATAGCTGGCCATTCATATTATTTTTTTTACTTGAAACGTATTATCATCTCATGAATATTAATTGTACTTAACTTGAAATCATATTGGAATATACTAATAATTGTATAAACTCAAATTTTATCAATAGTTAGAACTCTTTATCAAATTTAACATGAAATTTTCAAACGAAATTTTATCAAATTTTCTATTTAAAATTCAGATCATTCAAATCAACTCATCCTCATTTTAGTTATAAAGTTCACAACTTATAATCTTCCAGTATTGAATGAATGCCTTAATTTTACTCTTTAAAGAGAAATGGTGGCATCCAAAATAAATGACCCACTTAACTCACTTCTACCCCACTAGCATTCATTAATTTAGATACCTGGCAAAAGCCCATTGGCCTTATGTGCATTAGTGACTTTTGTTTTTCAATTCTTCCATTTAATCAGTGCATCAATGATAGAGCGTTCAGGGCTTATCTAGAAAAGATAAATGATAAAATATCAAATAAATTAATTAAGAGAACTTTGATAAATAAATAGATTTCCAATTTAGTAAGGATCCACGTTAAGCATATACATATTTGAGCTAATCATGGACAACGACTTAACATGGAAAATTTAAGATAGGTGTTGTAGGTAGCATAGTAATAATTATTGAGACGAAATAACAAGTCAAAGTGAGCTTGATTGGTGGAGGAGAACGTTAGACTCAAACGATTTAAAATTTAGCACAACTAAAACAGAATACATGAAATGTAACTTTAGTGGATTAGACAATAGTGAGTGTAAAACAATAAAACTATAAAACAACTTAGTTGCACATTAACGAGTTTAGATATTTGGACTCTATATCATAATCTCAAGGAGGTTTTGACTAATATATAACGAATAAAATAGGAGCAGGGTGGAAAAATGCAGACAAGTTAGTGGGGTCTTGTATGCTAAAAGAGTCCCTCTTCGCCTAAAAAAACGATGAGTTCGATTCCCTCTCCACCCCAAAGGGTCACTCTCCATAGAGTTATTCATTGTGTGTCGGGGGGGATGGGGAGAGTCGGGGGGGATGGAGAGACTTACACATGCTCCAAGAATTAGTCGGACAATTTGGTCATAAAAAAATGTTTTAAGTAGCAGAGCGATGCGCGATAAAAAAAAAATAAACAAATAAACAAAGTTAAGACAATAGAAATGTGCAAGCTATGTTAGATAAGTGGTTTAATTCTAAATGATAGAGTTAGAAACAAACGCATTAGGGATAATTTAAAGATAGTCTTGATATATGACAAATTGAGAAAAACTCATTTGCGATGGTTTGGTCATATTATTAGATGACTAAACACAGTCCTAATGCGTAGAATTAAGAGGTTATGGATCAAATGTAGTAAAAAGAGATGGCGACTTTTGAAAACATTGAAAGAATGGATAAAAAATAACATTAAAATATAGAATGACCACTGGTATAGTTTGCAGCCCTCTTTTATTTTATTTCTTCCTTTCCTTTTGCCTATGTCATCTTCTTCCAACTAGTGCTGATCTAGTGCCCTATGCCTTATCCAACTCGATTTCAGCTTCTTCAACGACGAGCTCCATGTAGTTCACCTAATGTTGAGGAGTTTATTGATTTATTGATGTTAGTTACAATGATGCATTAATGTATTGGTGTTAGTTTAGAAGTTAGAGTAAGATAAGGTTAGTTAGTTAGTTTGTATTTAAATTAAAATTTGTAATAATTGACTTTGTGTCAATTGTTAGAAAAGAAACTCACCCGGCCATCCATTTTTTTTTTATTTTTTAAGTCTAGAGGTGTTAAGGCATCGCCCCGACTAATTCTCTAAGATGTGTGAAAACTCCCTATCCACACACACCGAGCCCTATACTCACCCGTCCCTCCATTGATGTGGTGAGAGTTGATTCAATCAAAGAAAAGGATTGACACACATTGTATATATAATTCCAATCCATATATCATAAGCATGTTTTGATTCAATAAATATATTCCACAACACTTACAAATCTGATATATAAATATAAGGCTTGTTGGGAACAAAACTTATCATCATTCCTGCAAACTGGTCTTGTTTACAGCTCTATTTAGTTGTATATGTCTTTTATTCTTATTCTTCAAGTTCCTTTTCTGTCCTACATTCACATTATTCATTCCAAGACATGCCTTCACCTACTACATAACTGGTGCATATTTGCTAGGCTAGTTATTTTTATTTAATTCCCAAACCAACCCAACTTTCACATTGCCAATTGGCATCCAATGTGTACCATTTGATTGGGAAATGACCCACTTATTAAATTGCATGATTGCAACCATTTTCAATCCATTTCATTACTTGCATTGCCCCCTCATCATATTTTAATAGGCTTGTTGGCTAAAGACCTAAACAAATTGAGTTTAGGTTACGTGCAAGTAAAATTGCATGTGACCCATAAATCATGCTAAGGTAACTTGTTACTATAATAAGATTATATCTTTGTTACTATTTGTTACTAAGAAAATATATATCTTTGATGACTCATACGTAATAGGTAAGCCGATCTCATTATATTAAAAATATAACGGTAGAGCATCACGGATTATAAATTATAATCAAAATAACTATTAGTCATTCAATCCAAATGCTTTGACATTAATATTCCTTTTACTATTGATTTTAATTAGGGTTGAAATCGGGTCAAGTTTCTTAAAATCCAATCTGAACCGAGTCAATCTTTATGGAACCCGATTCGAGGACTTGAAATTATCGACTCGACCCAACTCAACTCAAATTCTGACCCGACCCACATTCCGAACCCATTTCGTCTAATTTTAGCCTAGCTAGGTTCGGTCGAGTCGGATCGGGTTAACTTGAAAATTCCTCAACCTGATCCGACCCAAATTTCATGCGGATTTTTGTCTTCTCAACCCGACTCAGTGACCCAACTTGCATGACTCGACCCGCGTGATTTCTCGAGTCAAGTCAAAATCCAACCCGAGTTTCACCCCTAAATTTAATGAATACATATCTAATAACTAACTAAAAATGCTCTTTCGTCCTGAGTTTTAATATCAGAGTACTCTACAACTATTTCTTTAACTTGATTGAACCCATTAAGAACCCATTGACCCACGTAATATCATGAATAAAAGATGTTTCTCTATTACTTTGCTAAAGTAATGGAATTTTGTTACTTCAACATTGCTAGTGGCTCTATCTATTGTATGATGAATTCAAATTATCTATTGTATGATGAATTCAAATTTAAATCTGAATATAACTCGGATCTTTAATATAGGATTTAAATCCTTTAAGAGTTCATGTATAAATAGTTTTTTTTTTTTTTATTAACGTGTGGGGAACTCAGACTAAGTCCTAATAAAATCTCCACGGATGAGCCCATTATGTCTAAGGCATACCAAAGTTAGCTCTTGCATCATATTTAGTTTTCTCACACTAAATATCTATTTAAATTAATGATTATCAATTTCAATATTCACATTTTTCAAGTTTTACATCTAAAACAATCTTAACATTACGAATGACCAAAGATTTGTATCAAAATTTAATGAATAAAAGATTAGCATCTATATTTATTTATTTTTAATTAAGTTCTTTAAAATTTCAAACTTTCAAATGTGTTAATTATATCTTAATCATTTCTTATCCATCAAAACAAATCGAAAATGAAAGCTATGCATAGAAGTAAACGCAAAAAGCAAGGACAAGAACAGGAAAAAGAAGGGTTTTACCTAATAAAGCATGGAAGGAGGACTTTCCTTTGAAAAATACAAAAGGAGAAGGTATGCTAAAGACTTAACCACTCCATTCTTTTATCATTTTTTATATGTGATTACTGCCTCTTATTTAATTTGAATCATAAGAGCTTTACAATTTAAAGAAAAAAGTATTCATCACATAAACATTAGACCTAACAAATATAATACTATATATTATATATATAATGAGTAACTTAGAAGCTCTTTGTGTATGGAATTGAGTAAAACTGCCAACTCTAACCCACCCTACTCTTAAAAGGGTTATATTCATTATAAAATGAGAATTAGGATTCATAGTTTATATTTATCTCTGGTTATAGTTTAGAGTTAAAGTTTGTTTGAGATAATCAGATAGAGACTATATATACATATAATAACATAGGTATTGAATATAATATAATTTATTAATTTCTACATAATTTATTAATGGTCTAATCATATGATTGACTTTTAAACTTATGAATAGAGAAACTTCAAAATAATCTAGTAATTCTGACTGATGAAAAATAAAACTTTGACGAGACTCTATGAGATTTTGAGATTTCTATTTAAATGGGTCTTCACATCTTTTCTTCTTTGATAAAAAATATTATTAGTCTATATTGCAAATTATTGGTATTTAGGATGCTGATGTAATGAGTTTGTGTTTTGATTTTAAAGTCACAATTTTGATAATAAATTTTGGTCAAAAATTGAAATATTAATCAGATTTTTTTTTATCTAACTATCTATTTGAAATATATAAATTTAAAAAATGATAACCCAAGATTTTGATTTCTGCTGCTTGCAATCCTTTTTCAATTGAAATAACATTCAATTCATGTGTCATTGACTTATTAAGGACTTATTTTTTTCATCTCCTTCATCATGTGTTAGGTTATGGTTGTCATGTCCACGACCTTTTTTCTGTTTGTAGCTCCCACATTGTTATGAAAGTCAACTCATGTATAACACTGACAAATTGCAGGGTATGGTATACTGCTGAATGCATTACAATTTGTAACAAAATAATATATATTCGTACGTAGGAGGAAATATATTTTAAATGGCAAAGATCATGCGAGGTACATTTATTAAATAAATAAATTATTTATTAGCTTCTATATTAAAGGAAATTATTCACCCAATTGACTTTTCATTATTGTGTATTTCATTAATTGTCAGTTTATCTAATCACTGGATTGTAAATTAATTTATTGATTGATTTTTTTTCATTGAGAAGTATATAATTTTCTATATATATGATTTTAAATAATAGAGGTTGCAAGCCAATTTTTTTAATTTTTTTTGTGGAAAACTATAGGATAGTCAGTGTAAAATTCTCACGGGTGAGTCCAATACCCCCAAGACACACCAAGGTCATGGGAGCTCGAACTAGCAATATCTCATTTCCTAAGAGAGGAGTCAACCAATTAAACTACACTCAGATCAGAGCTGATTAGGTCAGATTGGGAGGAAGACACACTTCGAAATTGCTAGGAGGGCCGGATTTCCATTGGAGAAAGATGGTGAATGAGTCCACTATCTCCAGAACAAACCAAGATTACGTCATGGGGACTCACGCCCGCAATCTTGGTCATGGAAACACCAAGATTAAACTACACCTAGATCAGAGCTAATTAGATCAGATTGGGAGGAAGACACAGTCCGAGATTGCCGGGAGGGCCGGATTTCCACTGGAGAAAGATGGTGAATGAGAAGAGAGAGAAGAAACGGGATTGGGTGCCTCAAAAGAGATTGGGTGATCAATTTTACAAAAAAAATAATTAATTTCTTTTTATTTGATTCACTCCAAGATACATTCAATAATTTTACAAAAATAAATGATCAATTTAAAATTTTAAGAAGTGAATACTGTAAACCTAAAATAGTACTATTTAAAATCTAATCTTTACTATTAAAATAACTATATAAAATTATTTTGCAATTTATATACATGTTAATTATTCAAATTCTACATTATTATTGAAGTTGAAAAGAATGCAGTGACAATGAAGCAAGAAAAGATGAGACGATCAGATATTGCAGAGACGGGCATTAGTATTTTTAAGTTTCCTTGTTTTACTCTTTTGTCTGATAAAGAAATCAGTGGCTTTCTTTCAATTTTTATTCTTTTAGAGAAAGAGACAAGTCTAAGGAAGAAGACAAGTTGGTAATGATGGGATTAGAAAGGATGGCACCTCCTCTTCTCCAATTCTCCACCGCCCCATTACACAATCCCACAGCCTCAAAACAGGGCTGAGAGAAACAGACTGATTTAATCAATTACATCAAGTTTTCAATTTAATATTATTTTTTTATTCTTATTTTCCACTTTACCAAAATGCTTTTGTACTAATGATGTCATTGTGATTGAAATTGGCTGTAAGCTGTTGGGTTGTGTACTTGTGTGTATTATTTAACACTAATTCAAATCACTAATTCAAATCATTCATAAAATTATACTTTAAAAGAACCAGTTTATCTCTGTATTGGATCTTCCATCGACTGTTACCCATATTTTTTGGATGTGAAAGAGAATAATTACCTCTAAAAATTATTTTATTCGACTCAGTTAATGATGATTGTTCATATATTGACAAGTAAACATCATTTGATAGGTTGAGAAGAGTCATTCATATCTCTGATTTGCGAAAGGCTGTATGTAAGTGGAGATTTACCTAATGCCTTTATATTCGAGGAGATATGGAAGTTTTAAAATTCTCTGTCTATACGAGTTAATACCATGCACAACACAGTGAGTTGTTATTTTAATTCATCATTAAACTCAAATTGAATACGGTGTAATCAACGGTAACCATAAGAATTTATTTAAAGTGCGATAAAATTTAAGTTTCAATTTACAAGATAATACTATGCATACCAATATACAAGTGATCATAACATGTCGTCAATAAATTCAATTAAATATGATGCAAACAATACGAATTATAATAAATTTATTAAAAATGCTATAAAATTTACGTTTGAGTTTGTTTGAAGTTGATAACTTAACATTTAATAGACTGAGTTCAAGATTAGACACTAACTTTTCTCCAACTTATTATTAAACAAATTTTATGTAAAAAATATTAAAAATATACAATATAAAGACAATTTAATTAACATGATACATCACATGTGGAGTAAATTAATGATCTTACTATATATGCAACAAGACATTTCTGTCATGCCATTATTATTATTTAAAATCAGAAAGCTTTTTATCTATTTAGATACTTGATATTTTAAAAGGGAAAACACATTAATTATTTTGATACTTTTTGTCTGGTACAATAAAATAAACAATTAACTCATTTACCTTAGATCACCTCAAATAGTTGGTATTAAACAGTTGACTTAACTCTTTAAACTTGAAAGACATCTTCTACCTTCTTAATTAATTTTACTTAGTGGAGCAACCAATAGAGAATTAGAGATTGCAGACATGCCACGTGTCACAAGTGTTCGACAACTTTTATCTCGATCGAGGACGGGAGGAAAAGACGGTTTCGATAACTAAAACGGCGGAACCCACGGTCGTAGAACTCTGCTTCCCTCAGTCTAGAATTGCGAGCCACGGAAATAAATGAAAGAGCTCAACCCGCCGGAGATCTGGACACTGAAGTGAAGCTGCCAACGGCGACATGAGCGAAACCGACGACCCGCTTGCCGTCTCCAAGGCATTCCGATCACTGGTGGAGTCGGCCGACCGGAAGTTCGGCCGAGTGCGGGACCTGCCGTCGCACGGCCCTCGCAGTGGGCCCTCCACACACTACCTGCAGAAGGTGTTCAAGGCTTACACCAAGCTGTGGAAGTTCCAGCAGGTGAATCGCCCCAAATTGGTGGAATTGGGGCTGAAGCGGTGGGAAATCGGCGAAATAGCGTCCCGCATCGGCCAGCTCTACTACGCCCAGTACCTCCGTACCAGCGAGGCGCGCTTTCTCCTTGAGTCGTACGTCTTCTACGAGGCCATCCTCAACCGCTCCTACTTTCAGTGTCCTGCAGGTGCAGCTAAAGACCTCTCCCTCCGCTTCAAGGAGCTCCGTTTCCATGCTCGCTTCCTCCTCGTCTCCCTCCTCCTCAACCGGGCCGAAATGGTTCGCTCCCTCATCGACCGCTTCAAGACTCTCGTTGACGACAGCAAGTCTACCTTCCCGGTAATTTCATTCATTTATTTTTCTATGTTTCTGGAAGCTTCTTCTTCGAGCTGCGGGCTGGCGCGCGCAGCCATTTTTGTTTAATTTTTAATTTTCTGTGCCCCTAATTATAAAAAATGGGCGTGCCCCATTAACAGAAACGCCTTATTTTTCCCTTTACTTTTTTTTTGGGTGTGTTTTATTGTGGTTCTGTAATGATTCTCATGATCTAGATAGGGTTGGTCGTTTGCATTTATTGCTGCTTTTAGCTTCTGTTATGATTTCCGAGGCGGCTTTGGAGTAAGGAAGCTCCGCAAATTGCGAGCGTCTTTAATATTTCCCCCACGAAACGGAGGCCTATGGGTGATAGGTTTTCTTCTCGTGAATGAAAATAGAAATTAATATTTTTAACCAAAGTCGGATATAAACCCATTATTTAAAAAAGCTGAAAATAATCAAACATTTAATTTCAGTAGTTCAAAAAAATATTTTTGTTGGATATTTTCTTGGAGAGAACTTTCATTTCCTTGCATCCAAACCCACAATCCATGTTTGGTGGGATTGCACAAGACTGAGGGGGATTAGGCGGGATTTCATTTTTTCGGTATTTTTTTCTGCTGCCGTAGATGGTTGTCTGCAGACTAAAAATGAAGGGTGTGTGTGGTAATTCTGCCTGTAGAAAAAATGGATTCACCTATTTGGTAATCAATTGTTTGGTGAGAATTCTCTCCATTTTGTCTTAACACTTGACTTTCGACTTTCATTCTAGTTTATAGGCTGAAGCTTTATATCTGTACAGAATATCCAGGTTAAGGAATCTTTTATGAGATTGTCCGAAATTTTTTGCCGCATCCACAGCCACCCATAAATGGAAGTTAATTTAGACAGGAAAATCCCAGCCAGAACGGCTTTTGGAGGAGTATCAAAACAAGCTTGCTCTGGGGCCTAACTTTCCTGCCTTTTTCTGTCCTCCTCCTCCCTCTCTCTCTCTCTCTCTGCTTTTGTTTTTCGCTGCGTCTGGGTCACGAGGGACTGACCTTACTGATTTAATCATTTTGGTTGTGACTGCAAATCCTGCCATACTTGTGGTTTGTTTGGATGTGAATGGTGGAATGGTTTTCTTGTTATTTATTACATCTTCTCTTGGTAATTCATGTTCTTTTAGAGAAAGAGAGAGAGATGCCAAAATATTATTTAAAAACCATGCCATCCATTGAGATACTGAAAAAGATAAAATCCAATCAGCCATCCTGTTCAATACACCACACCTACATTAGCGCACTAAAATTTCCCAAAAATCCTTAATTGCTCCTGCTTTATGTAGTTATTGAATAGATCCTGAAAGGACTTCAAAGATGTATCCCTCACCCAAAAGTCCTCAACATAATCTTTCCATAAAGCCTCTTTCCTTGTCAAATTCTATCCAAAATTTGGCCAAGAATGACAAGTTATTTTTGAGTAATTTTCCCCACACTCATAATTGTCAATAGATGCAATTCCTTATAAAGTTTTCAAAAGGGCACGATCAAGGTTCTAGGGGTCTTGGAGCTCAAGGCACAATGTGCACACCTAGGTGTGAATTTAGCTTGCCACTTTGATGTTAATATATATGTTGTTATTTTGTGTTCTTGTTACACCTATGTCAACAAAATAAAGTGTTGTTTGAGCTGATAGCTGTGATGCACGAACACATGCATTAGGCCGATGTGCAAGTGCACACACAATACAAGGATTGACATGGCACAGGCCCGGGGCAGACATAGCTCCCTTCCATTATTTTTTTTTTGTGCATGTGTTGTGTGAGAGAGAGGACGAGGGAGGTGGTGGAAATTTGCTCTGGCGAAAGCTTCTGTTGCAGTAGAAGCAATTGTTTCTTGTCTCTTGTTTGTAAATCGTAACAAACCAACAAGAAATAAAGTTTCTTAAACCCTCTAGGGTTTTGAGAAAAATGATTGTTTTGCCCTTAGATATTATATAAGTAAAAAGATTTCTTTGCCTTTATTTAATTTGGTTATTTTGCCCTTAAATATTAATGTAAATAATGGATTATTTCACCTCTAAGTATTAATTTTGCCTATACGTCAATGGAAAAAGAAAATATAAAACTAAGAAATGGGAGATTTTAGATATTTCCTATATAAATAGTGCCCTGCCTTGGTGTCCTAGATCTTAAAAAATGTTGTGTTGTGTCTCTGTTTCATGTGTCCATTTCTGTTGATGTTTTAGTATTTGGGCAACATATCTTGACAATTAAGTATATAGGAGATTGGAAGGGAGGAAAAAACTGAGAGGGGGGAGTAACATAAAACTTGGTGATGTAGAACTCTAAGAATGGACACCAAATGGAAGAGGCAAAAGCTTTGATACATGTAGTCATTATCCACCCCCGTATGTAGGTCACAAATGGGACCATATGGGTTTGTTGGAAAGATCTTTGCTTGGGTATAGAGCATATAAAGAATCAGCTTGATTCGATCCACAAAGCCATGCTTTTGGTATCATGAGGCAGGCATGAGTATAATTCAATGTTTGGTGTTACTTAGAATGTGTCAAATTCTGCAAGTTGTCTTGACCTTAGTGGAAACTTCCTACCCATATGTTTACTCAGTTATCCCCTAGGTACTGGTGCTCATATAAGCATCATTATCACCTGGCCAAATGTGGCCCACAAAGGCCCTTTCTATTGAATTGAAGCAAAACTATACGACCATATTAGGGTTAAAAAGTTATTTTGAAGTGATTCAAACTTTGACCCTTGTGATTCTATAGGGACCTTCTTCAAGCAAAGACCTTTCTAACCAACTCATTCACATAGGCCTAGGTGGGCCCACATAGGGTTGTGCACGAAAGAATAGGAATGCAAGTGATGGTACTCAGTTGATAGTAGATACATACCTATATATATATATATATACATACATACACACACATATGTACATGCATTCATTATGCTTTTAGCTACTAATACATTTTAACTGTTTTGATTGTTTATTAATAAATTTAACTAGAAGATGTTAGTGTTTATTATTGGAAATAATAAACACACCAAAAATATCGGAATAAACAAACACAAGAACACCGACAATTTTACTTGGCTCGGCCCACCTGGCCTACGTCCATAGAGCAACATAATATCTTCACTATATGAGAAAGAAAGATAATACATGTACAAGATTAACTCCTCGAGTTAAGAGCCCAATCCGAAGTCCTGAGCCCTTCGTACACCCCTCTCATCTTACCACTCACATACTCAGAAGAACCCATCTTCTGTCTCGCTCTCCTCTAGCTTCCCGAGCACATCCCGACGTGCTCCCGAGTACGAGCATCTCCGATGGGTTGCAGCAATTAACTCAGACACGTCCTTCTGGAGCCTCTCTACGTGTATAGCCAAGATGCTAACTCCATGCGTACTGCCAAAAGGTCAGCAGGTCCTTCACCGTGCCTCCTCTCTATTACATATTGCCGTCACTCCTTGGTGTGATCCCACACACGTCAAACCCATGTTGGGTGCTTGTATATAGGAATATACAGTCGGCCCCTTCTAATCCAGTGTATATAATTGTCGTGCATTATACTTTCTCAATTGGAGAGGCCTTCCTCTTTTACCTGCCGAGTCTTCCTATATGTAAAGGCAGTTTCCCAATGTGTATAGGAGTCCCATTATAGCAATTGCCTTCCCAATCTAGGACTCCCATCGTTAGCCTCTCGTGTCTATGCCGTGTATACCAACTAATACACACAGCCCGAATGGGCCCCACTTGATGCTGGCTCTCCTACATAGTCGAGCCATACCCAACAGAAGATTACTTGATTGTTCTGGTAGAAAAATTTTAAAAATTAGCTCAATATAGAAAACTGAAATATTAGCCTGAGGTGTGCCCTCTATAGAGCAAGGTGCGCCTTTGACTATTATGCCCATATGAAATGCCCCATATCTTTGGATCATTTGACTTCCATTGACTCTGGAATACATTTTTTCCCCTCCTATCTTGTCTGAAAGGCAAGCCCTTTCAATCATTTTCTGGATGAATTTGTGATTTTAAACAATGACAAGTAGTACCCCAGAAGATCTTATAATGTTGTTTTATCATTCAATGCAGCCACTACAAGGTAGGACTTTTACCATGAGGCTAATTTTTGTCCAACTCTTTTCTTTGTCTGAACCTCACATGGATGTTAGTCTAAGGTGTTGCTCCCAGGGTAGGATTTGGTAGGTAATAGGAAACATACCATGTCAAATGGGTTAGGGAAGTGACATATTGTGTTATTGATTCTTATGCATGAATACCGACTAATGCACCCTTTGCCGCATTCACCTCCAAACCTGTTACTGCCTCAAAACATTTCATAATTGTGTGTACACACTTGGTTCACATTAACATCAAAGAGGACAATTGCTTCTTTTGCAAAATGGAGATATCCACATTCAGCTTCAGTTTGGAAGTCTTACTGATTCTGATTTTTGGAGTTCTTTTCTCTCTCTAAGAAATTGAGACATTACTGAATTTCTTATGGGTTCACAAACTCAATCCTTTCACCACAATGGAGCACAAGGGCAGAACAGTTTGCCTTGCCATAGACTGCTTTGGCTTTGAAAGGAATGGTGAGCCATTCACTAAATACATTAACATCAAAAAGGACCATTGTTTCTTTTGCAAAATGGAGATATCCGCATTCAGCCTCAGTTTGTAAATGCTTACTGATTCTGATTTTTGGAGCTCTTTTCTCTCTTTAAGAAATTGAAAACATTTCTGAATCTCTTATGGGATCACAAACTCAATCCTATCACCACAATGGAGCACAAGGGCGGGCAAAACAGTTTGCCCGTCGACTGCTCTGGCTTTGAAAGAAACGGTGAGCCTCTCTCTCTCTCTCATGGTGGTGTGGTGGGGTTGGTGGATGGGGGCAGAACGTAGTACTGCTGCGAAATATAAGTGGAACCTTTTATATGTTTTTATTATTAAAAAAGGGGTAGGGGGTTAAAACTGATGGTTTCAATGGGTTGTACCTGATGTACGGTTACTGCAAACTAAGCCTCTTGAGTTACCAGTCACAGTTAAACTGCAGTCGGACCCCTGAGTTGGATCTATTTCCAAGAAAGTGGGCTTGAATGGAGTTGGGCAAGCTTATTATATGCCAGGTCATCTTTATTGGATTGAGTTATTTCTGTCTAATTTCAATTATTTGGTCTGATGGACACATCAGTTACAAATATTGGCTGGAATCCAAAATGTCAGCCAAAAATTTCCAATCTAAACTCGAACAAAAATATATGCATTTTCTGGAAATATCAGCCAATATGTCCAAATTTTGGCAAAAAATATCACCAATAATTCAAAATTTTGGCTGAAGGTTTTGGTCTCTGGTCCAGGTAGAGACTAAAAATTCTTTCCTAGCCAAAATTTGTAACTGAGGGTGACAAACATGAAATTGGTGTCTTTACCTCCCGATTTGTCGGATGTCTTTGAGCTCATTACTTTGTGGGCTAGGTCAATTATGATAGGATACAAACCAAAAAGCAGCGTGGTGCACCTTGTTTCGACGAAAGGGCTGAAATAAAACAGTATTGGTTATTTGTGTCTGATTATTTAATTTTCTTTTCAAATTTTAACCTTGTTCTTCACATGCAAAGAAAAACTCTTTTCAGTTCTCTGAGAACAATTTTTATACATCTGACCAGGAAACAAACTTTAAAGAATGGAAGCAAGTAGTGCAAGAAATAGTCAGATTTTTAAAAGTTGATACAACTTTTATGAATATCAGACCATTGAGATACTGTTTGCTGTTCGACCCTCATCCAGCTTCCCTTCCTCGTGGGGCTCGGTTTCAGGCAAGAAATCTGAAACTGCAAGATGCATTGCTCACTAGCTACCGTCGTAATGAGGTAAGCATGTTTTTCACATTTAGTTAGTAATGTCTGGTAACTTGACTATGATGCTATAACTTAATCCTATGAGAAAAATTATGTGATTTACAGTGTGCTCGTTAAAATATAGGTCAAGTTTACAGAGCTTACACTGGACACATTCAGAATGCTACAATGTCTTGAGTGGGAGCCTAGTGGATCCTTCTACCAAATGCGTACAAAGGAAACTAATAATAACGGTGCCCCTAATGATCAGTCTGGTCTGATTGATATAAATCTTGCAGTAGATATGACTGATCCAACTTTGCCTCCTAATCCACGGAAGGCCATTCTTTATCGTCCTTCTGTCACGCATTTGATTTCTGTGAGTATTATTGCTATGTTTTTGTCTTTAGTATATTTTTCTCCAATCCTTGCTCCATTTGCTAATCCAGTTATGGAACTTACATTTTATTCTAATATTTTGGGATTTATTTTGCTTTTGACCATGTTGCTTTACCAACCCACCTTTTTCTCTTTCCGTAACATGAACGGACAACTTAGTGATTGCATCAGTGAGCACCCTCCAACTTTGGTATGGGGTTTTACCATGATTATATTAACCAGCTTACTTAGCCACTGCAAGTGACTATATTTACTCATGTTGTACCTTAGTATCAGGTACCCTTTTCTGGGTGATAAAGGTTGACATGATCAGATATTTGCAGCATAGTTTCGAACCATTCAGGAATACCCTATATTAGAGTGGCTGCAGCAGTAAATTTTACATTGTTTCCCCTTTTCTAAGTAATGAATTTGCTATTTAGGTAAAATAAAAGCTCACCTATGAATATTAATATTTTGGTAATGCCATATTTTGAAGGGTCAAACTATGATGTTCTTATGCACAGGAAAAATATTTTGGTAATAGCATGCTCATACACCAAGTGTGTTGGAGATGAGTCAGCACCAAGTTTTTTTGTGAGATTAGAATCAAATTACTTCGAAAAATCTTCTTTTTGTAAGGCCACGATCATCAGATCTTTATCTTTGATACTTCTGAATCAGTTCCATGCCCAAAATGCATGCTGTAACCCATTAGTAGTCCTTTTCATCCTTGTTGAAACCTTATCCATCTCTTCGGGATCAGGTTTGTGAGTTCATCCTTTTCAGAGTTAAGTTTTATTATACCATAATCTATCGTCACTTCTCACCATTTTCCAAGTCCTTATTGGTCTTTTTATTCTCCTTCTTCTTGCACTTCTGGCACTTCGAGGTTCACACGGGGAAACAGGGTCTGTTTCCATCTTCTTTGAACACTTCCAGATCCCAAACCAGATGCAGGAAACATTCCTTCATTCTCTCTCTTATGCATTACACCTAGCTTACTGCTTTTCGATACTGGATATGTGGTACTCATGAAATTCCTAAGTATCGTTACCATCAACATCAATAAAGTTAACCTTATTCTTCTATTAGAGGCAGTTTTCTTAGCTCTACTTTCCACGCAACCCTGTCTAAATCCTTGTTCAAACTTAGTGTCTCTATGGTCCTAAAGGTTACACGCTATTTGCACAGGTACTTGCTACAATCTGTCAAGAGCTCCCAGTCAATGGCATTCTGCTGATTTATATATCAGCATCAGGTTATTCCCTTTCTCGCTTACCAAAGCAGTGGCCTACTATTGATTGTGAAACAATCCTTAATTGGTGGTTCATCTTTGCAGGAAAATTCAACCAAAATATTGCTTGTCAGAGGGAGTTTTCTAGAGGTTCAGGGAATTCTTCCAATTTGAACACTATTTCTCAGACCTTCCGTCAACGTGATAAGGGAGATTTTGTGGAATCTTGTGAGAATTGTTTATGTTTAGGTTCTCGAGGAAATGGAGGTATGACAATACCATGTACTCAATTATTCATTGGACTCATAAGATGATGATTTAACTTCATTCAGAAAATGTCTAGGCAGAAAAATTACTTCTCATAACAAATTAAACGGTCAATTTTGCATGTAGTCTCCTTACTAATATGCAAGCAATCTATTTCATATGCTAGTAAAAATATATGTTCTCTTAACTCACTCATGAAGAGGTGTATCTGATTGCCAGGTTCAATCAATCTCTACCCTGGTGATATAATTCCCTTTACAAGAAGACCACTTTTCCTGATTATTGACAGTGATAGCAGCCATGCATTCAAGGCAGGTTTGTCAAAACTTGTCTCCTGCTTACCAGATTATTTAGCTTTATCCTGAAGCAATTTTTTTTAGCACTCTCGGTCAGTGTGTTAATATGGGTTTTGAGATTAGGAGGTTCTGCTTTGTTTGGAGTTTCCCTTATCTGGTCCTGATGTGCTATCAAAAGGTGTTTTTCTGTAATGAAATGTTGATAGCTAATTCCCCCATTACCTAGATTGGGGAGAGAGCATCCATTATCTTGGGTAGGCTGACCCATTTGCAGCCTCATGGTGCATGCACCATGCACACCTAGGAGTGTTGCCCACCAACAGTGGTGGTGATGGGTCTATTTGAAAGGTCTATGTTTGAATGTGGCCCAGCAAAAATAACTTTGATTAGTTGCACATGCCCTAAGGATTAGTCAGTGTGCTCTAAGAGGCTTGGACACCTTGGTCTTCAAAAAAAAACTTTCATTGGACCACTCAAGGCCCTCCAAATTTTGATCACTTCAAATTATTTTCCATTTCCTAAAATTTTGTGACTTTTAAAATCTTGGTTTGATTATCAAGGTGTTTTTTGTGGGTCACATATTCAAACATAGATATTTTCAATGGACCCAACATCATCATCATCGATGGACCATTGGGTGCACACATAAATGGGCACACAGGGGACCATTTCATTTATCGTAATGGACTTTTAATATTTGCTCCTCAAGTCCTTTTTTATCTTTTATTGTACATCTTTCTGTTTTCGTAAGGACATTAAAAGAAAAAGATCGGCATTGAAGAGCTTTAAGGATGGGCCTGATAAAGGCTTCTCACTGGATGCTTTCAAGTTGTACATTATAGCCTAGAAACCGTAACAATTTTTTCAGTGTGATGGTGTATTGGAAACTGTGGAGCCCATCCCGGGTGTATCCAATTCATTTCTGACTTAAGTTCTGACTAGTGTATCGACACATACGCTACCAGACGGTCATGATCTGTTTGTACGTTAATACCAGTTAGAAAAATGGAAAAGATTTGATTGTTGGATAAATGATTTGTCTACTTTGGTGACAATTGCTAAAAGCAGTTGATTCATTTCAGAGAGAGAGAGAGAGCAGTCACCATACTATAACGTGGTCATATAGAGCTTTTTCTCACTACATAGCGCACTTAGTTCTTCCATTTATAACGTGATCATTATTTTATTGAGGCCTCACCATACTATTTGGCATTTTAGGTGGGGTTTCCTATGACATAATATCATTGTATCATTGGTTAGTTTTTTTTGCCTTAGCCTGAGTATGCACGTGGATGTACCCTTAATTGCAACCCTTTTATATTACCTTACAGAATGGCAGAAATCACATTTGGTGGGTTTCTATTCTTCCAAATGTATTCCCCAAATAATATTGCTTATAATTTGGCTTAGTTATGTTGTAAGTATTCATGATTTATGCGCCACCACAATGTATTATAGGCCATTCAATGTTGCCAAAATATTCAATTGGCTTGGCATTTGGGTGGATCAGGGCTATGCACTCTTAATTATATTTTCTGCTTGTAAGCCCCATTGGTCTACTGTTTGCATGTCTGCATCATATGCTTCTCTCAAGCGAATTATTTTTATATCAGGCTTTACGTGGTGCTGAAAGGGGTGAGAGAGCTGCTTTGCTTCTTTCTCATGGGCGGCCTATGTTCCACGACCCATCATCTGCAGATCTAGTTCAGAATGGGAGCCAGTTTACATTTTTCCTAACTGCTCCTTTGCAAGCATTCTGCCAATTGGTTGGCCTCTCCACATCTGATATGGACATGGTTAGTTCAGTTGGCTACTTTCATTTTCAAATGAAAGATATTTCTCCAGTTCTTCATTTGATACATTCTGTCGATGCTTTCAGGATGTGTACAACAAAGCCGACACCTTACTTTCCTCTACCTTCTCTGAATGGGAAGTGATACTATTTACATCAGATAGCTTAGATCAGGTCTGGGCCCAAGTTTTGTCTGATCCATTCCTACGGCGGTTGATCCTTAGGTATTTAAGGTTTTTTTGCAGTATTTTTTCTTTATCTTTTTCCTGTTAGGGTTTATTTGGATGTACCAAAATCAATAGATATTGAACTATGGAGAACCAAATGGTTATCTATTCCACCATGCATTTACATGAGCGCCAAATCATAGACCAATTAAGCAGGATATTGTTGTCCTGACTCTGCAGGTTAATCAATATATCAGCACTGATAGCATTATTGATTTCGGCAGGAAGTCCAAAAATAGTGTTCTAAGTGGATTTGTTTCCACTCCAACTGCATGCTGAGCTGGGTAGCCACATGCTCCATGCTTATTGAAACATCTTGTGATTTGTGGTACACCTGATACACCACAATGGCTGCATTTGGATATGAAACTTGGAATACTCATGCATCAAGTGATACTGGAAATCCTTTAATGGTTTAATTCAGTGGATAGCTAGCCTCATTAAAATGTTGCAATGGATACTGCAAACTGGTGCCATTCTCACAATGTCTTGATGCACCTCTAAATCAAAATGATGAAGATATTCTGGTTTGTGGAAGAAACTTGGGAAGGGTGGTAATAAAGATGCATCATACTGTGAACAATCTTCTTTGCTTGATATGCATATTGAGCTGCCCAGAGATGATGCTTGAATTGGTAATTTCTGGGTGTGACTCTTGAGATTAGCAGCTCCAACACTTCACATTCATGGGATTTTGTGATATGGATGATGTTGGTAGTCATCCTTGGGTTTGACTTCATCTGGTATAAATTGGTCCAGTGCATTAGTAAATAATAAGATGAAAGGAGTATGAATCATGCAATATGTGTCGCTAACTCTATGCGTCTTCATAGAATGACTTCCATACTGAAGATGTCCGAATGGAACTTTTGGGAGAGTTTTCTAGGAGTGGTAAATCCGAGAAAGGAATGAATTCCACACCCACCAAATATTCATACTACACACACACACAGAAATTTGTCATGTTGATTTCAAAAGTGGAAGGAATGATAGAACTTGACAAATTTAGACTGTAAGCCTTGTTTACGGCCTCTACAAAATTATGATGGAAGTCATGGCAGATAAATTGGAAGCGATGAAGGAAATACCACACCCATTCTAGAGAGCTTTTGTAGGAGGAGAAATCCTATGGAGGATATTGATTGCAAATAAATGCAGATATATGAGAGAGACTTCCATGCTCAAATGGTGTTTTGATGTCATATAGGGAGCGTGGACTAGAGCATGTGTTCCCTTGTCTCGGTTCTTGATCGCTGTTAATGATACCATAAATGCATGTTCTAAGTCAAAGAGGCTTTGGGCAAGGAGATGGAATTTCTCTCTTTCTATTTGCAATTGTATTGGATACCTGAGGCGGCTATTTGAGAAAGTAGCGTAATTGGATCATTTGGAGGTGCCAAATTAGGATTATGCATATGTTTGTATTCCATCATCATGTCGCTGGCAAAGACAGTAGTCATTGGTGTTTAAAATGTTTGTAATGCTTCAAATGAACAAGTGGAAAGTGTTTTTAGAGTGCTCAGGTTCTTTGAGGTGATTTCAAGCTTAAGCATGAGCATGAAAGAGAGCGATGGTTGGTAGAGATTATGGGAGGAGCCATTACTTCAATCCGTAGCTTCTCGTATTGGTTGGCTGTGTATATTTCAATCTAATTATCTGGGAATACCTTTGGAGGCCAGACCAATGTTCTGTCCATGTGGGTTTGATTGTCGAAAAGTTCAAACAAAAACTGGCCTCCTGGAAAAAGTGTCTTGGGGGCTGAGTAACTCTCATTGAAGCAACTTCTGCGGACTTGTCAGCTAATCCTTCTAAAGTGATAGTTGGAGATCTTTGTGCAAAGGAGTGATGAAATTGGATTTGGGATGATAGGTATGGAGACTCACCTATACAAGTTAGATTTCAAAGACACTACTTCATATGATTCTAGAAACAAATCCTAACAGAGGAATTCTGGGATGGATGGTTTGGAAGAACAATCCCATAGTAATTTTTTCAAGCAGTTCTATTTACACTTCGACTAGGCCTCCTGTTTGAACCGTTCAGAAATTTGTGGCCCCACCTGGGAGTGCAAGTTTTGTACTAGGTCAATGTCCAGCAAAATATTGACCCTACACAATCTAAACATTTGAAACTTGTAATTCCAGACATTTGCTTCTCTATAGGTTATTTGAGTGAATATTATATTCTTTGCCTAAGCCGTGAAACCTCTGAGGTCATCTAGATCCCCCATGGATAAATGATGATGTGACAATCTCAATGGGAAGGGACAAATCTTGCAGATGCCATTGGTTAGTGTATCTGGAACGAAAGGAATTATAGCTATTCCAAGACTTCCATCACCAGGGCATCTTTGCTCAGAAGTTCGAGTAATTTAGCATACATGTACACTATAGGACAAGGACTTCAGTAGAGCATCATCTTGGGCAGCTCTAGGGAGACTGGGGTACCCATTTTCAGTGGGGAGAGTGCACATTTATTATAGGCTATGCCCCTACATGGTTGGGCGGGATGAATAGAGGACTTTATGGATGATATGATTCAAGGGAAACTTCTCAATCCGATCATCATAACTTTGTGAGATGGGGAACGAAAAGTCAATGGTTTATAGCAATCAAAATTTTGAATTCTAAAATCACAAGGCTAAGATGATCTAATGAGGCTCAAATTCTACATAACCAATTTATTTGCCATTTTTCACATATTCCATCAGAAATTTATGGCCCAGTTTTATATTTAATGAGCAGCCTCTGTATATTAGTCCCTAGAGTTTTTGTATCATCTTCAGATTTTCAGATGGGGTTGGAGTGAGATCCTAGGAGCCTATAAGATGTTCTAATTATAGATGTACTGATCCATACATAGTTCATTCATATCTGATGGGTATGTATGATGTTTATGGATATTTAGTTATACAGTTCTTGTCCTCAATATAGTTATGAGAGAAAAGACACACCATGCATCTGGACCTTTTCATTTCTTGGGTTGCTCTATTGATGAGCTGATGGCAATATCATTGAATCTACAAGCTAGGCCCAGTTTCATTTGCAGGGCACTGGTTGAATTGTCCAGAACTGACATTTTGAAATCGTTCGGATCTTTGTGAACAACAATTTTATGTTGGATCAATGTCACTTCATCGGTAATGCATGACATGTTTGGTTATATATGCTCATCACACAGTTTAGCAAAGATTGACAAAGGAGATTACGCATGCTCGTGGTGTATTCAACCCTTTTTCCATAATCCTACTGTTGGGGCTGTTGCGAACGAGTCCCACATTGAAAGTGTAGAGAGAGAACTAGGGGTTTATAAAGGGACTTGGGTCACTCTACCTAACAGGCTAGTCTTTTGGGCTGGAAGCCAGGTCCCAACAAGTGGTATCAGAGTCAGGTCTCATGCTACCTCATGTGGATTCAGGAGATCTCCCAGGCGAACGGGATAGCCGGCGTCGCTCTCTCCGCCGGAGGGCCTCGTTCGAAGGGGGATTGTTGGGGCTGCTGCGAACGAGTCCCATATTGAAAATGTAGAGGGATTGTTGGATCACTTCACCTAACAAGGTAGTCTTTTGGGCTGGAAGACCAAGTCCTAACACCTATTTGGTCATTTTATGTTCCTTACTATTTGTAAGGCTTCCACAACGACTGCTGATAATGATGATCAGTTTGTTTTTGACAGAAATGTTTGAGGATATCCATACCATATCACTGACGTGACAAGCACCACAGCTACATGTGTTCGCCTAAAAATAGGAAATTCTCTCATTGTGCTCATTGAATTTGGACCACCGTGTGGTTGGTTTTGTCTTGAACTTCTTTATGTATGCCCAGATTATGGGCAAACCTGCCTGCCTGATAAATAGAAAGGTCGAGGGTGTGTTCTGTGAGGTGGACTCGTCCTCTTCAGTGAATATCACTATCATCAAAACATTCAAATTTTGTGTTCTATGCGTTCTATGAGATGGACTTGATGAAAATATTATTCTGGCATATCATTTTATTTAAGAAACATTTAACATTTTTAGGATTTGTATCATGTAGTGGGCCTGCAGACTCTACCCTTTTGAAGTTGGGATTGAGCAACATCCTACCACCAAAAGTTAGGGCCAAACCTATTCAAGTGCAATGAAATCAATGGTCAGATTGGCCTTTTGTTTTGATTGATTTGGATTGAATGGCTAGTGATTAGTTTAGGCTCTAATTTTTAGTAGTAGAATATAACTCAATCCTATCTCGAACATGTTGGGGTCCAGTGATCCATGATCCATAACAACCCGTTATCAATCCTGTCTCGAACATGTTGGGGTCCAGTGATCCATAACAACCCGTTATCAATCCTGTTTCAAACATGTTGGGGTCCAGTGGTCCATGACAACCCGGTATCAATACTAATTTTTATGTTGCTTTAGTATAGTGCTGGACTCAATATCTTCAAAGCAGAATCTCTTATTTGTATTATGTTTGTGTATGTAAAATATTATTTTCTCTAATGGTTGCTTCACCAGGTTCATATTCTGCCGGTCCGTCCTTTCAATGTTCTGCTCTTCAGAAGATGACAATCAGTACCTACCTGTTTGCATACCTCATCTTCCTGGTTCTCTCTCTCCAACTTCTGCAATGGTTCAAACCAATATTCTCCAGCTTGCAACAACCCTCCGTGTCACCCGCCATTTTCACTTTGCAGATGCAACAAAGACTGATGCTGACAATACATTAGAATCTGAAGTGATTTAAGATGTAGATAAAAACTGGAGTCATTTCATAATCCAATTTTCTTCTGCTTCAACCGATGGCCGCATCTATTTTAGATCAAATGCTTCATCCATCAATTGTGGACCTAGAAGCCGACAACCAAGTGAAATTTGGTGACCTTGATCGATGTATATTGATCAATACCAAGCTGCAACGCGGGTTTGAGATTTTCCGAAACAATAGTGATTTGCTGTAAGATGGCCAAGGTGTTGGATGTTTCAAGAGCATTGCAAGTTGTGATATGTTTTTCTTAGATATCTGTGTTGTAATATTTGATTTATTGTTACTCTGTTGGCGGTGTAACAATGTAGACTTGATATTCTTTTCCTTGTAAAGGAAACTATCAGCCATTGTAGAGATGATTTTTAATACTAAAAGAGGGACAACAGAGAGAGCTGATAGATCTGTTAATTGGAGTGATTGATGTCTCTTATGTACATGTACACTAATGGATGTCCGGTGATTCATGTAGGCGTGGGAGAGGCAGAGGCCTCCCCTGTTTTAACAATTGGATTGCACTTCTATTCGAAAGAATAAACAATTTACTGTAATTGATTTGTAAGAGGTAAAACTGTCCATTATTTGTCATTTTGATTCGGGAGATTTCAACTTTTCAACAATAAAAACAGGTATATTTATCCAATAATATTTTTTACTGTTAAAAAAATACAAAATAGGTCTACTATTGTCGTTTGTTTAGTTTAATGAGACAAGTGACTGGTAGTTTCCATAGTTTTCATGAACATGAATTGATCCACCATTTGTTTTGAAACAAACAAATTCAATCATTGATGAAAATTATTCAAAAACTTGATGGTGGATTTGTGCATCCATGATGATGAAAATGTATGATCATTTTATGAATGTGAACCACAAATTAGAGACTCTAATATTGTGAGAGGTCTTGAGATAAAGTCATTCTCAACATAAAAGGGCTCCTCTCTATAGTGTTAAAGTGTTACTCGATGTTTGTAGATAAAGAGATTTGCACATGCTCAGAGTGATGTGACATGCAAGTCCACTAATCTCCAGATGAGTTCGTGGATTAGGTCACACTGAGAAATTAGGCAATGGGTCTTAAACAGTTTAAAATTGGGCAAAGATCCAATTGAAGGTATTGACTATTGACTGTTAACACTTAACAGTAGAAAGGTGTGCAAGAGTTCAAATAACGGGAGAAAGCATGAATTGGTTGATTGTGAATGGATCACAAATTTTTAAACTTTTTTCCTCTCACGCCTATTGTCATTATATGAATTGGATTTACAAAATTTAGATTTATTTCAAAATATATGATTATATTTTTTTTTCTTCAAGACTTTAAGATAATTTTTTAAAATAAATTTTGCTACACTTTCTATACAATAGTTAGATCTATTTAACCAACCTGTAAAAAATTAGTAAACCAGATAAAAATAGAACTCGATGTAGTTAGAATGACGATCAAGAACCCACTTCATAAAATAGGGGGTCTTGGATTTGATTCACATTCCAATTCAACGGGGCACTCTCCGTAATTCTATTCAATGTGTGGAGATAAAAAGATTTTCACATGTCCCGAAAGACTAATAGGCCTTCAAATAATTAACAACAGGTAGTTTCTCCCCAAAGGGTAGGTGAGGCTAAATCTTGTTAAATTTGAGGCCCACGGGGTATTGTTTTATAAGATTTCAACAGATAATTTTTTATGTTACTATATTTTGAAATTGTAACTCTACACCAAAGAAAGCTAGAGGCTATTTTATAAATCCAACCATCCGTAAAAGACATTAGAATTTGTTTTGTGTTTTGGACTATATGGGACAGGCTCTATCTGATCCATAGGAGAAAATATTAAATATTGTTCGATATTTGATAATTTCAACAGTTTTTTTCCTGGTTTTTAGTATAGTGATATATAAAAATATTTAGATATCAACTATATATTTGCATCGACCCTTTTTTTTTATTTTTTTGTTAAATTTTTATTAATCTCACAGAAAAGTAATCATTCAGATTGAAAGTATACTTGATAACTACGTGTGAACCGAATTTCAACCCTAAAATTATTTTTTAGCCACTTAATACTAACAATTGAGAAGTGTTTTTCAGTTTTTTAAGAATGGCCGGTGATTTCGTCTATTAAGATTAGATGTCTAAAAATTGAATTTAAAGCTGATATATAATCTATCTCTAGGTTATCAAATGATATGACAATTTATTTGTTATTTTCCAATTTAATGCTTATATATGCTAGTCAATTATAATTTAAATAAGTAATAAAAACTTTTGAGGGCCCACTTAATATTTCATTTAAATATATAGCCATGTACTAATCATATGTATAAATATGATATAAACCAAATAAAGAACTATGACAACGGAATTCTACCAAACAAGCCTTAAAAGAGTAGACAATTTTAATGCAGAAAACTAATATAGAAAGCATGCAAGAATGTGGAGAAACTTTCTAATAAAAATACACAAAGAATGTAGAAATAATACATACATGTGAAGAACAATGTGTGTCAAAATCACTAATAGACTGCAAGAGAAGTCCAAAATACATAGAGTGCAGGCAATTTTGTTGCAAATAACTAAGTCAGAAAACAAGAGAACATAAGAAGAAATTTTTAAGAAAAAGAAAAGAAAAAGAAAAAAAAAAAAAAATATATATATATATATATATATATTATTTTTTTCTTTTCTTTTTTGAAGACCAAGGTATCCAAGCGTCCAACTTGAATTTTTCAGAAATCCTATCTGACTAATTCTTGAAACATGTGTAAACCTCTCAATTCGCACACGTCGGATAGAGAACTAAGGACAATGGCCCTTTCTGTGAAGTTCTCCACAAATAAGGGCGAGAATGATCATCAAGATAATCATTCAGACTTAAAAATGTGCAGATATCACCAATATGCTTATGAGCATAGTTTATAATAATGACCAATATGTATAGGTATGGATGCTAGTGACATGTAAGGCCCCATGTGTCAAATCGGCCGTATAAGTATATATCAGCCAATAATATCAGCTGTATAAGTTTATATCGGACGATACTCTTGTTTTATCTGGTGATATGTATCAGTCGACGCTGATTTTTTATTTTTTTTAAAGTTTTGATCAATTTCTAAGTTATTTTCACCTGTTTTTTCAAAGTTAAAAAGGGTTTAAAAGAAATTTATTCAATTTTTAAGTTATTTTCAACAATTTTGATCATTTTGAGTTGTTTTTATTAATTTTTTGAGTTTCAGCTTTAAGATAATCTCAAATTTTGAGGATTTTATGAAATAATTTAGTGCTTATAGAATTCAATGGAGATAGGTTTAAGTCATTTACATAGTTTGTAAGGTGTGTGTGAGATTTTCTATAGAAATTCTAAAAATTTGATTAATTGATTTAAATCTAATACCAAAAACTAAAAAAATTCAAAAACTCTGGAAAGTGCTTACATCTAATGGATAACTAAGGGTGGTTTTAATAAAAGGGTGAATATAATAAATGTATAACCACATTTAAATTTCATCATTTATGGACTTGTTCTTTATTTTGTAATAATGATCATTGGAGATGTATTTATTAACTAGAGCTAATGAATTTCATAGAAAAAGAATTTAATGTTATAATGATAGTAATTGCATGATAAAAAAAAAAAGGAAAGTGAATTCCATAAATATGTCTCTTACTTTTCTTGGAGACACTGTAAAAATTCTCTGGGCCTTGCCTACCTGAGCAAGAAAATGACCCGAATAAAAATTGAATGTAACGGTCAGGACATTTGCGTCTTCCATCCAGGGCTATAAATCTCGGCCGATATTATGTATATCACCCAAGATATCTTGGATTTTCAATGATTGAGATATCTCGGCTGATACACATAGTATCGGCTACAAAAAAAGAAATCGGTTGATACGGTCGAGATCTCGACCGACTTTTTTTTAAAAAAAATAAGAATATCAGTTGTTGGTCCGGCTGATATCTCGACCGATATTTCCCCATATCGGATGAATATCGGCTGATATATTTTTTTTAAATAGCTTTTTTATTTTTAAAAATAATTTTTTTGAAAAAAAAAAGTCACTGAGAATTTTTTTTTTTTAAATGGAAGAGAGAGAAAAAAAATGGCCGATATGAAAAATAGGCCGACTTTTCAACCCCTGCTTCCACCTAAGACGGTTTCTAAGTCTGAATCCCGCCTGAGGCTCAGCTGAAGACATATATCAACTAACCAAGCCTGTATTGAGATAAATTCTTTAGCCCATTTAAATACAAGAAGCTTAGAAAAAGCATGTTAAGCCTGTATATTCAATTCATTTGTTCTTTTAAAAAATTATTTCAAAATTAATTAGAAAATTGACTATTTAATTGAAATTAGACATTATGAATGATGAGTGAATCAAATTTGAGTTAAACTCAATTTCCAACTATTGAGTCCTATATCAAGTGGCTAAAATATAAGTTTCGATTTTAATTCTGGTCCAGTCGTATCTCATCATATCTAATTTCGACTAAATAATTAATTTTTTAATGAACGAGTGAACTCGAGTTTGATACTTCTTGAAAAGGATGAGTTCAGACTTTAATCTTGAAAAAGCCCAATAACTAGTTGGAGCATCATCTAAACACCTCTACTTCCTTAGGAGAGTCTATTTTTCATATAGATAATCTAAATTTTATTGAGGAAAAAAGGGAATATTTTCTTAGTTAGGAATTTGACTATTCAAATAGAATGTTCATCCTTAAATAGACAAAATTTGTTAGGAGATACGGGATAAAGTGAAATTTTCATTTTATCTTACCGGTGTACCGCTCATCAAGTAACGGTGTACTGATAACGCGCTGCTCTGTGTTATCGGTACACCATTGCTTGATAAGTGATATACCGATATGAGTAAAATGAGAATTTCATTTTATCCCGTTTCTCCTAACCCATTTTGCAAGTGTTAGAATGACCAGTCATTCAAATAACGTTAACATTTTAAATTTAATCATTTAATTTAGAAGTGATTAGTGCACCAATATTTTTACTTTTAATGTACTAAATTTATATAAAATATTCATTTTATTCAAACTTTTTTTAGTCTCTCTTATTTTTCTCTTTCCATTTGTTTAAATAAAATAAGTATTTTACATAAGTGTAATATATGAACGATAAAAATGTCATTGTACCAATCACTTTCCTTTAATTTAATATAATCTAAACTCAAATTCATTTATTTTTTTTTTATACTATTCTCAATATAGCTAATTTGTTCCAGTTTTTATAAAAAAAAATTATAAAAGACGAGGGACCCACATGAAGGCAACAACACATGAGAGAGGCAGTCTCACGTGGTTTGTGTCTTTGACAAGTGGGTGTGAAGGGCATATTAGATTTTTGAAGTGATCCGTCGAGCTATAATAAACACAGCATAATTTATTAATTTGTTACCCCTGATGTCTGATATAATTGCAGCTTTACCCTTTTTCCTCTTTTTCTATCTTATCGCTTAGTCTTACACGTGTCCCGTGATTCGAAAGGGAAAGAAAGCAAGAAACGAATGCTACCGTTGAATTCGGCCTTCTTTTGTCTGCCCTCAACCATCATCCATCTCTTCACCATAATTACCATGGCCGCCTCCACTTTATACTAAATTTAGTTTGTTAATTTGTAAATTCAGATTTTAACTTTTATAATTTCTATTATAATTGAATTAATTATATAAATTAAATTATTTATTTAAGAGTTTATTTTAATCTATATAATTAATTTATAATTTTCTTCATATAATTTTTTATCACCAATTTAAACACTCGAACTTTTCTAACGTGGATCATGCCCTAAGATGAGATAGATCATTATCATTATTAACATTTTCCAATATTATTAGTAGACTTCAATACTTAAATTATTTAATATTGGATTGAGATAGATTATGATATAATATATGATAGATTGACAGAACCTACATTGCATTAAATTTAGGGATTTAAAATTTAATATCAGCCAATATACTCTATTTTTTTTTAACAAAAATGGTTGATATTGACCGATATTGTGGTATCGGCCAATATGATATGGACGAGATATCGACATATCTGTCGAATATCAATCAATACGATTCGTATCAGCTGATATTTAGATCCCTGACATTTATATTATATACATCCATTCAATGGAAATCAAGCTTTCTGAATAACTAATTCTATAGTCCATTATTCATGATAATGGGATGTTGAGATCTAATGCTTTTGTGAAAATATAGTGTGTTTTCTCTGTAAATTAATGAGAGATCTGAACTTTATTTATAGAGTAAGAGAAATACAAATATAGCAAATAACATCAAATAAACAGGGAAAGCTCTAAACTAAGAAAATACATGTTGTTTATTAATTAATTGATGTTTGAATTGGATTTAGATATAGTTTTATGGATAAATTGGAAAGGGTCTTTGAATTCGAACACAATAATCATATACTTTAGTTGATTATCATTTTATTTGAATGATTTCATGGTCTAATAAGAGTTCCATAATGTCAATAATCATTGCTACTCTCTAATATGATCAAGTCATTTTTAACAAAATTCTCAAGCTATTATTTATTACAACTATGTTTAAATTATTTATACTACAATAATTTTTAATGAGAAATGATTTGTGCACCTCCATCTTTTACCCATTGTGCACTCTCCCTATGTAAAATTACAATTTTCTCTAAACTCAAAATTCCTCTTTTCTCTCTCTTTCCTTACTTTTTTGAGAAAATTGTAATTTTACATGAGAAGAGTGCAAAATAAATAAAATATAGAGATGCACAAATTATTAACCTTTTTAATTCAATTAATTATTTTATTTAACATGCATATATCCGTCACCCTAACTTTTAACTTTTGAAGAATCTAAAATCGAGAAACACGACGATGACCAGATAACGTTAAACATATCATCTCTTGTTCTCTTGCAAGTGACGACAATTTTAACATATCAACAACAGTTGGCAAGTTGGCATCAGTGGGTCCCTCAATCTACTAACCAGCAAAGCAAAGATGATAACAGCAACTTTAAAGAGATGTAGAAAATTATTTTCTCTTTATAAATTGATTATCTGACAAAAGTTTGAAATTTATAATTAAATAAATAAATAGGAAGATACATAAATACTACAAACCTACTCCACTCAATTATTATCACTTTATGTAATAGAATATAAAAAATCCAATGACTTAAAATAATTATATCTAAAATCATAAAACTGAAATAATAAGATCTAACTAAAACTTTACTCTTCTAAATAAAAAATCTATCCACAATATAACACACCAAATGAAAAGTTGGATGGTAAAATGTCTCTGTCTAACTGTCTTATGTTGCATTGTGTTAGATTTTATTTTCTTATCCAAAAAATCAAATATTTTTATGAGTTAAGCTAGTCAATTTTTTTTAACAAAACGCGTTAATAAGACTTTTAGACATATATAATTCAGGGTATTAGATATATGATCAAATAAATATGAAGTATTTAAAATTTCATCACTAGTTGATCATCTCAACCATATCATCTCAACATTTTTAACTGTCAATGAATATAAATTAGTAATTTTAATAGTTAAAAGTTAAAAATAAATTTAATAAATGAAGTAAAACATTCTACTCAATTATGTGAAATTAAAAATCTATTTAAAAGAAAACTTTCACTGGAATATTTATATTTATTTTTATAGATGAGTCTACGTGCACCCGTTTAGATTTGTAGAAAAGTAGGACTCATGACAGATGCTTGGGATACATGGCCCAATTTCATAATGAATGCAAAGTATTTATTTTTATCAATTAAGGACTTTCAAATTAAAAGTTAGTCTTTCTAAAGTCTTTATCCATTTAATATTGCATTTTAAACTTTTTTAGTATGATAGGAGAAAGGCAAAATGAACATTATAGTAAAACTCGTATTTGTATGGAAAATCATTGGCCACATCTCATCCAACGATACTCGGGAGAGATATTTAAAATAATAAATATGCCACACACATCCGCTATTGTTTGTCACTGGTCCACATGAAAATTCTAAATAGCACCTCGCATGACAAGTGACTAGTAAAACGTGAGATCGTGAAGTCATTAAGTCGTTGAAAGTAAGCTTAACAGTGTGGAATTTTGTGCAAGTTCCCATCTCCATATAAAATTCAACACTAATCCCTTCATTTTCATTAATTTATTTGATTAAATTAGTGTTAGAAGAGACATCAGAGGCTGTACGAAAGTATAATTTTCGAAAACGATGTAAACCAGAGAGCTGTGCATGATTCATGAAGTGGGTGCTGAGCAATTTAAAAGGTTTCATTAATCAACCATTAATTAAATTTTAATTCCAAACTTCAACAACTAGTATTATATTATTATTTTATAATTTAAATACCCTTGAATTGAGCAACTAAAGGGAATGCTAACTATCAATCTTCATTGTCCGGTCAGTCAATCTGAGAGTTGAAAGTTGAAACACTCAATATCAGTTTAAAATTATATAGTATCACATCAGTAATATATCAAAAATTATATTGACTTTAAAAATTTATTTTTTATTCAGATTTATATAATATTGTATCATTAGATATATCAATAATATCTAATTTTCTCATTGGTATTTCAATAGTTGAAATTCGAGTGAATTGATTCAGATTTTAATAAATTCAATCAATCTATATAAAAAATATTGATATGATCCAAATCAACCCGACCTGACATAAGTCACTTGCTCGAGTGCTCGACCTGACCAGAGTTGCTAGCCCGACAATCCAACCCATTTTTAGCTAAAAAATGAGAAAACAAAATCAACAACAGGTTTTTTTATTTTTGAAACTCAGGTCGAGTTTATTTTAAATTTCTAAGCTCAATCCGATTCGAATTTCATATAGATTTTTTTTCAAACACTATCCGGCCATAAATTTACAAACACATAATTTAGTTCACTTATTTCTCAGATCAAATTATGCTGTTCAATTAAAATCCGACTCAAGTTTCACTCTTACATTTCGACGTAAAATCATTTATACATGATCAACAACATTATACAATAGAAAATGCCAAAATACATTGAATATTTAAAACAATACATATCTATTGAAACTCTACAGTCAACAGAGTTAACATAGGTGTCCTCTCCTCATCTATTTCATGGACCGCTTGTTGATACGTGAGTACTCTGGTTGTTGGAGACTTGGACAAGGTTCCCATTCATTCTCTAATTAAGTTGAAAATCTAAATAGAAAGTTTTTATTAAAAAAATAATATTGGATCCCATGAGGTATTATACAAATCATGTTTGGTAAAGTGATAAGGTACAGACGTTGAGACATAGACTGATGGTGCCCATTAACAGTTCATCACCATTATAAACTTTTATATTTATTTCTCTGTCTATAGTAGACATTATAAATTATAAATTTAATTTAAATTTTAAAGTTTCACCTCTCCTTTGTTATTTTTTTTAAAAATTACCTAGGAAATCACGGATACCCAGCGGAAAATCCCAATGGGTAAGTCCACTAACCCTTACGGCGCACTAAAAACCCCTTTTTCTATCTTGTAATCTAATCATTTCTAGTACTAAGATTATGTGGAGAGAATTTTCAATTATTACTTAAACTATTTTTCAAAAGATTCAGATTTGAAAATCACAACTTACTTCATTAATCAAGATCAGCAGCTTTTTCCCTTCAAAAAATATTATTGTATATCTTGCTCTGTGCAATTAGTGGCACATCACAGTAATTAGGGAAAATAGTTGTTTGGGTGCTCTTTTCATTGAATTGTATGTTTTCCTATCTTTCATGCACCGACAACCAGTGTCATTTAAGAAGTCTCATTACACCAACAGTGACAAGCCCCTTTGCATGCTTCAATTCACAATTTACTGATTTTAAAAAATATCATTGTCAAATGATTCACAAAAATTAATTTGAATTTTCGCAGTCTTTGTATAGGAAAAAACTGTCAGCTTTTTATTTTAAAAACTTATCATTAATTCAATTTAGTGATTGTGGTTGAAAATTACGGATAATTTCTCTGAAAACATTATACAGGCTCTTTTTTTTAACCTCTCTCCTTTTTTCTTTTTCTTTTTTTAAATATTGGCCGGTATTTTTCTTTTGAATGAAAAAAAATGAAAAACAAGCTCTTTTTTAAAAAAAAAAATAAAAAATGTAAATATCGACTGATATTTGAAATATTGACTGATTAACTCAATATCAGCTTAGATATCAGCCCCACGTTCAATATTAATTTTTTAAAAAGCCAATATTTATGATATCGACCGATATGTATCGATTATATCGGCCAATATCATGATTGTAACTAAAATCTATCATATCGACCAATATTTCATACCATGATAAATATTATAAAAATACCATAAATTGTAATGGATAGTAGTCCAGTGTTTTAACTAATATCAACCCTCCTAACATTTCACTCCCTCATGAATTGTTAGGTGCATTATTTAATGTAACAGCCATGATGGTCTCCAATGTTGATAAAGACATTTATCAATGTGTCATTCAAAATATAATATTAACTAATAAAAGTCAAAATATGAAATGAAATTCAATTTTGCAAGCCCTTAAGCTCCAATTAATTTATGCCAGCCATATAGACACCCAAAAAGCCTACTTCTACATGTCAATTTTTGAATTTTTTGGTGAAGTTACCACTCTATCTGCACTTTTAAATTCATTCGAATAAATTTTTAGTTCATTTTCACTTCGTTCAAATGAATATACTCATTCGAACGAACACATTAGTGTAATTTTCTTTCATTTGAATGAATGTGTCAAATTTTATGAAGAATTGACATATATATGTTCAATCGTTCAAATAAATATTTTGGTTCGTTCAAATGAATGAACATTAGTTCGAATGAACGAAAATTAAACTAATGTATTCATTAAGATGAGTATGTTCATTCGAATAAATTTATACGCAGGGGTAGAATGATAATTTCATTAAAAAATTAGAAAACAGATATGCAGAGACAGATTTTTAAGGTGTCTATATAACTCTCCTTAATTTGTAAATGTATTTTTTAAATTCTATACTACAGGACCTTCATCCTCGGGTCGGGTTGGACTTATGACCCGCTCAAATTTTACGGTTGCACCCCTAGACGGCTAGACCCTACTTTTACTCCTTTAAATTCTGGCCTGTGAAGCGCACGTGACATTTACGGGGAAGGAAGTGGAGCAAACGAAAGGAAAGAAAAGGAAAGGAAGAGGCAATTGAAAGAAGACGTGGCTCTCTGGTTTATAGTTGGAAAGCCTAATCCTCTCTAATTGCACCCCAATTCTTCTTCTTCTTCTTCTTCTTCTTCTTCTTCCATGATTGTTGCAGAAAGAAAAGATAAGATACTGAAAACTTCTCTCTCTCTCTCTCTCTCTTTTCTCGACTTTTCTTCATCAGTACCTATAGAAATACAAGACATGGAAAGAGAAATCCTTCTCCGTGGAGATCTCTGATCTAAGCTATAACTACAAGTACAGCTCCCCAGTCTTTCTTTCTTTTATACAATATAGTGTCTAACAGAAGAGAAGGAAAGAAGAAATGCAGAAGCGCAGGTTAAGACCGCTGCTACTGCTGGGCAGGCCATCTCTTCTGCGCCTGCTGCTATCGTGCGCCATAAGCACAATAGCTCTCGCCGCGCTTCTCTCCGCTCATCACGTCTTCCCTTCCACTAAACTTCATCTCCCCAAGGTATTTTTTTCCCTTTCTCTCTCTTTGAGGTAACGTGCACTCTCTTTTCTTTTCTTTTCTTTTCTTTTCTTGTTTGTTCTATTTATTTATTTTATTTCTGGGGATATTTTTATTTGGTATTTTTTAGAGTTAGGATTTGGGTTTTATTTTATGCTACGTTTGGACAATAAAAACGAGTGTATTTTTCTGGAAAATGACCTTCTTCTTTAACTAAAATAAAAAAAGTGGTTATATGCTATTTAGATTTTTAGTTAAAAATGGATGTTTAACTCCAATGAACCGTTATGATCATTATTTACATTATCATGTAATGCTCTGTTTGGATGCACGGAAAGTAAATTATTTTCTTGGAAAATGGCCGTTTTTTTTTTATATCAAAAATAGGTAAAACCGTTTCTACTTTTATTTAAAAAAGCTATTTTCTAAGAAAACACTTCCTTGTATTCAGATGGATATTTTGGGCTACGTAGTCAAGGATTTTCTACTTTCTAGTTGGTGCGATTCCGGTAGTTTCAATCAGTACCCATGTTAACCTCCCCTAATATCAATTGGTGAAATTTACCACTCTTTGTTTTATTTATTTGGGCATATTTTTTCATACATGATTCATGATTTTTAACTTTCTGCCCTTGTTCCTCTGTCTATTGTGAAGTGAACTGATCACGTGCACATGCCAAACACTTGGGTATAAAACCTACTAAAAAGAAAGTCATTTGTCAAATATATAGTGCATCAAAAATTCAAAACTCATATTGATTGAATAGCCATGTTTTTTAACCATACAATTTAAAGATTAAAAAATAATTTAAATTGATCAAATTTTAGTCTAAAAAATATGACTTGATTAATTCAATTAAGATAATTTTTGGTGGGCCACAATATGATCTTTCAAATGCATCGGCACCATTCTATTTGATGGGTCCTATATGCGCAGTGTAATACACTGCACTCGTGTTGGGGTGATCATCTCTTTATTGTGAATGTGGATTTCTGTAAGAAGATTGGTTGCTGATATTTGGAATTTTATGCTGCAGCAAGAGATTGGGTACCTGAGATGGAGCAATGAACTGAGCTGGATGCGTGAATTTTCTCCACCACAGTTGTCCAAAGTGCCCTCACCTTCTCAGAAGGTGATTGTGTTTCTAGAAATCATATATAATACTTTTTATATCACGGTAGATTTAATTATGACATTTTTCTTTTGGTTAATACAGTATGAATGTGGAAATTCAGGTAAATGTTATTTAATAAAAAAGGTTAATTATTGTGCAAATTCAATATCTTTAGAATTTGAACTGTAACTTGTGTGGTCATGCATTACAATTGAAAAAGTTTTGAGTAAAATCGATTCAGTTGACAAGGCTATTGAGTGTGCGGTCGATTTGATAAGATTTTGAATTGTAATTCGAAGTAGTCATGCATCTTCCATGTTTTCACTCTTCTAGACTTGACAGTTGGGTGCTGCAAATGGGACGTCAGAGTTCAATAATCTCTGGAAGCCTCCACCAAGCCGTGGTTTTGTGCCCTGTATAGAGCCTAGTGAATCATATTCACGTAAGGAAATCAGAATTTGTTTTGTTTTTTATTGTGCAAATCTGCATCATGTGTATGTGATGGTTTAATGTTTCCCTTTTCTTGTCAAAATCTTTATCTTCAGCTCCATCAAAGTCACGAGGCTACTTGCTTGTTCACACTAATGGTGGGCTTAACCAGATGCGTGCTGGGGTATCTCTCTTCTCTTTCTCTCTCTCACATTTGAGCATGTATCCTCTAGTCTACTTTGATAGAGTTATTCGTACTTAAAGAAATAGTTGAGAAAGGGGAAACAAAACCTTAATCTCACTTGTTTTAGTTTTTTGTGTACCAATAAATAAGTAGATGTGTTAAGGACGAGGTGCCTAGTCCTGTTTTTATTGGATTTAAAGTTACCCGTTTATATGTTAGGTTTGGTGTAATTTCAATATTTGAAACTATTCTAATCTATGATATATTTTATCAAGATATGTTGCTTGCGTGTTCTAAATTATAACATGATAAATTACAAGTTTTATTAATTTCCCTGAAAATGTTAAAGCTTTTGAAAAGTGTCTGAGACTCCCAAGTTTGTAAAAAGATTGTAAATGTCTCTTTTAAAATCCTATTTATTTGGCAGAGGTTGCATGTAACGAGTCACATTACCTTTTAATTTAAATACTTACTTCCATTTGAAACTGGCTTTCATAGACGTCTGTATTGCATTGCATCTACGTCCATTATTGCTTAGGACATGTTAGGGGAAATAAACACAAGTATGTTATCACAACTGGATCTGTAAGACTTTTAACACAAACTATGATGCCGATGTACTGTTATGATGGAGACTGCTTTAGACATGATGGGTTTGGGAGTTTTATGCATAAAAATAAAATAAGTATTAGATATGATGCATGGAAGTTCTATGACCTAGTCTGAAGCATCTAGGTTTCTTGGAACTGAAATAAATGCTATCACTCGGTGATTTAGATTCACGTCACAAATACATCCCATCATTTGAGCTGTCCCATGAATGCTCCCTTGCAATTTAATGTCTAAAGAGACTCACTTTCAAGAACCAAATTCACCTATATTGTAGGTTCTGGTAACCACTTAACATATCAGGTCTTTCTTTCTTCATCTGGCACATGGTGGGGATATGATTTAATGCATTTAGCTTTTTTATGGAAGAGCACTTGCCATTATTTTAACTTTTCATTAGTATAACGTGGTGAATGGGGAATGAGCATGGTCTTTCTAGAAACCATTTTATCCATACCATCTCAGATGCTACAGTGGTTTTGGGTAGTTTACTTTCCTCTACAGCTGCAAACATGGCTGGTTATTATTATTACTATTTTTTCTACTCTTTACAAGTTGGGTTTTCTCTGTTAAATAATATATGCTGGTATACAGCCTTTACCTTGGAGTGAGAAATTTGACTAACTTTAGATATTCATTTGTGCAGTTTCCATTAGGCATAAGCTAAGTGTGTCTGTATAAGATGTCACTAATTTTTCCAAGACTAATGTAATTAAGCATTATTATTGAAGCCTAACTTTTCTGGAGCAAAGTCCCTAATCTTTCACTTTCGATGTTAAACATCTCAGAATACTTACATAGCAGGTTGAGTTCATTAGCATTGCTCACTACTTATGCTGGGATTGTCCTTTGGCATGGCTAGAACTTCTCGATAGTCATTGGTAAATGGAAGTTGTCTATTTTGAGGTGAATATCATCATTGAAGTGTTATCCCATCTATCTGGGATTGGTTGTGAGTTATACTTCTTTACGCATCCCTATTTAGGTTCATACTCTCTATAACTCCATACTCCGACTATTCTAGTGCAAGACTTTTATTAGCCACCCCATATTCTGTTCTATTGGCAAGGCTTCAGTTTGTATGGGATCTGTTTCTAATCTTCAAACAAATGCTCAAAATATTTCCGATGGTACACCTTTATTTTCTCTTATTTTCTCAGATGTGATATTTTCTAATTTTGTCAGTTATTGTCTTTCTTAGTGCACTTTTTTTCCTTTTTGATATTATATATTTTGTCTTCATTCTACTAAATTTCATATCAATTTACCATTTGCTTATTTTTCTGTGCTACTAAACGGCACGAAATCATTTAAAAACTTCAGTGAGGAACGTCTAGAAACCATATCATAGTGTTTCTCATATGGGGTGTGTTGTAACTATGACACCATACACTTCAAATTTTATGTGGTTGCATCTGTTCTGCCAACTACTAAGTTCCAATTAAATTAAATCTTGATGAATTTTTTGGATTTTTTTTGAGAGATGTTGAATTTTTTGGATTATATGGATATTACACTTCCATAGTTTTCCAGCAGTAGATATTTATAGATTGCACAAAGTCTCTTTCCTCTGCATCTTGATGTAGAAAATAGTTTTTTGTAGTTCTAAGATCGTGTTATCTTAAATGACAGATATGTGACATGGTAGCCGTGGCCCGTATTATAAATGCTACTCTTGTTATTCCAGAACTTGATAAACGATCATTTTGGCAAGATTCAAGGTATGAAATCTCTCTCTCTGTGTGTTTATGTGTATATGCGTGTGGTTATAATGTTTTTAAAGAGCAAAAATGCTTTTTATGTATTGGGTTCAAACCATGGGAGCTCCAATGAAGGGCCACTTCCCATGGGAATACGTATAGAGTAAGGTCCCATCGATTTACCCGGTGTGTGCGGATAGGGGGGTTTTCACACACTCCGGAGGACTAGTCGGGTGCGACTCCTGGACCCCTTCAGACCTCAAAAAAAAAAAAATGCTTTTATGTTCTGATTTTTTTGAGAGTTTTGTATCAGAGATGTTTCGATTCTTTTGATGCATCCATTCATGTATCTATCACAATTGACTACTAACAAGAGGAACCTACACATGTTAAAACTGCAGCAATTTCTCCGATGTCTTTGATGAACAACATTTTATAAGTGCTTTGGATGGTGATGTCAAAGTCATAAAAAAGCTTCCAAAAGAACTGGCAACAAGTGCCAAAGTGGTCAAAAATTTTATAAGCTGGTCTGGAGTGGATTACTATCAAGAAGAGATATATCGCCTTTGGGATGATTATGAGGTGGTGCTTCACTTAGAGTTCCCTTGGAAAATTTTGATTTACTGATGCATTGCTGATTTATCTCATATTTTCTGTAGATTATTCGAGCAGCTAAGTCTGATTCACGGCTTGCCAATAATAATCTACCCCCAGACATTCAAAAGCTGCGTTGCCGTGCTTTTTATGAGGCTCTTCGTTTTTCCCCTCGCATTGAAGCATTAGGAAAAGTAATATTTACTACTCACGTGTTTTACTCCATTTCCAATATGTATTTTAGCATTCTATTTGTTGTATGTTCATCTAAGTTTGCAATGGTGTTGACTTTGCAGTTATTGGTTGAACGAATGAGATCATATGGTCCTTACATTGCTTTACACTTGCGTTATGAGAAAGATATGCTTGCTTTTAGTGGATGCACATATGGTTTGTCCCCTGATGAGGCAAATGAGCTCAGCACAATTAGGTAGAACACATTTGGTTCCAGATTCATAGGCTATCAATTCTTTACTGTTGGGTAGTACCGTTTCAGTGGTGCTATCGCTGTCAACCTTATTTTCTAAACTTGATCACATTCTTTGTCTCAGAGAAAACACTGCATATTGGAAAGTCAAGGATATTGATTCTACAGAACAACGGTTGAAGGGATACTGCCCTCTAACTCCAAAGGAGGTTGGAATTTTCCTTTCTGCTCTTGGATATCCATCAAACACTCCTATATATATTGCTGCTGGAGAGATATATGGCGGTGATTCTCATATTACTGATCTTCAGTCCCGATTTCCAATATTAATGAGCAAGGTTTGCTGTGGATTTCTAGCCACTATTTGAAGCCAAATTTGGTTACAGTTACCATCATTGTCAATAATATTTCATTCTTACTTAGAGCTTCATATTATGGGGCTTATTGTCAATAATATTTACTACAATCTCATTATCATCATTATTGCTGCCACCACCACTACCACTAATCCATCTGGATCAACTTTTTAAGTTCTATTCTCTACTCCACCATATTAAAAAACATATCGTCCGTATCTCTACTATCTATCATGTCCTTAATATCCCAACCAAGTTTTTAAAAGCATCTCTTCTCATTGTACTTTCTACTTGTAGCCCTTTAGTTCTTCTAACTGGAGCTGTATCCAGTCTTCTAGTCACATGCCCAGAACCACCTTAAGTGGCATTCCGTCATCTTTTGTGAGTGAGTGCTACTTGTAAGGTTCCTCTAATGAGGTTATTTTTATCTTTTTAGTGTTACTCCATACATCCATCATGACCTTATCTACTTGGCCTTTTGCCGTCAACCAACACTCAGCTCCATAAAGAATCTGCTGTTCTTATTTTTTGTTTTAATGAAATGGTTCATATATTAAAAGATAAAGAGGCACTAGAGGTGCAAATACTAAGAGAGCACAACCCAGACCGCCCCCAGACCGCCCCAAGAACCTAACCAAAAACAGGATACAAACTAATGAAGGAGCTTATGCAAGATTAACACATTCTTTCCAGGATCGTAAGATGTCGGTCATAGAAATATTCTTGAATTCTTGGAGAGGTGTTTATTTTATTGCCTGGAGCTGAATATGGGGCTTTGTCTATTATTAAAGTTTGACATTTTAAGCCTTCTGTTTTAGAATTTATTGTTCAAAGTTATAAATAGCTATTTTGAGAGCATCCAGTATTTGAAGTTTTGTTCAAAGTTATAAATAGCTGTTTTGAGAGCATCCAGTATTTGGAAGTATGATAAGTTGTGATCAATCACAAACTTAGAATGTGATGATATCCTACTAAGTGTCTCTTTTCTATTCTTTCATAGAAGGGCTATGACTTAAAACCTTTGCCATTCATTGTTGTTAGGGCCATGGTTTTTCAATTTTGCTATAGTCTGCATAATGACCTGCGCTTTACTTCTCTTTTTCCTATGGGGACTTTACTGAAAGAATACATGTAGAATGAGAAACCATCATTATCATGAATTCTTGTCAAGATGCAGAAGACCTAAGCTGTAGTTAAAATATTAAGGACACCTATACATAAGTTGGTTGAAGTTGATTTTGAATTGTGCAGCAGCTTGATTAGATGAGTTTTTCATTTGATATGGGAGTGGGCAAAGAAAGGAGCAATCGTTGTTTTGTTTGGCATTAAAAAAATCATGGTGAATACAGAATAGATGCATGATGGTGGACTAGCTTCTGATATTCTTGTTGTTGTCTTTCAATAGATTCCTGGAGAAGTTGTGGTCACTTTCCTCGAGATTCTTGTATGCATAGGAAGAAGATGAGGGATTTGTTATAATGTTAATGATTTTTGACATGCATGATATGAGGAAATTTCTTAGGTGATGATGATATAATTTTGCTACTCCCTCTGTCCCATTTTAGTTGTGCCATTTTAAAATTTTGAATTTTTCAAGGAAAGGCTCTCAAAAGGCTTATGAACTTCTCTCCAATATCCTTTAACTCTTCCAAAATGCATATGAGACAATTATTTTGGGACAGGCCCAAAATACATATGAGACGACTAAATTGGAACAGAGGGAGTATTATTCTCCATCTTGCATAGAACCATGTTTAATTTATTGATATGCAAATTTTTACATTGCTTGAATCTTGAAAGTTTGTTTTTTGTTATTGCAACTGGGTTTTGGCAGGAAAAATTAGCATCAGTGGATGAGATTGAACCTTTCATGTGCCATGCATCTCAAATGGCTGCACTAGACTACATTGTCTCTGTGGAGAGCAATGTCTTTGTTCCATCATACTCTGGTAACATGGCAAGAGCAGTTGAAGGTCACCGTCGTTTTTTGGGGCACAGGAAAACAATTTCTCCCGACAGGCAAGCTTGGATCCTTTTACCTTCTATATAAATCATATTCGTCCATACGGTTTCGGCTTCATATTACCTCTGAAGTGGATCATTATGGTATTTCGTTTATTTCAGTAAATTGGTTTTGGAAAAGCCTAACTTTTTTAAGAAGAAAAATACAAGTAAATATGTAACTCTTTTTACTTAAAAGAGAGATTAACTTTAAATAAAATGACAGTACTCTTATGACTCAAACTTACATGAATATACTAAAATTTATTAATACTACTTAAAGTGGGGGATAGTTTCTAACGTAGAACTTTTTTAATCTAATAGAAATATAAATATATTTAAACTATGAAAGAAATGTAAAAAATGTTTATGTTGAAATTTTGGTTAAGTAGAACAAAGTAGGGCCAGAATAATGCCAAAATGTTCAAAATGTATTAGGACCAGTGGAATGTTTCGGTGCATGCTTTTATTTCAGCTTTTGTACTCAAATGGAATGTTTCGGCGTTTCAGCTGGAATAGAACAGAATTGATAACTATGATATGAATTTTCATTTTTCAATTTCTTGTATTTTGATAACTTGGACATGATTGAAGCTCCATTATCTTTCCTTTACCAGAAGAGCACTCGTTCGTTTGTTCGATAAAATTGACCGAGGCTCCCTCAAGGAAGGCAAAAAGCTATCGGAGCTGGTAGTGGAAATCCACAAAAAGCGGTAAGTGTTTCTGAAAGGATGTTTGCATTAGCTGCATTTAGGAAGTGGTGTTCATAGGATATGTTCATATGGTATAGCATTTTGTATTGTTCTTTATTTGCTTTTATAAAAAAGACAAAAAATGTTAGCACTCAACAGCGAATGAAGTATTTGTTATATTTTGATTGTACAGGCAAGGGTCCCCTAGGAGAAGAAAAGGCCCCATTTCAGGAACAAAGGGCAAGGAGAGATTTCGATCTGAAGAACCATTTTATGAGAACCCTCTACCAGACTGCTTATGTCGAAAAGAGATGCCAGATAAGAGAGCAGTTTAGGCCAAAACACACTTCCAGTGCATGGATATTTTATTCTTTTGGAAGAGCAATGGGATCGGCATTGGATGGTAGCAAAGTTGATATACACATCTTCATTCACTGTAAGAAGCTTTCTTCGATTGTTTTGCCATTGTAGTCTGTAGTCTATAGCTGCGGAATGTGTATATGTTGAGTCTGTAGCTGGGGGAAACAAATTCAAGGTATAGATTGGAATGATGATGACAAGGGTGAGGTGTTGTGGGGGGATGCTTGAGAAAAGAGACCTTTCATTCATTCATATATTCCACGCAGATATTTCTTGTATTCAGTTGGCAGCACTAGTGTTTTGTACTGCAGAAAATAATCAGCTCTTTAAGCCTGTACTTATTTATTTCCTATGGTGGGTGGTTAGACATAAAACAGGAGAATGATGCCTCCTCCTCCTATGCATTATAATTATATGCATGCTATCTGTTGCTGCACAGAGGCAGCGTCTTCTGCAATATATTCTTAGCTTCTTAATGTGTTGCGTTTTGTTGAATCCGAAACCGAACACGGTGTGTGGGTCATGGATCTTGTTGTGATCACAGCTTATACAGAGCTGCAGAAACCATTCATTGCCATCGAACTTACGGTTATCATACACAGAGATTTGTTTTTTATTTGTCTGTAATTGTGATGGGCAACAATGTTGGGAGATCTGGATGGGATCATTCAAGCTTTTTATAGGCACAAAATGTTGTTTGTGGTGTCATGTGAAGTGTTCTAAGGATATTTACTGAGACCCAGTCCGAAATCTAATTCCATTCTCAACACATTCAATCATCTGCAAAATTCGCATTTCCTAATATCTGATGATAAAGTTGCCACTTACAGATCGGAAATTGAATCCACCTTTCAAGCAAGTTGGACTGGTGAATTTTTCATGTTACCCATATGAAAGCGATTCTCTGATCAATTGTTATGTTTCTGCATCCGTCCTTATCGGAAATTGGAACAGCGACATCAATAATGTTGATGGAAAATGATGTAGACGAGGTAGTGTTGAAACTATCCATCGTCCATGATTTGGGAAATCAATAGTTCAATTGGACTCAAGTCCAAAGTGTAGTCAACTGAGGTTTTGCAAATGGCAGCCTTTCATGGAATAAGTGTTAATGAAAGTCAATTTCCATGTCAATGAATTAAATTGAAAAAAGAAAAAAAGAAATTAGTTTTAATTAATTGAGCAAAAAGTGAGACTTATGCATAATTTCAATTTCATTCATGCAAATTTAAGGAAACTAGAAATTTATAAACTACTTACTTGAAACACAAAATAAATCCATCTCAAGAACTGTCGACTTTTTTAATTTCTCTAATATTCGGGGTTTGTCTTTTTCATTTGGTCCACCGAGGCACTTATTTATAACTTAAAATGTGGTAAATAAAAAATTACATGATAACTTTACTCTAACCAACCTAAGAAGGAAGGATTTCAAAAATCTCATCCGTGCCATACGGTTGTCATTTTTGAAATACAAGACTTAATTTGAAAATCAAATAAGCAAAGGAAAGGAGAAAGAAGAGAGATGGGAAGTTGTAGCTGCCACCACAACGGTTGGCGTGGGAGGATTTTCTGTGGGTCAAATTGGACTTGAGTGGCTCTCAAACGAAAATGGGCCTAGTAGGCCCAATATACATGGGCCCAAAGAGGTCAAATGGGTTTGGGTCCAAGCCAACATGCATGAGCTAGGCTTGATCCAACATGGGCCCATAAATTCCTGGATCTGGTCCATGTACAAAAGGTCTGCGTTTCCCTCTATCAATCCAAACATAACTTCGACGGGCCATTTAGCGATCTCATCCAACTGAGTCTCGATTAGGTCATTATAGGACTCTCATTGGATTCAATATCCTATTGTCATAGGAACAACTTGAAAGGGCTATCTATATGGTTTTTCTCATGTTGAATTTAAAATAACTCATGATACCTATGGATTTTGCTCTTCTTTGGAAATTTTACTGCTCACAGTAGATCCAATATCATTTAATGCTCAGTGTTTATGAGCAACGAACACACTTTCAGTTACTGGGGAGTGAATTTCAAATTCTGGATATTAAAATATTGGCCAAAATTTATCAGATTTCAGGGACCAGTATACAAATATTGCAAAAAAACAGGCCCAAAACCAAGCCACCTGAAAATTTGGATTTATCAGTGATACACTATTTTTCTGAAATAAACATTAAAAATATGAGCCTAAAATGGAGCCAAAACTATTTGGCTCATTGGGGACCTGATACCTCATAATCTCATCTCTCTGCAAATATTTTAACTGAGGGCATATATTGGGGCGAATTGGCCAATTGGTCTGATACATACACCTGCTTTATCAATCAATGTCGGCCTTTAAAAAATTGATTTTTTTTGTCAAAAACGAAAATTTCTCCGTCGTTTTGACTTTTGAGGAATCCTTAAAATAGGACTATGATAGTAAAATGTCTAAAATCATTTAATCGGATCATGAAATTCAAAACATCCAATTTTAGAGCATATCAGCTTTATCAGCATGGTTAGGCCTCTTGCATAAAGCATGTTTGGCCATGTTTGAAGTGATTTGATCTTGTAATTAAAAAATTAAAGTCAGCAATTCAGAGAATCAATTACAAAAATTTCTGAAAACATAAAATAAAAAGATAAAAAAATATGACAAATTAGTGTGCATTGTATGATTTATAACAATGTTGAATCAAAAAGTAAAATTTAAATTTAAAAAATCTTACCTTTTTGAAAAATCCGTAGAACATGTACCTAATTCACGTACAAACCTCCTCAAGATAACATAATATGTTGAAAGTGATTTGAAATGCAGATTCTTGACAGCCAAGCCGACCCCGCATAGGTTAGATCCATTTTTCTTTTACTAGACTTTTCTAACAAAGTACATGTCGAAACTATCCTTAAATCAATTCAAGTCCACTTTAAGATCGGTTTGAATATATATATATATATATATATTTACTTGATTAAAAAGACTTCTCTTACAAAACACTGTCAAGACCATCCCTTAAATGTACATAGAATATAACATAATTGAATATGTTACGTCAGGTCTACTCAACTCACAAATAAAATTTAAATTCAGTTGGGATTATTGAGTTAAATTTTACCACGCCACTACCCACTGACGATGAAAGACCCAATGCAGCTAGAGGGGATGAAGATCAATAATCATAATCAATGATGGATCAATACAGCAGACATATAAAACTAAATTGGCATTTGGATCATCCACAAGTCATGTTGTAACGACAATTCAGATCATCAAATTAAAAACAAACTAAAAGCGAGCAGTTGCAACGACAACACTTGAGAAACTACACGAGTCATTTATGTATGTCCATTATCCATACTACTTACTAAACGGTGACCAGTGATCAAATAATATATGAGAATTGTCATGGAGAAAGGTTCTGGTTCTGAATTTAGTTTAGTGTTTAGAGGGGATGGAGAATGATCAAGCCCTCTCGCCACGGATTCTTCTGGCCAGCTGAATGTCTTTGGGCATGATGGTCACCCTCTTGGCATGGATGGCACAAAGATTCGTGTCTTCAAACAGACCCACCAGGTATGCCTCAGCAGCCTCTTGCAGAGCAAGCACAGCATGGCTCTGGAATCGCAAATCCGTCTGCATAACAATCAAGAGACCAACAATTAACATATGCAACGAGAAAATCAAACAACACACCACCCAGCAACAATCCATAAAAATTCCACAGGATCTAATTCTTCAAATTATGGAAGACATTCCGCTCATTCTGAAATTTAGAGTATTCCTACAATGTTGCTTGTGTTAAGGAGGCTTGGAGCAATAACCTCGAGTTTTGATAGATTCATCCAACATAGTTTAGCCTCGATGATTTCTGCTTTTGAGCTCCAGATCAAAACTTTGACAAGAAAAGGTCATAAAACTCACCGATATTGGAACAATTTCAGATTTCACAATGCACAGAAATTCTTTCTAGAAAGTTCTGTAAGTTCAGTTCCCTTAAACTCCAATTCCACTAAGAAATGTCTTGCCTACCAAAGAAACCCTAGTCTTCATCAACTCTCACCTTAAAATCCTGTGCAATTTCACGGACCAGCCTTTGGAATGGCAGTTTCCTGATTAGGAGCTCTGTGCTCTTTTGGTATTTACGGATTTCACTAGAAAAAACAAGTAGATCACATCAAGAATGACAAAATCCAAAAAAGTATTGAGAAAAGTAATAGTAAATGAATAAATAATCAATCCCAGAGTGGGTAATAGTCAATGAATAAATAATCAAAACCCAGAGTTGTTGGCCTGAAGGTCAAGAAACTCCCCTCATGAAGAGGTTATTCCCCCATCAGTGTGTGTGCACATGCCCCTAATGATTAGTCTGGACTGGACACCTTCAGTAAAAAAAAAAAGAATAAATAATCAATACCGCAGAGCAACAGTTCCCGGGCGGTATCTGTGGGGCTTCTTCACTCCTCCAGTAGTTGGAGCAGACTTCCGGGCAGCCTAAAGAATTCATGTCAACCAAAAGATTAACATCAACACACACAATAACAACAACAATCACACAAACAATGGAAAGAATAAAGAACATATCAAGTCTAGTTCATCTGTAAAGAAACTTGAACCTTAGTTGCAAGCTGCTTCCTGGGAGCCTTCCCACCAGTGGATTTGCGAGCAGTCTGCTTGGTACGAGCCATCTGAAAATGCAATATTCCTTTGAAACCACTATTCCAAATAAATACAACTTAAATGCCCATTGTGTTAAGACAATTCAACATGATATTAACCATTTCAAAAAGGCTTTTCCCAACACAGGACATCAACAGGGTGCATTTGGAATGGGACAAGTTTCAAGCAATTCAATTGGAAAAAAAACTGCACTTTGATCAGATTCGTATGACCAGAAGGGGATGAATTCCAAATCAATGAGCTGTGTAGTCATTCAAAAATCACCCAACTTCATTTGAGATGGGGCAATATTTTGTGTGTAATGCATTATCTTCACCAAAGCAAAAACACACCCCCCAAGGGCCTAGGCCATCTTTGGACAAACAAGACAGGAACAGCAAGAGTGGGGGCTCTGCTGCATGGACTCAGCTTCGTTTTAGGGTCTCCAAATGTAAGTGACTAAATTTTGAAAGGCCTAAAAACATGAATTAAATTATCTAATTAAAACATTACATAACAATGTTTGAGAGATTTAAAAATAATTTGAAGTAAATAAAATTTTAATTTTGCAATAAATAAGACTTGATTGATTTGTTTATAATTCTTTGATGGCCTCAAATTCTTATGTAGACTATTATAAAGAATATTTAAATTCAATACAGCACTTCATACAAGCACTAATTAATATTGCGGTGATCATAGTTATTAAAATCTTACGATACACGATTCGTATCTTACGATTCATACGATATGATAAGAAGAACGATTCGAATCTATTAACAAATCTTACCATTCGTATAAATAATTGAATTATGGTGTTATTTGGAGTGTAAAAGCATGAAACATTTCGTTTTAATAGTTTTTAAGGCTTGAATTAATGAGTATTTAAGATCTTTCGATTTTTTTTAGTAGTTTTTAGTTCATTATTGACTTTGCACAGTATAGTTGGATTATATACTAGTCTTACACTTTTGGGAGTTGGAGTATTGAAATTTGAGCTCCAATGAACTAATTATATAGAATTCACTTAATATTGAAAGAAAGTTTGAAAATTGCTCATATTATTACATTTTAAATATATTTTACGTTATTCCATATATTAAATATTTTTGAGGGAAAATACTTGTGAATTTTACGATTTACGATTTGCAATTCAAGATGTATTAACGATTTATGATACGATTCGATCTTCACAACATTGGCGCTGATAATGCGTCCATTCCAAAGATGGGATTTCCACAATTGAGCTGTCACTCCATCGTTTCAAAGATTTTCACAATTGAAGCATCATTCAAGGTCCTTTCACAATCGAAACACAGCACGTAATAACAAAACTAAGTGCTATAGAAGCACAACACGTAATAGCACACGAAACTTAATACAAACACACAAACAACTCCATCATCAGCTTTAAGTAAATATAGTGCGTAATTGCAAACAGAACTTAATAAAATGAGTTGTTAACAAAGCGCAATGACAATTTACCATGGCTTTAGCTGAACAGTTACCTGATTCAAATACAAATACTTTCCCCACATCATGAACAGTCAAAAAATTATTTCAAATTTCAAAAACCCAGTACACTACCATCCCACGCTTCGATCCAAGCGCTAATCCACCCTATAAATTTCCATTTTGGTATACCTTTTCACCATCTCTATCTTCAAAAAGTCTTGCTCATAGATTCACCTTCTCCCTCCTTTCCAACTCCTCCATTAGCCTCTCCACTCGTCCCTTGTTCAATGGAGAACACAATGGGCGATCCTAACAACGCTTCAGTTCTTTCCGTCAAGAGCACCATATCTCTGAACTTGTTTTGAAACAAGAGATTTGTAGAACATTGATTTTTCTCTCTTTTTTGTTTTACTGTGATTACAAAAAAACCCTGTATCTCTATTTTCTGCCCCTCTTTCTGTTCATGTCAGTTCTACAACTTCGTGAAGTTTGATGAAACTTTATAATGTTGTTACAAGCTAACTGACTTCCACCAGGCTAGCGAAAGACATGGAAAATATATGGGAATATCCATGTATGGTGGAATTGAATCCACCAAGATAGTGGAAATGCAGCTAGAATGCATGCATTTCCATCGGGCCTATAAAGCCCATCATCTAGGGCCTCTGAAGCAAACTTATAGGAGGGATGCCCTTCCTTTCACACATGTTGCAGAATATGCCAACAGAAAGTAATTGGTCTCCTCCCCACTCCTTAAGGATCTAGATGGTAATGAATGGGCCTTGGATTGAAGTTAGACCCACTACCCCTCTAGAAGTACTACAATTTATGACACAACAAAATGCTATAAGGAATTTGATATCTTCCACTGCACACAAAGATTAACTGCTTAATCCCTTTTTGCGACAAAAATGCCATCCAACAATCAACTCGGCAAATATTTCGGTAACAGTGGAATGAGAACTTCATAATTGGCCCAACATGGTTCAAGAGAACTTGATCTAATAGTTGAACCCCGTACTAAGAATGTTGTTTGGAGGAAGGAAGCCCTTTGAGGGGAGAACAAGGATTTCATTACAGTTGATTGAAGTTATGGGCTCACTAATATATGATTTTCATTTCCTTTCAGTTTCTTTGCTGATGAACACCCATGGAATAATGATATGAATATGAATTTCTTTTGAAGCATTGGGATAAAATGTGATTTCAAAAGTGGACCTTAATACAACACCATCAGCACTAAGTTAAATACAGCTCATACAAGCAAACAAAATTTAATATAGTTCTTTGTTAATAAAACACAATGACAACTACTTCATTAAATGTGAGTTATTATGTTATTTGTATTAATTTTATACAAAAAATGTATTTGACATCTTTTTGTGGTAGACCTTTCGTTATTTAGGGTTTAGACTTTTTGCTCATTGTATTAACTAAGCACTTAATCATATAATGCAGTATGAAGAAGCACTTAATACAACGACGTATTAAGTAACACGTCTAACCGGATGACATTCTTATAGAAATGAACTACGTAATACCAAATATATAAAGCTTACATTTTTGGAAAGTTTTTCTTTCAACTCTATCTTATATAAAGTCAGACTTAGTTGAAAATACATTGCAAGTGTAATGCTGTTTTTTATTTAATTAAGTATATCTAATATAGCTCTCTAATATCTAATTATGTGAGAGACCAAATTTCCACACGATCGATGACATGAATTATTAAATTTGAATTAAGTAAAATAGTCAAGGTACAAAACTTTCTATCAATGATTAACTATATTTATTTAAAATATTGCTACTCCCATCTAATGACCTCCAAAGGCATGGCCCGATGCAAAGGACTTGTTGCAAGTCTTGCATCTGTGCACCATCGTTGTTTTGGTCATGTGTCCACCCAATGATTTTTTTCGTTTTCAAAATATGCATACTCCATTGGATCTGATTAGAAAAAGACAAAAGAGCTTCAATGGCTCCAAGTTCTAAAGGGTCCACGTCTTCTATGTTTTAGTGAACCTTTGGTACATGCATTGTAGTATTTCGACCCCTCTTTGCATTACAGTCCAACATATAGAGTTTTTGGTTGAAATACTATGAAAATATTTGAAAGATTGAATAACAACTTGATTGTGAAAATCTCATCTCTACAATGGATGTATTATCAATGCTATATTAATAGCAATCCCAAGCACCCATCGTATTGATGAGGAGAAGGCCAGCCCTAGCTATAAGCGGATTAAGCCACCACCTAAGGCCCTCACCAATGAAACCAATGACTTTACTCACAATCTCAGGGTATGCACTGCGCCTAGGGCCCCCTAAGATTTCAAGGTATCTCAGGGCCGGCACTGCATGAGGGATACCCATGGAGAACTAACATTAATGCCATCTTCTAAACAGCCGGGGGAGAACATACTTCCCTCAAGTCTCAGCGCCAGTAAAGACCAAGACACCATTAAAGCAACTGAGACCAAGACACCATCTAACAGCAATAACGTAACTGAGACCAAGACACCATCTAACAGCAATAACGTAACTGAGACCAAGACACCATCTAACAGCAATAACGTAACTGAAACCAAGACACCATCTAACAGCAATAACGTAACTGAGACCAAGGGCCATCTAACACCATAACACATGGTCTTTCAAAAAGTAACAATTTCCTCAAACAAGAAATTACTGGTGTTCCACAATTTAGGTTCATCCATGTAAGTTCTATACTAAACTAAATTTCCTACATTCATCCAAAATTATAATTACATAGCAGTAAACATTTATCCATAAATTCCCCCCCGACAAAAGGAATTTTTCTCAACACAGCAAGCAACAAGGTCCTTTTTTATTAACATCTTAAGATTATTTGGAGTGTTACATGCTTCAAGAATTACCCAACAAAAGAAAAAAAAGGGAAAAGCATTTTCTACAGGCAATTCAATACTTTCACCCAATCCAAACAGGTAACACCATTTCTCTCCTCAAATCCCAACACTGCCCAAAATCCATTTACCATGTTTGAGATTTGGGGACAGCAAAAAGATCTTTCGCCCCCATCCCTTAGTATTTTATGAAAATTATCATTTTCTAAGAAAATACTTCCCATAGATACGCAGTAAGGTTAATAAAAACAGGAACTGAATTAAATTGACTAAATACATACCTAAATCAAAGCCACAAAGACAGAAAATTAAGAAAAAAACAGGCATCGGTAAATAGAAAAGAAACCCTAATCACAACACAAATCGAGTATCAAAACAAAATTTAAAAAAAAAAACACAGACACACACACGCACACCACAAAAGCCCTTTTAAATGCATGGAATGGAAATCAGTTCCAAGGAAAACCAGCAACTTTAATGTTTAAAACATGATTTTATTTCAGAAAAGTACTTCCATGAAACCAAACAAAGCCTAATAAAATGTCAACCAAACCCTGTTTCATGATTTGATTTTTTTTAAAGGATAAAAAATCAAGATAAAAAAAACCCCACTCAGAAGTAAACCAGGTAGGAAGCATTAAACCCCGCTCACCAAAATATTAATTAATTAAAAATTAAAAACATAAAGGAAAAAGAAATTACAAAAGGCAAGAACCCTAACCTGGAGAGCGAGAGAAATTCCACAACTTTACGCAACGCCGAAAGAAAACCGTCTCGTGAAGCTCTCCGTCTCCTGCTATTTATCGAGAGAGAAATTATAGCTCCGTCTCTTTTTAACTGATTTTTAGAACCGTCATTTCGACGGTGGATATACGCCTGGCTTGCTTTTGAAGGTCAGGATTCGTTGTGCATGTGTTTTTCTGTAGGGATCTGACGGTGGAAATCACGTCCCGTTGTGTTTCTTAGCACTTACTTGGACGGATAGGATCTGTTGGGAAGGTGGGTGTCGGATCGCAAATCTTATCGGCTTTTCCATAGGCTTTTGTAGTCTCAACAAATTGCCCATAAGATATAAGGTATTATTAAAATAGTTAATTTTTTTTATATTTTTAATGACATTGAAATTTCAAATTTGATATCTATTTTTGTGCATGTGAATACTTATATTAGGTCGTATAATAAGAATTATTGAAATTTCTTTAAATTTAAAATTTTGTAGTAAGTCAAGCTACTTAAGTTAAATTAAAGGAGATAAAATGTTAAAAAAATAGGTTCAATTTAATAAGGCCTTAGTTCAAATTGACTGCACATTTTAAGCTACACAATAAGAATCAATTATTTTTAAAAAAATGGACTAATTTTTTTTAACCCCAACTTGATTCACATTGCCAGGGGTATAAATCTCGGTATCGACTAAGATATCGCATATCTAATAGTTGCTGATATTCGAATATCGACTGAGAAATTTATCTCCTATTTTTTTTAAAAAAAAATCACTTTTATCGATCGAGATATCAATATTTTAAAAACCGAGATTATTACCCCTGCCATTGCAATATAGTTGAGTTTAAGTTGTGATTTAGATGTAATATTTTTTAAAATTATCTTAATTATTGATAACTATTCGACTTTAAGTAAAACTATTGATTATTAATGTTGTTTATTTGTGAGTGTTTAATTTTAAAATTGAAAATTGAATGAATTATACATAATGTGGGTTTCAACTTATCAACAAATGGGTCATAAAATCTTGTTCCAACCATAAAAATCTCAAAAACATTTAATTTAAAATAATTCGGCTCAGCATTCTTCTTCCGCTTACTTATGCACATTACTTTTGCATGATAATGGGCCTATTGAAAGTGGGCCTTTTTTATTTTGTATTTTTTTTAGGGTGACACTTTTTTAGGATGGGCCTATTAAAATGAGTTATCATAATGAATTTCACCAAAACTGATTAGATTAATTAAATTAAATTTTTTAATTAAATAAAATATAAAGATAAAAATAATCTAAATGATCAAGTTTTAAAAACATATTTTGAATGATGAAATCAAGATGATAATTTTGAATTATCATATTTTCTATAGTAGAATTTCTAACGTGTCTATTTCTATATTGAAAAAGCTCCCTGAGATAATATTCAGACTCGCCTAAAAAATAAAAAATGTATTCAAGTAAAATATTTTTTATAATTCGAACAATTCTACTCAAATAAAGATTAAATTAGACTCTATAAGTAGTCATAAATTGAACCTATTTAAAAATGCTAATATAAATTCTAAGATTATATTTGAATCAGAGTGATTTGAAGTAAAAACCTTAAATTTACCATAAAAATAAAAATTCATCTTGTTTAGATTATAAATAAGATAAAAAAAAACAACTCTTGTTTGTATAAAGTTTTGAGAGAAGGCCCTCTCAATACAAAAACCCATTTTTCTTTACTGGATATATTTATATTGAGAGATTTATACGTGCCATAAGAATTAATTGAGTGACACATTAGAAAACCTTTGTGTTAAAAAAAAAAGAATTCACACCTAAAAAATTCATCCCAAAAGACTTTGACTTTTGGTAGAAAAATGAGTTCATACTCTCGACTCTTCTTACTCTGATTTTTTATTTATTTTTAATATAATATACAAATTATAATCATTAAATATATTATTTCTTGTTTTTATGATTTAAATATTATTTAGCAATTTTTATTTTTAGTTTTTTTTAATAGAAGAAGTTATTTTAAATAAGAGGATTAAGAAACCGATTTACCGGCTTTCTCCATCCTCGACATGAATAACACGCGTCTATATTTCGAAGACGAAAATTTCGTTGTCCCGCTTTCGTTGCGCTAGCACCTATCATGCGCTTCTTCCTTCTTCCCCACCAGCGATCTTTGCAACATACTGCGGTCTTCCCTCTCATTCAGTCACTCCTCGCCGCCATCAGGCCCATTTCTACCCAGCAAACTTTCGCATGCAATGTTCAGATCGCAGCGCTTTCCCGCGCAGGAAAGATCCACGCCGCCCGTCAGCTGTTTGATGAAATGCCCGAGAGAGATGTCGTCTCATGGAATGCAATTGTTGCCGCTTACTGGCAAAATGGCCAACTTGAAGACTCCAAGAGAATGTTCAAATTGATGCCAACAAGGAATGTCCTCTCCTGGAATTCAATGATCGCGGGCTGCGTTGAGCACCAGAGAATTGAGGAGGCCTGTGGGTATTTCCAGGCCATGCCAGAAAGAAATGTTGCGTCCTGGAATGCAATGATTTCTGGTTTTGTAAGGTATGATAGGATGGATGAAGCAGCTAGGCTGTTTGAAGAAATGCCTAGGAGAAATGTGATTTCTTACACCATCATGGTTGATGGGTACATGCGGACTGGGGAGATTGAGAGAGCACGGGCACTGTTTGATCAGATCCGACAGAAAAATTATGTTTCTTGGACTGTGATGATTAGTGGATATGTGGAGAGTGGGAGGTTTCAGGAAGCAGCAGAACTGTTCCATCAGATGCCTGATAAGAATGTTACTGCACTGACAGCAATGATCACATGTTACTGTAAGGAGGGGAAGATGGAAAATGCAAGGGATTTATTCGAAAAAATTCAGGATAAGGATCTTGTCTCTTGGAATGCCATGATAGGAGGTACACATTGTGGAACCTTTTTGGTCACCAATGAGGATTTATATGTTCCTGCAAGATGCCCATTCACATGTATGAGGATCTCATAACTTGGAGACTAGATTATTGACTTCACTGGCTTCACTTTCAATTGGGAGGCTTCGAAATCTACATAATTCTAAGATTCAAATCCCTTTATTTCTGGTCTTCAGATAGTGAAAATAGAAGGCATAACTGGTCAAAATTCAATTTTATAAAGGGACAGAAGGTCTAAGAGTTAGGATGATGCAACTTCCAATCTGGGATTTTTTTTTTCTTTGCATCTCCCATCTGAAGAGGGGCTCACAGATCAATTGTCTTGGATAATGAAGCCATAGATCAACATCTAGAACTCGGTGCCTAGACAAACTATACACTTTCCTCTTTCCTAACTGCATCTTCAACATTGTTATCATTATTAGGTCCTTCACCATTTTTTATTGGACTTGGATTTTTGAGTTCTACTTTTTTACTTGAAGAGTTTTGGAATTCTGGCATTTTGCCTTTCTCATTAACCTTGTATATATAGAGTTACAAGCATCTTAAGGAGGAAGAAATCAAATCAATTGCAATCCCTTAATCAGGGAACCTGACAATAGAGTACTATCCTCAGCAGAGATTCAGAGATCACCATCCCAGGTACTGAAGGACGATAGAGAGGATATGGGGCTGCAAGGAAGCAGTAAGGGATGGGAGGGAAAGATTAGGAATTTTTTGAGAGAGGCTTAGAATCTCTGGCTTGATACCATGAACAGTTTTGGAATTCTGGCATTTTTCCTTTCTCATTAACCTTGTATATATAGAGTTACAAGCCTCTTAAGGAGGAAGGAATCAAATCAATTACAATCCCTTAATTAGGGAACCTGACAATTACAGAAAGACACAAAGATGGAAAGTAAACACTTTCCTTTAATATTACTCAACCCTATTGACACATGTTATTTATCGCCCACATTCTATCATATCATCTCTTACCATTTCAATCCATGTCCTTAACAACTTCTCCTTTTGCTCCTGTCTACTTGACATCCTTTGACTCTTCACATGGAAGGTTTTCTAGTCTTTTATAAATGTGCTTAAATCATCTTCATTGACATCTCTTCATCTTTCTTTTGTAAGAGTAAGTTTAAGTCTCTCTCTATTGCACTCATTTTTCGTTCCATCTTTTATTGTTGCAAGATATATCTGTCTTAAGATACATTTCTCTGTTACTTGTCTTTTCTTCATCACCCAACACTTGGCTCCATATAGCATTGCATGTCTAACTGTCATTTTATAGAAACACCCGTTTAATTAAGGTGGCTCTATCACTTGTATCTATGTTGGTTGTTAGTTATGCAACTGTGATGATTGGTCAATTCTATGAAAACAAATTGCTAAACTTCATTTTGGACTTTTTGGCTTTTGGGGTTGTAAGTTATGTGCTTATTTGTGTATCTTTTTCTTGTTGAACAGGCTATGTGCAAAATGGACATGGTGAGGATGCCTTGAAATTGCATTCCCTAATGATGGAATCAGGTGCAAGACCAGACCACTCAATCATTGTCGTAGTCCTCTCTGCATGTTCTCTTCTTGCATCACTTCAACAGGGGAGGCAAATTCATTCCATTGTTATAAAAAGTGGGTATGGGTGGAACATTTCAGTGGGCAACACTTTGATAACCATGTATAGCAAATGTGGTAGCATCCATGATTCTGAGTTTGTCTTTCGGCAAATGCAAAATCTGGATTTGGTCTCATGGAATACTATTATAGCAGGTTATGCACGGCACGGGCACTATGATAAGGCACTTGGGTTATTTGATGAGATGAGAAGAAATGGATTGAAGCCGGATGGCATCACTTTCCTTAGTGTCTTATCTGCATGTGGGCATGTTGGGAAGGTGAAAGAGAGCATAGATTGGTTCAATTCTATGGTTGATGATTATGGAATTGCTCCAAAGGCTGAACATTATTACTGCCTGGTTGACATATTGAGTCGTGCAGGGCAGTTGGAGAAGGCATACAAGTTTATTAGAGAAATGCCATTTGAGGCAAATGGTACTGTTTGGGGTGCATTTCTTGGTGCTTGTCATGTTCATCTGAATGTAGATTTGGCAGAGTTAGCTGCTAAGAATCTAGTTGAGCTGGAACCTCATAATTCGGGAGCTTATGTTATGTTGTCGAATATTTATGCAGCTGCAGGCATGTGGAGGGATGTTACCAGGGTAAGGGGATTGATGAAAGAACAAGGAGTTAAGAAGCAACCAGGTTATAGTTGGTTGGAGATTGGAAACGAAGTGCATTACTTCTTAGGAGGAGATATATCACATCCGGAGATTGATAGAATTTATTTGGAACTTAGAAGAATCAGTAAGCAGATGAAGATTGATAGTGACACTGAACACATGTCCTTCCTGTAAGTCACAAATATTTTCATGTGCCTTGAGGATGGCTGGATAGGCTGGCAGTTGGATGGAATCCAACAAGATATTAGGCTTTTATTGGATTCTAAGATATTCTAGTCTAAGGACACTAGATACTCTAGTTGGGAGTGAAACAGTTGGATTATTAGATTGTACTTTGCAGGAAAGTTTGCAGGGAGCAGATGTGCATTCTTGGTGCTGGCTCAATGATGCCATTTTTTTTTTTTTTTGAGTGGTTTCAGCTCAATGATCCATGGCACTCTTAATTGGATTGATCTTCTTTACGTGACATTCTATCTTGGGCCATTGAGGTTCCTGTCATAAAGTTCAATCCAATTGTGAAAATTGCTCGTTGAGGTATGTGACACTGGGCATTTGGGACATGAATCCTTAATCTTTTGAAAGGCATTAAAATCAGATTTTCCAAGGCCCATGCTTGACCTTATTGGTTTCTGGCGCTGATCTTTTATTTTACAGACTGAGTCCAACATTGCACATCCTCTGATTGTAAAGATATCTGAAGTCAGTCTGTTTTTCCAGCTCAGCAAGTATTGACACTTGATGCAATCACCTTCTCGGATGAATAGTTGTTGACACAAGGGAGGAATCATATTGACCTTGATGAAGACATCCAAGACAGAATTAATTTAGATAAAGAAGATGAAGGCTTAAACGCAGAATTATTTGATCAAGAGGCCCAATTAGATGAAGACATATTGGATGAGATTAAAGAAATGTCACTCAAATCGGAGGAAAATTTTGAGGGTGCAAAACGGGGGCTTTTAAGGACTACATTTCAGTTGAAAACCATCAAATGATTGACTCTCATGGGCTTAGGTATTGGGTTCTTCATATCTATTAAAATAGGTCCATTTTGCTGACCACAAGGAAGAGTGCAGGAAGAGGAAAAAAGAAAGGATATTTATCCACATGTGCAATCTTATCTCTCTAAAATCAAAATAGAAGAAAATTTCTCATCCAAAGCAAGTTTTGGGTGCCTAGATCAGATCCAAATTTTATGCATGCAGCAATTTTAGAAGAAAATTTGAATGAAGGGAAGCCATGGTTCTACATCATCACGAAAATTTCACCCAAGCTTCACAAGGATTTTATTTGTTATTTTTCTTATTTTCTGATGTATAATGCCACATGGCAGTCAATTAACGGTTGAATTGTATTTAGAATTAGAGAAAGTAGGACAAGATTGGGCGTGTGACACCAAGGATTAGCTCACATGGGCGCATGTTCCCTATGGTGTAGGATTTTCCAATTTTTCCTTGGTCCAAGCTCAACTGTAAATTGACCATAGATGTTCCTTTGTAGGCACAAAAAATTGAGTTCAATTCAATTCAAGCTAAGCTTGCTTTAGTCTTGATGAGTTTAGTTCTTTTGATTTCTAATTGAATTATGTTAAATTAATTTTCATTTTATACATATGGTTTGTGAATTTGCATTAAATTTTTGAATTCATAATTACTTGCGTTTGGCCATTTCATTTTGGAATTAATTCCATAATTCAATTTTGATTTCAATTGAATTTTCAATTTCATTAGTGAACTTTGCATGGTGACAATTTTCCTAGTGAGATTGTGAGCTTGATTCCATTTTCTATAATTGAGCTTGGATTGTGTAATTCATCTGAACTTCAGGTTATCTCCTAACAAGAGTTGTGGCAAAGTGGGTGAACTAGGGATTCTAAGATTTGAATTCCGTGATCACATTGTAGAAATTGAGTCTAAATTGTTATTTTGCTGAAGACTTGTGGAAAATTGCATTCTTTTTGTAGTTGTGACCAAAATGTACACAAACTGGTGATTTCACTGAGCAGTGGGATCAGACCAGCAAAGCATTTTGCCCATGTCATCCTCCATACCTCTTTACGTCCCCCACTAAAAGGGCAAACCACCCAACTTGCCATAGTACTCCCGATACCCATCTCATACCCATCAACTCCACAAATTTGTTCCATACTGCCATGTAGAAAACAAGTGGTCTGAGTTCTTATGCAAATCATATAAGTTACAGATCATATCATTCTCATCCACTACAAGTTTTCTTTTCCGTAAGTTGCACTTCCTTGATGCCTTACTTGCTACAGCACACCGGCAAAAAGCTTGTACCCTTGATGGTGTTTCCTCATTCCAAACCAATGCATGTGGATGAATCGAACTTGCTGTTGGATTCAGAACCCAATGAAATTTTTTGAACTATAATCTCTGGTGGATCATAGACCAAATTCTTGTTTTTTGATCTCTAGAAATAAAAGGGTTTCCAATAACTGACAGCGATTCCTCAAACTCATCAGCCTCCATTTCTGTCAGAGCTCTTCTAAAAACGACATCCCTTGAGAGTCTTGGAAAAGATTCATTCAATACCACCCAAAGCCTGTCCAGAACAAAACCTGTTTCCTTCCCTGGCGACAAATCTCAACCCCTCTTTCCCTCTCTTCTCTCTCTCTCTCTCTCTCCCTTTTTTCTGCATTTGATCATATAACATACCTCAACTCCTCTCCATCTATTTTTGGGAAAGACATGGTTTTATAGGGCTATCAGGAGAGTAAGGCTAGTGGAGATGGGTAGCAGTTATAAGGAGTGTACGGGTTGGTGAACATTAAATTATAAAGAATCCCTCTGGTCTGAGTACTTGTTTAGCAGCACTATCAACATTAAATTCGTATACGTCCGACAGAATGGGGCACCATCAAGCTGGCATCAAGGCGTGTTCCACCTTATGAGGTGATGAGTAGGCATCTTGTTGAGCTGCACTTCAACATAGGCATTTAGGTGTGTTCCACCTTGGTGAGGTGATGAATACACATCTTATTGGGCCGTTCGCCAACGTAGGCATCTACTTCTCCACTCATCTCCATTGGAGTATGGCCCAACAAGATGGCTACTCATTAATTGGATACTTTGGTGTTCATCACATAAGGGGTAAAGCACCATTAATTCTTCAGCACTTAACTGGATCCTAGACAGATGGGATTGGCTTCGGTGAATAAGAACTAGTGATGCTTTTACCTATTTCAAACAAGGAAATCCAAGATGATCCTTTCCCATCAAAGATTGGTTTCTATCTCTCCTTCCACACACCCATGGATTTCTTTGTTCAACATTCATTATCCTGATTCCTGAGATTGTAAATCAGCATACACTCTTAACACACTCAATGTTCCTATAGCAAATGTGATGAACCCGTCAAAGAAATATGACCTAATCTCACCAGTGAAACTGTAAAGGTTGCGGATTCAAGTCGCTCATTTGCCTTCTAAATAAAATACTAATCTCAAAGAAGGCATATGAAATCCTCAAATCCATAGAACCTTAGGGCCATCCTGTGTGCTATTTCTGAAATCTCATCTTCTAGTGAATGCCCACCACCAGTAATTTTCTGAATTCTGAACCATGTCAGAATTTTAGAGTATCTTGATGCCCATGTTCTAATATTGCAACAGAAGAATTTGACACTCTTTATCAAGTGATGATGAAATGTGGCTACAACATCTTTACTGTTTTTTTTTTTCAGATTGTCGACTCTTAGGACTGACATTTGTAACGACCCACCTCCGTCCAATATAATATTGTCTGCTTTGGATGCCCATTCACCTACAAGACTTTGCATTGGTACGTGTAGCACACACCCAAAGGTGTCATTACAGCATCTCTGTTTGCCAATACACCAATAAACTCGAAACACAAACCATGGCCATTTCCCAATATTTAAGACCATAATACCTAAGCTAAGGGAGTTAATTGAGCCAACATGCAGAACAAAGTAAAAAAATGGTTCAAATATCATATAAAGAAGAAACTTGATTTTCTGAATTTGAAAGAGGTGGTGAAAGATCTGCTTGCAGAGGAACCACGACCCAGAAAAAAAAAAAATCAATTGCCTGAAGCAGTGGAACTTCATTGGCATCAAATGTGAAAACACTTATTTATCATCTTAGTTCATTACTAAAGCAAATAGCGAATAAGAAGAAGGCATGGAGACATTCATCGATCCATCCATATAATGCAGCGGATGCTCTTCCCTTGCAGTAGTAAATCAAACGCTTGGTTTATTTGTTGGAACCCCAGTTCATGTGTAATGAAGTCATCCAAATGAAGCTCCTGCAAAACAAAGGAAACATTTAACATGCCATCATCTCTATATTAATGGACTAAATTCTTTGTTTACACCCAAATCGTGAATAAAAAAAAAACTTTCAAAAGAACTGAAACCCATGAATTGTAACCCACCCATGTTGACCCTTCCAAGGCCCAGATGGGTTTGCCGGTCATGGGTGGCATCACCCAGATCATAGCAGTTCTATATTCCTTTCCAAGAATTGATTCGGGGCACCGATGTTTTTACTAGCACCGAACACTATCAGCGGCGTTTGTCATGGGAAAATTTTCAATTTATCATGAAATGGTGTTTGATGTTAGTAAAAATACTGGTGCCCAAATCAATTCCCTTCGTTTCCCTAACCACATATATTTACAGACAATCAATAAAAGGGTTAGGATTCGCATTTAGAGCTGGCACCCTGCTATCATTATCCCTTTACAATGTTACTTGGTTCAACTCGATTTGTGACCTCTTCTCGTATGTGGGACTCTTTTATCTTTTTGGATAGATAATCGATCGTCTTTCACTCTAATAGTGAGTAGTTTTTATAATAATCAAAGTTAAGAATAATAATCGAACCGGAGGAGCTTGCTAGGATGGCTTGGTAAGCAAGCAACCTGTCATACTTTCTTGTCCATTGAATAAGTGGGAAGATCATCATTGTGTGGTGTTACTTGCATTAGATAGTGGGGCTTGGGACCAATTTAGATTGGACTGACACCACCCATGAGTTAATGATTTGGAACCAAGCTTAGCTCTCCCTGGTAAAAGGCTCGAGCCTAAGACCAGGCTGGTTAGTCCCCAAGCGATCCTATAATTTTACTTGATTGACTCGATTGAGTTAGCTCAGTATGATCTCGCTAGTACTTGAGAGAAAGGTCAGTTACTTAACACAAACTAGGGCTACTTTATATAATTAAACACGTGTCATGTTAGTGAAGTCGAAATGCTTCTTTTACATAATAAATGATCGAACTAAAATTGATACATCACCTTGTCCATATACCGATTTACAAGCATTGGAATATCAGACTTGGCTTTGATACCACCAAACAATGAACCTGCTATAGTTTTACCGCGTAAAATATCGGCCGCGCTGACGGACAATGGTGCACCATGCATTTCCACACCTAAGATGATGGTTTTACCCCAACCCTTCATGTATAAAATTTAGAATAAATTAGTTATATATATATATATATATAAATAAGGTTATATAAATAAAAAATTGAGTGGGTGAGCAATTTCCTAATGATTAATTGAATAATAGTGTAAATAAACAAACCGGACGGCAGCTAGAGAATGCATCATTCATCAGAGACGCCAGCCCCACACATTCAAAACAATAGTCGGCACCTCCATTTGTCATTTCCTTAATCACCTGCTCAATACACAAAATAACAAAGAATTCCCTTTGATTTGTGGATATCTAATTTGATTAGGATTATAATTAGAATTAGAATTAGGATTAGTGATTGATTGATTGATTGATTTGTTAGAGAGTCACCTGGCTGACAGGTTTATCACCACAATCTTTAGGATTTATGTAGTCTGTGAATCCAAATTTATTTCCTGCATGGAAACAAGCATACTTTTTTCAAAAAATTTGATCAAGTGACTTTTTATAATTTTTATTGAAAATTAATTTTTTAAAACAATTATAAAAAATTCAATTACTTTTTTCAAATAATTTAGAAAATAGTGACTTTCTAAAAAGACTTCTAAATCAATTGACGAGATGAATTCTAGCAGTCTAAAATATTTCTCAATTACTCACTTGATTTTTCACCAATAAATTGTCAGAAGAATGAATAAAGATTTTGATGCAAACTACGAAATAACGTACCAATCTTAAATTTTTCAGAATTCAAATCAACACCGATAATTTTTGATGCTCCATGCAACCTTGCTCCCTCTGCAACCTATGGCAACAAGTCACAAATAAATGTAACTGGTTGAGTGAGAAAACAATAAAAAACCACTTTCTATTTCAAGCTAATTTGAAGATACCATAGTCTTAAAATTTTAGAAAAAAAGCAAGTAAATTAAGAGTTGACTCAACTCGACTTATTATAAATAATAAGTGGTTTTAGTCCGCGAATTACATGTGGACCATGTAGTTAAATGGAATTAGGAGTAAAAAAATGTTGTGCCGATACGTAATACGTCTGATATATCTCTCTTCGCACATGTTCGGACCCCAGCTGCAAGCACCAATGTGTTGTGGCTGGAGTTTTCCTGCAACGTTGCAGTCAATACGCAATGTACTGGCCGCATTTTTCACACTAGAATAGAAATATGTAAAAAACAATATGAATGGAGAGTTGCGTGCAAGAAAAGGCAGAGTTAGATAAAAAGTCAATAACTTCTACAACTACTCATGTAATCTTCTACCAACTCGCTCATCTATGAAGTTTTAATTTACATTTAAAATGCTTTTTAATTTTCAATAAAAAAACAGATAAAATCACGAAGGTCATTCCTCTGTAATTAATTAGTCTTCAAATGCATAGTTTTGCAATTAAAGTTCATAACAAATATCATTTAAATGTATTTTAATTGGAATCAAAGAAGGGTCAAGAGTAGGTTTGTGAAAAGCCCCCATTCAACATTTGGTGAGCCCTCCACTATAAAGAAATAAGAGTCGATCCTCCTTCAAACTTCTTTCATTAAAAATAAGTTTTTGGAGGATCTTATGAATTTGCCCACGATTTTGTCCTCATAAGGGATAAGTGGGTAACAAATCAAGATATTTTAATAGTTTTCTATATTTAAATAATAATTTAGTCAATTCATGTTGACAATAACAACATTATATTCTTAATTATTTCATAATGGGAGAGAGAAAAGTAAAAAGCATCTATAAAAGCTAATATCTATATAAGCATTTCCATTTGAAAATTTCAAATTATAGAAATATGTTTAATTATTTAAATTAATTATATATTGATATTATTTCGTTATAGCTGACAGGTACCTAATGTCCATGGCTTCTGAAATGCTATGTGTATTCAAAGTTTTACCGAATACCTTCGTATCCAGAGAAATGTAGAACCTTGAATTTCTTGGTCATTAGAAACATAAATTTTACCTTTTTAATAACATTAATATTTCTACATTATATTAAAAATAAGAGTAATCTTATAAATGTAAGAAAAGAATGAGAAAATCCAAAACTACTAATTTAATTCCAACAACTTGTGTTTTACTAACCGCAAGTCCGACGGCGCCTAGCCCGAATATCGCAACGGTGGACCCCGCACTCACACAAGCCACTTTCCAAGCTGCACCTATTCCTGCAAAGTCCACTTTCCACGGTCAGTCATCCACATTCCAATCCATACATCAGGACCGTTAAATTAGTGGGCCATGTCCAAATATCGATCAAAGCCATCCCTTGGTGACCCACCTATTGGACGGCTGTGTGCAAGCTCCCACTAATTACACCGGATCTCTCAAAAGACTACTCCATTAGATAGAGTTATCCTTTATACGTTTCTAAACATTCCTTTCACAAATCATCACTACTAATTTGGAACTTTACATTTCTTTCGAACGAGACTCTCCGGTAAATAAAATGTCACCGGTCATCTAGTTCATCTAGGCAATCTGTTGAGCTCATATGCGTTGGTTTGAAGATATCAATCTAATATCACTTGTTAAATTCAGTTAAAAAACTAGTCTATTAACTGAAGTGATCCAAATTCCTTATAAGTCAGACTTGTTCACTGTGTCTGTGAGATTGACTAGATGGATGAATGATGAAATTCTCACGTGACGGTCGTTTACCGGCGAGGTCATCCAGCGAAAACCGATTCCTGAGGAGTCTAAAAGCTGGATAAAGAGTGATTGAGGTGTTTGTGGTTTTACCCGTTGAGACTCCACAGCTGAGCAGGCAAGCCTTCTCCGGCGGGATACAGGGATTGATCTTGACTATGTTGATCACGTCCACCACTGTGTATTCGCTGAAGCTGGAGACATTGAGAAAATTATACAGAACTTGGCCTTTCGAATCTGTGAATCTGCTGCTTCCATCTCTCATCCCTGGTTGCACTTTGAATGGGTAACCTGAGCAATTATTACTTCTCTCCGACTTGCAATCTACGCATTCTTGGCAATCTGATAGGAACACTGGAATCACCCAATCTCCTTCCTTCACCTCCTCCACCTTCTCTCCCACACTCTCCACAACTCTGTTCAATGCGCAGCAAAAAAGGAGAATGGAAAAATACTCAGCTTAATCAGATAATTTTAGATAAAAGAAATATATTAAAATTGGGATTTTGATTAAGTAGTTCTTAAAGAAATGAAGCAACTTACCCAACAGCTTCATGACCGAAAATCCTTGGGAAAAATGCAAGAGGACCCTAAAATTAAAGGATAAGAACCAATTCATTATTGCAGAAGGATGAGATTAAGCTCAGAATTGTTGAAATTTAAATATTTGAGTTGGGTGCTTATATACTTTCATTTTCCAGAAGGTTACATCACTGTGGCAGAGAGATGTGCAAATGACTCTTATCCTCACTTCCCAATCCTTTGGTGGAGCTACTTCCACCTCCTCTATTTGTAAAGCTTCTCCAGAACCTCTACATACAGCAGCTGATTTTTCATTCATTTCAAAACAACACACATTATCAGTTTCTGCTTTCTATATATATATATATTTCAGAATAAGAGTAGAAATAAAGAGAAGGGTTACCTTTGCATCTGATGGCTTTTCCCATATGTGGGCTTCTCTCCATCAAGCAGAAATCCATGAAATTTTGTCTCTGTCTCTGTTTCTCTCTCTCTCTCTCTCTGTTACACAAGGACTTTGTTTGATGAAGGTAATGGTGCTTTTATTTTGATGAAGGTAATGGTACTTTTATAATGATCTCTCTCTCTCTCTATTGACTAAGTTGTAGACGTGTCTTATTCCATCCAATTAATTTTTAGAGAACTGAGTGCCTGACACTCCATCAATTTATATAGAGTGACTTTTGGAGATGGAATGAGAATATACAATTTTTATGTGATTCTCATGTGTTGGAGGTCAAGCTCAAATTTTAGATCTAGGATTTTATATCAAATTACGAATTTCGATGAATAAATCCAAAAATCCATTCTTAAATCTCTCGATCACTTAAAAATAAATAAAAGAGGAGCTAAACTCTAACCCAAGTCTAATTCAAATTTAATATCAAAGAACTTTTTGAAGAATTAACTTACATGTGAAATTTAATAATACAATAATAAACTAAAATCAGAGGAATAAAACTCACCACACATGCGAGAAAGCCTCAGCTTTTGATAAATTCTTATGGATAAAATAAAAGTCTGTCTTCAAACCTTTGCCTAAAATGTATATTTATAGGCGTTATTACAACTATTAAAAGAAACCCACTGCATCCCCATCTTATTTCATTCGTTGGCTTCATCCAAATCATCCAAGCTCAATCCTTTCTTTTCTTTTTTCTTTTTTTATAAATGCTTCCTGCCTTTTTTAGATTTTCATTCCTTTTATCTCTTTCTTCTTCCTCATTTCTTTACTGTAAAACAACCGGCTGAATCTTCTCTGCTCGAAATTCTCCCCATGCTTTCCATTTTGGGCGGATTTGAGATACGGGAGTAACAGATTCCACGCTGTTTGGGTAACAGATCCTTCTCTGGGTCTCGCTGTTTTTGACAACCTTCCCATTTTCTTTGTTTTAACCATGTTTTAAAATTCTGCATTTGTTAAATAAAGTTTAACTGAGTTGGTTCATAGTCAAATTTGATCAAATTTGTACTATTAATATAATATTATAATCTCAGAAAAAAAAAAAGAAAATTGTAATTAACTAATTTTTTTTAATAAGGGTGGAAATTCTGCTTAGATGTATGGTATATACTCTACGGTGAGGCTCATCTTGTATACATTTATACTCTAATATTTTCATTATTATTATTATTATTAGACCAAAGTGTCCAGACGCTTCAGTCGAACGGATCACTCTCAGTAGTTGCTTATCCATTGTCTACAGAATTAGGAGATCCTCACATGTCTCAAGGATTAATATTTTCATCATTATCATAAGCATTTTCTATTTTCATTATAAATAAAACTTCAATAAATAATAGCTCATGGTTTTATCCAGAGGTCAAAATATCGGTCGATATATATCGACTGTACATCTATAATATCGGTAATATCGGTCGATATATCAGCCAGGATATTGTCCATATTATATAATATCGGTGAAAATTATTTAAAAACAAAAAATAAAGGCCAATATTATTGAAAATTTGATTTTTAAAAATGATTTTCTATTTTGTAATTTTCAAAAAAAAAATATTCTGTTTTGTTAAAGAGTAGCATTATTAAAAAATATAGAAAATAAAATTTACAAATAACATTATTAAAATATTCAAATAATTATTGTTACCTACTTCTGCAAACACCACTTTGACATTCAACAACATGCATGAACAGGGCCTTCTACACCAATCCAAAGAGACAACATGACTTGAAAAGTAGTGAAGCAGTTCTTCCTCTCTTGATTTGGATTGAGACTTAGAAAAAATAGTGAAGTAGTCTGTCCTCTCATATATGCCTTTGTTAAAACCCACGAGTCACTGAAAAGCCAAACTCTGATGAAACCATCACTGAGAGTTTGATACTAACAAATGAATGAAAAGAAAATACAAATGCTAACTACAGAAATGGGAACAATTGGCATTCAATAGCATGTATGCATGCATGCTATGCATCCCTTTTCCATGCATGCCCTCTTTTCGAATAGCATACATGCAACTCCCTTTTTCAAATTTTAATTGCATGCATGCTTGGATGTGGATTCCCTTTTCCAGTAGCATGCATGGGCTGAGATATCGGCCGATATCTGATATATGTCGGTGATATATATCGTCTTTATCGATCGACATTAATTTTTTTTTATAAAGGAAAAAAATTAAGAGAGAAAAAAATATTGACCGATACCAAATTTTACACCTCTGACTGCATGTATATACTGTGCGACATTTTTCAATGTTATTTCACCTGGATTCTACGCCTTAGATTGTTTCTTTCAACATTATTTAAGAGTAAATAGTTGATTTTCGGCCTCACTCCTTTTTAGATACCTATAAATTAGCTGAGGGAATTGAGAAATCCTATTTCAACAGAAGTTAGAGCTTTTATGTCTTTTTATTTCTCTTTTAGATTTTTCTATGGAGGTTCTAAAATTTTCTCTTTTGAATTTTTTAATGCTGGTGTGATGATAGAGATTTGAGTGATATATTTGTTGTTGTGGTTGGGACAATAGAGTGTGTAGAATTCTCTTCTCATTTTTTTTAAAAAAAATTGAAATTATCGTGTTCATAATTAAAAAAATAAATTAAACAAGTAAAGAACTGATATTTAATCCATGAAGTGTATAATTTTCTTCGTTTTTCTATATTTTTTTGAAAAAATAAAATAAAAAATCCAGAGGAGAGGGAAAATATCACCAATATTTTGGTATTGTCGGCCGATATATCAGCTCTAGCAATATTTTAATCCCTGAGTAGGACCCACTAGATAGCTGACATGGCCCTCAAGATGGGGCCCTCTCTTCTCTCCATGGATCCGATTGTGAGTTTGAAGGGTCGATTTCTCAATTTCATCCCATCGGCTTCGATCAGTCATTATCAAATTCAACAAACCCGATGCTTCCATCAGAAAGATTTTTTATTTATTATTATATATATACAAAACTAACCGCAAATTTTGAATATTAGAAAATAGTTAAACTTTAAAACCTAATCTAATCTCAGAAAGAAAGAAAATTGTAATTAACGTAAGTTTTTTAATATGGGTGGAAATTCTGCTCAGATGTATGGTCGGTCTATACTCTACGGCGAGGCTCATCTTGTATACATTTATAATCTAATATATGAACCGGTATTCCATCTGTACCATCAGATCTCTGATCTGAGTATGGTGGGACCCTCCTCTGGTCAATTTCTTCAGATGATGTTTGGGACGTTCAAAAATCAATTTTTTTGGATTTTTTTTGTTAGATCTAAGTGGATCCTACACTTCTAATCTTAAGATCGACACCACCATGATCGCCCCTGGCCCACCTATCTACAGCTTAGGAAGATCTTAGGTTTCAATCAACGGTGGGGCCCACCGATTTTTTCCCATATTCGGCCGATCCTTCGTCCAAAGAAACCATTCCTTCGACGGTGCGTTCAGTAGAAGATGAAGTAAAAGGGCAAGATGGTCATTTAATCCAAAATTTGAAAAAGGGTGTGTAAAGAAAGAAAAACTGGGTATCTATATGACTCCCCTTTCATTATTATTAGACCAAGGTGTGTATATGCTTCAGTTGAACGCGTCACTTTTTGCTTATCCACTATTTGCAGAATTAGGAGATCTTCACATGTCTCAAGGATTAATATTTTCATTTTTATCATTATTCTCAAAAGAATTTTCTATTTTCATTATAAATAAAACATTAATAAATCATAGCTCATGGTTTTATCTGATTATTTAAAAAAAAAAACTCAATTCTCAAACAAATAAAAGCATTAACATTATTAAAAACATTTTTATTGTAATTTTTCATTTAGAGGATCTAATTATCCTCAACACAATAAAAATTTACCTCTCAAATAAAAATAAAATAATATATTTGATTTAATAAATCACGACTCATGATTACATCTTATGACTTTCTTTTTTTAAATTTTTATCAATTAAAAAATAAAATATATTATTTTATGAGAAATGTTCACTTGCTCCCACCAAAGTCATTATTATGATTTTGTCTTTTAGACTTTTGATATAGAGCAATGATTAAGAACAATTATACGTTACTTTATTAGACAGGTAGTGAAGGATGAAAATTCTAATTTATGAGATTTAAGACTTGAATTAAAAATATTAGTGAAATTCAACATCTTGAAGTTTGAACTTAGGTTAGACTTATAGAATTTTCCTAATATTTTGACTATTGGGTTTGATGTTTATCTAATTTTTAAATAAATATAATTGAAATTTCAACAAAAATAAGTCAAGAATTAGCCAAGTCCAAAATATCTGTATTTCCAAACATTGATATATCAATTTCAAACTCTTAATTTTTTTTTATAAGGATTAATATTTTAAATATTAGTAGAAATTTAAAACTGAAGTTGGGACTCCAATGACCCCCTTAAATTGACATCTTAACCATTACAATGGTTCGGACAGCACCTAGGTGAATCTTGAAGATGTTCTAGTCTAAATTTGGCAAAATCTAATTTTACTTGACGGACTTGACTTAATTAATAAACAATTTAATCTAACTTGACCTATTTAATAATTTAATAAATTTTATCTAAATTCATTTATAAATAAGTAGATTTAACTAAATTTAATGTTGTCAACAATGTTATCAAACCCAGCCCGACCCGTGGGTCATCCGTGACGCGGCTGAAACACGGGTCGGGTCATTTAAAAACCCTTGTGATTCATAGGTCAATTCAATTTTTCTAATAAACCCGTGACCTTTGACCCTTAAAAATCCTTTGTTCCTTTAAATAAATAAAATGAAGATGAGGATATTGGTTCTTTTGAGAATATGATTTTTGGATTATTAATTTTTGATATTTACAATTGAAATATAACCTTAGTTAATAATTTAATATTATTTATAATATTATAGTAATAGCATGGGTTTGATCGGGTTTGACTACGGGTCAACCCATTTGAACTTTATTTAACCCACCCTTCTTCCAAGCAGGAGTATAAATCTTGGCCGATACATCCCGTATCGGCCAAGATATCTTGGGTTTTGGACACCCGAGATGTCTCGATCGATATGACTGAGATCTCGCCAATATCGGTCGATATGGCCGAGATTTGTAAAAAAAAAGAAGAAGAGAGAAATAAATATTGGCCGATATCGGAGAGATATCAGCCGATATTCGGCTGGCCCAAGATCTCATATGGGCCATTTTTTTTATCCCTCTTTCTAAGATGGGTCGCTCCACGGGCTAAATTTCAAAACATTAGTTGTCACATCTATATACATTGCATCTAACTGTGTGAGATCTTACTCATTTAAAAAGTAATTTTAACATGTATTTTACTTAATTTTTTTAGTAATTTATTATAAATATGATATGACTTGAATTCATAATAGATAGAATCCGAGAAGACCAACTCAAATAAGATTTAACCGGACTCAAATACCTTTACTTCGGCACCCTGAAGAACTACAGAGGCACTTGAACTTAGAATTATGGCTTTGTATCTTGATTTTTTTTTCGAATTAAATCTTAACTTCGGCCACACCGGTATCCCAATTATATATTGGATCCACATATTATCCAACATCAGTCAGTATAATATTCATCTTATAAACAATAATAATACTATTACGTAGAATAATTCAAGTCTTGTACAAATTTTTAGATTACTCCCTTTCACAATCAATGTAGAACTTATTCGACTGTCAAATAATCTCTTTCAAATGAGACTCTCTAGTCAATAGAATGTCGTTGATCATCCATCCTACTGAGAATTCTTTATTCTACATGTGATTTGGAGACTTAGATCTGCTGCCAAACAACTTCAACCCCTTTAGATTAGAAATCATAACTTTTCCTCCTTATTTCTTGCTCTTCTCATTTCAATTTTTTTAATTTATAAAAAAGTATAAAAGATTCTTCAGACAGAAAAATCAAGAGAATTTTTACTCCAAAAAATCCACTAACTGCTCCAGAAAACTTTTACTCAAAAAGTATAATTTAAATTTTTTCTATCCATCCAAACACAATCATAATTTATCAAAAAAAATTATAGACCAATTTAATGTAAACTTTCAATGAATAAAAATACTGACAAATTATAATTTCACAATTGATAACTTCTCCAGCTTTACATCATCACTCTTTCTTCATTCATTACTCAATGAAAAGGTTATGGGAATATGGGATTATCTTTCCAGTCACATGTCTTTCGCTTCTTTATTTTTTTTTGTCTTAAGCTGTGACAGATGCAGTGTACGACTGAACTTTTTCCATCATTGTGTCTTAGACATAACTTTGGATTTTGGATTCTACCCATTTTTCATTTATTCTTGATTTTCTTTTTAAATTTATTTGTGAAAAATCACTGAAGTCGACTATACGAAGATTAAACCAATGGGATCTCGAATCTACAACTTCTCACTTTTTAAAATAGAGAGTAATAAATTGAATTACATCCATTTATTCTTAATTTTTATTATGAACATACTGTTGTGGGTTTTTCCTCTACGTTAATTTGAAAGTTTTTATTTAAATATTATTTTATTATATTTGTTAAAATATATTTTTGAAGTTCTTTATAATTTAATTATTTAAAATTGTTTTTTTAATTTTGAAATTTTATGGCTTGAAAAATATTGATTAATTTATCTAATTAAAATAATTTTGTATAATTTTTTTGTTGAAATACAAAATTATATAGATAGGGCTCATGTGGACCCTATATCACACACGGTTGGTGTGTTGCAAGGTCAGCATCTCATTGATTTCTCAATTTTATGGAAATGACTTCTTCCCTAATTTCATTATTTGAGTACTTGTTCACTTATTATTACTTAAAAATATTTGTCATTATCATGAAAATTATTTATTTTATAAATATAGAATTAACAATTTATATTTAAATTTGACACCGAGAGAACTTGAATCTTTGAACTTTTAAATTACAACACACTTATCAACTGTGCTAAGATTCATCGATGTTCATTAAATTCATTTGAAAAATATCAATAATTATTCTAGGAAAAATCCAAGACTAATTGGCAGAGGATTTTTTCGACCCAAAAAAAATACAATATTTTTTTAAGAAAAACTAATTTCCAATGACTAAATAGTTTTAGACCTATTATTCATCTTAATGTAGTTAAAGACTAAAGTCAAAAAGAGCTTTGAGTGCAGCGCTTTGATGTTTGACCTATTATTATGTCTTTCTACCACAAAACGGGCTCAAGTTAGATCTGATATTGTGATCTGCAATAAATTCTCACACTCAAATTTTCTTTCTCTACGCATTTATTTTTAAAAATTCAATTGAAATTATCCTTTTATTATTTTACTTAAGAACGTCACATCCATCGAAAGAAACCTTCGCATTTTTTCGTTCTGAAAATGTGGACATCGACCGAACAATTTACAGAGAGGACAAAAAAGCCGATCAAAGGATTGACCGAAATCCAATGTCTTCCTTAGACGTAGAGAGGTAGACTAGGAGTGATTATGGTGGTGTCGATTATAGGTGCATAAGTTGGGTCAGATTAAAATTTGGGTCGGGTCGAATTGAGAATTTTTGGACAATAGTTCGGATCAGGTCGGGTCAAATTGGATTTTATAAATATTGACTCAAGTTAAGTTGAGTTTTAAAAAATCCAACCTGACCCAACCCATTCTAAGTCCTAATTGAAGAGTTTAAAGTTTAAACTATAATATACAACTGTCATAAACTCATAATTCTCAAAGATGAATTTATCTGATTGGAACCATTTTATATGATACATTTTATATTTGAACTAGACAGCTCTGTAAAGAATTTGAACCATCTAAATAATTTATGGTGCTGTCAATCCCCACTTGCCATGTCAATAATGTAAGGATGAATTGAGCATCATAAATTTTTTAATAACTTCATATTTGATTGAAGCGGCCAATTAGAACCATTTGGAAGGAGCTGAGTTCAATGTTAGATTAGAAACTCAAAAAAATCAGATGAGTCAACCCAAGTTTTCTCGATTTAGTATGATTTTGAGTTGAGTGAGTCAGTAAATTTTATCGAATTTTTAAAAATTGAATAAAAAAACTCACTCAAATAACTTGACTCAAATTTTGAGTTTTTTAAATCATGCGTTCAACTCACTATTTTAACTCAATAACAAGCCGGTGAGCTCCGTTTAAAGAGGTGCCACTATTTGTTTTAATCCACAGCCAGCTGAAATGTAAAAGCCTAAAGCCATCATTTGATGGTGATTTTCTGTAACAGTAATTATTAATTTAAGAAAGTTTTTGGTCAGGATTTTAAATATTAGTAGAAACCTTTCAATGTTAAATTTATATGACTTGAAATTAAAAAAAAAAAAATCATTTTGTCAAAAGTTCTTAAATTTTGGTTATTTTTTATAATTAAGTGTTTAGGTCTTTTAGAATATTCGACTAAACCTCGAGACATATACAAGCCTCTCCTACTTTAACCCATTTAAAAATTTTGTATTGACCAAATCACTAGTAATATTGTCCAATATTTTTGGGTCTTTGTAGCTACTAAATCAGCATCATACAATATTTCCTAGTTTTGACTTTGTGCTTATAAAATATGCTAAAAGACTGGGAGCAATGCTTCTCACCCACCAATTTGGAGAGCTACTTTTAACTTGGTATTAAATACCGGTCGATATCATAAATATCAATAACAAAATTATTATTTAAAAAAAATTAATTTTGTGTTTTCCTGCCACCGGTATTTGTCCATATCAATTAAATATCGGCCAAAATATCAGTCGATATTTTAAATTTTTTTGTCCAGAATTTTTTATTTTTTAAAGACCATTTCTTGTATTTTTTATTATTTTTAATAAGAAAAGATAAACAATAAAAATATAACTGATATTTTTTTAAAAAAAGATATCGGCCGATATCGAAATCATATTGGCTGATATATTTTAAAATCTAAGATTTCAACCTCTGCTTTTGAGTAAATTTGAAAAATGAGAATGAGTGGATAACTTTTCCATGGAAACAGACATTGACTGGTGACAGCTGTGTAGGACATTGTGCTCTTTGAGATCAAACATTTTAACAGTCAATTTTATTAAATGTACCCTTTCTTTCCTCTTTAACCATACAAGGATAAAAAAAAAAAAAAACTCACAGCCAGTTTCCAACCCATAAATTAAAAAAAAAACATACAAGCATAATTACAATAAACTCTTCTAAGGATGGGGCTGAAAAACCTCACAGGCTGTCTTGATAATAGACCTTGTCCGACAATAAAAAAAAATATATTAAATGAATTATGGAATTATTGTAATATAAAAACTAGAATCCATTTAAACATATTCACTTGTATAAGTAGTTTAGTTTTACTAAGCTTTTTAGATAAAATTAAAAGTCTTGAATTCGACTCTTTTCGACTTATCTAATTCATGAGGCTCGCATGTGATTTTTTATATTCGTAGGATTAGTGTTACCACTAATCTAAGATGGGAATACTCATGTCCAGGGGTGATAATGTCGCTACGTATCAGCTTATATATATATCGGTTTTTTAAACCTTTATATATCGGCCGATATCCAATATATCGTCGATATATCCTTTTATTATCATTCCTATAGATCATTCCAGTCTTTTATCTACATAAAGAACATTTTAAACTCAACATGATATCATCAATGACTTTAAACTTCAACACGTACTTTATTAAAAGATTTTCCATTTATCTTGTTTATCAATGTGTCAAAATGTGAATTTAGTAAACACAATCTAATATAGTTATTTATGAATTCAGAGAAGAAAAAAAAAAGCATTTGGCAGAGGATTCTGGGAAGGAAAAGTGACCCAGCACAAAACTGGTTGACCATCACTTTCTTTCGATATCAGTTGTTATTACTACTATTTTATTTTCCTAGAAACTTAAAAAATAAGAAAGAAGGAAAATGGGTATGGAGTTTAGGTGATGGATGACAGAGGATCTGTACAGGAACAGTTGGCAGCCCATAGATGTATACCATGCTTTGCCATTATTGTACACTTGTGGACAGTGACTGATGACAAGTTGATTAAGGAAAGAAGAAATCAGATTAGTTTTACTTAATGAATTATTGGCTCCTGAAGAACATATTCTTGCAACTGGATGATCCACACTGTGTCACTGTCACTATGATTTATAGTTTTTTTTTTTTAATAATGTGGGTAGATCTATTTTACATTAGAGGTGAGACTAATTCCACAGATATACGAAATCACATGCAAACTTCATGTGGACCTGAGACTTCTACTCTATTTCTAAGTAACTTAGATCAACTGAGCTGCCGGTGCAGGTTATGTTGTATAGATAAATGTTGTACTTTCTTTTAGGAAATGAAGAATGATTAAATGGTAATTGTAATGGACTAATGGTTTATGGTGGAAGTTGTGAGTATGTCGTTGGGAGAAAGTTTTAAATTCAGATGATAAGTATTGTTTCACTCGTTTAATCACAGCACTCAAAAAACGGTTGATGTTTTTCTCTCTCTCTCTTTTTTCTTTAAAAAAAGGCCGATGTTGGCTGATATTGTAATATCGACCGATATGAAACGACCGAAATATCAGCCGATATTGTGAATATTGGCCGATACGATGTATATCGGCCGATATTTGAACCCTATAGATCACATTTGGAAGTGCAATCACTTGATGGGATTCCATACTTTACAACGAGTAGTTGCAAATTGGCTCTATCTGACAGATGCCAAGTGGTGAGACTCAGAAGAAAGGGTCACTTAGAGACAGGAACAATGAACCTGAAAAGAGTTATAGAGCTGGCAATTGTATTGCTTAGGTTTATATTATACTGTAGATTGGTAATGTTTGATATAATATATTTAGTATCGGCCGGTATATCAGTCGATACCGAATTTTAAACCCATGTTTCTGATCAATCAATCTTCACATTTCAATCATATCTCACTTTAACAATCTTTACCTAAGAAAGAAGATTAAAAAAAAAAAAACTCTAATAAATGACAAATTGAGAGAAAGTGGTTTAAGATAGTTTGATCATATTATTATAAGACCAGAGGGGACCTCTGTACCTCAAATTGAGGGCTCACAAATCAAGGTACAATGGAAAGAGAAATACTACATAAAAATATGGAGAGAAGTAAAGTGTTGAATGTTTAAGTAAAACTTAAAAAACCCACTTAAGATAAATGAGATAATTGATTATGATACTGATGATATAAATAAGAAAGAACATATGTAGCTTTGAAACGTGAATAAAAGCTTGAAACGCATTCAGACCGGTTATAGATAGATGGCCCTGATGGACGGCCACAAATCAATACGTCTAGACAGCAATCAAGAAACATAACACGGTTAAGTAAAAATCGTAGTCTAAAAATTCAAAATTTAGACTCAACTTAAAATCATACCTAAGTCAAATAACTCGGATGATTTTTTTTACTCAACTAAAAAAACCGATAAAACCCATTGACTTTGTGACGCCCAAGGCCCAATACTTGAGGCCCAATAGCAATGGGCGCTGAAAGAGAGTGAGAGAGCAACTGGGTGTATCTGTGGGAGGAGAAAGGTCCCACATCACCCGGGGCTAAAAAATATGGGGGAAATAAGAGGGAGTATCCCTCCACCTACGATAACGCGTTTTGAATCTAAGAGTGAGGTTTGGATCCAATACAAAATTGTATAGATATTTTTTTAACCCAAAGTAGACAATATTGTGCTAGAGGAGACGGGTTGTTACAGACTTGCTCAACTCAAAATCTTTTTTAACTGAGTTGAAGTGAGACTAATTTTTAAACTAGTGTTAAATAATATTTCACATGCCTTAGTTTTTGTTTTCACCAGCCACAGCATTAGTGCAGATAAAAGTGGTGTTTCTCTTTGGTGTCAAGTTCACACATGGAAATGCACCCACTGTTTCAGCTTTCAAGGGCCATGTTTTGGAAATATTCCATCAAGTCAACAAAAACCAATGCCCCAAAACTTAGGGCAAGTGCAGTCCTACATGTCATTCTTATACCTTAAACTATTATTAATTTATTATGGCCCCACTTGACTTGAGAAAAAACTTACAGAGTGGCCCATGGTAAAGTCAAGAGAGCCCAAGGTTTAGTATAGTTCACATGCTCTTTTACCTTTGGTGATTCCTTCTTCTTCCTTTGGCAACTTCCTCTATAATTTAACACATATATCTCTCTGCTCGTGCTATTGCTACCCTTCTCTTGTGGCTTTTGATTTCCTTTTCATTGAATACAATGGAGAGAAGCAAGATACAAAGTCTTTACGATGCATGCAATGCCATCTTCTCAAAGAAACAACTCCCAACCTTCAGAGAAATTCAATGGCTACGAAGCCACCTTGGTAATATACCAATTTTTTTTAAAAATTTATACGATATTTATTAGATTTTTCATGTATCAACTCGACGACTTCGTTATATCGATTGTATATTTAATTAGTATAAAATATGGTATGAACATTTGAAATTGCGATATTTTTCGACTTAAGATTGTGTCATGAATTCCAGATACTATAGAAGCAATCGATGTCGGAGTCGACGCGTTTAGTCGCAGACGATGCGGGTTTTCTTGTATTCAAGATTTTGGGCTAATGGATTGTGAGAGATTGATGTGTGCAAATCAAGTATCTCAAATAACATACATACATATCTACCAAAGTGATGAGTTTTCGGTGAGCAAATTTTAATTCTATCTTTGACATATGATAATGGTAACTTATTGTCATTTATTCACATTTATAAGCCCAAATAATAAAATACCAACATCTGAAAAATAATATGTTATAAAATGATTTTGAAGAAATAAAAAATTCTGAAATGAGATAAGTATTTTAAGATTGAGAAAGTATTAATTTTCTTCCCTTTGCAGATTGGAATTTTCTGCTTTCCGTCCGGGGAAAAGTTTCCTCTACACGATCACCCGAGAATGACGGTGCTAAGCAAAGTCTTATATGGATCCATGTACATTAAGTCATATGATTGGGTGAAATGTGAGACGACAAACGGCAAAATAGGTAATTATAAATTGAAAAAATCAATAGTAAAACTAGATCAAGATGATTTAGTTCCTAATCTTATTTAATTAACAGTGGATTTGGTGATGGTTGATACAGGTGGATTGGCAGGAAAAGTGGTGGATGGAGTCCTCCAAGCACCATGTGAAGCTTCAGTGCTGTTTCCAAGAAGTGGAGGAAATCTACATTCCTTCACTGCCTTGACTCCCTCGGCTATCTTAGACGTGTTGTCTCCACCTTATTCAGAAGAATTAGGGCGGCCATCAACTTACTACTCTGAATTTCCCATTCCTTCTCTCCCTGGTAAGCTCGATTTTTCATTAATTCTAGTCTTCTCTACTCAAAAAAAATTAAATTATTTTTTTAAAATTAATTAAAACTGAATTTTAATATGTGAATAATCTAAAAAATGTATTTTAATTGGATACATCGAGCATATCTCACGAGCCATGACCAAGCATATGTTTTAAAGAAGTCATGTCATGTATGCTAAAAGTGGTTAAGTAATCTCAGCTTGTTCATCGGATCGGTTTTATCTTTTATTTTTCAAATATTTTCACAGATCTATCTTTTCTCTTTTAGTTTATTTTATTGTTGAGGTGCGAATCAGAGTCGCACATCGATTTCGAGAGAGAAATCTAACGACTTATATGGAAATGAATCACTCCACCTATCTTTTGGATGGGAAGCCCTGTCCTCACACTCTATATAATGTTAAAAATAGAAAATAATTTTTAACTAAACTCAGAGTCGTGTCCAACTCCTATTAACACTTTTTTTTTTTCATTATTGATGATTCCATCTCCATCAGGTTATGCTATTCTAGAGGAAAAGGAGCAGCCCCAAGATCTTGTTGTGATTGGTGCACCCTATCTTGGTCCTCAGCTCGACGTTGATGCTGACTGCTGCTGACTCTTCTTCTTCAACATATTGTATTGCATGTAATATAGATAGTTTAGTACAACGAGCAAGAGAAGTAAAGAGATGAAGAGTATATTCTCTTCATCTTTTGTAAACATATATGCATGTTGTACTTCTAAAACAAGGGACGAGTTGAGGTAACAAAGTATGTTGACAAGGGTCCTATTATACTCAAATCATAATTGTAGAGCATTTGAGATCAAAAGTGATTGCCAGCAATTTTGGTTAGAACTGGGTTTCCAATTTTAAAAAACTAACTTAATAGGTGGAGTGACTCAAATCTCTTACAAGTACTTAGATCTACCCCTTGATAACCAATATGAGACTTGTTCACTACCCCAACAACTCCCCTCGAACAGGTTCTTCAAGGGATAGAATGCCGCCGGCCATTCCTACTGGTTAGGAGATCTCCTGAGTCCAGATTCCGTTGGCCGAAGAATATGGCTCTTATACCACTTGTTAAGATTGGATAGCGAGCCCAAAAGACTAGCATGATAGTGAAGTGATTCAAGTCTCGTATAAGTCCTTAGATCTCCCTCTTTCACAACTGATGTGGGACTCTTTCACCACCCCAACAATTCTATCTAAATACATTTCAGAGTTAATTTTTATAAATTTAAACCTAATAGCTAAAAATGTCTTTTTATCATATATTTTAACCATAGAATGCGGTAAGACTAGATGTTGAATATGCTAGGGTCCATTGGCCTATATAATACTCCCTTTGTCCCAAATTAGTTGTCCTATATGGATTTTAAAATTATCTCAAAATAGTTGTCTCATTTATATTGGAGTAATATAAAGTGTCTTGAAAATGCATGAGATCACATGGAGTGCTAGTCTATATAGAAAGCTTCTTAAAAAATATAAATATTTCAAATGAGACAATTAAAATAGGACGGAGGGAGTATATTTAATAAAAATACAATTCTATCTTTTTACTAAAATAATAAAATCTATTACTTTAACATTTTCTCATAGTAAGACTTACTTACATTGTAATAAAAAGAAAGCAACTTATCTTATAGTTCTAAATTTCATCTCATTAAAGGCCGGTTTGCGTGTTTTCTAGGTAGCCTCCTTTTGTGGTGAAAGCCTTAAATCTTCAATATATGCGGCAACCACATTTTCCTAGTTCATATTTAGCCGTTCTCACTAAGAACCTCTTTCATTCTCTAATAGATGAAAATTGGTATTTGAATAAGAGATATGAAAAGGTATAGGGTTACAATTAGATGAAATCATTTATATTTATCATTCATCGATGAAAGTTTGAAATTTAAAAATATAAAATCTTTATTCAATAAATAATAGATGTACAGAATTTGATATTATTAAGAAAAATAAATTTATTCTGAACCTTGGAATCAAGGATTATTTTCTCTCAATAGTGTTCATATTTTGGTGGATTAGACAATCTGAAAGAATTAGAGTGTGTTAGAAAAGAGGAAAATTGTATGTTGTATTAAATCCCTTTGCTATTACATTTATATAGCCTCTAGCCGACCCTAGGGTTATCATAATCAGACTCAAACACTTAACTAATTATAAATCAAATACACCTCTTAATTAGAGGTAAACTCAAACTATAATCCTAATTATATTATAATTAGGATAATCTAAATATATTTCAATACGCCCCCCCAAGCTGAAGCGTGGATGAACGCGAAGCTTGGAACGTGAAGAAATGGCAGGTGAACTGCAAAAGTCGTAAACTGACTGGCCATGAAGATTTGTTGAAGAAACAACAAACTGATTGGCTGCAAAACTTGTTGAAGAGGCAGCGTTGACTGGCTGCAAATATGTGTTTATGTGGCAGCATTGATTGGCTGCAAAACGACATGCGGCAAACACCAATAACGGCCTGAAATAGAAAAGAGGCTCGGATGACGGCAGTGGCCGTAAGACAATTGTCCGGCAAACAATGATCGCAATATGCGATAAATGCAGGCAATGAATGGCCTAAAAAATGGGGGCTGAAGCCATAAAAGGCCAGCAAATGAGGGTTGTAACCATAAAAGGCCAGCAAATGGGACTTTAACCATGAAAGGCCAGCAAATGAAGATGTAACCATAAAAGGCCAGCAAATGGTTTGGGGACGAATCAGTCCTCCAAATAAAATGAGTGAATGAATTCTACAATAAATGGACATGTGTCCAAAATATGCATTCTCATTTTCGAGAAATGACAAAACAAGTCGTGCTCGAACGAAGGGCAAGTTGCGTCCCTTTCTTCGGCATCAATAAAGTAGGAAGAGAAGGGAAAGGACAATTTGTGTCCTTTTCTTCAGCTCTCTCCCTTTCTTCTTGGCACAAATCATGACAAGAAGAACCAACAAAACACGAATGGTGCAAAACTATATCTGGATTCGATCGTCACCGGTGATGGAAAAGGACGAGTGGTGATGGCTACTTCTGATTGGTGGAGGCCATCGTAACTGCAGCATACCGCAAAATCTTTCCAACGGGTTGTTGTATATATGATCCTCACAGGCATGAAAACAGAACCGGGCAACTGTCCATACACTAGATCTGGTCAACAACAATTGGAAGCAACATGGGATGCCTTCCGACCCATCAGTCGAACAAAATAATAGTACTTCTCAACTGAGAGTGCATCTGTACACACATTGCTGATAAGCTGGGAATTAACCTTGCAAATTGTATCAAAACCAACATCGGTTTCAACGAATTGGTTCTTTAAATCTCTATTTAAAGAAACAGGAACTCCCACCACCTTTGTTGGACATTTTGATTGTGCTTTGGTACCCTTCTTTAGAAAAGAGGAAAATTGTATGTTGTATTAAATCCCTATGCTATTACATGTATATATAGTCTCTAGCCGACCCTAGGGCTATCATAATCAGACTCAAATACTTAACTAATTATAAATCAAATACACCTCTTAATTAGAGGTAAACCCAAACTAGAATCCTAATTATATTATAATTAGGATAATCTAAATATATTTCAACAGAGTGATGATATAAAACCCGCCTTAAGAAGCGAGAGGATGAATTCGATTTTCACTCTATCTCAGAGAGCCACTCTCCGTAAATTAATCCGATATGTGTGAGTAAAGAGACTTACACATACTCTAAGAATTAATCGAATATTCTATGAAATCTGAACACCTTAAACATAAAAAAATTGTTTAATTAGACACTTCGAAGGGCATATTTACACAACTCTCTATTCTTCTCACAAATAGAAATCTGAGACGGAGGTTCTGTTGATTAGTATTTCTTAAAAAGAAGTCTATTCACTTGGATATATGACGTTGAAAATATATAAATCGACATCCAATAGTCTGCATCATTAAAGTATTAAACCATGGGCTGTTTTGGAATCATCATACTATGCAAATACTCAAGTCATCCAAGATATACTCTTCTTGTCATTTCTCTAAGTATTTTTTTATTCTCAACACCCAACGCCCTTTTCATTTGAGTAGCGATTCTCCCAGATGTGTTTTGTCTAGTCATACACGAAATTTAGGATAAAATTAAAAAAAGGCTGTTTTTTTTTTTTAAATTAAAAAATATAAATATCGGCCGATATTCACCTGTATTGGACGAATATGGCCCGAGATATTGATCGGGCCACACCGATATTTGTTTTTTTTTTAAATAAAAAATAAAAATCGGTCGATATTCGGCCGAACTTTTTTGTCTCTGGCCGATACTATGCGAATCGGCCGAGATATCTCGTCCATGAAAATCCCGAGATTTCGACCCCTGCTACCTATCTTTTGGGCAGAAAGCCCTATCCTAACACTATATAATGTTAAAATAGAAAATAATTTTTAACTAAACTCAGAGTCGTGTCCAATGCCTATTAAGTCTTCTAATTAACTAAACTAAAATTATCATTAAATTAATGGGTCTAACTCTTTTTTTTTTTTCATTATTGATGATTCCATCTCCATCAGGTTATGCAATTCTAGAGGAAAAGGAGCAGCCCCAAGATCTTGTTGTGATTGGTGCACCCTATCTTGGTCCTCATCTCGTCGTTGATGCTGACTTCTGCTAACTCTTCTTCTTCAACATATTGTATTACATGTAACATAGATGGTTTAGTACAACGAGCAAGAGACCTAACATAGATGATAGATCTCATGGCAAAGTAAAGCGATGAATGAGTATTTTCTCTTCATCTTTTCTATATATATATATATATATACTCAAATCATGATTGTAGAGCATTCAAAATTAAAAGTTTCAGATCAAAACTGATTTGCTCTTGATTCTTGTTAAGATTTAATATTCAGTATAAAATACTAAGTTGATAGGTGGAGTAACTCAAATCTCTTATAAATACTTTTTTTTTAGCGGTCCCCTATAAATACCTATATCTTCCCTTTTACAACTAATGCCAATAATCTCCCATCTGGAGGATAGAACATCGCCGATATCCCGACTGGCTAGGAGATCCCTTGAGTCCACATACATTGGCCTGAAGATATAGCTCTGATATTATTTGTTAGAACTGGATATCCAGCCCAAAAGACAGTGAGTCAAGTCCCTTATAAGTTCTTAATTTTACAATCAATGTAGAACTCATTTAGTACCCCAACAATTCTATCTAAATACATTTCACATTTAAATTTTATAAACTTAAATCTAATAGCTAAAAATGTCTTTTGATCTTATATTTTAACTATAGAATGCTGTAAGACTGTATCTTGAATATGCTAGGGTCCATTGGCCTATATAATATATTTAATGAAAATACAGTTCTATACTTTTACTAAAATAACAAAATCTATTACTTTAGCATTTTCCCATATTAAGACTTACTTACATTGTAATAAAAAGAAAGCAACTTATCTTATAGTTCTAAATTTCATCTTATTAAAGATCCTCCTTTTGTGGTGAAAGCCTTAAATCTTCAATATATACGGGAACCACATTTTCCTAGTTAATATTTAGCCGTTCTCACCAAGAACCTCTTTCATTCTCTAATAGATGAAAATTTTGATATTCAAACCAGAGATATGAAAAGTTTTAGAGTTACTCTTCATATATTTACTCGGTGTGTGTTAATAGAGAGATTTGCACGTACTTTGAGGATTAATCGAGTATTCTATAAGACCTGAACACCTTAATCATAAAAAGATTATTGAGTGTTCTATGAAGTCTGAACACCTTAATCATAAAAAAGATTATTTAATTAGACATTTCGAAAAGTATATTTACACAACTCCCTGTCTTTCCAAAAATAGAAATGTGAGACTGAGGTTCTTGTAGACCCACTCGGATATATGACGTTGAAAATATAAGAAATCGACAACCAACAGTCTGCATCATTAAACCATGGGCTGTTTTGGAATCATCATACTATGCAAATACTCAAGTCATCCAAGATATACTCTTCTTTTCATTTCCACGAAGTGCTTTTGTTCTTCTCAAGGCCCTTTTCGTTTCCTTACCATTTGAAGCAAGAACCTCTCGCCCTCTGTCTTGAGTATTGACCCATTGAAGAAAATTTGTAATATTATCATAAAGGAAAAAGAGAGGTTAATGATCTATTGTTATTCTTTTGTAATATGGACTCTCATTCTAACACGGTAAAATTTGTCAGGAAATATGAGATAGAGTGAAATTCTCATTTTACCTATATCGGTGTACTGTTCATCAAGTATCGGTGTACCGATATGTATAACGGCATGTTATCGATACACATGTACTTAATGAGCTATACACTTGTAGAATTAAAATGGGAATTTCACTCCATCCCTTATCTCTTAACAAATTTTACCCGTGTTAGGATGGCTGACCTTATAATATTTATATAATTTTATTATAATGTGTTTGAGACAAGAATTCAAAGTGATTAGAGTGATGGTCAAGAACTCGTTCTAGAAGTGATAGTACTGAATTTAATTTCCACTCTATTCTAAAGGGTTACTTACTATAGAGTTACCCAATGTGTGGGGATTGCAGGTAGAAAGACTTTCACATGTCTTGAGGATTAGCTAGATACTCTAAGAGACCATAAAAAAATACAGTGACAAAAGGATTTAAATTTGTTGTTTTGGGCTGACTTGAATTTGTGAAAGTTTGTGTTACGTCGATTTAACTTAGATCGAGTTTTGTCAAGTTGATTTGAATTAAGTATGAACTTAAGCATCATCGATTAGAAACTCATTAAAATGATATCTTTTTTATTTATTTGAACAATCAATAGTCTAAAAAACAATCAATAGTGTAAAAAAATTAGTAGAATTGGGAATTTCAACTGTGTATATACTATTAATTTGATCTCCCTCCTTATGTCATACCTCAGCTTGTTTTAAAAAATCAAATAAATAAACATCTCAAGTGAATTTTTTATTATTGTTATAGGCCTTACGTGTATTTGTGGGAAAAGCATGCAAAGAGCCCATCTCCATTCATTATTACATTCCAAGGGGCGCGTACTTGGACTTAGTTTAAGCTGTTTTCATTCTATTTGGATATGTACACAATTACACATAAGCAATCATGAGAAGGAAGTTGAAATTTCTTGGAAACTCTATTTTAATTCTTAAAAACAAACTTATTAGAAATTTTCATATTTAAATATTAATTCCATAGAAATCATTTTGATTGATTACTGAAGTTGTAATTTTAAAGGTTTAGAATTAGAGATAAAACATAATTTTAAAGAGTTTCATAATTTAGAAAAAAAAGATGACGGAGGGGGAACCTCGAGCATAACCCTATGAAATCTCTCTTCGAGTGATGTCTCATACTCCCATACGATAGTCATGGGATTAGGTCACGGATATTCGAATTCGCACCATCCCACTTCCTTATGAAGAATGTTACTAGCTGAACTATCCCGTATGAAATTTCGTCATTTAAAATTTTGAAAAACATGATAGAAGGATCAAATGACATTTTGATAAGTCTTTATAATTAACTATAAAATTTATCAACAAACCCGAAGTAGGCCCCACATAATAACTTGTGGGGGAATACTTCTATTTAATAGTTGGTACTTTGTGATTTTTTTAAGTACTTTGTGGTTTTGCTGAATGCCCATCAAAAGTGCAACATGGGTCATTCCCAAGTCCCAACATATTTTGGCCCAACTTGAAAATTTGAGACTTTGTCTACTTGGGCTAGGCCTAGCTCCAATTTCAAGATAATGGTCAAATCAAAATTTGGATTGGGCCCAATCCTTACACACTAAGCCTCTAAGGACCTCATCTGACCCAAAAGCCTGAAATAGATTTAGACCTTTAGACACAGTTCTACTAAAACCTCCACGGATGAGTCCACTATCCCTAAGGCACACTAAGATTAGGCTATGGAGGCTTGAACCCATAATCTTCCACTTTCTGAAGCAGGAGACAACCATTATAAAATAATTTTTTTAATATGCATCATTACATTCTAACATTTAATCATAAACTTAACTTTAACCTTCTATAAAAATTCTCATCACTTCTAACCTTCTAACCCTAACAATGTTTTTTTCTCCTCTTCTCTCAACAAACCTTATTATCTTATTTTGAAATTGATTTTGTTGTTAAGTGGTAGAACTTCGAGCTAATAGGTTTTCTTTTTAGTACTTATTTCACTTATTTTATATGTGTGTTGATTAGGACTGAAATAATGACTTTAAAAGTTAAGTTATATGATAGATATGATGGGATTAATAGTTATGATAATTATTTGTATGATGGAAAAAATTGTAATTCAGATGTTAAATCTTATTAAATCCCATGTATAATAAATAAAGAACAATTTTGGTTTAATTTCATACGATAATAACAATTTAACTAGACTTAAATTAAGAAACTAAGACCTAAGGTTTGTACGAGCCCTTATTTATTTTTTATGATTGAAGCACAAGTTCAAATAATTTAAACCTGTAATTGCAATCCAAGCCTTAGTGAGCTTTATAATTCCAATTCAAACCTTAGTGAGCTTTATAATTGCAATCCAAACCTCAATCCAAATTAATTTAAGGACCAACCAAGCCCACCAGACCTACAAGCCTAATACTTATTGCTTTAAAAAATGTCATCCTTTTTTACTTATAAATGAAGTGATCATTAGTGTTAAGATAATGGAAAATCACGAGTTATATTGAATGAGTGAATTAATTTTGAACGATAAAGTTAGATACAATTTTAAAATAGTTTTAATAAATAATAAAATAAATAAAATTATTTATAATGATTTGAACATGTAAAAAGAAGAATAAAGACAACCCTAATGCGCAGAGCGGTAGAGTTAAGAATATAAGTTGTAAGTATAAAAAGGGTAGATTTGTAAAATCGTCAAGGAAATAGATAAAAAAAGGCTTGAAAAATAATGAAGTAATAGAAGATATAGTTTTTTTTTAAGATCACATGGAGAGGTTGAACTCATATGGATAAAGATCAGTGTTATCAGAACTGGACCGAACCGCGGCTGAACCGGCGGCGTGGTCTGCGGTTCGGTCCAAGTAACAAACCAGACTTGGGTCAAAACAGCATAAAACCAGTCAGAACCGCGGTTTTATGCGGTTTTGACACAAAAACTGGGAACCGTGAACCGCAGTTCATATATTTGAAAAAAAATTTATTTTTTATTTTTTTTAATTTTCCTCTTAAAAAATGTGTATATTTGAAATATAAAAGTTTATTACTATTTCTATCCCCATATATTTCACCGTTTTGGTATATTACTCAGAGTTTGAATGTTATTTATAATATTTATATTAATATTATTAGTAAAATATGTCTTACTTAATATTATATATAATATTTATATTATTTTAATACTTGACCGGCTTTGATCAGTTTTTACTGGCTTTGACCGCGATCAAATCCGGTTGAATCTAACCTCCTCGAAGATGGTTCGTTACACGGTCCGGTTCTGATAACATTGGATAAGATTAGGTTTTGTTTCCATAAATGAATATAAATGGAAAAGGCTAAGCTCACTTTTAAATTATATTATTTTATATTGACATGATAAATTATTTGACCATTATTTTTATAATTTTTAAAAATTCAAATAATTTTAATTTGAGAGTCAGTGCACCAGTCAAAATCTAAAAAAAGAAAAGAAAAAAAAGAGGGAAGTGATTTGTGCACCCCCATTTTACCCATGGTGCACTCCTTCAATTTTTTTTTTCCAATTTTGCCCTCCACCCACATTATCTCCATTTCCATCATTCTTTAGGTGAGAGGCAAAATTGGAAGAAACAATTGAAGGAGTGCACCATGGGTAAAATGGAGAGGGTGCACAAATCATTTCCCAAAAAAGAAGTGATGAGATAAATAATTTGTGAGTGTGGCGGTGGTAGGGCTGCAACTTGGGTTGGGCGGGTCCGGTTTATTAAAACTCAACCCAACCCAACTATATATATGGAGCCTGACCCGATTTGACTCGAATTCTCAACCCGAACTGTAGAACCCGACCCGACCCGAATTCTAATCCGGATCAACCTGAATTCTGACCCAACCCACATTTTGAACCCATTTTAGTCGGGTCGGGTCTGGTTAACTTGTAAAATCCTCAACCCAACCCGACCCGACTCGACCCGGATTTCATGCGGGTTTTTATCTTATCAACCCGACCCGACCCGCTGACCCGAAATCCTTGAGCCGACCCGCATGATTTCTCGGATCGGGTCATGCGGGTCGGGCCAAAACCCGACCCGAGTTGCAGCCCTAGGCGGTGGGTTACCGCACGCATGCTTACAAAGGGGGGCGCGTATAAAATCCTAATTTCTAAGGAGAAACCCTAGAAGAGAGAGGCTAGAGCAGCGGCAGCTATCATCTCTTCGTGGCGATTTCTGCTACCTTGGCCGTGAAGCAAACGAGACTCGATCCAAAATGAAGGCATGTCACCTCATATACTCTATATTCCCTCTCTTTTCATCCAGCGATTCCCCTCTTGCTCTCCCGTTTTATTGATTTTCTCCTTCTTTTATGCAGTTCAATATAGCCAATCCCACCACAGGGTGCCAGAAGAAGCTGGAAATCGACGATGACCAGAAGCTGTCAGTTCTCTCTTCTCTCTCTCATTGTTTCTCTTGCTTTGATTGGATGGATGGAAAGGATAGCAATTTCCTGGAATAAAATTGTTCTTTTAACAATTTTCAAAAAAAAAAAAAAAATCTTTTAACCAAAACTCGTTTGTGATTAAGCCCATCGATGTTCGTTAGAAATTGTTCTCCAAGAATAACTTTCTTTTCTATGCATCCAAACGCACATGTAGTTCTCATTTCATTTCTCTTTCTAGTACGTGTACTGAGATCTGTATACTCATAAGTAGACGTGCATTAGATTTAACTGAGCATCATCTGGTTATCCTGTGCTTATAATAAAATGAAATATAGGATAGCTTTATGCGACTTGGAAATGCCAATCCCATGAGGCTATTAATCAAATCCAGATTTCTTCCAGAAGGATGAAAATGTGTTTGCATGTTTACAATGTGTCCAGAAAATAGGTGAGGAAAATGATTTCCTATCAGCCTCTATAGGGAAATGGTTTTGGTGGGAAGTGAGGGAGGGGGATAGTATTGCTTCATATCAATTGTGAATTTCCTTTGAAAACTGGGTAGTTTTACACGCATAGGAGAATCATCTGTTTATGAAAACCTGCCCATGTCATAGGCAAAAGGTGAATTTGTAGCAACATGAAGAAGGAAGCGACACCTTATACTTAGCTTTGGTCCCAAACAATGTAGGCACTCAACTTCTGTTCTGTAGTTCTTTTCGTGATTCATGTGCAAATTGAGCTGAGCTGCATTATGCTTTAGCCGGGAATGAGGTCTCTACTTTTTGGGGAGAGAGGTGTCGAGGAGCAACATAGTTGGGTTAGCGGGAGACATATAGAAAGAAAATCCTTACCCATAATCGGGCGAGTTATGTGAACAAATTGAGATGTTCATGGATTGTTTAGACATGTTAGAAGGACCATTGCACCTAGTTTGGATTAAGGGCTGCTCTATGGCTCATATCTTGAAATCAACCTTGAGGAGCTATTGTGGAAGGGAATAGAGGAATCACCTTGCCCCAAGTCTCAATTTGGATAGACAAAAAGGGAATCACCTTGCTCAAGGTTGACTACGAATGTACTTTGATGTTGTATAGACTCTTCAAGATATGTGATGAAGTTGTGTTGAACACTCATACCTATTAACCTTTTAAACTTTTTTTTCCACAACATGGCTAGAATATTATTACACCTTTCTCCTCTTGAAACCTAATTAAAATATTGGTATGTTTTTCATTTGATGGTAGAGTGACGCTAGTACCATATTTTCTATATGTGCTATTTTTAATCCTCATTTTCATTTGAAATAAATTTCGATTTAAATTTATTTAAATATGGTGCTAAGTCCCTAAGTCCCCTTTTTTTGGTTTGCCGGGTCTGGCACCTTGCTTTTGCTTCCTTTTCATACTGCTTCATAAAATTTCTCCCATGGTACTTTTGTATTGAATCTAATGATATTCATGCTGCCATGTAAGTTTCTCTCATGGTAGCTTTGTTTTATATCTATTTGATACTGCATTTATGATGCAAATATGAAAGATACAGTGTTCCTAATAAAATTTTGTTCTTAATAACAGCCGAGCATTCTATGACAAGAGAATTTCACAGGAAGTCAGTGGAGATGCTCTTGGTGAGGTATGACTCTGTAACCATTAAATTATCAAAATTTCAAGGGGCAGCTTTTTTAATTATTGTAAATTATGATGATAGTAAGTAAATAATCGATCCATAAAGGGGGTGATGGGGGGAGATTGGGAAGTAGAGGGAGAATGACCCCCAAATTTGTATGAGGGTAGCTGTTGCTAACATGTAGTGTCCATTCCAGGAGTTCAAGGGTTATATTTTCAAAATCATGGGTGGATGTGACAAGCAAGGGTTTCCAATGAAGCAGGGAGTGCTAACCCCTGGTCGTGTTCGTCTGTTGCTGCATAGAGGTGAGTAAATCTTCTTGTATGTATTGAAATTTCTTTGATATAATGTGAACAATTATCAATACAAATCTAGCTTCATCTCCTTTGCTTATTTTTAGGCACTCCATGCTTCCGTGGACATGGAGGCGCAATGGAGAGCGTAGGAGGAAGTCTGTTCGTGGTTGTATTGTCAGTCCTGACCTTTCTGTGCTAAACTTGGTTATTGTGAAAAAGGGTGAGAGTGATCTTCCTGGATTGACGGATACGGAGAAACCGAGAATGAGAGGGCCAAAGAGGGCATCAAAGATCCGGAAACTCTTCAATCTCTCCAAGCAGGATGACGTCCGCAAGTATGTTAATACATACCGTCGGACTTTCACAACGAAATCAGGTTGGTAACTCATTTGGTCAAGAATAATTTTGTTTGAGTGATCAGTCCACTGTTCAATTGATCAATCAGATGGATGTCCTTGCAAACTGAACCCTTTTTCTTGGGTTGGAAGGTTGGGGGGAGGATTGTGTTTGGTTGTATGTTCTATGTGGATGGGTTTTGATTGTGTGCGCCATCTACCAAGGCATGGGCTGTCTTGCAGAGTACAATTATTTCAAGCTATGGCACTGCCTTTGCTGTGTGACATTCTTAGAAGTTCTAGCCTTGCAGTATATTTTTGATGCCCTATGGTGGCTGCAATGTCTAGGAAATAAGAGAACTGAAATTGGAGATGATTTTGAAAGAGATGCTACGTGTTTCTGCAATTTGTGAGAATATGAAATAAAATTTTGGTTTATGCACTTGCAGGTAAGAAATGCAGCAAGGCACCCAAGATACAGAGATTGGTCACCCCCTTGACTCTGCAAAGGAAGAGAGCAAGGATTGCAGAGAAGAAGAAGAGGATTGCTAAGGCCAAGGCAGAAGCAGCTGAGTATCAGAAGCTTCTTGCGAGCAGGCTGAAGGAGCAGCGAGATCGCAGGAGCGAGAGCTTGGCAAAGAAGAGATCTAGGCTGTCTGCTGCTTCTAAGCCATCTGTTGCAGCATAAGGTCCTTGTGCCTTACTCTACTTCTGAGAGTTTTGATCAATGGCGTCATATTCCTTTTGTTAGTTATTATAGTGGACCGATAGTATTAATTTTCCATCTATATTTAGATTTTGGACTGCCCTTTGTTTTATGATAAAACATGGATAAGTTGATGATCCTTTATCTTCTTCTTTTCTTTTCTTTTGTTGCTGTGATTTTCATTTGCTGGCGTGCTATTTTGTTGTTTACCTTGTGCAGTTTTCAGATTTGTTGTCTCATCCAATGTTATCAAACCTGACCCAACCCGGGGTCAAGTGTAACCCAGGTGAAACACGGGTCGGGTCATTTTAAGATCCTTTTGGATTTAAAACCCTTAAAAATCCTCTACGACCTACGAGTCAACCCAATTTTTCTAATAAATCCGTGACTCTTGACCCTTAAAAACCCTTGGTTTCTTCACATGAAAGAAATGAAGATTTGGGTTTTTGTTTAGAATATGATTTTTGAATTATTAATTTTTAGTATTTACAAGAAAAAAATATTTTTATGAAATATAACTCTAGTTAATAATTTAATATTATTTATAATATTATATTAATAGCACGGGTTTGATCGAGTTTGACTATGTGTCAATCCGGTTGAACCTTATTTAACCACTCTCCCTTTAAGAAGGGTCACACCACGAGCTGGGTTTTAAAACATTGTTCTCATCTCTCTCTTGTGAGGTTTTCTGATAATTGAAGTTGTTTTCGAAAGGTCAGGATGTCCTTAATATAAAGCATTTTAAATATTTTCTAAAAATATCTTCTAAAAATATCTTTAAAAAAATATCTTCTAAAAATCTTTAAAAAATAGTTTCTAAAAATATCTTCTAAAAATATCTTTAAAAAAATATCTTCTAAAAATATCTTAAAAAAAATTATTTTCTACGAAAAATAATTACATGCAAATACGTCCTTGAGAAGAGCCGGTGTTGGTATATATGAAAAGTAAAAATTGGCAACCATTGACTGAACTCGAAGGCTTTTCTTGGGAGGTGAAGGAAATTCATTGTGAGAATCAGTTCACAACTACTAATTTTATTGGCAAAATGTTTTGTTCGACTCACACATCTGGACCAAATTTTCTCATTAATCTGCAATGAAACTTCTCTCTGATTGGATCTAATTTCAAATTACATGTATAGTTAACTAAATTTAAATATAATATATAATTTTTTTTAACTCTTAAAATTTGATTACAATAATCTATGCAAATTCATTTTTGACCTCTTACATAAAGCATGAGGCCCCTCAAAAGATTGTAATGAGTTCTTACGTGAATTTTTTATGAATAATTTTATTTTATTTTTGCGATAAAGATAAGAGATATATCATAATAAAAAAGGGAGGTAGAAGAGCTTGAGGGGTCGTGTATGAGAGAGTTATACATTTTTTTTTTTTTTATGGTGACGATAAAATTTCAATGAAGTGAAGATAAAAACAACAACAGGATAAAAGACAAGATAAGAGGCGCACAACAAAACAAAATGAAAAGAATCACAACAAAAATAATTATCTTTCTGGAAGACGAAAGACACCCAAAAACACCCTTCAACTCTATTTTTAGCTAAAAATGTTATACATAAGCTCAAAAAAAAAAAAGTATAAAGATAAACTAAATACTATGAAGGTAAATTAAAAAAAGAATACTATAAACATACAAGCGTAAACGATGTAGACCGAAGTCCTCAGATCCGTTGCAGAGAATAGAACACTTTCACTGTCGGCTAAGCTTTCTGTACTCCGATCTTAACTAAGAAATTGATAATGAAGGTAAATTAAAAAAAGAATACTATAAACATACAAGCGTAAACGATGTAGACCGAAGTCCTCAGATCCGTTGCAGAGAATAGAACACTTTCACTGTCGGCTAAGCTTTCTGTACTCCGATCTTAACTAAGAAATTGATAATACATTAAATTTAATAGTTGTTCTCTCTCTTTTTCTTGTTGTTACCTCTTTAGATAATTTTTTTAAAAAAAAGATTGGCATGGCAGTCATCTTTCTGATAAGGTATGATTTTTTTATTTAATTATCAGGCATTACCACGAATATGAATTTGGTCAATCCTCTGCCAATTACCAAGAATATGAATTTGTTCTTGTCCCTTCAAAAGAAAGAGCAATGTATAAAGCTGGGAGCATTCTTTTTCTAAGTAGTGTCCTTGTCATAGTTTACAATATTCATTGTAATTGATTTTGAATTACGAACTGATCTGTTTGAAAATTTTGCAATTTGATTAATAAAATGATTCAGTGTTAATTCAGTTTAATTTGTGAATTAGATGGGTTTAGTTCAATTTTACATATATTTTTCTAATTCTATTTTATTTATATTAATATAGTAAATCATTTTTACACTATTTTTATTTTTCTTATATTTTTTTATTGAAGGGAAAGCGAGTTCATCTTAAAAAAAATGATTAACGATACAAATTAGACGAATGAGTTATATTTTTTTAATTAAACTTCCATTTATAAACTTTAACAAACCAATTTGTATAAGTGATTTATTGTAATACCCTGCCCCAGATTAGGTGTGTTTTAGCTCGTTAAATCTTGTTTAACCGGTTAACCCCGAGGATTTTGGTTAGGGCTTCGAGGAAAGCCCAGGTTTGGCCCGATCCGAGCTCGTGAGCTCAGAGATCCAGCCCGTTCAGCTAGAGGGGTATTGTGGTAATTTGCCGCTTGTTGTGTATATTTTTAAATATTGTGTGATTTTGTGAATATTATTGATGAATAATATCCTCCTTAATGAAGGATTTATATTTATTATTTTAAAATAAAATTATTTTCAGAAAATGATATTTAAATATCGCCCGTCGGAATCCCGAAAGGGAATCCCGAAAGGGAGTTTTAATTATTTTAAATAATTTCGGAAGGGAAATAAATTTTGAAAACGGTATCTGGTGTTAGACCATCTTAAGAATAAACTAGATATTTCATTTCACTTGAAAATGAGATCTACAAATTAGTTATTTTTACATTTGATTATTTAAGTAATTATGAGTAAAATATGATTTTTGTTTAAATCAAGGGTTTTTATTAAGAAATAAAATCTGAAATTTTTATGCTGACCTAGATTTTTGAAACCCAACCCATTGGTAAGGTTGGATCAAAGTTTTGAGGTCTTAAATTAGTACTTTTAGTTTTAAAAATCAAAATTTCTTAAAATAAGGCCTTCAAATGTGCTGTATGCAGGCGTGTACTTGCGCTCAGTGATATCCCTTGATGATACCTCCGTCGTCCTGTCGCATCGGATTCAGCCGATTTTCCGGCCAGCCTTAAATTTAGGCCCCCTTCGTCTGTTTCAACTCCCAGCAATTCTTCTCTTCTCTTGCTTTCCCTCTGTTCTCTGAAATTTCAGTCCGATAGCCTTGCTTAAGCTTCTGTTTTTCGATAACAGTAAGCTTGTGGAAAAAATTTCAAGAATCCAAATTTCAGACCAGGAATCAAAACCAAGGTATCCATTACATTCCTCTCTCAATTCCAACCGATTTAGAATCAAACAAAATCAATTTTGACCATGTTTTGATGGAGAAAAACCTGTTTTAAGTTTTAAGAAAAACCATGGGTTTCATGTACCCGTGAGGATTTGACCTTAAAATCGGATGGCCCTTTGAGCTGCTGAGCTCCAAACCAATCTCTTTGGAAAGAGGACTCCCAGAGGAGTCCATCAAACCAGACCGATGTGAAAAAAGAATCCGGGAAGCCCTCCCCTTCTGGAATCACATTTCAGTGTATTTCCGCCGTCACTGTCTGCTGGTGCAGACAGTTGAGGAAGACGACTCTCGGAAGGTCCGAGAGCCGATCTTCGGACGGTCCGAACCTTCGGACGGTCCGAGCAGTGACCCTCGGACGTTCCGAGCTTCAACCCGAAGCCCAGACCGCCCGAGGCGAGCCAGACCCCTTTCGGAAGGACCGTGAACCTTCGGACGTTCCGAGCTTCACCCGAAGCCCAGAACGCCCGAGGCAAACTTTCGGGCGGACCGAGCCCAGCTCGGAAGGACCGACCCTCTCGGATGTTCCGAACCTATTCTTCGGACATTCCGAGCTCTGGAGACCCACCGAGACTTCTGTTTTTCTGTTTCGAATGGACTTCGGACGGTCCGAGACCCAGTCTTCGGACGATCCGAAGTCAGGCCTCAAGTTCCGAGGCCAGTGACCTAGTTTAGAGTGGTTCGGATGATCCGAAGCCACTGTACCAGTTCCGATGTGATGTTCCGAGGGACCCGTTTTGAAAAATGATAAAATATTGTTGGAATATTATTTTTGTCTAAATGTTGATGATTATTTAATGTGTTTGATTATTTGTTATGATTTATACCCCACCTGTTAATTAAAATTGTACTAACCCATTTTCCTCTTATTATTTATAGTGTAAATACTATTGTATACGCTTTCAGTCCGACACTAGTCGGGAACTGAGTGATTCACTTTCAGGCCGACACTATAGTCAGGCACTGAGTGACCTCGAGGCCTACTCAAAATGTCAGCTCTGGTCCTATCCAGAAGACAACCGAGAAGTGACCCGAGGATCTAGACCTCACTCAATAAGTCAATCTGGTCAATGCCCAGAAGACAATATGAGTTTGGACTGAGTCCCTTATGTTTATTATATTATTATCTTGTGGATAATTTAAAAAGGATAGAAACCAAGTAGGGGACTCATTTCCATTAACCCTGGATATTTTTGTGGGAAAACGTGTGATTTCCAAATACTATGTATGTGTATGTATTTGTTATGTATATTAATTGAGCACTTGTATGTTATTTGAACAGAGACCGCGAAACCACACGATCACGGTGAGGGAACTTAACTCTGTAGATTTTGTAAACAGGTGTTATATTAAGCAATGAGTGGTTTCGGTTTTGATGAACCCACTCATGTGCCTATACATGGTGTACTATGGTAAGAGTGCGGTGATGATTATGGTATTACGACGTTGATCGTATGTGTATGTAAGACTGCTTCCACGTACCTGGGCTATTGAACCAATATCGGTCATATGAGAGATGGTTTATGTCTACTGGACCATGGGCGGCCATGCTGTCGTCAGTTGCTGACTTGAGGGTGTCAGTATCGGGCTAAGTTTAAAGCCGGAGATGTACTTGCAAGGATGTATTTTGACCGTGTCGGGACTTAATACTGGTCTCAGTGTAGTCGGCAGGCGTTACGGTGGATAATGGCAGTGATTGATAGTTTGATGATGTTATTATCTTATTGAGATTATGCTTACTGTTATCAAGCATGTGATATTGAACTGTTGCTAAACTGTTTTACTATTTACTTAATGTGCATTGTTAATTATCCTTCACTGGGCTAGTTAGCTCACACCACTCACCTTTCAGGCGATGAACCCGAGGAGGAGGACCCTCTTTATCAGGCTTAGGTTGGATAAGCTGAAGTAGTGCTTTGGGATTCCCCCGGAGGGGAATGCCCTGATCTTTTCCTGTTGGTTCTTGGAACCGTTATCTTTTATTAAGTGCCGGATGTGGTACTTAATTTATGTTTATTTGATGTACTAGGCTATGTTGCCCTTTGTAATGGTTGAGACAATGTTTGATTTGTAATAATCAATGATGGTTGATTTTGATTATGCTATGTGCTGTTATTGCTTTATCTATGGGGCAGGCATATGGTACATGTTTGAGTTCACTTAACGGGATACTGAGTAACCGCTGGGCCTAACTGTTGATCCGGCCCAGTAAGAATGCTTGTGGTTCAGTTTATCTTTAAAAAAAAAAAAAAAATCAATCGCATTCCGGGCCCACCGGTCGGGTCGGGGCGTGACATTTATAGTTTCATATATTACATCTAATGGTAATGAGAATTACTAATGATTTATCAGTAAGTTAATTTATATATATGAATTATGCAAAATAAATAAGTTATATTTAATTAGAAATTTAACTTCATTTTACCAAAGCTATTAATTTGATAAGCCAACAAACGACTTAGATGAATCTACTCCAGCAAATTAGTGAATTATAAAATACACTGAATTACGAATTTTGAAGTTGAATGTGAATTATTCTCACTACGAATTAAGTAACTATGTCTTTCGATCTCTATTGAGGTTCATTGCCTTGAGATGGTTTCAGTTTCCATGAATGCTAAGGCAACATGTATCATTTTCAGTCTGAAACAGTTCCCTCCAAGTTCCACAAACTCATCACGGTTAGAGTGATAGTCAGAAACTTGTCTCAAAAAATGGAAGATCTGGAGTTCGATTCTCACTTTATCCCAAAGGGCTAGTCCCATAAAATCACCGATTATGTATGGATGGAGAGACTTACATATACTTCAAAAATTAGTCGGATATTTTAAGAGACCTAAACACTTTAGTCATAAAAAAATTCCAATGCCGAATAACATGACAATCCATTCCTCACTGTTCATTTTTCGTTTGTCTGCACAGAGTGATTGAGAGCCACCAATAATGGAAACCGGCAAACCCTTGTTTCATAGGGGGACAATGGGCACAATAATGCACATTAGCAACATATAATGGTTCCCCTTTACTTAAAATAAACCCTTGTTGGCCATAGGTAAAGCCCATAGGCCACGGCCCAAGTAATTCAATATGATTATTACATGGAAATGGATAGACTGTCAATTTTTTTTGAAAAAACACAATAAAAATTGTCATCATATTAGTGCCATATCAGCACTAATGCACTGGATCCCATCAGAACTCTGAAGTTAAGCGTTCTTGGGCGAGAGCAGTACTAAGATGGATGACCTCCTGGGAAGTCCTCGTGTTGCACCCCTTTTAAAAACCAACATGAGTGTAGTTCAACTGGTTGCCTCCCTCCTTAAGAAGTGAGAGGTTGCGAGTTCAAACCCCCAAGATCTAATCTTGATGTGTCTTAGGAGTAGTGGGCTCATCCGTAGAGATTTAGTAGAACTGTGTCTGAATTTTCTAGACGTAAATAAAAAAAAAATACACAGATGTACTTTGTTACAAAAAAAATCACCTCTCTCTGTGAATTTTCTTATTATAGCCCCATGGTCTCACTGCGTGTCATTGTACAAAGGTACACCGATGTACTTTATCATCAAGACCATGAGAATTACTTAGTAAAGAACCCCACAGACTCACTGACTGTCAATTGTGCAATAAAAGATGGAAGCATGTCTCAACGTTAAACAAACACTGTAGTTTGAACTAATATTATTTCATCAACTACTTGTTAATAGCAACAGAGTAATGGATTTCACTTGTGTAGTGCATCTGTTCATACTTCATACTAATATATCCAAATTCTATATAGATGTTTTCTATTTTCAATTGAATCCTTCCTCCTCTCAAAATTCAAGCAACAAAGTGTCCGGGGCTCTGTTGGTTGACCTCTCTGCAATTCCTCCGGATCTCTCCCGGCCGACCTGATTGCAAATCTCCCAGCTTCACCATAGCTTCAACAAAAGCAGAGAAGAAGGCCTTTTCATCTTTACTGAAACGGCGTACCACCTTCCTCGTCTGAGCATTCCCTGAAAACAATGTCTGATCAGAATTGAGGAATCCTCGCTTGTTGACCAAGTCCTTGAAGTATTGGTTGTCAAACACAAGAGGGGTGGCATCAAGATCCCCTGTTACATTCTCACCCCCACCAAGTGGGCAGAGGTGATTGAGCTTCTCTCTGTACTCCGGGTCCATGTCTGGGTCAGGACGGCCTGTGCCGGATTCGTTGTACAGGCGGAAGGCAATCGAAAAACATCGTCCCTTGCCAATTGAGTGCGATCCCGACAACGCAACTAGATCAGTGACAGAGAGATTGAAAGAGCTGAAGAGAGTGATGAGATAGCTGGCATTGGCTCGTGGGCTCGGCATGATTCTGTCGGAGTCCTCTTGGCTTGCTGTTAGACTGTCTCTACGTCCCAATTTAACTTCCCAATTGGGTCCACCTCTCTGATCAATTAGAACAGTTCACAAATAATAAGATATCACCAACTAGTATTTTTCATATAGAAATGATGAATGTGTATGAAGAATTGCAAATGTTTTCATTGGGTTTCAGAAAGATCAGCATATGAACGATTACAAATATGTTTCTGGGTTCGAGAATTGTTGAAGTTTATTATTTTCTACAAGAATCGATCGCCAATCATGCGGTAAAAGGTGCTTCATGTGAATGGATTTGAACAATTTTAGACACAGATATGATCATGTTCATGTGATATAAAGGGCTAAAAATCTGTCATGGAATAATATGACTTTCGAGTAGCATTTAATGGTGAATGATTCAAGATTTCCCAATTCCATTTGCATTTCAATAGGGTTCTTAGTATGAATTTACCAAAGCGACAGCATCTCTAGCAGCCATGATCAAGATGTCTGCACAGGAGACGACACCAGGACAAGCTCTCTCCAGGGCTTCTTTGGCTTCATCAATCACATAGTATGATCTGAGAGAATTGATGTTGGACAGAGACATTTTCTCGCCGACCATATCCAGCGTGTCATCGAGTAACAAAGAAGCGTCACAACCCTAAAACACCAACAAAAAATCAAGATTACATAGTTTTGCATGAATTCAGTTGAGATAAAAATAAAACGAAGACATCAAGAAGATTGTTGTTCATGAGGTTTCTTGTTCTCTTACATCGACAGAGCAGATACGAAAGGAAAAACAGAGACAAAGTTACAACTTATTGCTTAAAAAATAATCAAGATATCATTATATCAACAACATCGCTTTCTGGGCTTTTCTTGTCCTCTTGAATTGAGAAAGCAATCGTGAAAAAAAAATGGAAAAAGAAAAAGAATAAATCAAGAACAGAATTATAAGTTACTGTCTGAATCAAGAAAATGTTCAGCGGTTTTTCTTGTTCTCTATCATGAAAAAGAAATCAAGAACAAAATTACAAGATATTGCATGAATATAAAGACATCACGAAGATTTTTGTTCATGGGGTTTCTTGTTCTCTTACATGGACAGAGCAGACATGAAAAGGAAAAACAAAGACAGAGTTTCAACTTATTGCTTAAAAATAATCAAGATATGCATCAAACAAACAAAGATACCAACAAAATCGTTTTCTGGGTTTTTCTTGTCCTCTTGCATTGACAAAGCAGTCGTGAAAAAAAAAGGAAAAAGAAAAAGGAATAAATCAAGAACAGAATTATAAGTTAATTTTTGAATATAAAGATACCAATAAAAATGTTCAGCGGTGTTTCTTGTTCTGGAAAAGAAATAAAGAACAAAATTACAAGATATTACATGAATATAAAGATATCAAGAAGATTGTTCTTCTGGGTGCTTCTTGTTCTCTTACATCCGACGAAGCAATCATGAAAGAACATTAAGAAACAAAATTACAAGCTATTGCATGAATACAGAGGCATCAAGGATATCATATTCTGGGTTTTTCTTGTTCTCTTGCATCGGCAAAGCAGTTATGAAAAAATCAAGAACAAAATTGCAAGCTATTTAATGACATCAAGAACGATTCTGTTCTGGGTTTTTCTAGTTCTCTCATATTAAAAGCAGCCATGAAAAAAAAAATCAAGAACAGAACCACAAGCTATTGTTACATGAATATGAAGAAATCAAGAAGAACATTTTCTGGGTGTTTCTTGCTTCTCCCTGTTCTCTTACATTGACAGAGCAGTCATGAAAAGGAAAAACAGAGACAAAGTTAGAACTGATTGCTTAAAACTAATCAAGATATTCATCAAACAAAGAAAGATATCAACAACATCGTTTTCTGGGTTTTTCTTGTCCTCTTGAATTGAGAAAGCAGTCGTGAAAAAAAAAAGGAAAAAGAAAAGAAAAACTCGAGAACAAAATTGCAAGCTATTTAATAACATCAAGAACGATTCCTTTCTGGGTTTTTCTTCTTCTCCCATATTGAAAGCAACCATGAAAAAAAAAAAATCAAGAACAGAACCACAAGCTAATGTTACATGAATATGAAGAAATCAAGAAGAACATTTTCTGGGTGTTTCTTGTTCTCTTACATTGACAAAGCAATCATGAAACTGAAGCCGCATGACCGAGGCCGCACTCCTTGGGTCTCTTAACATGGATTTCCTTATCGCTTCCCTCACAATCAATTCAGCAGCAGGACAGCTCTGGGAATAGAATCCAGGCTTTAATTGAGTGACAGCCATTGACATGTATACAAGGAGAAGGAACGTGAGATTTGAATAGAGTAGAGACATATTTTCTATCTCCTTCTTCTTCTTCTTCTTCTTCCTCTTCTTCTTCTTCCTGTTCTTGTTTTTTTTTCGCCAGGTGTATGAATGTCAGTGAGGAAAAGTCTGAGATGGTGATTTCTGTAGGGATTCCTGCATGTGGGTTGGGGTATGCTAGGCTCTCTGTTTTGTAAAGGAGAGCCAATGGGGAAGAGTTTGTTGGGTTTTTATTCCTTTCAGAGGAACTGAGTTCTGATGGAGCTTCTCATCTTCTGTAGCCCGCAGTCCAATTTATAAATTTTCTAAATTTATCAGTGTCATAAATTTTTGACAATATTGTAATAAATACAATGTTCTTAATTTGATAAAGAATTAAATTTTGATATCATTATGATATTTCTAAAATATCTGCTATAATAGAATATGAAATGAGGACTTTATATTATTTTCTTAAAAGCTACGTGTGTTTTAAAGTTTGAACTCATAAAGTGTTTCTTTCTTGTCAAAATTTTGAAAAAAGAAAAAAAAATTTAAAATGAAAAAGTTGAATATATTTAATTATTTATTAACATTATTTTATCATTACAGGTGCTTATTGGTTCTCGTAACTTGGAAAATCAAGCTTTTGGAGTAATTAAAAGGGATACCTTTAATTTTCAAACTTAAGCTCCATAATTTTCAAAATTAAGCCTCTTTTCTACCCTCACATGTGAAGAGGCATACATGTGCGAAACCTTACATAATATGGTTCCTATCATTTACTTGTCCATATTTGAAAAATTGATGCACTGTGCTAAAAAGAAGTTGGATCAAGGTTGTGTATCGATGGCAACGTAGTCGAAAAATCTCGACAAATATGTATCGACAGCAACGTATCAATGTATTACAACTTGGGTCGTGACGGATACAGACCACTGAGTATCAGTATGTTATAGTCAATACGTATCGATTCACTGATAGGAATATAAAGGTTGCCTATATTGGCAAACCGATTTTTTTACCTCAGGTCTCAGATGAGGATAGACCACTAGAGGGGTGAAAACATAGGGTTCAATTGGGCTTACATTTAGCTAGTTGGGCTCGACATACTATTCTTTGAGGATACTTTCTTTTGGTGTTTCTAATGAAAATCTACATTAGAACAGAATTAGGAGTCCTTTAATTGCTTGATCCATGTAAGATATGTGCAATTTTGTTGAAATGACAAAATACTCCTATGCAACTAATGTTGCAGACTGCAAGTTTTTAACTGGAAGAATTCTTGGCACATTTCTAGGATTTCTTTTCCTCCAGACAATCTTAGTTAGGGATTAAAACAGGTAGTAGGAGGCCCGACTCCAGGGGTAGAACATTCAGCCGAACCGAGATTTCAACCAAATTTTTTACCTCTCCTCAATTTTGCTTTTTCTTTTTAAATCTCGGTGGCTCTTTTTTTTAAAAAAAAAAATCATTTAAAAAAATAAAAAATGTTGTTTTAAAAAAAAGAATTAAAAAAATATAAATTTTGGCCGATATTCATCGTATCGGATAAATATCGGCTAAGATATTTACTAGGCCCACAACCGATATATATATATTTTTTTTAATAAATCGGCCGTATCGGCTGAATTTTTTTTAACTGGATGATACTTATCTCGGGCGTCCAAAACCCGAGACATCTCGGCCGATACGATACGTATCGGCAGAATTTTATACCCCTGCCTGACTCATAGTTGGTAACCCAGCTATCTATAGATATGGGCTCTTTAGGTTTTTGGGCTTTAGATTTTCTGGGCTTCATTTTCACAGTTAGTAGCAACTATCCGTAGATATGGGCTCTTTAGGTTTTTGGGCTTCAGGTTCATAGTTAGTACTTAGTAGCAACTATCTGTAGATATGGGCTCTTCAGGTTTTTTGGGCTTTAGGTTTTCTGGGCTTCATGTTCATAGTTTTGTCCTTTTTGCTGGAGTGCCTATGATTATAACAAATGCCTCTATCATTTGCCATAAATAAAGATCAAATTTCCAAAAACATATTTTTGTTAGATTAGTATCTTGATTTTTCTTCCTTTCTTTTTTTTTTTAATTTTTTTTTCCATACACATTAATAGTATTAAAGTATCCAATTCAATATGAAAATAAGTATGATTTTCTATACACATTAATACTATTAAATGAGTTGAATTAAAATTTATAATTTGTTGTGAAATATAAAGGAGAGAGGCACGCATGAATGACTTCGAAATTTTAATCTCCTCTAAAAATTGTAATGACAAAAATTAAAGAGAAAATATCTCCTATTCCAATTTGAGATATTTACTAAATTTTTAGGATAATAACCACAATTTGGGAGAATGTGGGTAGTTGCATTTTAAAATTTATTTTAATGACTGTAGATGAGGAATTATTTGATTGATTATAAATGGAGAAAAGTGCCACATCATATTTTAAATAGATATATGTCTATATTTTTTCAACCCTTTTTTAAATATAATAGATAAATCATTCACAACCTAATTACAATAGTAATTTACTAAACAAAACACTTCTTCAATCTTCTAATGACTGTCAAATTAATTAGACTTTTATATTCTTTAAAGGAGATACCTATCAACATCACTACCGCACTCTACAATTAGAGACCAAGACTATTCAAAGGGTAGGAGAATGAGACAACAGGAGAAAATTAAAAGTTTTTTGTCTTGGCTCGCACGTGTGGCGGATGGTGATTGGTCAAGGTAATTCTATTAGAACAAATATTTTATAAAGTTAAGTCATTTTAATAGAGAAAAAATCTCTTAAAAGATATGGGATATAGTGAAATTCTCATTTTATTCCTACCGATATTCTCTTTAAAGTACATGTGTATCGATAATACGTCATATGCCGGTATATATGTAGAGCGGTGTGTTATCGGTACACTTATACTTGATGACCGGTACACCAGTAGAGTAAAATGGAAATTTCACTTCATCTCGTGTTTCTTAATAGATTTTGCACATGTGAGGATGAACATCCTTTTATAAATTGATATGTTGGTCAAATCATAGTTTAATTAGGTTGAATTGTTGAATTAAATAATTGTGAACTAACATCTCAATGAGATGATCAATTTTTGTACAGGGGATATTTTAACTCGACTAGTCTTTTGGGTATGTGCAAGTCTCTCAATCCCACATACACCAAGTAAACAACTTCGAAAAGTGATCTAGAGGAGTGTTAAGCGTGAATCGAACTCAAGACCTATTTTTATGAAATAAACTTCTTGACCGTCAGACTAATCCTCTCTTGAATTATGGAATGATAATCATAATTATCATTAATAGCTGCAAATTATTACATTCGAAATAGAATTCAAATTTAAAGTTAACTTTCATCTCATCAATCAAGAATGCAAGAGACTAAATGGAATTGGAGATGGATATATAATTAAAAATTGTATTTAAACTAAGCCTCCTCCTCCCCCAAATGTGAGGAATATAGTTGAATTCTCTCTTTGCTACTCTCCTCCTTGTTTACAGGTGAGAATATAAATATATAATGGAATGACCCCTCTCATTCTCCTCTCAAAACTCTTATAAGTTGAATTCTCTCTTTGCTACTCTCTTCTCCTTGTTTCACTTCATGCAAAAAAAATAATTTGGGTGAGTCAATAATGTGAAAAGCAAGCTTGAATTGGCAAAGGATGAAAAACAATTTCTAGGTTCAAGCCGGGCTATACTCTATGGTAGTCCGAGCCCATTTATATATATAATAGCAAAAGCCCACTCAAAGCCCAATCTAACCCATTTGGAAAAACATTAAGCATGAGCCCACCCATTTAAAACATTAAAAATGGGGCCACTCAAATTGAAATTAGGCATGATGACCTATAGATGGATTATGAGTTCAAAGTTCAATTTATAGATAGTTGATCTTGATTCACTAGTGTCCTTACCTTAGTGATTTTTAAGGACGCTTGATAACTTTGACTATTAAAGTCAAATTGTTAAAAACTTATTTTTAAACTCAAATTTAATCTATTTGTAGTTCATAATATCTATTTTCAATATAAAGTATTTGTCTTCTAACTAGTTTTAAAAATTAAAAATGACCCAAATATACATATGCACATATAATGGTTAAATAGACCAAAAAACCCGACAAACTTTCATGGGCTTCTTGAAAAAGACGAGCCTGACCATTTATATAAGACTCAAGAATTTAGCACAAGCCCAACTTGATAAGTTGACATATGTATTAAACCCATTTATTTATGATAGGTTTGGATGGGTTTCTGGAGCATCAAACTAATGTCCAAAGGCATCCACTGCAAATTCTATTATGATTACAAACCCTCGAGCAACCCCAATCTTTAGAAGCTCTTTAAAATCCACTAAATGTAGAAAACGACTTCTCTCCGTCAAATCCTTCGGATGTTGAAAGAAGCGGTGCACATATCGGTTAATATATCTACCTGTATCATTTAAATATATCGAACAATAAGATTGATGTATCAGCCAATATTGAAAAAAGCTTCATATCGGCAGTAGCCCCAGACCGGTAATTCAGCCGATATTTTTTTTTAATTTTTAATTTTTTTATTTAAAAGAAAAAGAAAATGTAAAAAGTACACGTCCAATATCTTAAAAGAGAGATATCTCGGCCGACCCAAATTTTAAACCGCTGGTGAAAGCACACATGTTTTTTCATCTTCAATAATCACCTCAAACCTTCTTGTGTCACCTTATTTTCATCATTCATTTTTTAGACAAAAATATATAAAAAAAATTGTCCAAAAATAATAAAAATAAAAAAGGAATTCATAATGGGTAGCAATTTAGACATCCGATTTTCTGCTAGGAGATACTTCTTTTTAAATTTAGGATAAAATTACCATTTTGACCTTCCGATGTGCGTTCGGACAATGACAGATTTTTCAAACCTGAAAGGACAAAATGATAATTTCACCCTAAATTTCGAAAAATGATTTCTTCTAGCAAAAAAGTCGAGTGTTTAAATGGCCACCTATTTATAATTTGATTTGATAAATTTGAAATATTTTATCCTTACTTGTCATGTCAGTATTGAAAAATAGAGAAATTGTGTTAAAAAGACTAAAAAAATTGTGTTTTCAAACCCAAACTGAACCGAAAGAAAGCGGAAAAAACCTGCCGTAGGTAAGTGGGTCAGCTCAAATCGGTTCATGATCATGGCAGTGAGTCAGTAACCAATGGCCCAGATTTAACATGCAAACATGGTCCCCGTGTTGAGAGGATTACACGTGTTACCCATCCACGTACACATTCATGGGAGTACTTCTTCCACCAAGAATTTTCTAGTTGCCTTCCATTGAGAAGAGGTGGCTCCATCTGGAGCCCCAACTGAGGCCTTCCAGATTCCATGTGGGTCTATTGAGTCTCATAAATATTATTTTTTCTCTATCTTACCAAATCTCTATTTAATTTGAATTTATTTAAATTTATCTCATGTTTAATTAAAAGTTTATTTAAAAGTTAAAACTGATTTTATTTTTAAAACTTTTAAAATCTTAAGACTTTTTCAAATCTAATAATCATAATTTTTATCATTTTACATGAAGAATGGTAAAAAGATACCTTCCAAACTACTTTCCCATCCATTGAAGCTGTTTTTTTGTTGGGAAGAAATATCTTTTCGTTCACGTACAAACAGCAATATCATAAAAATAGAAAAGAGAAATCAAAATACACATAAGTAAACCACAACACAAAGATTTTACGTGGTTGCCTTTCAATATATTCACGTGATTTAAATCGATGTATTATACTCAAAGACAAACAAGAAGATGCGGCTCTCGTTATACATATTCTACTTTCTCTCATAAAATGAAAAATATATATTATCCAAATTAAGGTTTATATAAGACACTGTGTGAAATTACAATACATCTACGATGATCAGGCTCCATAGAACCTAACACCTTTATACATCCTAGAAGGCCCTCTTTGTGAATGATGGTAATGAGTGATAATCACCAGTGTAAAAAGATAAATTATTCATTACAAGCCCCTTTATAATCAATTGGTATGAACTTTTAATTCTCATCTTTAAATTAACTTATTCAATCAATTTTAAAAATAAAACTTTACAGATTTTTTTTTTAAAATGCTGGCTAAAAAACTTTACAGTTTTTTACTTTTTCAAGAGCTGCAAATGAAATTTCACAATATATTTTTAATAATCGATTCACAATGAAGAATTTCTCCACAAGCTATGTACTAATGATTCCTTATTAGGATCCATAAAATTTCAAAAATCATATGAAGGTGCATTCATGGGGAGGTTGCATATAATAGGCTTGTTGAATGTTCTATCAAATTTTAATATGTGATTCTGATTAAATTTATAATTTTATATATTTTAATATATTTGATTTTAATAATTTGAAAATAGTTTTATTAATCTAATCGAAATATTTGTTTTCGACTTCAATCATTTTATCTTCAAACATAAGTATTTTAACTTTTTAATTAAAGATAATGAAATGGTTAAGTGAACAAAAATCTATAAATAGCTCCCTAAAAGATAACAAAAATGTCATTTCATTGGTTATTATTTTATTCTAAAACAGTAAAATTAATAATTATAAATATGTTATTGGCTCAGATACTGACCCATATTACATAAAATCAATGATCATGATTAATAATTGATCTCAATATCATTTTATTTTTATCAATCACTAAATTTTATCATATGTCATGTTATAATAGAGAAAATTACAAAAAGTTCAGACGCTTAGCAAGTCTGAAATATAGGTTTTATGTCGAGCCCATATAACAACAAATTGAAATGTTTAAAAAAAAGATTTTTTTTTTACTTTGATTCAAATATGAGAAAATGAATAGAATACTAATGTTCTTTATAATAAGAGATACCGGTATACCCTCCTCTCAAAATACTTGTTTTATTTCATAATTTTTTAATTGTTAAGGATTGTTTTTCCACGAAGCGCACCAAAAGGCTATTAATAGATTCTTCGAGTCAATACAAACCTGATGAAAAAAAAATAAGGTCTAGACGGTGTCTCATTATGTAGATTTTGTCAATTGGGTTCATCAACAAAAACTCAATAATGTTTTCTTAACCATGTAGCAATACATGATTGATACGATGAGAATCAGAGGTGAAAAAATTATAGAATACCATATTTGGGCAACTCAAAACTTATAAAAGAATGTCGTATTCCCATTATGTTAGACTGCAATTTGGAACTCAGCAAGAAAGTTAAAAGATTTGATTTAATATAAAAATAAATGAATAGAATAACTAATTTGAGACAATTCCAAAATGTATATAAGACAAGTATTTTGGGATAGAGGGAGTATTTTTTTATATTAAATGATGACAAATAAACAAAAGAACAAGCCTATTATTTTATTAATATTTGATAATTTTGTTTTGATGCATCATTATCATTAAATTATAGATAAATATATATTTAATAGTTGATTTTTATCTTATAAATAAAAGATTAAAATAATTCAATAATTTCTATTTTTAACCGGTAGAGAGAGAAAATGAGGAAGAGAGAAGGAAAAGGATAGGCAACTGCCTGCAAAATTTCCACAGTTAAGTATGAAGCTTCTTCGCTCCCTCTTCTACGGCCAAAAAGGTCAAAAAGAAGAAAAGAAGAGTCTCACGGACATTCCGACTGTAATCCATTGTTAGATGATTTAATACATTTGTTAATCTAACACAAAGGGTTATTAATTGTCAATTCAAACCGTCTAAACAAATATTCTTTTTATAAAATATACAACCTCGAATACCTAAAATCATGACCATCATTTTAAAATATAAAACTCTAGTAAATTGAGTAAATGAGTTTTATTATTTGATTTGAAAAATCTAATAAAATTTATTAATTCAACTCAAAAATCAAAATTTCATCTATCTCAAATTTAAGTTTAAATCTTAATTTTCAATTTAATCATATCATAAATTATAAAATGATCATCAAAATTTATCATTATATTAAGTGTTATATATTTTTTATTATATACTTTTATATTTTCTTTCATTTGTTTCTTTTTTTAAGATTAAGATATCTAAATATTTCATCTACATTTTTCATACGTTTCCACTTAAGTGATACTTGAAGCATTTTCTGCCATTTTTCTCTGTCTATGTATATATGTCTATCAATTTCAACTTTTTATTTCAAAGATTCTTCAATATGCAGACCACACTTATTTAATAAAATTGATAGGACATTAATATTTTTTATAAAAAATAATACTGAAATTAGTTTTCTATTCATTTATCATTATTAAAATAGTGAAAAAGTAAATTGAAATCATTTATTATAAAAAATACAGGGTAAATTTCCATTATTTAAGGACATGGTACTGCAAGGACCTGTGCTCTTCATTGTTTGCAAAAACATCAAATGATAAAAGGGCAGAAAGTGAAAGAAGAAAGAATCAGAACGCTACTGCAAGCAAGCAACAAGGGAGAAAAGGTAAAACCCAAAGACCACCACTGCTAGGGCTTGCTCTGCTTCTCTCTCTGTGTCTCGGTGATTTCCGGCGGAGGTTTGCTCTCATTTTCTGCTGTATCAAGAAGATGCCGCCCCGAGCAGTTAGGCGACCTTCCACGGCTCCGGCCCTCAAGAAAAAGCCCCATTCAAAAGACGCCAAACAGAAAGGTGAAGAAGAAAATAGTAAACAAGAACGAGTCAAAGAGCTCGAGTCTACCCAAGTCAAGAACCGAATTCTTCTTCCTTCTCTCAATGACCCACCATATGATCATCCCTCACCCTCTCCCCCTAAAGGTACTCAATTCCTCCTTGCTCCTCTCTTTCTCGTGCTTCCAAAGTAATTAATCATGCTTAATCAAAGAATTAGTTGTTTTTAGTGTGGAAGATTGGGTACTTTTTTTTGTGGGATCAACTTGATTCTTCACTTACTGCAAGGCATACTTGGATTTGACAAGATTTTTACCTTCTGGCAACAGAATGGACCTCTTTTGTACTAGTTGAATTGGCACTGATATGTACGCGATAGAATACCAAGTTTTATTGCATTTGGTGTTTTTCTCTTCTTGTTTCATATGTTAGAATTGTAGTTCCTATACTGAGTGGCGAAACAGTACTAGTGTAGATGTATGGTTTTTTGAATCCTGGATTTTTAGACTTTCCAGGGACTCTAATCTTGAGATGTATGGATGGACCTGAAACCTGGATTTTGGGCATTCCAAGACTTTGGATTTTCAAGCAATGTGCAAACAGCACACGCCCCCAACAAAAATTGAAGGGAAAATATCTAAAAGGGTAAAAAAGAAGAAAAAGCAGAGATCCGAGGATTTATAAACAGTTAAACAACTACTAACTTGGAAACTGCATCCAGATTATTAAATAGCACAAGAGGTGTGCTCAGGAATGTTTTCCCAGGAAAGTCCATATCCCTGCTTCTGATAAATTTCAGCATGGGCATACATGTAGCCAAATGGTTAGCAAAGAGAACAAAAACTTGGATTCTTCTTTCACTTACTGTAATTACAATTTGTAGCTTACAACATGAATCCTGTTTTGAACATTTTGAGAATTAAACCACAATGTTGCTCTAAATCACCATTCTGGATACATACACATTGATAGAGGAGGAAGAATATGATGCTCCAGCTTATCATGAGATTGACAGATCCGAACGGTTGGATCTGGAAGACCATGATATACAATCAGAACCCGAAGATGACACTGCAGCTGCTAATTCATATGAGAATGATAGACATAGTGACAGACATGGTGAGCAGTATGAGGGTATGGAAGGTGCAGAAGATGGAGACGAAGATGTTCAGGAAGGTGATGCTGATATCATGATTGAGGGTGACGAAATGGAGGGTGAAGAAGAAGGTGGTGAGGATGAGCATGATGTAGTCGATGTGGAGGAAGAGGAGCACCACGATGTTGTGCGGGAGCGGCGGAAGAGGAAGGAATTTGAGATTTTTGTTGGGGGCTTGGATCGGGATGCAACTGAAGAGGATCTGAGGAAAGTTTTTGGTGAGGTTGGAGAAGTAACTGAAGTGAGGTTGATGAAGAATCCAGTGACTCACAAGAACAAGGGGTTTGCATTCTTACGGTTTGCAACAGTTGAGCAGGCTAGGCGTGCCATCAACGAGTTCAACCACCCAACGGTATTAATGATTTAATCCTATTAGTTTCGAATTTACTTTAAATTAAGAAGAATTGCTGTTATATTTTTTTTTCTTCCTCAGGTTAATGGCAAGCAGTGTGGAGTAGCTCCAAGCCAAGATAGTGACACACTTTTTGTCGGTAACATATGCAAGACATGGACAAAGGAAATTGTAATCACATTAGCACACTCTGTTGTGTGGTTTCATCACAAGGGTTATGTTTTAAAATGTAAAAATGTTTGCCTTTTTCTTCCTGCAGTTGAAGGAAAAGCTTGCAAAGTTTGGTGTCGATAAATTTGAAGATTTGACCTTAGTTGAGGATACCAGAAATGAGGGAATGAATCGCGGATTTGCTTTTCTTGATTTTCATTCACGTGCAGATGCATTAGATGCATGCAAGCGTTTGCAAAGGAGGGATGTTGTTTTTGGTACTGATAGGACTGCAAGGGTTGCTTTTGCAGACACTTTTATTGAACCAGATGATGAAATTATGGCACAGGTATGTTGTATTACGTCACTTTTCAGTTATGCCTCTCTGGGTGCGGTTTGTAGTTTTAGTCTTTCTTCAATTTTATGTGCTTTGTTGCTTGCCAAGTAGAGAACAAGTTTTTCTTCTCATCCTCCAAAGTAAATAAACAAATATACAAACAATCTGAAGAAGAAAAAAGAAAAGGAAAAAAGGGGAACTTGGTTATTAACATTTTAGTTGTACTTTTGTCAAACTAGATGAGATATGGGTTTTGGTATGGCCTTTATACATGGGTAAGTGCACATACGTAAGATTGAATAATGGTAAGAAAAATAAAGGTGGTCAGTTGTGAGTTTTTTTTTTTTGGATAATTAACCATTTTATTCCAACAGGAAAAAGGAAACAACCAGCAGTGGTGAGTTGTCAGTTAGAGCGTAGAAGTATTTAAAACTATTAAATGCATGGCTTTCCTCATGTTTTTGGAACAATTATATTCTGCTTTTTTTTTTTGATACATTCTTTTCAATTTTCTTTCTTTTTTTTGGCTGGGGTTATTCTTTAATGAAAATATTTTCCCTAAAAAGGGAAAAGAAGACTTGCTTGTAATATGCAACAGAATGCCTTGTTCTGCATCAATGAATGCACAATCCCATCTCCCATCACCTTTCATAGACAAAATAATGGAAGAAAACTAAGTTTATGCATCATTTCACATCTGATAGTTCTGTTTATTTGTTGTAATTATTCCTTAGTGATCATGTACAGTTTCCTAGTGTGCCTATGTACCAATAGGAATGTCTCCTTCTTCTTTTTTCTCTTTTTTTCCCATCTTTGTTTTATGAAACATTTATCATTCTAATGCATCTTATATGGAAAAATAGTATATTTTTCTTTCTTGAAGAATATTGAACACTAAAAGAAGGAAAATATAAAGCTCAGGCAGCCATAAGATAATGACAACCGTAGTTGTTAAAATCTTATATTTTATGGTTTGAATCTTACGATACAATATGATTTTAAAGAAAACAGTTTGGATATTATGCTATGATACAAGTTTTTAAAAACCTTAATTTTTTTGTTATTCAAATGTTAGTTTTACCAAAATATGATTTCTCCTTTATGATCCAACTTCTAAGTCAGTTTTCAAGGCATTTATCTTATAAGCTATTCATGATCTCATGCAGTTAAGCAGGCCATATACGTGACTTTCTTATTGTAATCTTGGGCAATGTTTACATAAATGACAATCAAGTTTATTTATGATACTATTATCATGTTATTTGTCATTTTACCTATAATATATTGAATACCAAATGCATAGAATCTGAAAACATTTTTTTCCTTTTAAATATGATTTGATGACCATAATGATGAACAATACAATTTCGGTTTTCAAAACATTATGGGTAATCGGCTAAAACTGAATATAATACTGATATGTTTCTCTATTTGTCTTTCCTCATTCAGTGCAGACCTCCTGTATTGTGATTAGTTTTTGATAATGATCTTTACTATTCTACCAAGCAACTAAAATAAGAAACCAAAATGAATGTAACAGACACACGCACACACGCAACAACCTTTTGATTCAAAGCTCTAGGATAATTCCTTGACCCAAAAAAATTTAGATCCGGGATTTTAGGCCAGATCAAGGATTTCAATGGTAGAAACCGAGGAAAAACCAAATCTCAATTCTCTCGATCACTCTTAAGAAAAGCAAGATGGTATTAATTTGAATAAGATAATTTTAACTGAGTCAAAATTCACCAACAAAATTAGTTGTTCAATCAAAAGCAAAACAAAGGTGGAATGTTATTCCAAATGCAATTATTTAAGCAAATAATTGAGATCCACAATTAAATGCAATTTAAACAAATCATATGCATGCATGGAAATCAAATTTGGCACTAATTCGATTTGACATTTATTGAACCTTCTGAGGCCCAATTTGGTTGTGGAATTGTAATTTACTTAAGAATGTGAAAAATGCAAGACATGGAATTTAAATTCACCATGCAAAAATTAAAACCCAATACTTAAATTTAATTTAATTCCAAAACACATACCCAAATTAAATTCAAAGAACCAAAGTAGGACTTACCTCAATGGAGAGACTCTAACAAAGCTAAAAGCTTCAAATAACTCACTCAATTGGTCTCTTTTACAATGCTTGGTCTATGCCTCAATTTATAGGCTTTACTTTCACTAAAAATAGAAATTAAAAAAAATAAAAATAAAAAAGCACATAACTTGGAATATGAGTCCATCTCACTCGGACCGATTACATCTCTGTTTCTCTGTTTTTCTTTCTTTCTCTGTCTTCCTCTTGTTTCTCTATTCTTGCTCAAATATGAGCCTGACTTGAACATGCCCTGCAACGTCCCTCTTTCAGATTGCCTTGCCACTTGTAGCCCTTTTTTTTTCTCCTTTCCTACATCGTTCTCGGTTGAAAAATCAGTTCTTTAGATCGAAAGAAGATGCCTGAGAATTTGACTTTCGGCTCTTCTTCCTTCTTGTTCCTCCTTTCTCTCTCCCTTTCGTGTGGCAGCAGTGCCGAGTTCTTCTCTTCTTTCTTTCTTCCTTCCTTCTTTCTTTCTTTCAATGGTAGTGCCTGCTGGGTTGCCATCTTCACTCTTCCTTTTTTCCCCCCTTTTTTTGGCCTCCAGTGTAGCATTTTTGGTGCTTTTTTTATTTGCTCATTCGGCAATGGGGTCCACATGATGCTGATGTGGAACTCGAAGTGGGGCCCTTTCTTCCCTCCATCAATCCGAGCATGGATTTGAAGAGCCAAATTCTCGATTTCGTCCAATTGGGTCTCGATAGGGTCGTTGTCAAGTTCATTAGGCCTCGATTAGGTCATTGTTGGGTTCGATGTCCTCATCAAATACCAACAAAGGTCCACTTATATTTTTCCACTCAACTCCTTTGATGTTCGCATCCACTGAATAACTGATGATATAATCTTAGGGATCAAAGGGGCCTCTGACAAAGTTGTCTTGGAAAGTTCTTCTATTCCTTTCCATAGCTGCCAGGTTATATAACAATATCAGTTTCTGCAATACTGTAATTTTCCTATTATATGTGTCATGGCTTGATCCTTCCACTAGGGTTCAATAAGACTCTTGAATCACCCCAATGATAAAAATGAAGTTCAAGAAACAAATTGACGCAACACGGAACATGATTGGGTTAAAAGGACGGGTGACTTGATGAAGGTGATAAATAAACGGGGATTAGTGGAGTTATCGGGATAATTAAATGGTGAAATGGAGGTTTAACGTGGTGGATATGGGCCCAAAGTGGATCAAATTGTGGGACCATGGTCAAAGGCTCATGGTCGAAGGGCTAGAGTTAAAGAAAAAGAGAAAAGGAAAACAGGGACTGGCGTGAAACACAGCAGGGAGGCTGGGCATAGGGGAAACTTGGTGGGCAACAGGCGTGGGATCCTGAGACGGAGATGAGTGCTGGTTTGGAGATGGGAGAGGGCTACTAGAGGCGAGGCAATGCTTGGCTGAGCGAAGACAGGCAGCAATGGGCAGAGCTTGGGTGAACGCCATTAGCTGAAAAATGGAGGAAAACACGAGGCAGACAAGGCTTCAGGGGATTAATGGAGAAGGGCGAACAAATGGAGGGAGTGGACGACCGGGGAAAGGTGGTGATTGTCTGGCTGAATGGAAAGCTAGACGAATGGACAAGGAGGCGGAAAAGGGTTGCTGCAGTGGTGTTGGTGAAGCCAGTTGGCAGGAATAGCGAGGAGGAAACAAGCGTGGCAGCAGGCGTTGCTCGGGAAAACTGGAGCTCCATCTAGCGTTGTCGGATGGTAGTGGAGTATCTCGAGTCCACGAGTACGAGAAGAGAGGAAGAGAGGAAGAGGAGAAGAGAAAACGGGAATCAACCCGAGGAAGAGGAGAGAATTTCAATAGAAGTTTTCATTAATCATAATCATAATCTCAATTGCATTCACTAATGGGTATGTATAGGAAAACCCTAATAAAAAAAGAAAAGAAAAGAAAATAGAAAATAAAACAAAAGGAAATTGAATAAAAATGTTACAAATAAAAATAAAATAACCGGGTTGCGGTTGGCCAGTTTGGGTCAACTGCGGGTTGTCCTACGTTGCAAACATCATATGGATCTGCACGGAGTAGCTTAATTGGCAAGCATTCTGCCTCAAGAACTAGAGGTCTCATAGTAACGCGATGTCCATGGTTTGCGGAGGCTGCATGAGTGTGGAGTTTACCCAACTCCCTCGTACTTAGGGAGAGGTGGGGGTCTTGGGATTCTTTGTCTTAAAAAAAGGAAAAAAATATCATATGGACAAGGGCAACATGATCACATGGATGTGCAATGAAATAGCAGTAGTAGTAATAAGTTACAAAAATACTACCAGATGATTGTTAGACTATTCCTTATACTGATGCATAATACTAGTATCAATATCTTGAAATCACAGGATTGAGATGATTTGAAGTAAGAATTTGTGTGGATGTGGCTGTTCAACAAAATGCTTTTGCATGAGGTGTAGCAGATTTGAGGTGTAGCAGATTTATGAGGGAAAGGATACTTACCTTGGGTTTTTGCAACCTTTCATACAAATTTGCTTGGAAAAGTGTCATCCGTTTCTGTTTTAAACCTTCCCTTCTTCCCCAAGCCCACCTCACTTCACACAAATACATGTGCATGCACACACCACCACAGGCAAGAAGCATCACAAATAGATTGCTTGGATTCATGTTTCGGGGAACCGTGATGTCCAATAGTTCAAAGTATGTATTTGCTGCAAGGTTGCTCTAAGTTTGCTATTTCAGGTCAAGACAGTATTCCTAGATGGTTTACCTGCTGCTTGGGATGAGGATCGTGTCAAAGAGAATGTTCGAAAATTTGGGAAGATAGAAAAGGTTGAGCTTGCAAGGAATATGCCAGCTGCTAAGAGGATAGATTTTGGTTTTGTAACCTTCGAAACACATGATGCTGCAGTGGCTTGTGTTCAAGGCATCAATGATACAGAGTTAAGCGATGGAGAGAAGAAGGTTGGTTGCTATCATGACTGCTAGTTGGTACAGGCCGAATTGGTCATATGTTTCTGATCCATTTGAGTTGTACATCCTTGAAAGAAAAACACATTTTTGCATGAAACTTGCAGATTAAGGTTAGAGCTAGACTGTCAAGACCACGCCAAAGAGGTAGGTCTGGGAGACATGCCCGAGGTGGTTATTCAATTGGACACAGCAGCGGTCGAGTTAGTAGGTCTTCATGGGGCCCTAGCACGTCTCGCATGGATTCACGGAGATTTGCAGGACGCAGTGGACGTGGCATTCAAAGCCATAGTACATTCAATGATGGTTATAAGAGGGTGCTTGGACCTAGGGATAGACATCTGGTTGATGATTTGGTTCCTGACAGGGTTGGGATTAGACGCCACTTGCCACCTCCAGCGAGATCCTTGGGTCGTAGGTCTCCTGGTATGCATGCCTCTCATATTTTTTCTTCTTCAGATTATGTTATTGTCCTGTAAGCTTATGCAAGATATCTTAGGCTGCCTAATTTTCATGCTTTGCCGCTTTCATTTGTTTTGTTGCAACAGTTACAGCATATGGAAAGGTGAGTTCCAAGAGGGATTATGTGAGATACAATGAACCTCTTCCTAGGTCATCTGATTTTGCCCCTAGATCTACTGCTGAGAAGCGCTCGACCTACAGAGATACTTATCCTGTGCGTAGATCTGAGTACCTGGACAGTCCACCACAGGCATTTCGAGGTGCTACTCGTAGAGTACCACTTTATGAAGAAGAAAGCTATGACCGAAGTTTACGTTTGGAGAGACCAAGTTATCGCGACAGCCATAGCCGTGATTATGGTTCTGTCTCCGGTGCAAAGCGCCCTCATTCTGCAGTGGTCTGTGATTGTCATTGGATTCTGTGCACCATCTTTACCTTTTATAGGATTTTACTTATCAAATTTCTTATTATTATAATTGTTATGCATGTTATAAGGATGATCTTCATCCCCGTTATGTTGAAGCTGCGGGTAGGCAATCAAGAGCACGATATGATTATGGCGGGAGCAGTGCTTCCTTACACTACAGTGATAGTGATTATTATGGAAATGAACCCACAAGGTTTATCTTCTTTTTGGATCATCTGAACTTCTTTGATTATACCTATGTACAATTCTTTTTTTCTAGGCCTGACGTCTTTGTTACTGCTAGACTTGGACGCAGTTCAGATTTAGGATATGAAAGGAGCAGTCGCAGTTCTGCTGGACATTCTCATGGGATGTATGAAACTCGCACTTCAGGCATGGGGTACAGCCGAGGTATGAAAACACATCTTTCTTATGTTGATTGAAGGGATGTGCTACACTGGATCAATTATATCTTGTGAACTGTGCAAAATTTGCAGGTGGGGTCAGCAGGAGTGATTCTGGGGAATTGTACCCTAGCTATGGCAGGGATTACATGCCGAGTAGAGAAGACGTGAGTTCTTTTTCCTCCAGCTATGTTCTATTTACAGAACTGATATTCCATTGTTGATTATTTTAGAAGTAGAAAGGGTGTATAATGTACATATTGCTCTTCTATTGATTATTCTAGGAGCATTTTTGGTTATGAATCTCATAACAACTTTTGTCACTTCGTTTTCTCTTCTTTCAGCATGGTGCTGGTTCTTACTCATCTCTCTATTCTAGCCGTGATATGGGTGATGGTTATTCAACTGGAAGGGGTTCAAACTCATATTACTGATGTGAGTTTACAATGGTTGCATCAAAGCTACTGCCTTCAAGGTGAGCCAAAGAAAGTATAGGTTCAGTCACTTGAACAAGTTCATGAAATTCAAGACGCCCCAGAAGGTGCTCTGCACTTTGCTTTCATGCCAGCATTTATTCGTCAATCGTCACATGTTTTGTGAATGGATGGGGTTTCACGATTCAGATATGGATTAGATGTTACTTAGAGGATTCGTAGAGTAGTTTATCTCTGCAGTATTAAACTCAGTTCTTGAATTTGGGATTTTTCTGTATTTAGCTCCAATGATACAATGAGTCAGAGAGCTTTCTAGGAGGACCAGAGAACGATATTGTGGCCATTTGATTGAATGGATGTTTTAACAGAAGAATTCTATTGCATCATATATACAATAATTGTCACTGTTGTTGATCTGTTGGATTCACCCTGAATTGATGGAAAACATAAAGTTGTTGACTATGTCTTTTTGTGCATACTCTATGTAGTCCTTTTCTGGTGGTTTTTTGAAGGGACCACATGCCTATGCTATTGGGAGAATATACAGATTTTGAAGTGGGATAGTGACATACATCTAGACATTTGGAAATCATCTAGTATGGTATTTACTCTGACGTGGAATGATTCAGATGTGAACATTTTTCCTTTATCAGCTTTTGTACATTCTCACCTGTATTCAAGTTGAGAAACAAAGGTTTCTGATTTGCTCAAGATATTGTTCTGAATTGAGGACGTGTTTTACAGCTCTTTAAGCCTTCATGGCAATGGAAGTTTAAGACTTGCTGCCTGTTGGCCTGATACACTCTTATGACTGACAAATAAGACGGAATTGATCGACCAATTGACTTAGTGGAAAGCATAAGGAGTTCTGATCAGGTACTTGGATTGCGTCAGCCTGCATGGTCTGCTCTAGGTAAACATTAGAGAGTTCTAATTCATTATTCAATGGCCACCTAGCATAAAATTTATGCTTTACAATACAGTTATTTAAGAAGTCTTATGATGGTTGGATAATACTTGCTAACATGTCAAGCGTATCCAATTATTTTAGTTTTAGCAGTACTGAGAACAGTTAATTAGTTCTTGTATGATTAGTTTTTGCTAATCACATCATGGTGTTGCTATTTCTTTCATTTCTTTTTCATAATTATACCATTGGTATTTCATTGAAAAGTTTGTTTTCATAGGTTTTCCTTTATTTCAGCATATGCTTGTGATGTATTATCCTTTAAGATCTATCTAGCAATAGCAAAGGTTTGTGCTTGGATGAGGATAAGAGAGATGCAGAACCTCATCTTCTCCTCCTTTCTTCTCTTTTGATGTTGTCTCCCGGAGAAAGTGGGGCTCATAAGACCAACACTTGTTGTCCGTGTGGCCATGATGGGTGGTTTCATGGGGTTGGGCCGGCCTCGAGTCTTGGTGAAGTGAAAACGTACAAAGAAAGTGGGGCTCTTAAGTAATAAAACTGTTGGTCCTTCAGAAGACGATATTCTCCACCTCTGCAGGGATGTGGCCATTTTCTCCATCTGAGAAGAAGTTGGTCGTCTGTACAACCCCTCACTTGGGGGTTGCACCTAGTTATATTTTTATTTTTATTTTAAATTTTTGAGTTAAATAAAAATCTAATTGTTGCAATTGAGAGTTTACTTTATGAACTAAAAGACGAAGACATAACTCGTGTGGCCTTGTGATTAGGTTATTTGAAGTAATTTAGTTCCCTACTCAACAGTATTCAAACGAGTGATCTAAAGTAATCTCCATAGTTCTCTAGTTTATGTAATCACGTCCTGATTAGTTTTCAATGGACACGCCTTTAACAGTGGTCTGTTGTTCCATTTTTGGGAAAAAGGTAACCTGCTTTTGTGAAAGCAGATGGTAACAGAATTACTTTCCATTGGGTTTTGTGGGGCCCATGGCAGTGGGGCCCAATGCATGGGAATAAGTGGGTCCCGATGCTTCTTTTAAAAAATTAGATTTATCGAATTTTAAAAGCCATAATTTTAAGGGTCCAAAGATCAATAATGGTCACAATAGGTTTTGTATGGGTTGAATTTTTTATACAATGAGGAGATCAAGCTACGGGAATATGAATCTAAACAAACCTATTAATATGATATAAATGATTATCAAGTGTATTTTTAATCTATGATTACTCCTTAAATTGGTTTAAGACTTATCTCTTTAAATGTGTTGCAAATAAAATTGTAAGTCTCCAAACCTTTTACTCATTTTTGAATCAACCAATTTAATAAATAGGTCAAAACTCTACTCTTTTAAAATGATTAAATTTAGATCATATTAATAGGTTAGTTTAGATTATGAGAAATATGTTCTAAATTTAATCATTTTAAATTATGGGACACTTAAAGAGCACAAAATTTATATAAGGTGTTTGGTGATATTGGTTTTCCATTTTTATAATATTCGACATTTTTTAAAAATTTTTTGACATATCAAAACTTTTGCTTAAATGATTACTCTAATAAAAAATAACTTTTTTTAACTAAAATATAGTGATAATATATATATTTTTTCTATTTTGTATTCTTTTTAAATTGAAAAATCTCAAACTTGCCACATATGGGCCACCTTCAAAATGCCAAGAAACTGCATCGGCGAAAATGTAATGCTACTTTTTATAAAAAATAATCTGAAAGAATAATTTCGATATTGTATGCTACTTAACAACATTTTCATCAGTAATAAAATAGTTTTTTCATGATTTTAGCTCCAATTTATTTCAACGTTATAACAGCAGATCCAAAACAATTATAAGCCAAAGACAATTTTGTACTCAAATGTTTTTACTAGGGCTGTAACTTGGGTCGGGTTCCTTAAAACCCAACCCGACCCGAGTGGATATATATGGAACCTGACCCGACCCGACCTGAATTCTCAATCCGAATCTCACAATCCGACCCGACCCGAATTCTAATCCGAATCAACTTGAATTCTGACTTGATCGGCATTTTGAATCCATTTTATACTAATTTTAGCCGGGTCGGGTCGGGTCGTGTTGGGTCGGGTCAAGTTAACTTATAAAATCATCAACCCGACGTGATCCGAATTTTATGTGGGTTTTTATCTTCTCAGTCCGACTTGACCTGCTGACTCGAAATTCTCGACCCGACCCCCATGATTTCTCGGGTCGGGTCATGCGAGTCGAGCCAATACCCGACCCAAGTTGCAGTCCTAGTTTTTTCTCAGTTGAAGTATTTGTATCTTAGGAAATTTATACATTTTGTTTTACTTGTATATAACTCAAATATTGGTTTGTATATTAGTTTGCATATAGTGTTTTGTTATATCTAATATTGTTAATTATTATTATTATTATTATTTTTGATCATCGAGAGGAATCCCAAGCAACACTTTCACTACAAGTCCTCTCATAGGATACCTCCCGTTTACACCGTTAGAACTAATATTGCTAATTATTTTATTGAAAGATTGATTCCACGTAGGATGGAAAACTACTATTCACACATTTTAATACTATTTTTTTGGTAGGTGTTTTATCTTACTTTTTGTGATTTTTAAATGAATTAGATGTCTAAATTGGTAATTGGATTTAATGGATTTAAGTTTAGGTCAAATAAAACGGGTGAATTTATTTAATTAAATGGATAAATGCACTGAGAAAAAAAACATGATACTAGCGGTTTAAACTTGGACATTTCTGGTGACGATCGCAAGTCTGCGTATTGCAACTCGCAAGAGAGAAATAAAGACTAGAAACCTAGCAGCGCCGGCGGCAGCAGCAGCAGCAGCAGCAGCAGCGACGACATGGGCGGGGGAAGAAACGGGCAGAAGCGGGGGCGCACTCAGCGCAGGCACTTCCGTCAAAACCGAGAGAACGTCTGGAAGAGGACTCGTTCTGATTCTGACAACAACACCAACAACAGCGACAGCAACAACACCAACAACAACGACAACAACAACAACAAGAACAATCCCTCTTGGCAGCCATTCGCATCCCAAAACCCCGCCTTCGAAGAATATTACAAGGTCTTTTCTCTCTCTTTCCCAACTTTACTTTCGACTCAAAGGCTTCTCTCTCACTGCAATCTCCACCTACCCATTTTGCAGGAACAAGAAATAGTGCCTGAAGAAGAATGGGAGGAGTTTCTTCAAACACTTCGGAAGCCATTGCCAGCGGCATTTAGAATAAACTCTAGGTATGAAAAGTACTGTCTACTGGGTTATATATTCAGATGTGTTAATTTTGTTAATTCATCTTTATATGTTCGGTGGAATGTCTCTGAAATAGAGTTAAGCCCCTGGCCCGAGTAGGTCCTCAGTTCGCAGTTGGTGTTGTTTCTGCTATCTCCCTGTGATTATTCTCTTATGAGGTTGTCATGTTTTAGCTTTAGACACTCTCAAGTCACCAAGAGGTGACTGCAGAAACTCTCAAAAGAGGAATGGTTTGATAAGCTTGACCTCATTGTAAGCTGTGGTGAGGACGACCTACTTTTACCTTTTGGTAAAAACCCTTCTATTCAACATCTCTCAATTATAGGCGATGTCCCCCAATATCAGCCATGCACGGGGGCTATACACCATTGAATTACTTGGGATTCTTAAACTGCATAGTGATATGTTAATGGTATATCTTAATTCAATGTTGAATAGTTCTCTCATTGATAGCTGGTTTTGGGGGGAGTTATCATAGGGAGAAATGAAATCCTAGCATATCCCGGTCGACCTCATACCTTTTAAAATTCAAGAAAAGAAAGGACCAGGGCAACCACAATGAGGTCAAGTTACAGTGAGGTTGGCCCTTTTTCATGTAAAGTTTGCTTTCCATCATTGTACTTGCAATACAGTCAAGTCATCTGAAAACAAGGGAGATCAAACTCATATTGTCGTTCTCATTTTATAAAGTAGACATTTTCAGTTGCTTTCCTGTTTTGCAGTGGCCAGTTTTTTCAGGACATTCGATCACAGTTGGAGAGTGATTTTATGAAATCCCTTGAAGCTGAGGTAGACGCATTTGTATATTCTTTCTACAATTGCAACTCAAAATTCATCTATATTATTGTTTTTACCCCCTTTTCTGTTGCTGTCTTTTGGACTTTTGGCCTCTTTTGCTTTATCTTTCAGTTTTCAAATGAGAATGAAGTGGAAGCTATTAGACCTTTGCCTTGGTACCCAGAGAACCTTGCCTGGCATTTAAATTTCTCACGGATGCAGCTCAGGAAAAACCAAACCCTTGAGAGGTAAGTTGTAGCTTTGCTGTAGTGAACATGCACAAGCATTACATGCCTCAATTTCTTTTTTTTGGATTTATTTCTCTGGCTTAGACTTGCTGAACTAATAACAGGACTGTGTTTTGTCAGTCTTCAGCTCAGCTCTTTGCTTTTATCAGTTTGTTTTGTAGCTCTTTTGGGTAATGAAATGAGTGGTTGGTGCTAGTTTCGTTCTTCTAAAAGTGAAAGCAAGTTGATTAATGAGTTGTATTGAAGAAAAACAAACTTGTGAACTTTAATTATTTAATCCCAAATTTGAAATTTTTACTGTCATGTATTGTTTTTTGTTATGATTGTGGCTATATAGATGCCATGGTGAAATCATTTGAATTACAACAAAAAATAAAGGACAAACCTTTAGCAAACCATATATATTTTGTATGTAGATATTGATAATAAGGTTCACAGAGGCATTCTGTCTTTATCAATCTCAGTTCTGATAGATCTTGGTCTGTGGTATGCTGAGCCCAATGTATATGGGAGTTGAGAAGATATAGTCTTGATGGATCAATTTGTGCTGAGTGAGGGCATTCCTAGAAGTATTAAAAGTGATCAATTTTTACTTATTGGGCTTGGGCATGTGATCTCTTCTCATTTTTTTGCCTTTTCAAGGAACACACATATGTATATACATTGCATGCTTGTATGCAGATAAACAACCATATAGATACACTGCATCTATTGTGCACAGTGGTTAGTTAATTGTCATTGTCTTCATCATCAATCTGGACAAAATGATGTTGATTCTTAAAGAAGTTGTTGATTTCCTTCTCTCCACAAATCATGTAGATGCTCTATACATCTCATTTCCAATAAAATGGGCAGATGTGCATTTTAATAGTTTTTTATTAGCATTATTTAATTTTGTGAATGAATGTTTTGTTGATACCTCTGCCAACAATTGGAGCAATGTTTGCAGTCCTATGAACATATGATAATCCATGTAGTGAAGTTTCTAGTATTGAATATGTGGTTTTCTTGGTATTCTGGTTACTGATTGCTCAGTCACAGAGTTATGGTATTGAACACTTACAGTCCAGACTCCTGAGCATTGTTATCATTGTGTCTTGGAGGACAAGTCCAAGTTAGCATTCTTCCATTGTGTGTCCTGCAGGACACTCCAGGGCTCACTTACTTTGCCCAAAGCACCCTTATCATTTGTTGAGGACACTACCCTCCAAAAAGTAGCACTCTCAAAACACATCCAAATTAGTTTAACGTTTCTTGAACCAAATTTAGATTTCTGTTCCAGCATTTTTCTTGTCTGATATCAAAATCCCATTGAACTCCTTAGAAATAGAAGCCCAATAAATTGCATTAAAACCGATTCCAAACCACTTGGTAAACAAATCTCTCCTTATTACTCAAAGCATCTTCTATTTCTTTTCCACCAGATTGATGATAGAAGATCAATAAATTTCCTTCGTAACTTCTAAAGCTACTTGGTATGTGGATCTCTCCTTATTACCGAAACTTCTTTTATTCCTTTTCCACCAGATAACCATAGAAGCCCAATAAATTGCCATAGCTTCTAAAGCAGCTTGCTGTACAGATCTCTCAGTATTACTGAAATAATTTCTATTCCTTTCCATCAGTTTGACAACTGCATGCAGACACTGAAATGTATTCCTATATATAACCAATTTCACACTAAATAGATGGAAACAGGGTCACCCAAACACAGAGAACTGGCAACTTAGAAATTAGTGAGTGTGAAGGGAGGCGTGCACATGTCCTGAAGCACTAGTCGGGCGAGACACTTAGACACCTTTGGTCATATAAAAAAACTTAGAAATTAGTGAATAGGGACCCACATCTTCAGAAGCATTTACACATTATGCAAGCATTGGCAGTAATATGTTTTCTACTTTTGTCTACTTTAATGATTCAAAGTCAGAATCCCTGTCAAATCCTGACAGACCGAAAAGAGTTGGAATTTCATGTGAAAGATTTGGGGATAAAAAAAGTCCAACTACAAACACCCCACTGCTATCACTGGATCAGATTCTTTTGTAAAGGATTTGATTGATTAAACTGGACCTTGTTCAGCTCCACCAGATGATTAACCCACTCTATTTCTTCTTTCAACCAAGCTTCTCCTACAAGTAGGAGACCACACAACCACACCCCACCCACTCAAAATTATTGATAACTTGAGTCTGTCCTGATAGCAATAGCAGACTCATTGAATGACCGCTCCAAAGTAAAAACATTGATCAAATTAACTCCATTGAACAAGTTAACTCCATTTTTAGTTTATTGATTCATTGAAAGTAGCTGCCTATCCTGCAGTATCATGATTTTGTTTCATGAATTTCAGGTTCCATGAGTTTTTAAAGCAAGAGAATGAAATTGGGAATATAACAAGACAAGAGGCTGTTAGTATGGTGCGCAACTTCATTTGATGACATTGGAAATTCCCCATTTCTTTGAAACTTGTGTTGGAGCTGTGATATGTACTTCTAATGTTCTAACCATTATCTTATTGTTCTCATGCAGGTACCTCCGCTATTCTTGGATGTTCATCCCGATCACTTTGTACTTGATAGTGAGTAAGCTACTGGAGCATTTAGTAGTTGATTGAAAATTATTCATTGTCCAGCTTAGGTCAAGGTTCACATTCTTTTGTTCTCTTTCCTAAGTAAAGATGAGATATCTTTCCTATTAATTCTCCCTTCAATTAGTAAAGGCAAAGATTTGAGCCATGGTTAAAAAGCTTGGTTTTTCATCTGGTTTAGTTTTCTTCCCCTTCTTGTTCTTTTGTGCTCTTTAATGAAGTGCCCCCCACCCCTCTCCTCCAAACATAAGAAGGGAAAAAGAAAAGAAAAGAAGGTAAACCTGATCTGAACCCTTACCAACCTGCTGCCAAGTCTACCACCTGAGCATTTCTTAGATTTACCCTAATATGAGGCACACAATTGGTAAGTGCTCATTGTTGTAACCATAAAGGTTACGGGTTTGAGTCCTATGGGCATCAAGAATGTGCTTGGCCTAGAGTGGTCAAGTTGACAAATCCATTTGATTAACAGAAAGATGGGATAAAGGGCTTTGACAACGATGACTACATAATGGCAACTAATATAGTGTAATAATTTGCATAATATATTAAAGAATGTCTATGCCCAAACACATCATGATAAAACCGATATTGCAATCTATAAGACTGTTACCTCAAAATTAACTATTTAGGTTGTGTCAATATTTCTCCTGACTAACCCCTATTTTGACAAATTATCACTATGGTCACTAGCCTGTTTTCCCAACTTTGCAATTGAAACATTCTAATTTAAGTCAAGATCATGTTTCTCATACAAATGTGACCCAGTCACAATGTTTCCTTATAACCCAGCCTCTCAAGGAGTTGTGTTTTGGGAATCTCTCTTGGCGATAGAAAATCCATCATAGAATGGATTGCAACCTCTCAAAAACTTCTGAGTTGCATGTGCTTGCATCTCATTTAAATCTTTTCTCCAAATGGATCAGATGAGAACTTCATATAGATGCTTTCTTGTCTCCCTGGTGTCCAAAACAGCTAAATTGCCAGTAGACCCAGGTTTCCTCTTTATGTTCTGTTCACAATAAACTTGATACCTGGATGATCAGAAATTCCATTTTTGTTCTTATAGCTTTTTTCCTTATTTAACCCAATATGATTGTACTCCAAATCTGATATTCCAAACTAAGTTTTTGGCTGGTAATAGTTAAAGGGCGAAGATGTTAGAAAATAGGGAGATTCTGAGCTGGGGAACGCTGTATGAGTGGATCTCCATCTGAGTATTCAGCTAAGAACCCATCTAATACAATCCAGTCTCTACGAGCCTTATTCACTCTGCTGACAACTAATCTCTCTGTTCTCTAATTATAACCAAACGACGAGATTTCAGTCTCAGTAGATTTCTCCTAATCTCCTAAATTTATAATCTCTACTCTAGTCAGAATCTACCAGTTGCCAACACAGTTTTAGTTGCTCTGCATTCCTCACTAGTAGTAGCCATTTTGCTGCTTGAATTTTTCTTACATCCACAGAAGTATGTCTCATTTTACAGAGTACCTTGTGTCGTTATATTCAATTATGAGTGGCAACCCTGAATAGTGGAGATAATGGCTGACGATGATGATGTTGTGTGGTACATTGTTGTTTCGAGTATTCTGTCTGATGCTGTGCAGAATGCTGTGTGCAGCTTTGGTCAATACAATATATTTTGTACTGATGTTGTGATTACTTTGACTATTATGTCTGCTCCATTGCAGTGTGTGCAGCTCCAGGTTCAAAAACATTCCAATTACTTGAGATTGTGCACCAATCAACTGCACCTGGATGTTTACCTGATGGATTGGTACTCTCATTCTTGTTTCTCTTTAAATTTTCTTTCTCTAATTTTCTTTCAGTTGCTTTTTATCTAGTCTTTTAATTAAATATTCATAAGGGAATTCTAGCTTTTCAATTTATTGGCTTGAATGTACATAACACTTACAGGCTGGAATTGTATTTCACTATGCATTGTTATGATTGTGAATTTATGGTTCTCTTGCTGTTGGACCAACCAGGTTATAGCAAATGATGTTGATGTCCAAAGATGCAATCTTCTCATCCATCAAACAAAAAGAATGTGCAGTGCTAATGTGATAGTAACAAATCATGAAGCTCAACACTTCCCTAGTTGTCACTTGAAGGAAAAATCTAAATTAGGAATGACAGAGAGTGGATTAATAGGCGGTCCTCAAACATGTGAAAGACAGGAGCCAAATGACAGAAAATTGCTGTTTGATCGTGTCTTGTGTGATGTTCCATGCAGTGGAGATGGTACTCTTCGCAAGGCTCCTGACATTTGGAGGAAATGGTACATATATATATTTTTTGTAACTGATCCTTCTAATGTTCTCATGCATCAATCTGTTACTATATAAGTATATATAACTGTCACGCCCCGTCCCGAAATGTGGGCTCGGAACGCGACTAATATTTTTTTTTAAACTAATCCAAACACTACAAGTCCATGGGCCTTTATCGATCTCATCAAAGCCCATAGAAAATGTCCCACATGATCATGTGGACAACACGTGTGATTCGACACATCAAGGCTTGAATAAATTTCAACTCCACATTGATTTCCCAACAAGATCAAACCTGGGCGATCCATCATCAGTGCCCTTTGGCGACCCAATACTAGTGGCGATTCTTCGCCCCTGACAGCAAATGTGATGTCTAGGTTGATGCTACACATTCGGTTCTTCCCCGTTTCGACAGTCGAAATCCAAAATACACACCACAATACAATCAGTTATATCTCATATTATAATATTACACAATATATGATTTATACACAAGGTCTTTATGCCACAAGACGCATAATCACCTAATATTTACATGATTTTAATATAAAACTAAACAGACATAAATCCTACTCTCTCGATTAGCACTAGATTCTGACTCCTAAGGACCGCAAAGGGATTCTTCATTTCCCACATCAAATACATGACCTGCATTGTAAGGGATGTGAGCTCTAGCCCAGTGAAGAGATCTCAAATTAATAAATCCCTCCAAATTTTCATAATATCAAATTTACAATGCAGTCTATAAGGAAAACACTTAGAACACAATGGCATACCTTTACCATTTGTTCTTTCCTATCCACGTACACCCCCATGCATACTCACGCATATACCTGTAAACCCACCTAAGTACACACACAAATATAGATGCCACTCACACATGCGTTCATAATATCAATAGCACAATGCATGTTTAACAACATGATAAACAAATAAATCATATTACAACAAAACTTGGAATACACTAGGGTATCCCACTCAACCCCGTTCAGGTATCCCACTCAACCCCAACTGTACAGGTCCAGGGTTCCCACTCAACCCTGTCGAGGAATCCCACTCATCCTCGAATGCATTAAGTCAAGACAAACAGAATGCAGCATCTTGCAAGAGCTCGACCGAACGTACAAGTGTGTGTGTATACATTAACATGTATATTAACTATCAATTATCCATAAACACGGAAATAATATAAAATCACCTGCACAAATTTGTTAGCACATGTATAATCACATTCATGCAAAACTCTATGCATGATCAAACGCCATACCCACCACATGTACCTATACTATGATATGAACCACATGCATGTTCTAATATAACACATATGCACTACTGATCCTAACATGAACCTCATGCATGATCAAATCCACATATATCACCTATTCACATAACCAATATTTGAGTCACATGCATACACTAGTATAACACATACTACATGCATCAATGACTATAGCATGAACCCTATGCATATTCACCTAACACAATGCACAATCAATGAACAATTCACACTAATATCCTATTGAGTCTGTTATACTCTAGAAGTCCAATGGGTCTCATACTGTGTTTTAGACCAGTAGGCCTCAACTTCCCGACACTTTTTCACGCTTACGCTCTACACAGTGAGAACAAAATCACGTCCCTTACATGTAAGCAGTGTCAGGTCTCGCATTTTGGTCTCATTTGGTCCTTGCCATCCATAATTTCCATGGGTCCCATTTTCTTTTTTTATGCTAGGTCAACAGATTCTAACACAAACACATAACACGAGTCAAGTTGAGTCTCCTCACTTTGATTGACAAAGTTACGCGAGTTTCTCGATTTGCGTGGAAGAGAGAGAGAGAGCAGGTCCAACTGTTTCAATTGGATAATTGACAGAGTTAGACACTATATTTATTGACCTAAGTTGACCCGACCGACAACTCGATGGGTCTGACTGACAGAACATAGTTCTATCGGGATAGACTCTTGGAGGAATGAATAAAGAAAAGTCATAAAATTTTAATAACTCTTTTAAAATGTCACCATCTAAAATTAAGATAATAGTTTATCTTTTATTAACACAATCATCAAATACCCAAAGTGGTGGATGATTTTAAGTATACAACACCTTGAGTATACTTGAGGTGAATGAATGTCAAAACATTCCCAACCAAGGGATAGAGAGAGATCGAAAGTCCCTCTTAAAGAAACAATATATTTGATTATAAAAAAAAGACCCACTAAATTAAAACTAAAATAACATTCTTGCATAAAAACCTGTGAGTTAAAAATAGGATACAACTTTATCTTAAAAAAACACCACCTTATTATTTAAAGGTGTTAAAATCTCAACACAAATAATTAAACAACATAATAACTAAATTTTCCATGATTAAGATAGGGTGCTAATTTAAACTCAAAATAAATAACATCTAATGTTATCTAAAATACCCATAAATAAAAGAAATAACTAAAATGATAAGACTTAATCTAATAGATAAAGTATTAATTTCTAAAATATTGGTGGTAACAACATAAAACCCAAATGAATGGAGATTTGAGCATACAACACCCAAGGTGCTAAACTGAGATGGGACGGTGCTGCCCCAAGCAACGCCTCAGAGAAGAAGAAAAACATAGAAGAGAGATAAGAGGAAGAGGAAGAAAAAATAATGAGTTTTAAAATATCCCCAATCTAAATTTTAATCAAAGTTTAATAAAACCAACTAAACGAGATATTTGCATAATCTGATAATTTCATAATAAGTAATATATTTAAACAAAAACCCAAGTGATGGAATGGCCTTTACAACAAAAAAAAAAAACTGAAATATTAAATAAAAAATAAAAACTGAATTTAAATCAAAACTGTAATAACTTAGTATACCAAAGCTAGAATAAATAATTAAACAACCAAATAAAACTCACCTGAAAGAGGTGGCTGCAACGCCTGTGCACACACCGTGAGAGAGAAGAGAAGAAAAGAAAGAAACTTCCTTTTGAAAGAGGAGAGAAAACTGAATGGAAAAGGAGGGGTTAATTTTTTTTTTTTTTCCTGATATTTCTACCAACTCTCTTCACTTTACTCTCTTTTAAAAATGGTGACAGTGAATTTCCACCAACCACCCAACCTATGCTACTCCATAGCTTAATAGCCTTTACCTTATCCTTTTAAAAATAAACTAAACCTTATACTACTGTACTTTACATAAATAAATTAATTTTTTTATTTAGTTTTTAAAAAAATAACACACTTTTAGATGCATTAAAACTTAGTAATTTTAAATACTAAATTTTAAAATTAAAATAACACCTTGTAAAAGTTTTGACTTTATCATCGGGTCAAACAATTTTCACTGACAAAAACGCTAAAATTTCAGGATGTTTGACACTCTTAAACATTTGAAAATTAACTTTTTATAAAATAGGGACACCCTTGACAAATCAAAATCCACACTTTTACAAATCAAAATGTCAGTTGGGAAAATTCTTTAGACTTAGAATTTTAAAACTAAATTTATGAGTGAAATTTGAGAATTTAAATACCTCAAATAATTTATTTTCCAAACACAGATTATTTTAAGGATCGCAGCCGGAAAAAGTTTAGATAATTTCAACTTTCCCACTACACTTTAAACGAGTCGGATCCATTCGGATCGAGTCAAACTTTGACTCTAAACAAAGCACACTTGTTAATCTTTTAGATTAACGGGTCAATAATCACAATTAACACCTAAATTCACATAATTAGACACTAATTTCGGTCGGGATATTACAAATAACATTTATTAACAGGAATGCAGGAATGGGCAATGGGGTTCATCGCCTTCAGATGCAGATAGCAATGCGAGGTACAATTATAAGAACCTTTAGCAGTACAAGTTTCTTTCTATTGAAGAACGAGGCTCCATTTGCTCCAAATTATTCAATTTTTGTTGTCCGTACAGGTTTAGCTTTGCTTAAAGTGGGTGGAAGAATGGTTTATTCAACCTGCTCAATGAATCCAATTGAAAATGAAGCTGTTATTGCTGAGGTAATTTGTTATCTATGAGGAATGGATCTCTGACATAGGATAGATCAAAATAGTGAAAACCCTTAATCTAAATGCTAGATAGTTGCTTTTATAAAAATGTAAAAGTTTGAGGTGAAGTCTAAAAAAACATTCAACCTGTATGGATGAAACATTTCGTTTTAATGGTTTTTAAGGCTTGAGTTGATGATCGTTTAAGACCTTTCAATTTTTTTAGTTCATTATTGACTTTTCACAATATAGTTGGATTATATACTAGTCTTATACTTTTGGGAGTTGGAGCATTGAAATTTGAGCTCCAATGGACTAATTATATAGAATTCACTTAATATTGAAAGATAGTTGGAGAATTGCTCATGTTATTACATTTTAGATATATTTTACGTTATTTCATATATTGAATATTTTTTAGGGAAAGCACTTATGAATCTTACGATTCTATGATGTACGATTTACGATACACGATTTACGATACACGATTTACGATACGATTTCGATTTTCACAACATTGGATTTTAGTGCAAAATCCCTCAAAAGATCAATCAGATCTTGCTAATCCCAGTAATAGGCCTTCCATATTTAAAATTAGCCATCTAAAAGGGTGAAATATGGCTACTTGGGCCACCTAGGGTTTTTTTTAAATATTTTGGACCGAACAATAGGTTTCATGTATGCTCAAATATCAAGTTAGGATTGGATCTAAGCTTCCAACATAAAGAACCAAGGTTTCGGAGTCATACCAAAGCTAGAGTGAGAGAAACTCAGAAATTCTTCATCCATTCAATAATGTTGAGGTGAAAATGGATTCTAACACTTCCTTCGCTAGTGCTCATTGATGTCCTCATCAGTCTTGATATTATTTCACTTAATAATTTCCTATTAAATGAATGTTTTACTTATGATGCTTAGTCTCAAATATTTTTTTATTTTTGTCAAAATAAAACTACTGGATAAATATGTTTACTTATGATATCTTTTAAAGAAATAAAATAAAACTTACGATTATCAATCAATTGGTGAGGATGCATCAAATGGACACCAAATAAGGTTGCACAAATGCTAATTGCTACAATAAGGGGAGGCAACGCTATACGTGGAGATATTATCGTTGAACCTTTTATGTTCTCCCTGGTTTTATGGGGGGTGTGTGTGTCTGTGGGGCAAGATTGTGGGGGGTGTGCGTGTGTGGGGGAAGAAGAAAGAAGGGAAAATAATGAGAGATATATAGGCAAGATTGTGAAATTGAGCAGATTCCTCTTTTTCTTCTCCATATTTGAGTCAGAGAGGTGAGAAGTGAGATTGCAAGAAGCAACACACTTCCCAAGGTGCAAGCAACTTTAGGCTTTGGGATGTAAGGTGAGGGAGATGCGATTGATGTTTCTTTTGCCTCAAAAGTTGCAAGCAATTACATCTAGGGTAGCAAGCAATTGCAGCTAGTGTATCACTGTAGCTGTAATATTTTTAGATCAATGGATACATTTACTCTTTGTTGAATCAGTTCAAATGGGAAACAAATAAAGGGTAAATTTGTCAAACCTGATTTCATGTACTTGAATAAAGGGGTCTTGTAACTCTCAATATTGGGAACTGTAAAAGCTAGATGAGTCTCGTGATCATGTCACCTCCTAAGCAAGAATCTTGTGGGCAGTTTGTGGCTTGGATCACGTTTGGCCTACTATATTTACATATGGGATTTGGGGAGTTAGATGGGTGATCCATGTGTTTATATGTAATCAACCAACTGCTGGCCACCAACAGTTCACAAATTGGCCTAACTTATTTATTCATATTTACTAGTAATGGTTGCGTTCCTTTGATGGACAACTAAAAGTAGCATGTGAGAAGAGTGTTGGAGAAGTTTGGTCCTTCTAACTCATCCTCAAATGTTAATTTAACGACTCCTATGTGGAGTCCACCACGACTTAAGGAGATGGGTTGGTTGAAAAGTTCCTTATAAAAATGACCTTGATTGAATAAATGAAGCCATGTTTTTTAAGTTTCCGAAGATTCAATTTATCCAAAGGTAGAAATTCATGGTGTTAGATAAACGGGCTTTTAAACTCGTTAAATTAGGTATAGCTCCAATTCATAGGGATAGGTAGGTGTGAGAGGGAAAGGAATGTGATTAGGCCCATGGTGGTGGACCCCATTTCATTAGTGTCCCCAAATTACAATTTGAGGATGTGTCCCCAGGTTATTTTTTTTACATGTTTGTTTGTTTTATTTTATTTTCCCTCTTGTTTCTCATATGATAGTTTCCTACATTTGCCTCGTGTCTTTCTTCTTTCCTTCTTTCCTCATAGTATTCTTGCTGTAATTTATCTTTTTGTCTATCATATTTTATTTCGCAGGTTCTTCGAAGATGTGGAGGAGCTGTTGAGCTTCTTGACGCCTCCTGTGAGCTACCCCAGTTGGTTCGTCGCCCAGGTCTTAAGAAATGGAAGGTTAGCTATTAGTATTTTAAGTCTTGGATGGTTCTGGGTGTTCCTTTCCTGTAGTAAAGTAATTGATTTATGTTAATTTTTTAAGCTGTTACAAAATACTTCAAGGTTCATGAGCAAAATGCATTTGGCTCTTTGTTGTAATAACTATTTCATGATGGATCCTGGCAATGATATCAGTGTCCTAATTGTATCAATTGTGTATTTTCTGATGTCTGTAACAGTACTCATAAAAAAATATTTAATTGTCAGATACAAGCTCTAGTCATATTTCCATTTCAAAAAGTTTGTCAAACTGTCAGATGCATGTAGTAGTCTATTTGGATAAATCTTTGATTGATTCCTTGCAGTTTAATCTTTTTGTATTCTTTATTTAAAGGTAAGCATTTGATGTTTTATAACTTGGGCGTCAGATAGGGTAGTTGGTCCATGAATTTTTTTTGTCAAATCCAAATATGAAAACCTACTCCAAATTGATGGGATAAAGGGCTAGATGACGATGATGATGATGTCTTAACTGTAAAATTTCATTTGTTTTCAACATACATGTGGACTTCAACTGTCCATTTTGCCCAATCATTGGCATGTATACATTTATAACAAAAATATACACCAATTTACTTTAATTCAATCCATCTACTTGTTATACAGATTGTGTGTCTGGTTTGATTTTCACATTTGTCCATTGTAGTTCAGCCTATAAGTATTTTAGATGGGTTGATGCTTCACAAAAACACGTCTGTGTTCGAGTCTACATAGGCTGTGAGCTTTCTCTTTTAATACATTTGTCCTTTTAAGGATGGTTCTCCTGAACCTATTTATCTACACTATTCTTCTTCTTCTTCTTTTACTTTTACTTTTCAATTAGTCCTTTCATTTTTCCATGGCACATACATTTTTTTTTGAAGGATGGCACATACAATTCGAGGAACTACTTCACATCTTTTACTTTATAAATTTGTATAGTGGTAATTTTATTTTACATGTCAATGTGGCAGGTCCGTGATAAGGGTATCTGGTTAGCTTCATACAAAGATCTCCCTAAATACAGGCGGGTTGGGATTGTGCCGAGCATGTTTCCTTCTGGTCAAAGCTGGGAGGTGGAAGAAAAATGTCTGATGATGTGCAGAAGGGAATGATTGGATCTGATAATGTAATCAAACCAGGATGTCTTACTAACTTGAATGTGCAGGACCAAAATGGTGGTAATGTAAAACATGAAGGTGATTTGGGAGACGATGAGAACCATGTGACAACAACTGACAGTGTTGAGATGATGACTACAATTGTTGACCCTGCTAACCATACATCTACAAACAACTCAGACGCCGACCACAAAGAGGAATCTTCGGATCTTCCACTAGAGCGTTGCATGAGGTTACTACCTCATGATCAAAACAGTGGAGCTTTTTTTATTGCTGTTCTTCACAAGCTTTCTCCTTTGCCAGGTTAGGTCTATGTCCAGCTGTTTTGTAATGCCATTAAGTACTTATTATTGCGAAGCACTCTTGCAGTATACATTTCATTTTCGTTATTCTGAAAATGATTTTCAAAGTATACTGGGCTAGATTACAGCATTGCTATTGGATGATTTTATAAATTTTTCCTGCAGCTATACCAGAGAATCCACGACCGAACAGACTCTCTACTGGTGGGAGACATGGGTTACCCAATAAATTATCTGATGAATCTAAAGCTGGTCCAGTACATGACTTGGATTTAGATGAAGTTGTTACCAATGCAAATTTGGTGCAAAAAGAAACATCAATGCCTACAGAAGTTTCCTTTGAGGTGGAATGTAATGAAATATCTGTTAAAGACAATGAATTGGAGGAAGTAAAAATTTGTAATGATGGAGAGAGTGGCCTGGAGAGCACAAAGGGTGTCAAAGGCCGGTTACAAATCCAAGGCAAGTGGAGAGGAGTTGATCCTGTAGTATTTTTCAGTGATGATGCCACAATTAATAGCATAAGGAACTTTTATGGTATCAGTGAGTCATTTCCCTTGGATGGACACCTTGTCACAAGAAACAATGATGTCCACCATGTGAAGAGAATTTACTATATATCAAGGTCGGTTCATAACGTACTCAAGCTAAGCTTCGAAGTTGGACAGCAACTTAAGATTACTTCTCTTGGACTTAAGATGTTTGTAAGTGTCCTTTCCTTTTTCCTTGTCATTTATTTTATTTGTTTCAAATGTTAACTGGATGCTTCCATTTTAGCAAGATTTCACTATGTCTGTGGGCCAAGGGTCAGGTGTATGTATGCTGGTTCTTGTTTTGTGCCTTTAAGTCTCTGTACTTTCTCATTACCTTAGTCAATAATAAGGGGTAGTAAATGACCTCCTCAGATATGTTGTCTGAACACTTCTTGTTTGTGGACCAATGTCGGGTGCCCATGATCTTATCTCCATTTGAGATAATTCTCTCTCCTGTAGCATTGCCTTGTTCCTTGGAAATCCATTTTGTACCTTCTTAAAATGTGTATTAGATACGGACTGTAAAGAAAAGTGAAACTGCACGGGGAAAAAAATCTATGAAATCTAAGATAGACGGACCTTTGTAAGAGAATTGTAATTTAGTTTCTTTCTTATACTTGTAACTTGAAATATGTCATGGACAGACAAGTTGCTGCATATGATTTTTGTAGATGGTTTTTCTTTGATATATATATGAAAACACTTTTACATGTGAACAGTATAGCACTCTTATAGTGTTTTTGACTTCTCTGTTACAATCAAGCGATCTTGTTACTGTTCCAAATTCAATGATCGGTTTCTTAGTTTAAAACATTTGCAAATACATAAATATACCAATGTCAGATTGGGTAGAGTTTGAACCATAGGAATTTTCAGTTTGGTCAAAACCAGTCAGATGCCGGTCCAGTCTTCTCCAGTTCTGGCAACATCATGACAAAATAGAAATGTTTTTTTAAATGATCACTTTATTGATAATGGTGCCAAAAAGTGGGAATGGAACAAGCCCAAGAACCCATCTGAACTTATTCTTGTCAAAGATCATTTGAACATCAGATGCTTTGTCATGAAAAGTTCTATTATTTCATTATTCTCAATAGTCCATAAAACAGCAGGGAAGATCATCTGTTATAGCACATTGAAGTTTTGAGGGCCCACCTCTCTAACACCAACATCTAAGAGGAGAAAATGATTGAGGCATACACGTAGACACGTTAAATAGCTTGCGGACAGCAAACCAAATCTTTTGGGAAAAAGAACAGTGTAAAAGGAGATGATTGACACTTCTTTTTTTTTGATGACCCACCGAAGGTGTCCAAGCATCTCACACAACTAGTCCTTTGAGGCATGTGAAAATCTCTCAATCTGCACACACCGGGCAAGTCTTCAGGGGATGGCCCTTCATTGGGGTTGAGCGTGAAGCGAACCCAAGACCTCGCTTTATGAGGCAAGCGCCTTGACAGTCAAGCCAACCCCTTGGGATTGACACTTCTTTTGTTCCTCATGCACAGTAAACATATGTTGGTGAAAGGTAGACTTCTGTTGAGCAAGTTAAAATTACTAATTTAACCGTGTCTCTGTGGGTTAGACCAGACTGCTAATTGCAAATGATCTGATTGGACCTGATCCAATCTGGCTATGAACCACTGATACACATGCACAGACAGACTGAAGCCTCTCCTTCATACCTGTTTCAATATCTTAACTTTTATTCTGACAACTATGATCTGAAAATTATACTTTTAGCAGATTTGGAATGACAAATGAGAACCATACATGCAAATAAATGTTTGACCATGTCCATTATCATAGTCAACAATGTTGATATGACCCAGTCCGGCATATTGCATTTAAAAAATGGGTCAGGTATGGCCACATATTTATTTATTTATTGAAACTATAATGATTTTATTTAAAAGAAAAGGGCTTACAATTATTTTTACAAGCATTACCCCATCATCTTGCCAGTGATGATGATGGTAGTGGTGGTGGTGACGATGATGACCCCAATGCAATCATAAGCAGAGCAACAAAATGACCAGGACTCCATTTCATTAACCCAACAGCCATATAGTAGACCAGTGATTAAAGTTCTCCAATGGTCTCTAATAGCATCAGTGAATCCTCCCAATTTGCCAAGAGCACATACCTCCATATAATTTAGCTCAAAAAAATGCGAATGCATTTTAAAACCTGGTAAAAGTTCTATGTTATTAGTTTGTTGAGTCAGAGGGGGGTTGGCCTGACGGTCAAGAAGCTCTCCTCATCAAGTGAGATCTTGAGTTTAATTCATATTCAAACCCCTCTGGGCTATTCCCCATGGGTTACTCCTCACCGTTTTGGACCTGGTATGTGCGTGTAGGGAGGTGTGCACATGCCCCGAAGGATTTAGTTAGGTAAAGTTCCCTACGGGTGAAACGGCCTGGACGCCTTCGGTCATCAAAAAAAAAATCTCTTTTATTGGTTTGTTGAGTCAGATCTATCCCAATAAGTAATTTGGATCTGGCTTGCTTGGAAGCACTAGAATGCTGGTAGCCTCTTTTTTGGAATCAATTAAATTCAAAGAGTTGTTTCTTAAACTAAGATGAATACACACTTGTATGTGCTGATCGTGTTGTGTTGGACATCCATCCCAAGTGGAAACCTGAAAACTCTATGTAAGATGTGCTTCGCCAATCATGCTGTCCTAGAGTTGTTAAATTTCACCTACTAACATAAAGTGTAAAAAAAATCTTGTAAAAATCTCTATAAAATTGAAAGATGTCATGAAGCATGCTGCAAACTTGATAGAGTAATTCATTTAAGGAGAAATAATTACTTGGGTAATTATTTTAAGTAAAAACTCATAAAATTAATGTAAAAAATTGTTCCAAATAGGATGCCCTTGCTCCTATATCTAAATGTCCTAGATTTTGGAAAAATCATGTCATGTCATTGCTCCATCTGTATCTTGATCTCATTGTAATGGAGTGAGATATGACAACCAAGAAAGGTTGAGTAAAAGTGGCATGAGGACCGAATGAAGAGCAATGTCCATGGCATCACTGCAATGACAGAAGTTCCAGTTATCTGATAGATTGCTCTTGATTCAGTTGACAATAGATGTACTGTCCAATAGATTGCTGCCTTCTTGCTATTGCTATGTACTTTTACTTACCTGTGGCATCATTTTTTTCATTCTGATATTTTTTTCAGGAGCGTCAGACCTCAAAAGAAGGTTCTGGTTCCTCACAATGTGCATTCAGGATATCATCAGAAGGATTGCCATTGTTACTACCTTACATTGGGAAACAGATCTTGTCTGCATCCTTCCCCGACTTCGAGCACCTTTTACGATACAGAACCATCAAATTTGCAGATTTTGTTGATGCGGCCTTTGGTGAGAAGGCATCTAATTTATTGTTGGGCTGTTGTGTTGTTGTACTGAATACAGGTAGGGCTAGAGTACTTGATTCTCTGATATATACTCGAAAATTTTACCACATCTGACATAGGTGCACCTTCTTTTCATTTTCGACTGCAGGAGAACATCCTTCATCAGAGACCGTTGTAGTGGATTCGTCAACTATTGCCATTGGTTGTTGGAAGGGGAGAACCAATTTGTGTGTGATGGTCTCACAGGCAGATTGCCAAGAACTTCTTGAAAGACTTTCTGTGCGTCTGGGGAGTGGAAAAGCCAGTTTGGTGCAGGCAAATGAGCATGGTGGGTCAGATGCCAACACGGTAGATGAGGATGATGACAATATGAAAGATGCCGAATTGACTGAAAATTTTGAAAAGGCCCAAGAAGAAGCCGTCTGCTGAGTGAAATATGTATTGATGAGATGGAGATATTATAGGTGACTTCAAATTTGCTTCTTAATTTTGTTTGTCTAAAATATGTTCTTGATATCTGCATTTTTCTTCATGAGGGTAATATAATTCTTCATTTTTGCCTTTTGGTTGCTAATTTATAATGCTGATCTGATCCTGAAATAAACTCGTAGCGTCCGGCTATATAGCTCATGGCAATGGATTGTTTGTGCAGTCTTTGGTTGCCCTCCTGAAATAGTGATTTTGGAGAATTGGAAGATTAGAATGTTTGGCTGGGGAAAGAATGAACGCAATGTTGATTGGTTTATCAATGGCTTGTCCTTTGCAATCTTGGTAGGTGGTATCTTGGGATTTTTTATGAAAAAGTTTTTTTTTTTATGATCGAAGGTGTTTAGATGTCTCATCCAACTATTCCTTCGGGATGTATGCACACCTCCTTGCACACACACGTTGGGTCCTTCGATGGAGAATAAAACTCATGGGAAGTGGTCCTTCATTGGGACTTCCAAGGTTTGAACCCAAGACCTCCCTCTAGAGGTCTTGCTTCCAAACTAGTTGGGATAACCCTTTGGGGTTTATGAAAAAGTAACTATGGGCCCATCATCTTATGCCTTGGTGGAGATTGTACGGTGCTCACCGTTTGTGTATTTTCAAAATTAAATATATATATATTAAGATTTGTCCGGGTTTTCAGATTGGCATTTGGTCTCAATAAACTAATTAGATATATCGGTTCAGTATGGAGTTCTGGACTTTTTATTGAATGAAGGACGTTTTGAGTTGGATCAATTCAATGAGTTTAGTGGATTGTCACCCAACTTAAAATGAACCAAGGGATAATCTAATCAAATATCAGTTAAATTTAATTGATATTTCAAATCTGGTGGACATAATCCAATTTGCTTAGTAACAAGAATGTGGACGCATGAAATGTACATGAATAGAGTCTCATTTTCATTTAATTATTCCTATCTTGTTGGGCAAGTAGATGCAGTTGGTTCTCTAAGTAAACTATAATTATGGGTAGGCATGTTCTCTAAAGAGCTATATGTATGTGGGGGGTACTTGTGGCATGGGAGATCCAAGTATTAATCTTATCGTCAACCCTAAGGGGTTAGCTTGACAATTAAGAAGTCAGTCTCATAAAATAGGGTCTTGAGTTTGATTCATACTCAACTCTTATAGTTACTCCTTAAAGAATTTGGCATGTGTGTTGGAAGGTATAGAGATACTTCAAAGGATTAATCAGATGAGACGTCTGGACACCTTTGGTCTATATCTTTTTATTAATTGAAATAAAAGCTTCACTGATATTAAACTCATCCATATCAAAAATTATATTTAACACGTGACAGACTCAATTCGAACAATAGATATTATTCAGAAATGAAATATAGATGAATTAATCCATTTACAAAATCTTTGCACAAAATCCCATAGAAGTTTTACGACCACTGATGAAAACCTAATCTATTACTTGAGAAGATCATTTCACAAATTTAATGGAAAAAAAGAAGTCATATATAGTGCCAGTTATGCACTATCGAATAAAAAGAGGAAAAAATCTCTATTCCCTTTGTGAATGTCAATGTGAAAAAGGAGAAGTTGAATTTCTAACACTTGTATCTTTATGGAGAGGTGTAGGTCAAACAAATACACCTCTATGTAAGCATGAAAGTGGAGCCGCTTTTTACGAGACTCAGTGGTCTTTTGAAGATACTTTTTTATAATGGAGAAATTCATGACCTCTTTTTTCTTAGTACGAGAGCATTGGGTAAAATTTCAGATGCACACAATTCCTCACAAGTCATGAGCATCGAGTGACTATGAGAGTTGAACCTGAAACCTCTGATTCCTGATCCAAAATAATTGTCAATTGAGCTAACCCGTGCAAAATATCTTCTGAAAATACAAGATCAAAATAACGTACATGGCTATAAACAATATAGGCTTTATGAATACCAATTAATCTAAGGTTAGTTGTGTGTTTAGTTTGTCTACTTTATCATATGTGATACTTAGTTCAAGACTATGGTCACCGTATATTTCTACAAATCCCGATGTACTTGAACTTCAATGGAACTTAAAACTTCTGATTCCTGATCCAAAATAACTGTCAGAAGAAACCATCCCTAGGGAATTGTTTGTCAATTTCTTTAAAGAAATCAGCTGTAGAGAGCTAACATTAATCAAAACATCTATTTCAATTGAAAATTAATAAACATCGTTGTGCCGAGCAAAGAAAATCTCTTTCTTTTCTTTGTTAAATTTTTTGATTCATTGAAAGAAAAGAGAAAAGTCTTTTTTTCTTTTATGCTTTTGGCAAAAAGCCCTTATTCGATGAAAGAATCGAGAAAAATCTCATTTTCTACGCTCTTCAAAAAGCCGTAAGGTAACCTCACTAGAATTTTCTTCTGGGATGATTTCACACAAGCGGGAGTGCAGCGGGCCACAAAAGCATTGAACATTCCTTGCAGAGTTGCAAAAACTGATGCAATGTGAACAACTTTAGAAACACAACAAGATACGCAAATTCGTTGATAAAATATTTCACTGTCTCTATGCCACTCTCCTCTCAAATCTGATCACACAGCTACTCTAAAACAATCAAAATATACAAGCAATAGAAGCATTATATAAAATATGGTAGTAATCCTGCAGAACCAAATCACAAGTGGAAAGAGTAAACAGGGTCAAGACCTACAGCACATCCTGTTCTTCTCGGGGATAATTTGTGCCGGGCCAGGGACAACGATCTTTTTCCCTGAAAGTGATGGTGCATTCCCATTGCTTTGATCCTCACCTGCAACCAGGTTCTTCTTGTTCACTATATTGAAAATCTCAGTCAAAACAGTCAAGAAGGCACTCTCAACATTAGTTGCTTCCAATGCTGATGTTTCCAAAAAGAACAGGCCTTCCTTCTGGGCAAATTCTTTTGCATCCTCTGTGGGCACAGCTCTTTGGCTTTCAAGGTCGGTTTTATTCCCAATAAGTATTATGACAATGTTTTTGTCAGCATGGCCACGCAATTCTTCTAGCCATCGAGGAATGTGATCGAAGGTCTGACGTTTAGTGATGTCGTACACCAACATGGCCCCAACAGCACCTCGGTAGTATGCGCTTGTAACGGCTCTGTATCTGCTAGTTGCAATAATCAGAAGGAAGAAATTAAAAGCCCTGAGCTAGTGTACAAGAACTAAAAAAATGAGATCCTAACAAAATAACCTGTCATGTTACTTCTAAAATAGAACACGTCAAATGCATGGCGAGACTCTACAGAAAAGTAAAATAATGAAATACAGAAATTAATGCGATCGTATATCTGCTTATGAAATATTGAAAACCAGTAAGGTTTCAGTATAGGAAAAAATGAAAACTCAGTGTGGTGGGATCCATAACCTTGTCAAGATTAGATAGACTAAAGACCGACCTTCTAAGGGTCAAACTAAAGGGTTTTGATAAAGGGTGAAATTGTCTGGATGAGAACTTAGGAAGTTCTCAGAGAGAATACCGACCCAATCTGTTTGGAAAATCCATTCTAGAACTGTGGCATTCTGGACAACTTCTGTTCTCCCGAGAGAGAACTCTTATTCTCCACCCAACTGTGGAGAAGTGCATCTTCTCCACTCACCACCTCCATTCTTCTATTACCAACTGATGCCTCCTTCCAGAAGTTGCCTCCATCATCACTGGAGGTTCTCAACTTCTCCACATAAAAAGCATCCAAACAGGGTGACATAGAAGGACGGACAACGTAAAAAGAGCAGTTCTCAGACTTGAGGAGAACTGCTAATTTTAAGCTCTCATCCAAACACAGCCTATTAAATACAAAGAATGTGGGTGAAGTAGATTGTGAATCAAGAGAAAACAAATGGGTCACTTACACACATGAATCAAAATTAGAGCAAAGATGAATAAAAGAGATGAGAAACAACGACAGAAATATGAGTTTTTCATTGAAATTTTATTTAACAAAAGATTGGGTACAAGAAGAATGGCCACGAAAAGGGCATTATGGTTACATTTCTATAAGAACAAAGATTTAATATACAATTATGTAAATTACCAAGAAGCCAAAACCAGATATCATATGATAAAACTTTGAGGGTACACCAATAACTACTACTACTATTATCTAAATTGAGTATCATGGCAACACCTAACATAAGAATCTAATCATTTGGAGAACTAAATTTAATTGGCAGTAGATCTACTACAGAAGCAATTTTCCCACTAAATTAAATCATGGAGAACTTACGAGAGAAGAAAGGAATTTATATATTATTCTTTGAATGATGAGGTTTATAAATTTAGACAAGGCTTAGAACAGGGTGCTGGTAAAACTAATTTCGTCCACATTAAAGAGGAGAAAAAGTCACTTCAGTATATTTTGAGATTATACAAGAGTAGAGAGACAACAAACTCTTGGTCAAAGTTGGGATGCACCAAGGGTACGGTTTGAACTCCTTTTTATTGACTTATGTTCAACTTGGGTGCAGTAATCAAAGATGAGGCTCTTCAGTTTATGCAGATGATTTGGTGCTAACAAGTGAACAAGAAATCCAGCACATGACAAGCAAGAGAACCTTCAAGAGAAGTTTTGACCAAATTGTCCCAGACTTAATCGAATGAAGACAAATTGTTTTGAGTTCAAGTTTGGTAGTTTTGAGAATCAGGAATTATCTTTTTCCTTTATTGGAAAAATGAGATCACAAGCTTTCATGAAAGAAACAATCAATGATAAATATATCGTTCAAAAAAATTAATGATAAATATCTAATCCTTTTTGTGCTGGATAAGGAGTCATTTCAAATATAGTAAGAGATCCATGAGAGAAAGGGCTTAACAATAATTGAAGTCCCATGTCCCCATGGTGATTGAGGAGAATCCAAAAAAATGTAGCAGAATTCAGGGAAATGTGGCTGCTAAGATACCATGGTGAATTGGAGATCCTTTTACATTCTCAATGAAATCAAACCATAATGAAGTGCTCACCTCCTTGCACCATGTTTCCAGGGAAATTGATCATGCGGCAGATAAGCTAGCAATAGGCTGTATCGCTAGGGGCTATTTTTTCTTTTTCTACAGAATAACACCGCAGCCTTCACAATCTTTTATATTCTATTATTTGTCCAGCTACTTGGTGTTCCATCTTTGTCTGCAAGTCTTTATCCTTAATGAAATTCTACTCTCATCTCTTTCCAACAAAAAAGGAAAGGGGAGGATTACTTTTAGCTTTTTCCAGCCATTTTTCTTTTTTATAATGTTACAATATTATTGAGGTTTTTCTGGATCAGTAGAAAGGACAGAATTATAAATCAGTACGAAAAAAGAGGTGGCTCTCAGAAAACAGGAAATCAGGTATCACACTTTAGATGTTTTTGGCATACAAGACAGGAAACATGACTTGTATGACGAATCAAAATGTGGCAACTTCCAATTCTCAAGAACTAGGACTAGTACGGACGAAAGAGAAGGATAGGAAAAAAGTCATCACAAGTCACATGTGTCATTGTAGATGATTGTGCACACAGACCTAATAGAGATGAGTGATAATGATGATGTCTGTTGCCATTGCCAATTTGACTCTCACAGCGTTCTGTTAATCAAATTAGAAAATTGACAAAAGAAAAAAAACATAGGCCATGCACTCCTCCAAATATACAACAGATTTCTGGCATTTAATATTTAAGTAATAAAGTCAAAATATATTAAACAAAATAGCTGATTACTATGGCTATGAGAGGTAGAACCTTGATTCACATGACACACACACCAATTCAGTGCATGCATGACATCTAGGTGAGGCATATACCCAATTATATGACTTAGGCCAAAAATCAGGTGAGCCACTGTTAATGTACAGATAGCCTCAACACTTGAACTCAAAATTTTATTAATTGAGTCAACTCAATAACTTACAAGTTCTTGGTCAAGCTGTTAAAATGAAAATCAGAACAAGAATGTAAAAAAAAAAATCAATACAACCAATTGAGTCTTGGCCAATTCATAGTTGTTTTGCACCATTTTTTTAAGAATCACTGAATATGAACAAAAATTGAGTCAACTCGGCCAAGTATATTGTTCTCTAGTTGTCAAACAGTGCAATCATCAGCAAATATTCCATGACCATCCATTTTTCTTTTTAAAATGAACAGTTAACCTGATAAAGGACCACCTGATTTTAGGGCCATGATTTGACATGTTAGCGTATATGAGCTGAAGTTCCATACACATTTCTCCTCAGATACATGTTGTTGCTAATGAGGTCTTATGTAGAATTTCTCGTTATTTAATAGACAGATAAAGCAATGCAGATTCCACGTATGATCCCATGTTTTAATATATCTGTGCAAGGAGATTCTTGGATAATATTGGGTGCATGGCTTAGAACACTGTCAGATAATTTGCCTGGAAAACAATGAGTAACTCTAGATTTTTTTTTTTTTAAACTTTTTTGATAGGAAGAGTAAATCTATATTCATAGGTGATTAGAAGGATGCCACTGTTTTAGGGACATGCAAAGTCCAAAATTTCCCATGTTTCAACTTCTTACTGGAGAATGATAAACAGGTGATTTACAAGTTTAATATGCAACAAGTTTGGAGGGCCATATAAACAAAACAACCATTTGAGTAAAAAATAAGCAATCTCGTGTAAGCACCCAAGTGGATCACTAAATTGATTAGACACCAATAATTGCAAATTCTGTGAATTTAACACAGATTGAGTAACATTCAGTGTTAGATAGAACATGAATTGCAAATGCCCTAAACAATACTCTAGATCCGAGTGACATTTACTTTGCATTGTGATCACAATCTTATAATGGGTTGAAAATAACATCGACCCAACCATGGATATCATTCTAAAATACAAGATCCAATGGTCTGCATTTGGCTGGAAGGATCTCCGGTAATGCATACCTTTTTTTGAATGATCCTGGTAATGCATACTTCCTCACTTCACTGAGATGCAATAGCATAACAATGAAAAACATGAATAACAATCCATTGGGATCTTTAAAATGTGATCTCATTTACCATATTTTATAGGACCCACCCAGCGCCATGGGGATATACTAATTGAAAAGATACATGCTTGGATACAAGGCCTACTTAAAATCACTTCCCATATCACTGGCGGTAGAGTCCTAAATATAAAAAAGATTTACCCAAGCCAGTTTCATACAACAATAGGTGTTGGTGTTTGCTCCCAAAAGAAGGGGTTAAATCAAATCCAGTAAAGATCTAATTCGCGGTAAGGTGTAATTGCAAGCCCCACAAATAGCGCTCAACTGAATCTGACATAAAAATATCTCAAGCGGATCACTTTCCTCGCCTTAGATCACGTACCTAGCAGCGAGTAATGAATCTGTCCTAATTGAGCTTCATTTTCTTACACATACTACCACAGATGTCACATTTTTCAGCACTCGGTCAAAAATCGAGAAGTTACATAATGAAAAGAAAGCCCTAGCTGCAGAATCGAATTAAAGTAAACAAACAAAGGGACGATGAGTGATGAGAGGAAGTGGGAGGAGACGCATCGAATGCAGCTCAAACAGATCTGATTGATTTCCCAAAGTTCCACAAATGTATAGTATGAAATGCTCTACAGAGAGGAAGAAAAAGGCAGAAAAGCAGTAGATCTTATCCATTCGTTCGATGATCATACCTCTCTTGTCCAGCTGTGTCCCAGATCTGGGCCTTGACGCTCTTATGTTGGATGACGAGGGTTCGAGTTTGGAACTCGACGCCGATGGTGGCCTTAGAATCAATGGAGAACTCGTTGCGAGCAAAGCGAGAGAGTATCTGAGATTTGCCGACGGCGGAGTCTCCGATTAGTACGACCTTGAAGACGTAGTCGATCTTCTGGTTTGCGTCTCCGTAGCCTCCGCCGGCCGCCATTGCAGTTGATCTAGAGCACTTGAACTGCAAAAATCAATCAATCTAATAGAACCAGATCTCAGCCTGTTCTGAGATCTGATTGATAGATGAGTGGCAACTAGCGAAGTGTTTTTGAAAGGTATTTCTGCTTTCCGAGAGGGAAAACTAATATATCTACTCGGAAAGGGGTTAATTCGCAAATGACTGCACACTTTCTCTTTAATTGCCAAACTTTCCCTAAAGGTTACAAAAATTACAAAATAAATTTTCATCTTTTTCTTTTTACATGGTATCCATAATTTATGTTTGAGGTGAGACTAATTCCACGAAATGTATAAATCTTTCAAAATATACACACTGATTTAGTCGATAAAGAGTAACCCTATGAAGAGTGACTCGAAGGGACTTTAAAATAAAATAGCCTTCTTATTCACTATCGTTCAACTTATTTAGGACCAAGATCCATTTAACGCAATAAATAAATAAAAAATTTGATATTTTATCTTTAATAATCAATTCAATAGGGCTTCATTTGTAATTTCAACAATGATGACAAAAATTTATTTGTTAAGTGTTAGTTTTTCTTTTTTTTTTTTTTTTTTTCATTTGCACTCTAATTTAGAAAGAGTACATATTTGTGATGTCAATGAATATGAAAGGATGAAATTGACAATAAATGACTTAATTTTTTATAGTAAGTTCGAACCTATTATTTTTTTATTTTGAAATTAGATTCAATTCAATAGCTCCAATATATTCTAATCTAATGACATTGAGTATTAAAAAATAGAATATTACCAATTCAACTAACTCAATTATAATAAGTGTTCAATATCCCAATTTCTGAAAAATTGATTCGAGTTGATTGGTGTTGGTGCATTGATCAAATTTTAAAGTTTTATTTGTTTTGTGGGATTATGATATAAACTATAGGAAAATTTTATATCAGCCATTGTCATAAATTTTAATTTAATTGTTGTTATATTGTTTTATTATTAATCAATTTTCTTTTTAAAAGTAGATTTTTTATAATTAAGGTGTTTATATGTAGCATAATAAGTTTAGACTTTTTGTGAAAAGAATAGTTGTTAGAATCTTATTTCTTTGTATAAAACATGACCGACGAAATTATTTGGGCTGTGTAAAAAGTAAGACACAATTTGTAATTTAGAAAGATAGGATTGAATCTTAAATTAAAAGAAAGAAAGGGGTGTGTCCATAAATAAGGCATAGAAGCACGAGAAGTGGCGACAGGAGGCAGTTGTCTTCCTCGCTCACGGCTAGATTTTTGGTTTTTTAGATTATTGCACGACCATAGCAAACAACTGCTTTTCTGTCTTAAGACTTTCACTTAAAATAACCTGCCATCACGAAGATATGGATTAGATTCCAACCGTCCATTTATTTTCAGATCAAACGTGGAAGCTGCTTGATGGATGGCTTGGATTTTATTGACTTTGGTCAGGTAGAAACTTGGATTGTAACTTTCATAAAAGATTTTTATAATTGAATAGAAAATGTTTTCAATATTTTTTATTCAAATAGTCTTTTATGTATCCGGAAGTCGAGTCATGTCGTCACAAGTAGTATAAGAGTACAGTTCAACACATGGACATGAGCTCTCTACTTGTGCGACTTTCCCTACCTATGTATGTGAATCCTCCGTCAGTGTGACATGACAGAGTCGGGGACGACTCTGATCTTAAGAGGAATAGATTGTAACACCCAGCGTCCAGCGCTGCTTGGTAGAGAGAGATTATAAGAGGGGACAACCCCTCTCTATCATGAGGACTTTTGGGTCTGGTCAGGTGGGTCGGACTTAAAACAAAATCATGCAGGCCCAAGTAGGGTCAAAAGCTGACAATATCGTGATGGAGGTTGGGTCGGATCAAGTCGGATTGAGGCGGGTCGCGTCGTCACATATTTTTTAGGAATGGTGGGTTAAATATGGCCTTTCAATGGTTAGCATGGAAGAAAAATCCAAAAAAATATTAAAATAATATAAATATATTGCTATAGCAAAACAATATAAACAAAAAAAATTATTAACATTATATTAATCGGTTAATCTTACCATATTGAATATGAATTTGTAGAGGATTTTAAAATCAAAACTCAAAACTAAACTCTAGTTTTAACTATCAAATCTAGATTCACCAACATCCATGTGAGATGGTTATTAGTTTCAATAATTTTGATCACATGGTTAACAATCACTTTGAATTTCCATATCTAAGTTCTAAGATACTTCACGTTTATATGTTTAATACGATGAGACTCATTGGTCCATTAAATATTGCATGTCAGAACTATGATTTTGCTATCATAAGCTAATGCTATCATTGTAGGCTTGTAGCGAATTGAAATTGCACTTCTACCTCTTGTCATTATACTTTCTAATATGCTCATTAGCATATATAGATATGCAATACATTTAAATACTTTTAAAGAGATATTTAATTTACTATTGCTCTTAGCTTTTTATATTTGAGTTTAATCTATAAATTTGTCGGTATAGAGTTGTATGTACCAATAAATCTTATCTCGCACGTAATAACTTAATTGACAGACACTTTGGCTATGGAAGTAGATGTCTCAATTTTGATTTCTTTAGTCAATTAATGCGCGTCACTTGCAAGAAACTACGTAGATCTAAAGCTTTACTTAGTATCCTCTTATTGAAAAAGAAGTAAAAGTGATTTTCTATCATTAAAAAATAATACCAACAAATCTTATAAAATCTTATAAATGACGGTAATGTTTCCATACTAGAATAAAAATTTTAAAAGAAAATATTCAATCTTATAAATTTTCCCATTAACATCTCTTTTAGAGACTTCAACCTCTCCACACTTTCCATACTAGTTAGCATTTAGCCCTATTTACCTTTTATCTCTTTTCTCACCGAACTTCTCTCCTTCAACAACTTTATTTTCATTGCTCTGTATAATCTTTTTTCAACCATCAAAAACCAAACAAAAACCCCATCTCTTTAATCTCCTCTAATTATTGGAATTTTAACATCGAAGACAATACCCATGACACTAAAATTCCCGATTCGTACCCCTACTTTTATTTTACTATATATATAATTTTAATAGATCATTTGATAAATGCTTCTTAGGCTTAATATTGAAGGAGTTTTTTCTCCATTTTGTATTCTTTCTCTTTTTTTATTAAAAAAAAAAATCTTCACCGATCAAAAAAAAAATATTAATATTGAAGTAATATCCTCATTCGACTGACTTGTCCACCAAGTCTTTTCATCCCTGTATATTTCTTACTTGTCAAGATCCCCTAATCACGGAATTAGAGAATGATTCATTTCCTTATTTGGATATATTCTTCATTATTTCTTCTATAGAAGTCCGAAACCCGTGGGCCAAGTACCGAACCCATCTTGGGTCGATCCATCTTGAAAGGGTTCCGTCCTCTGCCACTTTTTCTGGAAAACTCTAACCGCCACTGATCCTCGAGAACCTTCTCTTCCTCCTACATTAGTCTAGAAACTTCTACTCTCCTCTTCTTTCGTCACGGATCTCTCTATATAAATCGCTGTTGCATTCTCCCCTGTCGTTGCGACGTCAAGCTGAGAATCCGACTACAAAATTTTCCTTCTAATGGCAGCCATGATTGCTTCCAGAAAGGCTTTCTCTTCAAGCTTCCTGCAAAAGCTCCTCTCTCCTGTCAGACCAATCGCTTTGACATCATCGTCCACCATCCGATCATTCAACACAAACGCCCAAATGCACGAACAAGGTGAGGACGATCGCAACATCGATGTCGACCGCCACTCTGACCGGTCCATCTCTCGTCGCGGCGGTAACGATCCCTCTGTCTTCTCAAGTAAGCTGTCTTTCAGTTAGATCCATGCTTTGATTTGGTTCTATTTGGTTTTAGAACTTGCTTGTTTGTTTTAATTACTACTAATTCATATTATTTGTTTTCATTGAAATTTTTCATTTTCAGATTCGGTTATTTGCTTTCATAAGTTTGTATTTGCAATTTTAAAAACAAATTTAAAAGATATTTTTAAAAAAAATTATGCATTTTTATTTCAAGTCAGACATGAATCAGTAATTCAGTACCCGAACTGATTTATGAGATCAATTTACATAGATGTGGTAGATCCACTCTATCCATCTCGGAGGCTGAGTCAGGTGCTGAATCTGATGGATCGGATGATGGAGACTCCATTAACGGCCATGTCTAGAGGGATGGGAGGAGGTCCGAGAAGGGGATTCGACGTGAGAGAAGACGACGGAGCTCTGTACTTGAGAGTGGACATGCCTGGGCTCGGAAAAGAGGACGTGAAGGTCTCCGTAGAGCAGGATAGTCTGATAATAAGGGGAGAAGGTGAGAACGACTGGGAGGTGGAAGAAGAGGAAGGGCGGAGGAAGGGCGGAGGAAGAGGAGGTACACCAGCAGGATTGATCTGCCGCAAGAGCTGTACAAGTTGGATCAGATTAAGGCGGTAATGAAGAACGGGGTGCTTAAGATTTTGGTGCCGAAGGTCCAGGAAATGGAGAAGAAAGACGCCATCCATGTCCAGATCGACGGTTGAAATGCGTTTGGGCTAGGGTTTTAGGTTAGGCTTTCTCTTTCCCAAGGGTTTTAGACTTTTAGCTTTAGAAATAGCCTTCTAGTTCTAGCAGCACGAGTGAGTCACCGAGTCAGTCTACCGCTGAGGCATGTAGAATTCGCGTCACATGTTTTATTTCAAATGAAAAATGTTTTAACAATATGTAAATTGAGTTTTATAAAATCAATTTCAGTCGATAATTTGTTTTTGGTTGAAATTTATGAATGGGTCATATCATTTATTCAATGAGTTCAGTTGAAATTTGAAGTTTATTAAAATTATAGTTGAAATTTGATGCGTTAATGTTGTGGATATTTAAACATGGGATGGAAAGTTTTTGGTGAGAATCCCAAATTTTGTTGAGGTTGTATAGTTTTTGAAATGAAAATTGATGCAAGCTGAGTTACAATTTGATAATTTAAATTTAGAATTTTAGGTCGAATCACAAATTTCATTGAAGAAATTCAGAGTTCTCGATTCAAGTACAGTGTCAACATAGTACACATTTAATTAAAATAAATGGTGAAATGTATTAAGAAGATTTTAAATACGATTAAGAATATTCAATTAATTTAATTAAATTTAACACAACATAATAAGCACAAATTAAAACTGAAAGACATCATGGAGAAAAAGAAAACTCCTGCTTTTCCTTAATTTTTCAAAATATTCAAAAGTCTTCAAATTACATAATTTGGCCATAGGCCTTAATTAAAATTTTAAAAAGAAATAAAATAAAAATCGAAAGAGAAAATGAAAGCTCCTGCTTTTTCTATTCAATCTTCTTCACTTCCTTTTTCTAATGAGAATCTCGAATTTATCTCAGCCTTTTATCATCCATGCTGGCATTTGTAGCATCTTGATTTTTGCCCGATTTCTTTATTTATTTCTTTTATCCTCAGCCAATTCCACTTTCTTTCCTTATCTTCGATGGCGGCTTTCCTATATTTCTTTTAATTGTTTCTTCTTTTTTCTACTCCTTTTTTGTTTTTTATTTCATTCCACCGTTGGCATCTAATGTGGGCCCAAATGACCAGTGACGTGTAATTGAATGTAGGCCTCAAAGGTGGAGCCCTCTCTCTCCACCGTCGATCCAATGACAAATTTGGAGAGCGATTTCATCAATTGGGCCCAGTTGGGTCAGCTCGCCTCTGTTCGAGCTCAAGTTGGGCTCAGATGCTTGCATAAAAAATTCTTATTATCATTTATTTAAAAGATAAAAATGTAATAATTTAATTTATATTGTAGGCACTATTTGACCACTTGTTCTTTGTAAATATGGTATCATATGCACAAATAAAATTTCAAAATTTGAATTTGAATTAAAATTTATTTTTGTATTTGGGTCTCCTATTTCTGAGAATGCCATCGATTTCGTTTTTATTTTTCGAGAAGAATGGAAAAGGAGAATTATGTTCCTCAAGCCCAAATGAACTAAAGCCCTTGGGTCCATTTAAAGACTAGCCCATGCTATTGTTTAAGGATTGACATGAAAGCCCATTAACTCATATTATTAATTTGTGGTTTGCACTGTTTTTTGAGTCATGTCCAAAATTACAAGTGTTTCCCAGATATATTTTCATATGAATTCTATTTTTCGGATTGAAGACTCAATTTTGTTTTTGAACTCAGATGTGGGCAGATGTAAGCACCGAGCGCTTCAGATGATTATTGACTCGTATAGTCGTATGCTGATCGGTGCAGCAATGGGCTCAGAGTATCTCATTTATGGACTCAAATGTGGGCCATCTGTGGCCCATTTATTGATTCCATTGTGACTCATGATCAGCCCAATGGGCTGAGAATAGCTCATTTATTGACTCAAATGTAGGCTGCTAAGGCCCATTTACTCATTCAAATTTTACTCATGGGCAGCTTGGTGGGCTGAGAGTAGAACAGCTCATTTATTGTCTCAACTATGAGTGGAACTGGCCCATTTACTGAGTCAAATGAGACTCATGATCAGCCCGATGGGCTCAAGTAGCTCAATTATCGACCCAAATGTAGGGATCCATGATCACTTCTTGACCCAAGTGGAGATGGTCAACCCATTTAGCACCGAGATATTCCTCTCGATACACATAGTATCGGCTAAAAGATAAAATAATTTGGCCGATTTTTTTCTTTAAAGAAAAGAATATCGGTTGTAGGTCCGATCGATATCTCGGCTGATATTTGAAATATCGGCAGATAATTTTTATTATTTTTATTTTTTCAAAAAAAAAGCTACTGAGATTTTGAAAAAAAAAATTGAAAAGAGAGAATAAATCTCGGCCGATATGAAAATTTTCGACCACTGCCATTTAGTAAGCAATCAACCCACTCTCTTTACTCCTGGTAATCTTCTATTTACGAAATATGAATGGTGACTTATATTTATAACTCTTTTAAGAAGGTTACGGTCATAGTTTTTTAAATACTTTAAAAAAATTATTCCGTCAGTTTTCAGAAAATTATTTTAGATAGTTTTTCGTCAGTTTCAGAAAATACAACTTCAACAATTCAAACAGTATTTTTACATTTTCAAAATTTTTTACAAAAATTTATGTATTACCTTAGTAAGAAGACATGCACTGAATTCATTTGAGTAAAGGAGTTGTAAGATAATCTGAAAAGATTAGTTTTATATTTGTTAGTCTTCGTGATTATTTATGTAACATAAATCAATGACGAAACCATTTTTCACTACAAGATTTTCTTTTCTTTTCTTTTCTTTTTAAAGGAAAATGAACTATAATTTTTTTTTTTTTTTTGAATTTGTGTGTGGGTAACTGTGGGATATTGCACTTCCTAAGACGAGAAGCAACCAGTTGAACCAGGGGTCGAAATATCAGTCGATACATATCGTATCGGCCGATATGTATTAGTTTTCAATGTCGAATGATATCGGTTGATACGATATATATCGACCAGTCAAAAAGGTTATCGGTCGATATGATCGATATTCGATTTAGAATATTGGTCATCATATCTGGTCACCATATCGGCTGATATGCATAAAAATCAGTATTTAATTTTTTTTAAAAAAAAAAAAATCGATATGGTTTTTTGACGATTTTTCACGGTTTTTTACAGTTTTCCATGGTTTTGAATATCGGAGGAGAGAGAAATGCAAATATCAGATGAGAGAGAAATTTATCAGTCGATATTTGCATATCGGCCAAAATTGGCTGGACCATTTTTTTAATCCCTGAATTGAACTACACCCATGTGGATAACTATAATTTTTTTTTTTAGAAAGACATTTTTATCATTTAAATTAAAAAATTATAAATAAAAAATTTATCTCATTAATTTTCTATCTAAATATATCTTGTCCATGCGTTTTACTTGTAAAGGATTTTATTTGACTAATGCTTCAGTCTTTAGAATATATGTATATTTTTTTACACACAAATGTCGAATAAAGTAATTCCATGAGGGTGGCCCAAAAAAATTTTAAGTATAGATCAAACGAACTCTGTTTATGAAGAGAGCTTTTGATTGTCAAACCAATCTTACCTCTCTAAATTATATCTTTTTCAAATGAGGAAATTCAGCCAACGAGTTATATCTTTTTCAAATTAAGAATTCATTTAATCTGCAGTTGAAAAAACACTTACGTGGCAAATTCTCGCTTCTTTAATAGTCTAGTCATTTTTGTGCTTTGCAGTTTTCATTTTAACGTTGACAGACATTAGACAGAGATATTTATTGACGTGTCAAATCTCAATCAATCAACACTACCTCTCTAAGTTAATTTCTTTCAGAAATTCAGCCGATCACACCTTACGGTAAGTGGTGTGGGATCACCTTAGGGCAAGTGGTGTGGGATGACTATATATGCTGGATATGTCACTAAATATTGTCAGTCATATAATTAAATAGTATTTTTTTTGATGACATGGCTGGCTATAATTTTTAGCCAGTCTCGTCATACGGTATAGTGTTAAATAGAATGGATATTTTTTAATATTTTATTATTTTTTTTATGTACATTTTTTTAACAAATTTAAAAATAAATAAATATAAAGACATTACATATTTTTTCACAAATAATTAAATAAATTAACAAAACATACATATTTTGTCACAAGTAATTAAATAAATTAAAAAACATACATATTTTCTCACAAGAAATTAAATAAATTAAAAAGACATACATATTTGTGATGCTGGAAATAAATAAATTAAAAAGATATTACATATTCTAGTATAAATAAAAATACATTACATATAATCGCCACTTTGAGTTAATTTATTTATAATTGCATTTTGTTGTGTAATGATCCACGTTTTTTCTATTTTTGTTGCCGCCTTTGATGGATCTCAATTCATTATATATCTTTTAAATTCTATATCAGCCATCCTTTCTTTTGTTTTTATCTCCAACTGTTTAGTCTGTTCTTTCTCCAATTTTTTTGTATAGAATAATTTTAATTTTTTATTTCTCATATATTTTGTTTACAAATGTAAAGGAAGAAAAATCAAAAGATAAAGAGTTATTTTTTATTTTTTGTATAAAAAATAAAATAATAAAGTAAATAAAAAATAATTATTTACTCTAATATACAAATTATACCGAAAAACAAAAAAAAAATCCAAAATAATCAAATAAATAAATAAAAAGAGAAAATAAAAAATTCAAAAACTATATACAAGTTATATATACAGCTGTGTATATATATATAAAAGGAGAGAAAGAAAAGTAGGAGAGAGGATGTTAAATGGTTGACTATTTTGTGTTACGTGAGGCCAATCATTTAACAAACTTTGATATGTGCTCCACTGATTGCCAACACTACACGGTAAATACATTGTGAGCATATGTTTGACTAGCTGACCAAACATTTCTCATATCTGATGCTCTAAGTTATATCTTTTTCAAATTAAGAATTCATTTAATCGACGGTTGAAAAAATACTTATGTGGCAAATTCTCACTTCTCTAATAGTCTAATCATTTTTGTGCTTTGCAGTTTGCATTTTAAGGTTGATAGAGATTAGAGAGATATTGACGTGTCAAATCTCAATCAATCAATTTTATTCTTTTCAATCGTTAATTCTCAAGCGTTTATATATTTTCTCTCACTACTTAAATTTCATCAAATGCTCGATAAATCTCTTTCAGCTCACCCAATGAATCTCTGTCTCTCTCTCACATTCAAAACCACCATGCTGTGTCTGTCCTTTCTTTTTCTCTCTCTCACATTCAAAACCACCATGCTGTGTCTATCCTTCATGTGATCAGCAACCGAAGAAAAGTCATGTGATTTCTATATTCATGAAATCAACTGTATTTACTACTTAGCCTTTTTTAAATATTTTAAATGAATTAGTTATTGTTGATTATTTTTGTTTCTGTATTAAAAAAAATTTAATTTTTTTTATAACATAGTTATCATCATCCTACATTAAAAGTCTCTCGACGAATATGTCAAGTCGAATTTTGCACTCTGGCTTGACTTAGTCCTGAAGTGGAAAAGAAAATACATGAAAAACTCCCAAAGTGGGTCATTCTTATGTGCTCCACATGCATTGGTTAAGACTTAAGAGGGGATCATCTGATGTGTAGCAATATATGGAGATTTTAGATTTAGATACCAATTATGAACATATGCTTAAATTTAAAAATATCAACATATATGTAAAATATTTATTGTCTATAAATATAAATACATTTATCATACAAATACATGTACATGCAAGCGTAGGAAGAAAATCCAACAATAAGACCATCTATGATTGATTAAACCTGTGATAAACGTGTATGTTTTAATATTATTTTTATATTCAATTTTACACATCCAATCAATATAAATATGGGATGCGAAACTTGACCTACTAGGCTTGGAAGTTGATAAAGACATTCATGCACTGATAAGTAAAGAAATTGAATTTATCTTTTTATCTATTAATTATTATTTAACTAATCTAAAATTAAGAGCGACAATTTTTTTTAACCCATAAACTCTTCTAAATGAACTTTAAAAAAAAAATTGAATCATGTAATTTTTTTTTTAATTTGAATTGACCCAACCCATCCAGACCCACACTAAATTCAGATTGGGTTGGGTACAGGGTTCCCGACCTCTACACAAATTAAACTAAAATTAATAATTAATTACTTTATTATTTTTAGTCATATATCCAACCTGAGTTAAAATTAAAATAACATATTCACTTATTTTTCTAATATTTTTATAAAAAATTAGGTTAAATCTTGTCAAGTCAATAAAAAATTTAAAATATATTAAATTGAGTCATACAAAAGATTCGTTATGGCCGCCTATTTAGACACTAGGTTTTTCTGTTAGGAGACACCAGGTTTCGGATTTTGAAGAGAAATTACGGTTTTGCCCTTCCATGTTTTATCATTCGGACGATTTTTTATTTCATTTTTCACTTCCTTTGAACGATTCAGAATCGATCCCTTTTGCCCTTTCCCGCGTTTTATCCTTCGAACGATTTTTCAGTTCCTTCGAATTATTCGCCTGCACAGTCGAATCGTTCGAAGGATTTTTCAATTGATTTTTCAGTTCCTTCGAACGATTCCACTGTGCAGTGGAATCGTTTGAAGGATCATAAGATCCTTCGAATGAATCAACGTTTGCAGCTACAGTAAAATCTTTTAAAAAAATTTCTACACTAAAATGTCTTCTAAAATTTTAAGCACTCTGTATTTCCAAAATTTCTAAAATTAAATATCCAGACTAATTACGATAATCTGATAAAAATATTTTAAGACTTTAAGGTCGTTTGACATTCCCAAATACTTAAAACACAGTGTTTTACAAATAAGGGTATCCCACAACTGTGTCAAAAATATATTTAGGAATGCCAAACGACCTTGAAGTCTTAAAGTATTTTTATCATGCTATCGTAATTAGTCCAGATATTCAATTTGAGAAATTTTAAAAATACACAGTGCTTAAAAAATAACTTTAAAGATTTAAAAGAGATTTTATTATTTAGAAAGTTATTTTTTAAACACTGTGTATTTTTAAAATTTCTCAAATTGAATATCTGGACTAATTACGATAGCATGATAAAAATACTTTAAGACTTCAAGGTCGTTTGGCATTCCTAAATATATTTTTGACACAGTTGTGGGATACCCTTATTTGTAAAACACTGTGTTTTAAGTATTTGGGAATGTCAAACGACCTTAAAGTCTTAAAATATTTTTATCAGATTATCGTAATTAGTCTGGATATTTAATTTTAGAAATTTTGAAAATACAGAGTGCTTAAAATTTTAGAAGATATTTTAGTGTAGAATTTTTTTTTTAAAAGATTTTACTGTAGCTGCAAATGTTGATTCATTCGAAGGATCTTATGATCCTTCGAACGATTCCACTGTGCGATTCCACTGTGCGATTCCACTACACAGTGGAATTATTCGAAGGAACTGAAAAATAAATTGAAAAATCCTTCGAACGATTCAACTGCACAGATTCCACTGTGCGATTCCACTGCACAGTGGAATTGTTCGAAGGAACTGAAAAATAAATTGAAAAATCCTTCGAACGATTCGACTGTGCAGTCGAATCGTTCAAAGGATAAAACGCGGGAGGGCAAAAGGGATCGATTCTGAATCGTTCGAAGGAAGTGAAAAATGAACTAAAAAATCGTCCGAATGATAAAACACGGGAGGGCAAAATCGTAATTTCCCCTCAAAATCAGAAAACTGGTGTCTCCTAGCAGAAAAACGTGGTGTCTAAATGGGCGGCCTTCGTTATTATCTATAATTAATTCAATCTAAATTTGATTAAAGTCATCTCTGTTTTTTTTTTTGAATTTATGTGTGGAAAACTGTGGGATATCCAGCGTAAAACTCCCACAAGTGAGCTCACTACCGCTAGGGTACACCAAGGTTAGACCATGGGGATTTGAACCCGCAATCTCCAGTTTCTTGAAGCGGAAGACAACCAATTGAACTACACCCATAATGATTAAACTCATTATTACCTCCCTATATAGGGAGTCATATAGACACCTGAGAAATCTTTCCCTACACACCCTTTTCACTTAAAATCAGTCCTAGATTTCATAAAATTCAGAGTAGATGAATTTTGATACCTTATTTGTAGAAATCGGTCGAGAAAAGATTTCGTTTGAAAATCCCACTTCACAGCACATTCGTTGGATCACCGTTCGGAGGAAACGACATTTTTAAGTAGAAGGGCAAAACTGTAAAAGGATAATTTCCATCCACTTTTGAAAAAATGATGTATAGAAAAAGATTTCTCAGATGTCTAGATGGGCTCCCTATATAAAATACACTTTTTGTAAAAATAATGATCCCACTTTTAATAAATTCTTTTGAAAGATTAACGAATTATAGGGGTAGTAGCATTAGAAAATCAAGACAAGGTTACATGTTAAATGCATGCCGTGGACCTCACTGAATAATGGCGACCTCTGGATGCGTCGCATACTCCAATTATTGATTGAATTTAAGATCTTAATTTTAAAGTCTTATGTCTCAACCATTAGGCCAACCCCTTAGAGTGAATAGATATCAATTATTGATTTTTAAAAAATGTAAAATCGAGGTAAAAGTTCATCATCCTACTCGTATAGTTCTATTTATATCACACCTAACTACGATAGACTCAAGACCCATTTAAAAGACAAACTCTTATATTAAGTCTTGATAATTACGTGTCTTGCTAGAATATATTTTTATATAATATAGTTAGATTCATATCATTTCTAATAATTTAAACAAAGTGGGTTGGTCCAATGATCAAGAAACTTTCTTTATGAAATGAGATCTTGAGTTTGATTTACGTTCAAATTTATCTGAGCCACTCCTCATGTGATCACTCCTTATCGATTTAATCAATGTATGTGGATTGAGATGTTTATATATGCTCATGAAATTAATAACACCTCTAATATAGAGTAGGAATACAATGTTTAAAAAAAAATTAAAGCTTATGATATATTGAAAGTGTGGTTAGAATTTTCCATGCAGACTGATTTTTAGAAGAAAGAGCCAATAATTTGTCATATTTAATGTGATGTGATATGTTCTCTAATTCACAATTGATAATAAGTGTGGTTAAACTTAAAAAAGTTTGTAAAAATTATAGCAGACGAAAAGTTTGATAAAGGAAATAAGGCGAGCGATCCTTCCACGCGCATTTTGTGTTTACAAATACAGATTTTTGGAGTTTTCAATTTTACCCTTCCCCGGCCGTACCATAAAGAAGATAAAATATCGAGAATCGGATCATCCAATCGGATTCCTTAATCTCCCTCGACGAGCCAAATTCACCGAATACAGGAATCTCCAAAATTGGATCACCAACTGGATCTCTTAATGGCATTCGGTGATCCAAATACACGACTGTCCAAAATCGGATCACCAACCGGATCCCTTAATGGCCCTTTGGCGAGCCGAATTCGGCGGTTGAGATATGAATATCCAAAATCGGATCACCAACCAGATCACTTAGAAACATGTCGGCGAGCCAATTTTCTGTACACCACTTAAGACCAGAGCACTTGACATCTTAAAACTTTAGTGGGTCTTGTCTGGTACATTTCAATCACACCATTTCAAGTATAAATTAATCAATGTCCATCTGAAGTTTTCCAGCAAGGAGATTACTTCTGCTTCGGTTCTCAGGTTTTGTTGAGATTGAGACCTGAGAAAATACCGATGATTGGATTTAGTATTTAGGGCATGATTTTTCTGCGAGGGGTTCTCTTCGGAGCAGAGCCAGCAGGGCTAGATTTAGGAACATCATGTTCCAACCTAGGTGATCTCCTAAGGAAATGAGAGCTGAACTCAGGGATTTTTCTGGTGGTCGAAGACCACCATTTAGCAGTCTCCCTTTTCGACATGATTGCTTGGAAAGAACTGACCAAGGCTTATCCGAACACTAAATCTCACAACCACCGTCACACCTTTGCTTTTAGAAGTGAGAGAACCAAGAGCCCATTGGTTTATAAAATTTAATTTTATCAACTTCTCTTGTTGAATCTGACTAAGATTTTTTATAATAATTTAAAAATAAAATTCTTTCTATTTGTTAACTAAGTGGAAAAATAGGTTATTGCCAATGATAATGAAAACAATATAAAGTTATATATTATATAATTGATATTTTAAATGAAAATAATATAAAATATAAATTATGTAACTATAGTTCACTCTTAAATGAAATTCGACACTCAAGAAATTGAAAATCTTAAAAAAATTCAATGGAAAATCGAATGAAACTTGTAAATCTTTCCTAGTTTCGACAAAATTTTAACAAATTTTTTTTATGAAATTGAAAAATAAATTCACACAAACAAGTTGTAGAATTTAATTCAAGCTTAAGGAGGAAATCGACTTAAAAATAAAATCACCGACTAATTCATTTTTATGGGAATCCAACATTCCAACCCTTGTTTGTTATTTATAATGTTTTCAACAAAATAAAAAAGAAAAATCTAAATCCTACAATATATGGTCTTACATCCATATTGTGGCAACTTTAAATGGCATATGAAAGCATAATATATTACACTTATTTACCAATAAAAAACATACTATATACTATTAATTAAATGAAGGTTTATTTATTTTTTCAAATGATTGTATATTAACTTTTAAATAAATTATATATGTCTTAAATTAATGTGTAAAATTATAAAGATAATGGGTGGATAACATTTAATTCTATTTCAATTGTTTTAGTTTTAAAATTTTTAATCATTATAAATTATAAATTGTATATCCTATCTTCTAAATTTTTTTTTGACTAGAGGTATTTCTAAAACAATCTGATTAGTACTAATCCAATTACATAAGATGATTGATTACTCACAAGTTGTGAGTCACATCCTTTCTAAGGTTCCTTGGTTATTCAGCTCAGTCCCATCAAAAGTATTTTCAGTCCCCATTCAGTGGCATCTACCGTAGCAAACTGGTGGCCATCATTAATGAGCTACTATTTTATATTTTTCATTGTTTTTTTAAAATGATTACAATAAAATAGTTAAATTTTCATAAAAAAATTAGGCCATCCGTTTACACACCCGGATTTCCTACCCATACATACCCATTTTCGGGTACGGTGGCAAATTACGATTTTGCCCCCGCGTTCCCATTCGTTCGAACGAATGCTTAGTTCATTTTTAGTCGCATACCTCCTCTGTTTTCATTCATTCGAACGAATTTCCAGTTCATTTTGGATTTGTTCAAATGAATACATGCATCCTGCCGAAATTTTGACTCATTCGAATGAATGCCCATGTGTAAAATCCATTCATTCGAATGCACAATTCATTCGAATGAATTCCCCAGTGTAAATTCCGTTCATTCGAATGAATGGGCAGAAGCTGTTCATTCGTTCGAATGAATCCATCCATTCATTCGAACGAATGAATCAATTGATTCATTCTAACGAATGACAGTCATGTTCATTCATTCGAATTAATCAAATCATTAATTCGAACGAATGACGTATAGACGTGCATTCATTCGAATGAATGATTTGATTCATTGGAACGAATATATCAGAGAGGACTGGAAAATGACAGTCCTCCTCTCGAATGTCATTCGTTCGAAAGAATCAACCCATTCATTCGAATGAATGCACGTCTATATGTCATTCGTTTGAATGAATGAGTTTATTCATTCGAACGAATGAATTGACTGATTCATTCGAATGAATGTATCAGAGAGGATTGGAAAATGACAGTCCTTCTCTCGAATGTCATTCGTTCGAATGAATTAACCCATTCATTCAAACGAATGACACTTTAAACCTCATTTGTTCGAATGAATGAGTTGATTCATTCGAATGAATTCCATATAATGTGTCATTCGTTCGAATGAATGACTTGATTCATTCGAATGAATGACGACTTATATATATTTGCCGCGATTCATTCGATCGATTCCATCGATCGAATAGAACCCTAGCCTCTCCTCCCTTTCGAAACCCTAAACCGAATCTTCCCCTCCCTCTTCCTCTTCTTCTCCCTCTCCCTCTTTGGCTCCGGCTCCTCATCCGGCTCCGGTTCCCTCATTCGTCGCTCCCTCTTCCTGTTCCTCTCCCTCTCCATCTCCCTCTCCCTCGGAAATCCCCCATTCATTCGAACCAATCACCTCCATTCATTTGAACAAATCACACCTATTCATTCGAACCAATCACCTTACACCCTTTCCATTTTAATTTTTCTCTCTCCCTTTTTCTTCCTCTCTTTCCAAAAATACACCGTGTAAATGGCATCTTCAAGTTCCAAAAGGAAAGCAAACACAACAAAGGGAGGGAAGAACCAAAAGAAGGACACGACATTCGACCCGACGCATTTCATATCTTCTGAAGCCGCGACCCTCTACCGAGACGATTTTTGCACACGATCGTATATTTTTGGTAAAATCGTCGACCTCTCATTTTTCACACAATTTGGTTTGAAAATCGAATCGTATTTTGAAGAAATGGGCTGGGCTTCATTTTTGTCATTAAAATGTGACATGTACCCTAGTTTAGTAAAATAATTTTATGCGAATGTAGAAAGAATGGATGATGAGATGGTTAAGACAACCCTCCGAGGCCAAGAAGTTGTGATTACACGGAAAATGTTGGATTAACTATATAATTTCCCAAAAGACGACATTAGAAAGTATGATTGTCGTACATGGATCACAGATGTTGAGGGGTTCGATGTTTTGGTAGCCCTCAACGAGATGTGTGGGAGGACGGACATCACAGAGAAGAAGACCCCCCCACTGACCATGCTTACATTAGAAGCACGAATCATCCACCAAATAATTGTCAATTGCCTCTTTCCTAGAAAAGGGCATTCTAGTGTGACATGGTTCGAAGTGTTTCTTATTTGGTGCATCATGAATGGGAAAAAAATCTCCCTCTCCCATATCATCATCAGTCACATGTGCCCCTGCGGAAGACCAGAAGATGTAGCCTTCCGTACGGTCTTTTTCTATATTCATTTTTTGAAGAATGCGGAATCCCACTTCTCTCCGATGATAAAGTATCTATAGATCGCTATTATTATGTTAATGAGTCAATATTGAAGAAGATGGAATTCCACCTCGACAGAGCTAATAAGAAATGGCTCCCTAAAGTTGTTGAAGCACCACCAGTTCAGGTTCACAGTCCACCTGAACCATCTGAGGCGCGTGCGGCACTTGAGCCACCTGGGCCATCTGAGAGCAGTGAGGCACGAGACCCACGTGAGGCAGGGAGTCCTCCGACTGTTGCAGCAGTTGATACGCAACAGACTCTTGCTAGCATTTCTGCTCTAGAGGAGAAGATGGAACAGAGATATGATCAGCAGGTGCAGAGATTTGATCAGCTTACCGCAAGGGTGGATGTTATGCAAAGCTAGATTATAGATACTTTGCAGTTGATAGTGCTTTTAGCACAAGCGAGGGGGATAACAACATTCTTATCTACAGAACCAGATGGTACTATACGAGCAAGGGTATCATCCGAGTTTGCAGGAGCAGTTCTTCCCCCTGTTCGTCCATCTGGAGGGGTAGCTGAACGAGCAGGAGCATCATCTGGCACCCCTGCTCGTACTAAACGAGCAAGAGCAGCATCGGGGGGAATCTGGTCGTGCTAGTCGATTTGGAGCAGTTGTTCAGCCGAGTGGATCAACTGATTCTGGGCCCCGTTCTTTAATGGTTGGATTAGCAGCACCTTCTGGTCCATTGCCTCGTGCGCAGAGTGGATCAGCTGGTACTGACCCCCGTTCTGTGTTGACTAGAGTTGTAGCAGCTTCGTGCCCCTACCTCGTTCGACTGCAGTTATTCCATTCGTACGACCTCAGTTTGCACCTCCTGCTTTTGCACATGCCACCACAGCTCTGATTGTTGCACCAGTTCATGCACCTGCTCCTTCTACATATGCCTCCACTGGTCCACCTGCTGCACCACTTGCTGCACCTACTGCACCTCTGATCCGGATATTATTTGTCTTTGATGTACTATTGATTTTTTTTTTATTGACATGTAAAAGAGATGTAAATTTCATATTTTGAATGAACATGTTATATTATTTATCTCCTGCTCATTGTGAATTGGGTCGTTACTTTAAACATGTTATTTTGAACTGAAGTAGCATTTAAATTTTATATTTCATTTGATTTTCATACTCTCCATAAATCAACTTCATTTTCCAATTTAAAATGGATACATTGAAGCTGACAAGAGCATTCAAGAGCATTCCTAACGTAAAGATTAGAATAAGTCTACTTCAATCGGAAGCCGTTCAAGACCATGCTTAATATAAAAGAGAGTACATTTAAGAGCATTCATAACTTAAAATGAATACATTAAAGCTGACAATGGCATTCAAGAGCATTTCTAACTTAAAATGAATACATTGACACTCCTATCTTCACTTCATTGATTCCACCATTGCATGAAATCGTCATTATCTCTAAGATCACCAGACCACTGCATAACATTTAAAAAAATCACATTAGAACATATGGAAAAGTTATATGTCGATTGGTAAATACATATAAGATCTTTAAGGAATGAACTTACTTCGGTCATTTCTGTAGAGTTATATATTGAATTGTCACCAAAGTTGTAAGATCCACTATCCTGTGGAAAACTCGGTGTTTGTGATTCATGGAAATCACCTATAATATAATCAACATTTAAATCTACACTCGTAGATACCTGTGAAGAAGGTGGCTTATTCGGACAAGTTCTCCTCCTATGACCAGTATTTTTGCATAACCAACATCTTTTTCCATGTAGTTGATTCTCTACAATCTCAAATGCAGATGGATCTCGACGTGTAGATGTTTGGCCCTGTGTAGAATTCCTTGAACCTGTATGACGTCCTCTAGAATATTGCATAATAGGGTGATTGATTGATTTATCATATATGATAAGATTTTGGAGATGATTTAGGAGCACCTCTTGATCATACGAAGACAAACGTCCATATTTGTTCTTAATACCTTCAAAGTGTACGTTTAATACATCCCTAGGCCTCTGCCTTATAACATTTAAGCCGTCCAATGAGATTAAGTCGATTCTCCATTGTGGGTGTATATCATCCAAATGTAATTTATCCATCCATTGCATTTTGTGCGCACACAGTAGGCCCATTGAAGCTGTAAACTCTTCCGTACAAATGGGTGAAAATGATCGGTTCATAAGCATATCATATTGGTTGTAAACCTCATTCATTACGAAATGAGAAACTTTGTCGTTCAATTCATCAAAGAAAGGAATAGACACATCACATGCAAACCGAATCTTTTCATCCTCAAGTTAAATCTTGAACTCTTCAAATTGATTTTCAATGACATGGGCTATCTTTTTTCGGACAACATTTAGATCACTTGTAGATGTAGATATATAACTTTTCAGTGAAGAATGTGCACCCTCAACTCTTGAAGTAGCTCGATTCTTAAAATGTAAACTCCATCGGATCCATGCTTTGACGAATTGTTTTCTAAGTGGGATCCACGTCCTTGTTAAATAGTTCACTGCCTGCGAATCATCTCTGAAATTTTGTTTGAATGCCTCAAACGTTGTATTGAATGCTTCTTCGGTTGGGGACTCAATCAGGTCATGCCATTCGCTAAAAAATGCATTTCAATCTTCGATTTTCTTAAACATAGGTTTACAACGAGTAAGAATATTCTTATTGATGTACCAAGAACACAAAATATGTACAGCATTAGGGAACTCCAAATCAATGACATTCTTTAACGCCAATTCCCTATCAGTCAAAAGAACTAGTCGATCATGCTCCACTCTAAAGACCTTTTTAAACATCTGTAATGCCCATACATAATGTTCAAATTTCTCATTTCGTAGAAATGCAAAGCATGAGAAGAAGTTCTTATTGAAACATGTTACACCAACAACATGACTGTTATTCGTTCAAATGAATGGATTGATTCATTCGAACGAATAACATTCGATCGAATGACTGCCATTTTCTAGTCCCCTCTGATTCATTCGAACGAATGAACAACTTCTGCCCATTCATTTGAATGAATGGAATTTACACTGGGGAATTCGTTCGAATGAATTGTCCATTCGAATGAATCGATTTTACACATGGGCATTCGTTCGAATGAGTCAAAATCTCGGTAGGATGCATGTATTCATTAGAACGAATCCGAAATGAACTGGAATTCGTTCGAATGAATGAAAACAGAGGGGGTATGCGACCATTCGTTCGAACGAATGGAAAAATAAACTGACCATTCGTTCGAACGAATGGGAACACGGAGGCAAAATCGTAATTTGCCACCCGCACCCCGGAAATGGGTGTGTAGGGACAGAAAATCAGGGTGTGTAAACGGATGGCCAAAAATTAGAATTGAATGTCAGATCCTTAATTATTATTTTTAACCCACTGTAGAACCTCCACAGATGAACCCACTATTCTTAGGGCACACCAAGGTTAGATTTTGAGAACTCGAACTTGCAACCTTCCGCTTTCTGAAATGAGAGGCAACTAATTGAGCTACATCAAGATCTTTAAATTTAGTTTAGTTATATACACATGAGAAAAAATAGAGATTCACATTTGCCCACTGTGAAAATCTTCCGTTTAAATTTCTCAATATTTTCTAGATTTATCAAAAATAAAAATGATTTATTAAAATTATTATTAATTTTCAACGAGAATTTACTTGTAAGTCTCATTTTTTGTTCCAGAATTTATTTTAAAAAAAATCATACTCGAGATAATATTAGAGTGTTTTATGAGATTGTAACAGTGATGAATGCGACTGTAACGAGATGAGATGTTCCATGACCTGTCTTCATTCAATGGCATCTACCGTAGAAAACTGGTGGCCATCATTCATCATCCATCTAATCCTTTAAAGAGACTAATAATATTTTTTTTTTGCATAGAATTTAAAGATTCCAATATCATGGACGTCACTGCTATCTGTGGTGTCAAAGTTAAATGTAGTTACAAGGAATTCTGATGGTAATCCAGGTCCGTCCAAAATGAATGGCATCTTTTAAAGATGAGGATGGTAAAATTGCACTCTCATTATCACATCAGGTTAGAAAATGGAAATTCTAGTGGTTCAGAAAGCTCAGCAGAACGGAGGCCTTAGGCTTTCCAAAGTCAGTTTATTAAAATTATTACCTGATTATAGTTATCCCAATTTTTTTTTTAAAAAAAATCATACTCAAGATAATATTAGAGTGTTTTATGAGATGGTACGACGTTAAATTAATCTCACGAGAATCTCAAACTTTAAACCTCATTTCATGAGGCCCTTTCTTGGTCTTGACAATCTATAAATGCCCCCTGCATGCGGGGTTTGATTCAGTAGAAAAGGTAAGCATGTCTTCTGAATGTAATGTGAACATCCCAAGATGGAAGCCAAATCCATGCCCAACAATATCATCGACCCATCCACCACCCACTGAGTCCATGGCGAAAAAAGAACACCAGTTGGACACCTTGAAATCAGTAGATGACATGTCCTGTGGATCTGAACGTTTTTTCCCTCCCAATCCTCCCATTGCCACTGCAGATAAAGCTAGCTCCATTAGCAGGGGCTTCAGAGGATCATCATTCCGGCTAGTCCCAAACCCTGAAAGCTACGGTGACCTGGAGAATGTTACATTGCCTAACCGGAAAGAACCAGGTCATCGTAAATGGGACTCGATGGGAGGAATTTCAGAGGACAATGGCGTCTTTTTCACTTGGGATGATTTGTGGGTGACCGTGTCAAGCGGGAAGGCCGGCGGCCGCCATCTCCTTCAGGGGCTCACAGGCTATGCTCAGCCTTGTGAGGTCCTGGCCATCATGGGTCCTTCTGGGTCCGGCAAGTCGATGCTTCTCGACGCTTTGGCTGGTAATTATATTTAGTTTTCTTTGAAAAGCTATCCGTGCACCGTCAATTTTACCTTTGATACACCAAAATAAGGAGAATATCCATTTTATCCAAACTTTCTTCAATTAAATTTTTTCTTCCATTTTCATTTGATTTGGACAAAATGAGTATTCCAATTAATTTTGGTATATCTAAGTGATCGTGCACAGATCATTTCCCTTTTCTTTTAACACATGTTTCTAATTTATACTTCCTCTGTCCCAATTTAGTTGTCTAATATAGATTTTAGTATTTTCTCAAAATAGTTTTTCATTCGTATTGGAGTAGCACAAAGTATGTTGAAAATGAATGAGATCACATGAATTACTAACCTTATATAAAGAGTTTTTTAAAAAATACAAATGTTTTAAATGAGACAATTGAAATATAACGGAACAAGTATAATTATATTTCTTCCTTTTTGGATTTAATCAAATCAATAGGTTTTTACAGAGTTCTTATCTGTTCAATGTTTAGTTCTAATCCACAAGCCATTTGCAGGAAGATTAGACTCAAACACCCGGCAATCAGGAGAGATTCTGATCAATGGGAAAAAACAGAGACTGGCATTTGGCACCTCAGTAAGAAAACCATTCACTCGATCTATACATCTAGATTCCATGCTGTCATTTGCCACTTGATTAATTAATTAAATCAGTTACTTAACTCAGCTTCATGATCATTTACTCAGCTTTCATGAGTCTAGCTTGATTGTCTTGAACGTCTAACAATAGATTAAAAGTTTACAATTCAATCTTTCCAAATTTACTAGATACACGAGATTTTAAAACAACTTAAATTATTCGCGAAATTAGTCTCACATTCTAATCAATTATAATAGTAGCTAACTTACGAAATGAACATCCCATTGATCCATCTTCCATAATTATGAATTTGTTTCATTTATTTAGGCCTATGTGACTCAAGATGACACCCTGATGACCACTTTAACGGTGAAAGAAGCAGTGTACTACTCTGCCCAGCTCCAGCTTCCTAATACCATGCAATTATCTGAGAAGAAGGCTAGAGCAGAGATGACAATAAAGGAGATGGGGTTGCAGAATGCCATGAATACAAGAATTGGAGGGTGGTCATCGAAGGGTCTGAGCAGCGGCGAGAAGAGGAGGGTGAGCATTTGTATAGAGATCTTAACCCGGCCGAAGCTTCTCTTCCTCGACGAACCCACATCCGGGCTTGACAGTGCAGCATCCTACCACATAATGAGCAGAATTGTAAGCCTTGCTGAGCAGGGTGGAAGAACCATTATTGCATCCATTCATCAACCCAGCAGTGAAGTCTTTGAACTCTTCCATAACCTCTGTCTTCTCTCTACTGGTAGAACTGTTTATTTCGGACCTGCTACTACTGCTAATCAGGTAACCATTTTCATCTAAACCATGTCATTGCTTACTGTTGTTTAATTAAATCCCCATTTATCTGATACAATCAGCTATTTCATGGTGTTTATGATTGGCACAAACTTGTTTCTTTAATGCTATATTTGGATAAGAGAAGGTAGAACAGAGATTTTCTTTTGGGATACTCTCTTCTTTTGGAAAAGATTATATTCTCTTAATGAAAGTGGAGAATACTAATTTTAAAATAAAGCAGAGTTACTGTTACCTATAATTTTTGGAGTAGATCATTATCTTACTGTTGCAAGAGTCTCATAACTTTGCGACGCCACCAGTGTTTCTTATAATAAAAAATATTAATATATTTAAGTTCGAATTTCATTAATTTTTTTAATTTTATATAATCAAGATATCCAAAGATCTTATTTGTACTGGGATTGAGGACAATTTTAATCCAAGTAGTTCTTGAAACATATATAAATCTCTTAATTTCATATATACTAGGTGAATAACCATAGAAAGTGGCATGAACGTGAATTAAACCGAAGACCTAGTTCTTGAGATGGATGCCTTGATCCATGCCATTTGTCAAGCGGCCGTTGGTAACAAAACATTTTCTCTTCCGCTGAGTAGAGGATGCAGCACTGCCATGTGTCAAGCAGCCACTGGTAGCAAAACATTTTTCTCTTCTGGTATGTAGAGGATGCAGCAGATTCATGATTCTCCATCCTATGATATTTTTCGGTTCTTATGAAGAACCAGGATCCTCACTGAATAAGATGAAGACACGTGGATATCGCAAGACACAGGAAGCACTTTCAAGTTTCAACCCTGGTTAAGCACTCTTAACCGTGGTTAAAGCTGAGAATTAATTACAGGAAACCACCGTTCTATCACTCTCACTACGTTTATTTCCTGACACGTGTATTTAAGGAAAGTTGTTGAGATAGATCATAGAAGTTTTACCAGTACCCACCTTTTTTTAACTAAGTGGTTTACTTTCGTCCAATCAAATCAGTTTATTAAAAGAATTTAAACATGGATATAATAGATTTTTTTTTTTTGATTGGATGAATAAAATTTTAGATTTTTAAGCAATTCAATTTTGATGATTTTAAATTATTTATTACTTATTAACTTTAAACTTTCATATTTAATTTAGAGTCATATTTTTTGAGTGACAATTTAAAACCATGTTAGTTTAATGTCATGGGAAATAATCTAAATATGAATATAAGATTGAAAATGATTAATAGATTAATCAACTAATGTTTTTAAGTTATTTTTTATTTTCAATAAATAATGAAAATTTTCAGATTATTTATTATAAAATTTTAAAAATAAGTAATTGTGTTATACTCTATCTGTCTCATTTTAGTTGTTTGATTTGAAACATTTGTATTTTTTAAGAAGCTCTCTATATAAGGCTAGTACTCTATATAATCTCGTCCATTTTCAACATACTTTATGCTACTCCAATATAAATGAGATAACTATTTTGAGACAATTCTAAAATTCATATAAGACAATTAAATTGAGTCAAAGAGAGTATTACATTAAGTTCCTACTGTTTGATCCTTTAAATGAACTCTTAAGAAATTAGAGGTAAAAGTAATTATTAAAATGATTATTATCAATTTATAATTAAACTAATTTAAGATCATAATAAAATCAGTGTTTAAAAATTTTAAGTAATTTTTTATTTATTTATAAATAAATCTTTCTAATAACTTATACCAATATTAGCCCACCTAATATAAAGAAAATGTCTCAAAAACATCTATTCCTCACATGCAACTCTTTAAAACTTGGAGTAGGTAGTTCATCTTATCTAAACTTGTAGGATTAGCTTAGAGGTCTTATATTCAACTCCTCCCAAATTTACTTAATTCATAAACTTGTGAGTGATTTTACGTATCCATAAGATATATATATATATATATATACGTTTCAGTTTCATTTGAGAATAATTTGATAGTGTGACTTCCACGTGGCTTCATCTTATTTGCAAGTGTATATTCTCTCAAGAAAGCCCGTACCACATATTTATATTTTGAGAGGTCCACTATGAGACAATGCACAATATGGACTTTTCACTGGCAGACTTCAATTAACGGAGCCCACTTTCCCTTTCAATTAAGGAGAAGTCATTTTCTGGTCAATCCTTTGTATACAAATTTTTAATTTTCATATTGATAGGTATGGAGTTTGATGTCAAGTTTCATATTAGAAATAATAATAAGAAAAATATATTAAATTATGTAAACACACGTAGTTCGTTTTTTATTGATCTCATGTAGGGCTGCAATTCGGTCGGGTAAGTTGGGTTCTTTAAAACCCAACTCGACCTGAGTTGATATACATAGAACCTGACCAGACCTAACTCAAATTCTCAACTCGAACTTCACAACTCAACCCAAATTTCAACCCGATTTCTGACCCGACCTGCATTCTGAACCCATTTAAGCCTAATTTTAGCCGAGTCGGATTAGGTTAGGTCGGGTCGGGTGGAGTTAACTTGTAAAATCCTCAAACCAACCCGACTCAAGTTTAATGTGGGTTTTTATCTTCTCAACCCGACCTGGCCCGCTGATCCAAAATTCTCGACCTACATGATTTCTCGAGTCCGGTCATGCAGGTCGGGTCAAAACCTGACTTGAGTTGCAGCCCTAATCACATGAATACTTTTTATGTAAATTTTAAAAATATATATGATCATTCTAATCTTTTTTTATTGGGATTCAAAATCATTGTCTTTTTTACTCATCTTCATTGAAATTATTGTGAGAATGATAGTATATCATCATTTCACTTTATATAATATAAAACGACTAAAAGAGAATCAATTATTCAATTTTTATAAATTAATTATATACTTTTATTATAATAAGCTTCAGATTAAATCTAAAGATATATCTAACAATTAGTAGATTCTAACATTGGAGACTCTGAACTTAAAAGATCAGAGGAAAATTTATTTAATGTGGTTGTTTAGATAATTGAGAGATTGATTGTTTCAATTAAAAGACAAAAATTTTTAGAAGTTAGAAATTCACTTGTTTTTGTATTTACCCCTTTTTTTTTTATAATTAAGGTGTTCACGTCTCTTAGAGCACCCGACTAATCCTGATTTCCTACCTATACAAACCGAGTAAATCTATGGGGTGTGATCCTATGGGATGGAGTGAATTGAACTCAGACTCTAGATGGGTTCCTGACCACTACTCTAATATCTTCGGGTTGAGTGGAAACTAATTTTTTTGAAGATTAAAAGCTTTAATCTTTTTGAGCTTGAGAATTGGGAGTAATGTTGTTGTTGAAAAGAGGAAAAATAGATTTGTAATGCAAATTTGTACTCGGTAGTTTTTTGCAGGGAATGGCTTCCCCTGCCCCTCCATGAGAAACCCCTCAGATCACTACCTTAGAACTATCAACGAAGACTTCGATGAGGTGAGCAGAAGACCCTTCTCTTTACTTTGTTTTACTGATTTCTTGATCATACATCTCTTAACTCTTAGAATTAAAACTTTCTTCAACTTTCTTCTTGGCCATTTTAGGACATAGAAAAAGGTCATGGTGCCAAATCAAGTGCTGAAGCAATCGACATCCTTGTGAAGTCATACAAGTCATCCAGCATTCGTCGACAAGTGTTTGAACGAGTTACTATGATACATAAACTGGTAAGACCCAGATTGAAAGTAAAATCTCTTTAGCCAAGATCAAAGTTGAATTGAGTATGATAGAAATATAAAGAAAAATCTTGTGGTTTTTACAGGAAGGACGAGCTTTGGAGAAGTGGAAAAGCCAGGCTAGCTTCCTTACTCAGTGTCTTGTCCTCACAAGGAGGTCCTTCAAAAACATGTACAGAGATCCTGGCTATTATTGGTTGCGTCTCGTGTTTTACATTGGGCTTTCCCTTTGCATGGGGAACGTATTTTATGATATTGGCAAGAGTTATGGTTCCATTAAGGTGAGATGGGAAAACAACTCTAATAAAATTAGGGAAAGTGGACTTTTCCGGTAAAATGGGATTCAAACTCAGAATTTTGCTTTCTAAAATGGGTTTCTGGCCAACATTCAAACCCCCTTGAACAGGGCCGACCCTGAGATTTCAAGGGCCCTAGGCAAATTCTTAAGATGGGCCTTTTATATACTCACAAAAAATAAAATCATACAATTTTTTTAAAAAAGTGTGAAACATCTAAATAAAATATCATAATCAAATTTATAACCAAGTATTTTTTAAAATTTATTCTTATTTTGAGATAAAAAATTACTAATTAAATTACTATATTCAAGTTTTTTTAACATTTATTTTTCAATAGATAAGATAATTAATCCATTCAATCTTTCTTATGACATTATAGACCGAAAATAAGATTTTATCAGTTTTAACTTTAAAAAACTTGTTTCTGCAGAGATAATTGCAATTGGTATAATCAACATTATTCTGTAAACAATTCATGCATTTGGAAAACAACAATTCATTCTTTTTATATAATTTAGCAATTCAATTGTTTCTTTTAATTCTTTTGATACTGCATCTTTTATCATATTCGAGTGTGACATTAATGCAAATTTTCATTTGAAACGAAGATATTATTATTATTTTCAATTTTCAATTTTTCTAGATTTAAAAATAAAATAAAATTTATCTTAATTGTAATGATTTATACTTGTATATTACATATAATTAAATCTACATTGATCAAATGAATAAAGCTATGTTTTTTCATCTCTTCAAATTTTAAAGCTTTAAATTATTTTTAATTCAAAATTATCAACTCAATATAGATTTCTCTCTCTCTATTTAGATGATAGATATATTTTAAAAGATTCTTTATTAATTAACATTATTTTTATTTTTATTATTATTATTAAACTCAATAAAATGAGGATTATAGTAATTATTATTATGATTGTTACTATCATTATTTTAATTTTTAAGAAACCCACGCTTTAAATTGAGTAGAAAAATAATCAATATATAAATTTTCAATTTTGAGTCTTCTAATTTCGAAATAGTTAAATAATTTTAAGTAGTATTAATTCAAATTATTGTTATATTCATTATTATTATTAAATAACTCGATAAAAATAGTAATAATTTTTATTACACGCAGCCAGGATTTGAACTCGAGAAGTCAAGCATTTTAACCGAACTATACAACAATGAATTTGTACTTTCATATGCATTATTAAGTATTTATCATATAATAAAGGAGCTTATGGACTTGGGGTTACTCTCAAAGTGTTGTATGTTATCCATTGTTCTAAAAATAGGTCAAGTCGAAGTTGACTCTCAGAATCTATCATCTCCGGTGCAATTGAGTCCTAATATTTTGACTCAATTTTTAGTGAGACTCGGACACAACTATTACGACTCAGTCTCAACTCCTCTTCAGTTTGAGACTGAGTTCGATATTTAAAGCCTTGAAAGTATTATTTTTTTTCCTTTTAAATTCTAAATTCTAAATGTTAATTCACTCAGAATCACTGTTATCAATCAAGTTCTTTTAAATATTAAAAATAATTTTATAAAAAATAAGGTATCTGAAAATCACTATTTACTTCCCTCGTTTTAATTAATATATGTGATAATTGATGGTGGTAAATGGTTGGACTACTTCAAGGCCTATATTCATCTAAAGCCCTGAAATCACAGTCCAATACAGCTTAACCAACAAAAATAAGACCTAACACTAGGCCGACATGCTATTCAGTCTAGATGCTTTGTCCCATCATCTGGCTAACAATTAAAAATTCAAGAGTGGAATTGTATTCAGAAGGTTACTGAGCCGACTAGCTATGGCGAGTCTAGCAAAGACTCACCAAAAACTCATTCTAAACTCGTTGGATTCGCTGTCTCAAAATTGAGCAATAGACATTACAGTTGAGTCTGGTAGAATCGAAATGGTTTTTTTTTGGAATTTGGATAACATGGGTATCCCACTCCATATTGGACATGTGTAAACCTCCCAATCCACACACACTATTTTAAGTCTACAGGAAGTGGCCTGTTGGGGTTGAGCATGAATCAAATTCAAAACTCCACTTCAACATTTTGTTAAGAGAGCATGGCATTTACATCCACAAAACCCTTACATTGTGGAGCTGTTTGAATTTGCAGGCAAGAGCATCAGTGCTTATGTTTATAGCTACTTTTTTGACTTTCATGTCAATTGGTGGATTCCCTTCTTATGTGGAGGATATGAAGGTACTTCAAATGTTATTTACTTCATTACCATATGCAAAAATTCATCTTTCTAATTCTACATTTAAGTTTTTCTTTTTAAAAAATAAATAACAGATTCAATTGTCTTTTCTAATTTCATTACTCATTTGCGAACTCCCCCTCTGTTTCTCTAATGGACAGATATTTGGTAGAGAGAGGCTAAATGGGCACTATGGTGTCACTGCATTTGTACTTGGCAACACATTTTCTTCCATTCCTTACTTGCTTATAGTCTCTTTAGTCCCTGGAGCCTTGTCTTATTACCTTGTGGGCTTTCAGAAATCAGCTGATCACTTTCTCTATTTCACCCTTCTACTATTTACTTGCATGATGTTAGTCGAGAGCTTGATGATGATTGTCGCCAGCATTGTGCCCGACTACCTCATGGGTATAATCACTGGTTCTGCAATTCAAGGACTTATGATGTTGACTGGAGGTTTCTTTCGGTTGCCGGATGACATCCCCCACCCCTTTTGGAGATACCCAATTCACTACATTGCATTCCACAAGTATGCTACCCAAGGCTTATACAAGAATGAGTTTATTGGGCTGAAATTTCCCATGAAAGCTGGTAGTCCACATACAATCAGTGGTGAAGAGATCTTGACGAACACCTTTCAACTTGAGATGGACTACTCTAAATGGGTTGATCTTGCAATCTTGTTTGGAATGGTGATTTTATATAGGCTTATGTTCTTGGGCATTATAAAAGCCATGGAAAAGGCTAAGCCCATGTTGAGAGGATTGCTATCTCCACCTTCTAAGCGAAGTCCTGTCCACATGGTTGCATCCTCACCAGAAGCAGCACCAATGTAGGCCCTTAGAAGTAATGGCTACTAAAGTACGGCGTAATGAGATTACGCTCAGGTAAATTGTCCACATGGTTGCATCTCTCTCTCTCTCTTTCTACCTTCATCATTCTCATTCATCTCAAGTCTTTGGATTGAAGAAATTTCTCAAGAAGATTAATGTCATTTTATAAAGGTGGAAATTCTCCTCGGGGTGATTCTTTTATGAGGACTCACTTGGAGATATGGGTAGTCTGAAATATTTTAGAAAATTATGTTAATTTGGAGACTTTATATTGAGGATATTTTTTTAATAGAAAATGAGAGAAATAGAAGATCAAGAGATGTTCAAGGGTCAATTTCCAATTTTGCACTTGGATAGACAATCTCTTTTACCATAGAATCTTTAATTCAATGGAGTCATGACAAAAAAATTGGATGGAAAAGCTCAACAATCATTGACCATTTACTGTTCAATATCTCAAAATTGGTAAACAAACAGATGTCTAAACAAAATGATAGAAATAAGTTTTGTGTCACAACATGCACAGTGCTTCATTATGTAATTAGTTCTAAGGGAAAATGGAAAGCAGCCAAATTGATAAATGAGTAATGACTCATGATTGATTCAGAGGTAAAAAAAATGCTCATACCAAGATATTGGCCGCCGAGATAAACAGAGATTCCAATACAAGATAAACAGAGAGATTTGCCCCGTTCTAAATTCTCATGTCTTGTCACAGATAGAATGGAAACCAACTAGGTCGTCACCTAAACCCTATTACATGAAATTTTGAGTTTGGCCTAATAGCCAAAATTTGAACCACATTTTATAAAATCAAATTTTCTTTTTTTGACATTGTGTATAAATTTTTTTTTTTTTGGTAATATATCATCTTTATTTATAGAATAATACAGAAATCCATTTTAGGCTTAAAGAAGCCCAAGCCCAGATAAGCTTGCATATACATTTTGGGCTTAAATAGGCTTAGGCCCAACAAACACAATTTGGGTCGGGATTGAGTTGGACTAAATTGGTTGAGTCCAGGGACAAGTCTTGGGTCCCTGGATTGCAATTCTGGTTTGGGCTCAGGTAGACCCAAACCTGGGCCTGTTTGCCAGAGTTGTAGCCCTATTTAAAACAAAAGGTGCAACAGGGTGAAGACAGGTTGACCCTGATAATGTAAATAGGCTAAGAATTGGCAGCATGAAGCTCAGTACAATCCCGGTCTGCGAAGTTCATTTCATCCTTACTGATCCAAAGCCTCAAGTCCTCATCCTATTCTAATGAACACTTAAGATCAGGGGTGTCCACGGGTCTGGGTCCAATTCAAGTCCAGTCCAGGCCCAACATGACAATTTTAGTAAGTAGGTGGGTCAAATGAGTCATAAAGATATTAACCAAGTTACATTTTAAGGCTCAATAGGGTCGAACTCTAGTAAGGGGGTCTGACCCACAAACCTGTCATTCTTTACCCCAAAATATAATTCATAAATTATATAATAAAATAAAGTAGTTAAAACTTTTTTATTATATATTTCTTATATTTACATGCTAGATTCTTTAAATGACATATCGTTTTTTATTTTATTTTTAAATATAGATTTAAAACACTTAATAAAAAGATATCAATAATATTATTAGTCTCATCTTAAAATTAATCCATAATCACATGCACATTTTCCACAAGAATAAGTTTTTTTCTTATTTATGCAAATTAATGCTGAATCTCGGATCAGATTATGTTAGGTTTTAATAAACTCAATCCAACGCATGTTAAATTTATTGAATCCAACTTCGTTCGATTCGAATTGTTTACCAATTACTCAACTCGACCCACCTAATTTCTGACTTGAGTCAAATTTGAGTGTTATTTTATAACATAGTGCACTCGAGTCAATTTACATTGATTTTAAATTTCTCAATTCAACACGTCCTAAATTTCATGCATGTTTTATTTTCCCAACTTAATCCAACCCAAAATATAGAAATACATAACCCAAACCTAGTGATTTCTCCGATCAGGTTAAAATCCAACCGAAACTTCATCCCTAATGCAAATGATGACTCCAACTTATCCATTTATCTTTTTAAATGAGTTTTTTTTTTATATCCAATTCATATTATGCGGTCAGCTTGGTCCGGTTCCTTAGTTAGCGAATCCTGACCATGGAAGTCGGTCCGAATCCAACCCGTTGACAGCCCTAGCCGACTATAACGTATTTAGTGAGCATCTGCGGCAGAGAGAGACTGAGAGGGAGGGAGACAGAGAGAGAGGGAAGAAGAAGAGCATGAGGTGTATGGAGGAGACATTCCAGACGTGGGAGAGATGGATGGAGACATGGAAGCCTCTCACCAAGACGTCGACATGGCTGGGGCTGAAGAAGAAGCTCTCAAGGTACCCAAATATTTTCTCTTTCTCAAAACAAAAAAAAAAATTCCTGGAATTCATTATTCCTTTTCCATGTATCCAAACAGAGTCCTAACACGTTCCTTTTATTTTTATTTTTTTCTAATTTTTATTGTTTATCTATATCTTCAGCTGCAGGAACTTGACGAGATGAAGAAGCGGCTAAAGGAGATGAAGGAAGAGGCTGCTGCTCTTCGAGAAATGCAGGCCAAAGTCGAGAAGGAAATGTGGGCTGTTCAAGGTAGTATATCCTCCCTCTTAATTTGATTCTGTTTGGATTGGGGGAATATGGGACAATGAGGGGAATTTTTCTTGTACATCTTGTTTGGTAATTCTTCTGCTGGGGAAAATCAAACCACTGTCGTAGGTTTTCCTTATTTTTGCCTCCTAAATTCCACAACCACCTTTCTAGAAGCCTGTTTTCCCCTATTTGTTTTTGTACTTGAGGAGAATCCCTCAAAAATATTCTCCCTATCTAACTTGACCCTTTATTATTTTCTACTATAGAGCATCAGATCTAGAGTTTTAGATGGTTGTCGTATGTTTTTTTTTTACGAAGAACCCGAAGACCCCACCTCTCCCATGTATGCGGGCGTGGGGTAAAACTCCATATGCACGCAGCCCCTCACAAGCGATGGACATCGGATGACTACGGGACTCCATCCCAGGACCTCAGGTTCCTGAACCAAAGTGCCAACCAGTCTGTTAAACATATATGTCCAATGGCTAAGGCGGCAGATCATGTTTATTTGGGAGGTTGATTTGGTTGATCTTGTTGGCATTTAAAACTGGGTTTGGATTGATTTATTCAAGCTTATTTTTGGTAGCCTTCTATCTGAGCATTTAGTTTTCCAGCTGATCCTGTCCCAATGGTCCAGGCGGGAACTACAAAACGTTGATATATAGTCTACATCTTAACTGTTGGAATTCTTGGCTGGAATTTAAATTTTATCAGATTTCATAATTCATGCCTTAGAATTCTATGTTTGTTCCAACAGGCATTCTAGGAGAGCAAATTATGTAATCCCCAAAATTCCAATTCCATGGGATTTTCTTTTTTTGGAATTCCAAAGCTCGAATTATTTTGCTTATACAATTCTCATATTCTATATAAAAGTTATAAGTCCAAGCATAAGATGGATACTAGGGGTTTCCTCAATTCAAGAATTAGTAGAATCTGCTAATTCTAGAATTTATGGAAAAAATGATTAATTTCTATCAAACAAGTTTGAGTTTGAAGGTGATCGTTATTATGTATATAATGGTGGGACCAGCTTAGAGCCACACAATTTATACTAAATCCATTCTTTGAAGGTACCAACTACCGTTCCACTTGGCCCGATTGTTGTTACTTGGGATAATGGTGGTGGTTGTGAGATGATGAGACAACTAAATAGGGGTTTAAGGTAGTGAACCATTGGTTCGATCCAACTTTTTATGAAAAAGTCTTTTCCTAATTTAGTTTATACACTAGTTATTGCCTATACATACATGTCTTCTATAATTTGTTAAAGATGGAATTTTCCTTCAATTCGTCCAAATCAATTGCATTGCTATTGTTCATATGCCTTCTTTTAGTTAGTAAAAACCATATTAAGATTTTTTCTCCTCTCCAAACTTTTCTCTGGTCATCTCAATAGCAAAACTAATACTGTTGTGACTTTGCCTAGCATGAAACCAAACTTGGGGCCCCAAAAATTACTACATTATTGTCTCAGGCATTATTCCATTACTCTCTTAGTTTTCACTTTGTAATAACTCATAAATTTGATAGCTAAATTGTTAATCCAATTCTAAATATATTCTTTTTCAGAAGGTATCTTCTTTTCTGTTATGTGAAGGGTCTAAAATGGTACTTTTTATTCCTTGGGTGTTTTTCGTATGCAATATTTTGTTGGAATAATCTGGTAAGCAAAAATCCAATATCACCATACCCCATATTTGTATAGGTATATCCTCATGATCTAATGCTTTCTCTCCATATTTGGTAAGAAATTCCGTGATCCACAATTTGCTTATGGCCAGTGGCCACCCCTGATTAGTCTTTCGGAAGGGCACAATTTGAATCCTACTTGCTTTTGAGTAAAAATGATGATTCTGTAATCTAAAAAATCCATATGCTTTTTTTCATTCAACCTCGCCCCCCCCCCCCCCCCCTCTCTCTCTCTCTCTCTCTCTCTCTCTCGGCGCACAAACAAAGAAAAATCCTTTACTTTGCATTCAATTTAGCTGGGTAATCTTGTTTTTTGCATTCAATTTAGCTGGGTAATCTTGTTTTCTTCTCGTGCTACTTGTTTCCATTTTAGCTTTATTGCCTTCTTTTCGTTCCATCTCCAATGTAACATCTATTAAGACATTATCTCCCATGGTCCCACCCGCTGTTGGCTGGACGTCAACTTTTTCACTTCTGCTCAAAAGGATTTATAGTTTCTGGAAAAGCTGGAAACCTGCCCAACCCTGAACCTCTTTTTTCTTCTAGCCATTTGCTTAGAGATCTGACCACTTGTTATAATGCAACCAGGAATTGCCAAAAATCTAAATCGATCTATGTTCGATGATACCAGGTTGTGATGAGATAAATTACTTTGGAGGAATTTTAACCTAAGAACAAATATACACTTTACATTGCTCAACTTTGCACTCAATCACTTGATTACTGCTTAAAATTTGTTTCATATAATCTATTTATTTTCATGGACAACCTAATTAATATAAGTTTTAGGCACACCAATTCCTTTTATTAATCTTGCTCTTTTTGCATTTGTACATTTTGTGTTCGATTGGTTGCTTATCTGTTATTGATATTTGCCATTAGATCCTGCCAGTGCAGCTGCAACACAAGCCAGTAGGGAGGAGACAGATTCTCGGTCCATTTTTGTTGGTAATGTGAGTTTTGTTTTTTAAACCTATTTCTTTCATTCTAGTTTTCTTCTTCTTGATTATCGTGAAAACATTTGCAAGAGGGTGACAACTGAGCTTATGTTGATGTGATTGGTTTGCAATTGTTCCTAGATGATTTTTTTTTGAAAAAAAATTCATGAAGAGTTCTGTAATAAATTTTAATGGCCCATGACAATTGAAAACGGAGCTTTCTAATAGATTACTGCCGCTACTTGCCATTTACAACAATTTGCTAGAGAGTAGAATAGCTAATATCATTCAAGTTTGCATGTTGTTGAAGATTGTGATTCCATACAAATTAAAATTTAGGTTATGCGATTCAAACATGGGGGCGACCTGAGCCATATGAAATTCAGGTTGAGGTTGGGTCAGTATGTCAACTTGTGCTGTCCAAATTTCAAAGTTTACGAGAAACAGAGAGACGAAAGAAGAGAGACGGGGACTGAAAGGATATGGAAAGGAAAGATAGAGGAAGAGATTAAAGTAACAAAAAACACTGAATGCTCAATGGCACTGAGAAATTAAAAAATAAAATAGAAATAACTTTAGAACTCAACAAGAAGAAAGTGGAGAGAAATAAAAATGAAGAATACTTTAGAATGAAGGAATTAACAATAAAAACTCTCAGCTCTACATAGTCAGATAGATAGAAAGAGAGAGAGGAAAATATTAAAATAAATTAAGACAAAAGACTTTCAACTCTGTGTAACAGCAGAGAGAGAGAGATTAAAAAAAAAAATCATCCAAGAAATTCAGTGTTCTCAATTCAAGTACAGTTTCAACACAGAGAATCTTCTTAAAATTTAATTTAGGATTGCATAGTTAGTACACATTTAATTAAAATAAATGGTGAAATGTATTAAGAAGATTTTAAAACAATTAAGAATACTCAATTAATTTAATTAAATTTAACTCAACATAATAAGTGCAAATTAAAATCGCAAGACATCATGGAGAAAAAGAGAACTCCTGCTTTTCCGTAATTTTTCAAAATATTCAAATGTCTTCAAATTGCATAATTTGGCCATAGGCCTTAATAAATTTTAAAAAGAAATAAAATAAAAATCGAGAGAGAAAATGAAAGCTCCTGCTTTTTCTATTCAATCTTCTTCACTTCCTTTTTCTAATGAGAATCTCGAATTTATCTCAGCCTTTTATCATCCATGCTGGCATTTGTAGCATCTTGATTTTTGCCCGATTTATTTATTTATTTTATCATCGGCCAATTCCACTTTCCTTCCTTATCTTCGATGGCGGCTTTCCTTTATTTCTTTTATTTGTTTCTTCTTTTTTCTACTCTTTTTTCTTTCATTCCACCGTTGGCATCTGATGTGGGCCCAAATGACCAGTGAAGTGGAATTGAATGTAGGGCTCAAAGGTGGAGCCCTCTCTTTCCACCGTCGATCCAATGACACATTTGGAGCCCGATTTCATCAATCGGGCCCAGTTGGGTCAGCTCTCCTCTGCTCGAGCTCAAGTCGGACTCGATGCTTGGATGAAAAATTCTTATTATCATTTATTTAAAAGATAAACACGTAATAATTTAATTTATATTGTAGTCACTATTTTACACTTGTTCTTTGTAAATATGATATCATATGCACAAATAAAATTTCAAAATTTGAATTTGAATTAAAATTTATTTTTGTATTTGGTCTCCTATTTCAGAGTATGCCATCGATTTCGTTTTTGTTTTTCGGGAAGAATGGAAAAGGAGAATTACTTTTATGTTCCTCAAGCTTAAGGCCCCAAATGAATTCTACTAAAGCCCTTGGATCCATTTAAAGACTAGCCCATGCTATTGTTTAAGGATTGACTTGAAAGCCCATTAACTCATATTATTAATTTAGGGTTTGCACTGTTTTTTGAGTCATGTCCAAAATTACAAGTATTTCCCAGATATATTTCATATGAATCTACTTTTCAGATTGAAGACTCAATTTTGTTTTTGGACTCAGATGTGAGCAAATGTAACCACTGAGCGCTTCAGATGATTATTGACTCGTATGCTGATTGGTGCAGCAATGGGCTCAAGAGTATCTCATTTATGGACTCAAATGTGGGCCATCTGTGGCCCATTTATGATTCCAATGTTACTCATGATTAGCCCAATGGGCTGAGAGTAGCTCATTTATTGACTCAAATGTATGCAGCTAAGGCCCATTTACTGATTCAAATGCGTCTCATGATATGCCCGATGGGCTCAAGTAGCTCAATTATCGACCCAAATGTGGGGAGCTGTGGCCCATTTAGTGATTCAAATGTGATCCATGATCACTTCTTGACCCAAGTGGAGATGGTCAACCCATTTAGTAAGCAATCAGCCGACTCTCTTTACTCCTTTTATTTATGAAATATGAATGGTTACTTATAACTTTATAAGAAGGTTAAGGTCATAATTTTTAAAAGTCTTTAAAAAAATTATTCTTCAGTTTTCAGAAAATTATTTTAGATGGTTTCTCGTCAGTTTTAGAAAATACAACTTCAAAATTCAAATAGTCTTTACATTTTCAAAAAAATTTAACCTACAAGATTTTCTTTTCTTTTTAAAGGAAAATGAGCTATAATTTTTTTTCCTTTAAATTTACATGTGGGAAACCACAGGATACTCAGCATAAAACCCCCACCGATGAGTTTACTCTTAGGACACATCAAGATTAGGTCATGGGGATTCGAACATTCAACTTCAGACGGGAGACAACCAATTGAGCTACACCTATATAAGTAATTATAATATTTTTTTTTTAGAAAGACATTTTTATCATTTAAATTAAAAAAATTATAAATAAAAAATTTATCTCATCAATTTTCTATTTAAACATATCTTGTCCACGCGTTTCACTTGAAAGAGACTTTATTTGACTAATGTTTCAGAATATATGTATATTTTCTTACACACGTACTGAATTTAAGAGATGAGAAATAATTCTATGCGAGTGGTCTAAAAAAACCAACCCTACCTCTTTAAGTTATATATTTTTCAAATGAGGAATTTCAGCGAACCCCACCTCTCTAAGTTTTATCTTTTTCAAATTAAGAGTTCATTTAATCTACGGTTGAAAAAACACTTATGTGGCAAATTCTCGTTTCTCTAATACTCTTATCATTTTTGTGCTTTGCATTTTAAAGTTGATAGAGATTAGAGAGAGATATTGACGTGTGAATCTCAATCAATCAATTTTAATCTTTTCAATCGTTAATTCTCAAGCGTTTATATATTTTCTCTCATTACTTAAATTTCATTAAATGCTCCATAAATCTCTTTCAACTCACCCAATGAATCTCTCTCTCTCTAAGATTCAAGACCACCAAGCTGTGTCTATCCTTCATGTGATCACCAACCGAAGAAAAGAAGAAGAACAATGGCCTTCATGTGATTTCTACATTCATGAAATCAATTGTATTTACTATTTAGCCTTTTTTTAATATTTTAAATGAATTAGTTATGGTTGATTATTCTTGTTTCTATATTCAATTTTTTATTTTTTTATAACATGGGTATTCCAGCGCCGGCTCAACACATGTTGAGGCATAAAGCGAAAAACTTAGAATTTAGGCATCAATGGGATTTTCCCTTTCATTCATCTATTTCTCAATGAGAATATTACAATTTATAGATACAAATCTAACTATAAATGAGGAAACAAATTATACAAGATCTGGAAGTAAATCAATTCTACAGGTGTGCAAATCAATCAGTTACTTTGTAAAATCTTCAACACTCCCCCTCAAGTTGGTGCATAGATATCACACATGCCCAACTTGTCTAAAAAATTTGAGAACACTCGTTTTGAGACTGCTTTGGTGAGAATGTCAGCCAACTGATCCTCTGATCGAATCTTAGGTAACTCCAATATATTCCCATCTAGCTTCTCCTTGATGAAGAATCTGTCCACCTCTACATGCTTTGTACGATCATGTTGAACTGAATTGTGAGCAATATCACACGCAGCTTTATTGTCACAATACAGTTGAATTGGTTGCCTAGATGGGTAACCCAAATCTTACAAGAGAAGTCTTAACCACAATGTTTCACAAAGGCCAAGGGCCATACCTCTAAATTCAGCTTCTGCACTTAAGCGAGCAACAACATTTTGTTTCTTGCTTCTCCATGTAACAAGATTACCACTTATAAAGGTAAAGTAACCAGAAGTCGATCGCCGATCATCTATTGCTCCAACCCAGTCAGCATCAATATATGCATCCATGCGTTGATACTCTGTACTTTTAGTGAACAGAATTCCCTTTCCAGGTGCAGACTTCAAATACCTTAAAATGCGCATGACTGCATTCATATGTTGTTCTCTAGGATTATGTATAAATTGGCTGATCATATTTAGTGCATAAGCAAGATCAGGTCTTGTGTGTGTTAAGTACATCAGTCTCCCTACAAGTCTCTGGTATCTTTCTTTATTAATCGGAACTCCCTCTAGTTCAACACATAACTTCAAGCCTTCCTCCACCGGTGTATCAGCAGGCTGACATGCTGACATGCCAGTTTCCTGTAATAGGTCCAAGGCATACTTTCTTTGAGACAGAAAGATTCCTTCGTTGGATCTAGACACCTCGATCCCAAGAAAATATTTCAAGGAACCAAGGTCCTTCATTTCGAATTCTCTGGACAAGTATTCTTGTAGTGCCTTCCTTTCTACTGGATCATTTCATGTAACTATCATGTCATCTACATATATAATGAATGCAGTGATCTTACCATGTCGTTTCTTCAGAAATAAAGTGTGGTCTGAATTGCTCTGATGGTAGTCAAATGCTATCATGGACTTTGTGAACCTTCCAAACCATGCTCTCGGAGACTGTTTCAATCCGTACAATGATTTCTTCAATCTACACACCTTCTGACTGTGTCTTTCCGGCGTCATGCACCCTGGTGGGAGATTCATATAAACTTCTTCAGATAATTCTCCATGCAGAAAGGCATTCTTCACATCAAATTGTAATGGCCAATCCAAGTTTGCAGCTAAAGATAACAATACTCGAAAAGTGTTGATTTTAGCTACATGTGCAAATGTCCCTGTATAGTCGATCCCATAGGTTTGGGTGTACCCTTTTGCCACCAGTCTTGCTTTAAATCGTTCAACCATGCCATCTGCCTTATACTTCACAGTGTAAATCCATCGGCATCCCACTGGTTTCTTTCCTGGTGGGCAATCAGTGAGATCCTAGGTTTTATTTTTCTGCAAGGCATTCATTTCCTCGTTCATAACAGCTTTCCACCTTGGGTCAGCTAAGGCTTCCTGCACACTGTTAGGAATAGATACAGTAGATAATTGATTTACAAATGATTGATTTGATTCAGACAAATGGTGGTTAGACACATAATGACTCATGGGATATTTAACTTTACTAGAAAGTTCAGGTTCATATGTGGGTTTAGGAATACCTCTAGTATGACATTGTGGTAGCTGTTTCTTTGGTGGCTCAGACACAATATCAAGAACATCCTCAGTACATGACGATTGGTGTGGTACATCAATGAGAGGCTGTACTCGACTGGAAGGAATTGACTTATTCATTCTGGTAGTGTCACTCGCTCAGTTTCTGGGCGTTCATCACCACTTTGATCCAAAGTTCTACCACTCAAATCCAATTCACCCACATCCTGGTTACCAGAATCAAGGGATTCATTTTCAACGGAAGTCTGATACTCATAGTCATAATCTAGAGTCTGAATTTCCCTCTAGTACTCCCCCTGAAGTTCAGGCTCAGACAAAAAATACATTAAATGTTCATAGAAAACTATATCCCTTGTGATAAACATACGTTCACTTGGAGGATGATAACATCGATACCCCTTTTGGGATGTAGCATATCCAAGAAAAACACATCGTAACGCTCGAGGAGTTAACTTGTTGCGCTGATGTTTATGAAGATGTACAAATGCGACACAACCAAAGACATGAGGAGGTAAATTTGAAACGACTTGAACAACAACAACATCAGTGAGCGCCTTGAATGGTGTCCGAAAATCAACAGAGCTAGAGGGTACCCGATTGATTAAGTATGCTGCGGAAGTAAGGGCTTCACCCCAGTAGGATAATGGCATATGGGCGTCGATCAATGAGGCACGAACAACTTCCAACAAATGTCGATTTTTTCGCTCGGCCACTCCATTCTGCTGGGGTGTATTGGAACAAGTAGTTTGATGAATTGTTCCGTGTGCTTCCAAATACTGCTGAAGTTCAGAACTCTGATATTCTCCACCATTGTCACTACGAAGAGCCTTAACTTGGGCATTGTACTGAGTTCCAACCATTTTATGAAATTTTTGAAATAAGAGATTCACCTCACTTTTAGACTTCATTAAGCACAACGAAGTCATCTTTATACAATCATCAATAAAAGTAACAAACCAACGTGATGGACGGACCCCAGACATCAAAATGTATAACCATAAAAGGAAGTGGACTTTTATTCAAAATTAATGGAAAGGAAGTTCGATGACTTTTCGCCAGTTCACAAACATCACAATGGAAACTAGAAGCGTCCAATTTTGAAAATAAACTAAGAAATAATTTTCTTAGATAGCCGAATGAAGCATGCCCCATACGTCGATGCCATAGCCAGACTTCAGAGTTTTTCTTTTCCTTTTCAGAGCCATTTACTGTCAAGACGTGTCGGAACTTCCTGACACCAAGTCTAAGTAGTATAGATTCCCTCGTCCAATACCACAACCAATCATCTGCTTTGTTCGGATGTCCTTAAAAACACAAAAATCAGGCCAAAAAATTACAACACAAGATAAGACTGTGGTTATTTGGGAAACTGACAAAAGGTTATATTCTAAAGATGGAACAACTAAAACAGAATCTAAATTCAAAGTATCAGTGAGGGTCAAAGATCCTTCCCCAATAACTGGGGTCGTGGTACCATTGGCAGTGGAAATAATTTTTGGTGAGGATGGTTTCAGAGGGTTGACCTGTCTAGAATCAAATGTCATATGATCGGTAGCACCAGAATCAATTATCCATGTACTATTAGAAACATGTGTAGAAATATAAAAAACTTACCACCAGTATCTGTCGAGGCGACTAATGCTGAGGTCCTTTCTGTAACATCATCAGTTGTCTTTGTTTCAACAATAGTGGTGGTTACAGTCTTCTTTTTTCGAGAAGCACGACTATGATCCCACCATTCTGGATATCTCACAAGTTCAAAGCAACGATCTTTGGTATGCCCAGTCTGATTGCAATGAGTGCATTTATAAGCAGACTTATCAACATCATTGGTGTTCTTTGGACGGTTGCCCCTTGAACGGTCTTGCCAATTTTGGGTTGGTCGGTTTCGAGTCACCATAGCGGAAGCTTCAGAACTTTCAGATTCCCCTTTCAGAGTTGCACGACGGACCACCTCGCGTCGAATGAACGCATAACAGTCTTCCAAATCTGGAATTGGTTCTTTGCGTAGAATCTCGCCACGAACTTGTTCAAACGTTGCATCCAATCCGGCAAGAAATATGTACACCCTTAGTCGTTTAATAGACTTTTGGTAAGCGACAATATCATCAGGATCCTTCATGATAACTTTATCTCGATGGTCCAATTCGCAAAAAATCCCGGTCAACTTGCCATAATATTCTGAAAGAGACTTTCCACTTTGTGAGGCAGTGAAGGCCTGTTGGTTCAAGGCGAAAACTTGTAACTCATCACTTCCATCATAGAAGGTTTTTGACAGAGCACTCCAGATTTCGTAAGCAGTGGATAAGCGTAAGTAACGCTTCATAATATCTGGAGTCATGGACATCAATGGCCATCGTTTCACTTTCTGGTTCTCGGCATAGCATTTTTCATATCCATCATCAGATTCTGCAGGGGGCATCGTCTTACCGCGAATATAGGAGAGTTTTCCTCTCTCGGCAATATGCATCTCTATTAGCTGTGACCAAACATCATAGTTTGATTCAGTAAGAATGATCCCGCATTAAAAATACTTTCAGATTGAACAATAACAGGAACTGATTTTGTTCCTGATGTTTCCGATTTGGAGGAAGACATCACTGCTCTCTTCGATGCTGGCTGTATCTACTGTTATTGTAAAAAAAAAGCTGGTTTTTTTTTTTTTTTTCAGCCGGGAAAAGAGTGGACCATTGTTTTTTTTTTTTTTTTCTCAGGTGCTGCCGCCTCACGAGATCTGTTCACGGAGGCTTCTTCGTCCTTGGACGCGGTTTTTGTTTTCATCGCGGCTGCCGCAGCGTCACGTACCTCTCCTTTCTAGTTCTCAGATCTACAGCCGCGGCGTCACGTTCCTCTCAGATCTGGCTGCCTCCGGTTTCTTCCCCCTTTTTTCTTTCTTCTTCGGCGAGCCTCTCAGATCTGACTGCCTCCGGTTTTGACTCACGAGATCTGGCTGGTGTGCTGCCGCCGCCACGTGCTGGTTTTTCTTGCTGCCGCCGCGGCGTCACGCGCCTTCTCAGAGCTGATTTCCGCAGCGATTTCCGCCGTTGGTTCTGATTTCCAACTGGGATTTCCGCCACTGGTTCTGATTTCCGCCGCAATTGAAACTCACGAAGCCGGTGATGGCTGCGGATACAGTGGATTCACTGGCGCTAGAACACCAGATCTAAACGAGCACCACGATTTCCACGGCGATCTGGCTGGTTCGCTGTTATTGCCGCCGCTTTCCTAGATGCACCGCGATTTCCGCAGCGATCGGGCGCTGCGCAGATCAGGCCCAAGGTTTTAGCCTCCGGCCGAATGGGCTTCAGATCTCAGATCTGGTTGCTTCCTTGGATGCACCGCGATTTCCGCGAAGATCTCTGGATCTGGCCGAGTCCGGCGTGGCTGCGGATACAGTGGAAACCAATCCCGGAATCAGAGATTTGGAACCTGCGTCAACAGCGTGAGCGGCGCTGTAGCAGCTATTGAAATCTCAGGCAGGTGCAGACGGGAACATGCCGGCAAGTGCAGATGGGAACAGGCCGGCAGGTGCAGACGGGAACAGGCAGGCCGGCAGGGTCCAAGTTTCGCAAGGACAAATGATCAGAAATCATGGAATAGCAGCCAACGGAATTTAGAGATGGCTTCAAGGTGCCTCCGGCGTCCCGGCTTCTTTGCTGTTCTCACTTCTGTCTATGGAACCTGCTTCGGTTCAGATCTGAACGATCGGGATAGCAACTGTGTTGCGGCGGATCCCCATATTTTGACTTCAGCCTTTTTTTCTTGTTTTTTTTTTTTTTTTAAAAAAAAAAAAATTCGAGGGGATCTGTGATTTTCTCTTGAAATCCAAACCCCTTTTCAAGATCTACAGCGGAATTTAGAACCCTGGCTGTGATGCCAACTTAGAATTTAGGCATCAATGGGATTTTCCCTTTCATTCATATATTTCTCAATGAGAATATTACAATTTATAGATACAAACCTAACTATAAATGAGGAAACAAATTATACAAGATCTGGAAGTAAATCAATTCTACAGGTGTGCAAATCAATCAGTTACTCTGTAAAATCTTCAGGCGAAAAATCTAAATGGGGCATTCTTGATATTTATTTTATTATTATAAATTATTAAATTAATTAAAATTTTAATTATATATAATAATAAAATTATCTAAAATCTATTTTTTCTTACTTTTTGAGATGTAAAATTACTAATTAAATTTTTATATTCATGTTTTGCTAAAATATAAATGCAAATATGGTTAATTCATTTAGTCTTTAAATTAATGAAAAATTAAAATGAACTAAATTGAAAGGTTAAAGAACAATAGAACATGACACTGTGAAAATAAGAGAATTGATGAATTGTTACAATGCCCTCTATTATTCTACGAACTCACCAAAGATTTCTAAATTAAAAGTCACACCATGATTTGCAAAGAGGAAATATATTGTTAAATAAAATTTTATAGCCACAAACTTAAACTAAAAGAAGCACAAAATAATCCAAAATTTCAGCCTTACAAATTCACAAATCAACACCCACAAAAAATGCAAACAATGCCAGAAATGGCTAGGCTAATCCCTTGAAATACATTCTCCTCATCTAAAGTACTTTAATCAATTGCTTATTTTATTAACAGAAGAGGCCCCTCTTGATTCTTGAGTACTTTAAATTACTGAATTTTCCTAGCTTTGTAGCCCATCTCTTTGCCAACATATGTAATTTTCAAAATATTTGATCCACTTATTAGATGAAAGATCCTTTAGGTCTATGATCAAAGTAGGAGATCTTCAGTTAAATGATTGAGTATTTTCTAAAACTTTGTACTTACAATAATATATTAAATACTAAGAATGGCTCCATTTATATTTTTCGCCTTAGGCCTCAACATGTGTCGAGCCTGCCTTGTTGATGTCTCGGCCAATATCGAACCAAAATTGGCCCAGATATCAGCTGATATTTACGTTTTTAATTTTTTTTTAAAAAAAAACCAGCTTCCTTTTGGATTTTTTATTTAATTCAGAAAAAAAAATACCGATATTAAAAAAAATAAAAGAGGAGAGTGGAATTTATCGGTCGAGATATTGGCCAATATGCCAGGCCTAATTTTGCACCCCTGGCTTGGCCTAGCCCTGAAGTGGAAAAGAAAATACATAAAAAATTCCCAAAGTGGGTCATTCTTATGTGCTCCACATGCATTGGTTAAGACTCAAGAGGGGATAATCTGATGACGTGTCAATCTCAATCAATCAATTTTAATCTTTTCAATCGTTAATTCTCAAGTGTTTATATTTTCTCTCACTACTTAAATTTCATCAAACGCTCCATAGATCTCTTTCAACTCACCCAATGAATCTCTCTCTCTCTCTAAGATTGAAGACCACCAAGCTGGGTCTATCCTTCATGTGATCACCAACCGAAGAAAAGAAGAACAATGGCCGTCATGTGATTTCTACATTCATGAAATCAATTGTATTTACTATTTAGCCTTTTTTTAATATTTTAAATGAATTAGTTATGGTTGATTGTTCTTGTTTCTATATTCAAAATTTTTAGTTTTTTTTTTTTTATAGCATGGATATCCTCATCCTACATTCGAAGTAAGAGTAATATGAGTAAATCTCTCAATCCACGTACACTAGTTAAATCTATAAAGCACAACATGTGGAGATTGAATGTGAATCAAACTCAATACCTCACTTCATAAATCCGGCATCTTGATGGGTATATTTTTGAAGTTTTTATTTAGCCTTATTTTTTAGAAAGGTTTATGTCACCTGTACAAATATTGCCGAGCAAGGACTGATACATTGGTTTATTGGACAAAATGTTTTAGTTCAGTACCAATAAATATAAATCAATTTAGACTAGTATTGACCATAATTTTTTAATTTTATATTTTTAGAAATCAGTAAATAGAAAAAAAAATTGAATGACGGGTAAAAATATTAATCATTCAAAGGGAAGAAAAAAGAAAGGAGACTCAGAAATAGAACAAAATAACAAGCCAGAGCATGGCAAAGTAAAAAAAATCAATTTGTCTAAAACATGTCAAAATTTGTGGAAAAAAAAAACCTTTATGGGCAAACATTTGCTATGTATTTCACTATATTTGAATGGTGGTATCAGCTATTAAATTCTGAAAATCTTAAATTAAATAGAAGTAAAAAAAATAGCAAAATAACTTAGTTACGACTCCATCTAGCTTCAAAACCTCAAATGCTTGACCTAGTCCTGAAGTGGGAAAGAAAATAAAATAAAAATTTCCCAAAGTGGGTCATTCTTATGTAGCAATCATATGTATGGCTTTATGGAGATTTTAGATTTAGATACCAATTATGAACATAAGCTTAAATTTAAAAATATCAACATAAATGTAAAACATTTATTGTCTATAAATATAAATACATTTATCGTACAAATACATGCAGGCCCACCCTAACTATAAAGCAAGTTAGGCCTGGGCCTTAGGCCCCCATTTAAAAGGTTCACACTCGTATTTTGATTGCATGGTAGACCAAATGAGATTAAGAGACAGAGTACGTGGAAAAGGGAATAAGACTAAGCATATTCAAGTCCAGCATAACTATAAGGCAAGTTAGGCTTGAGCCTTAGGCCCCATTTAAAAAGGGTCCTACTCCTATTTTGATTGCATGGTGGACTGAATGGGATTGAGAGACAGAGCATGTGGAAAAGGGGACAAGACTAAGCATGTTCATTCTTATGTGCTCCACATGCATTGGTTAAGACTTAAGGGGGATCATCTGATGTGTTGCAGACATGGCCAAATCAACTTGTATGGCTATATGGAGACTTTAGATTTAGATACCAATTATGAACATATGCTTAAATTAAAAAATATCAACATAAATGTAAAACATTTATTGTCTATAAATATAAATACATTTATCATACAAATACATGTACATGCAAGCGTAGGAAGAAAATCCAACAATAAGACCATCTATGATTGATTAAACCTGTGATAAACGTGTATGTTTTAATATATTTTTATATTCAATTTTACACGTCCAATAAATATAAATATGGGATGCCAAACTTGACCTATTAGGCTTGGAAGTTGATAAAGACATTCATGCACTGATAAGTAAAGAAATTGAATTTATCTTTTTATCTATTTATTTATTTTAACTAATCTAAAATTAAGAGCGACAATTTTTTTTAACCCATAAACTCTTCTAAATGAACTTTAAAAAAAAATTGAATCATGTATTTTTTTTTAATTTGAATTGACCCAACCCATCCAGACCCACAATAAATTCAGATTGGGTTGGGTACAGGGTTCCCGACCTCTACACAAATTAAACTAAAATTAATAAATAATTACTTTATTATTTTTAGTCATATATCCTACCTGAGTTAAAATTAAAAAAAACATATTCACTTATTTTTCTAATTTTTTTATAAAAAATTAGGTTAAATCTTGTCAAGTCAATAAAAAATTTAAAATATATTAAATTGAGTCATACAAAAGATTTGTTATTATCTATAGTTAATTCAATCTAAATTTGATTAAACTCGTCGTTTTTTTTAAAAAAAAAAATTACGTGTAGAAAACCGTGGAATATCCAGTGTAAAACTCCCACAAATGAGCCCACTATCTCTAAGGCACACAAAAATTAGATCATGGAGACTTGAACCCACAATCTCCCAATTCTTGAGGCAGAAGGCAACCAATTAAACTACACCCATAATGATTAAACTCATTATTACCTCTATATAAAATACACTTTTTATAAAAATAATGATCTCACTTTACATAAATTCTTTTGAAAGATTAACGAATTATAGGGGTAGTAGCATCAGAAAATCAAGACAAGGTTACATGTTAAATGCATGCCGTGGACCTCACTGGATGAATGTCGACCCCTGGATACGTGGCATACTACAAAATTGAAGTGGTTATTTACCATTTAGACCCCGAACCTAAAAGTGAAAATGGAAAATAATTTATAATTATTATTAAGTTTATTAGCAGAAGCCACGCACTTCAATTGAGTGCATTGATTAAAAGTTTAAAATAATATAATTTTTTATTTTAAATACTAATATAAAAATATCAATCATCTTTCAAATTCATTGAATATAATCACAAAAATCTTTTTTTTCATTTTTTTCCAATTTTTTCCAATTTTTATATAATTTTTTTCTATTTTTACATTATAATATGAGAAGTTTTCACTTCACCAAATTCCATTTTAAAATATCTCTTTTTTTTTTTTTTTTAAACATGAAAGCAAATTAGGACCTTTCCGTAAGTGAGCCCTCAAAAATTATTTGAGGGTGACATATTACAACACTTATTCAATAGATATAAGGTGAGCGATCATCCCATGTGCATTTTGTGTATAGAGATACGGATTTTAATGGATCTCTGTTTTACCATTTACCGGTTGTACCGTAAAGAAGATAAGAATGTCGATAATCGGATCACCAAACGGATCCCTTAATGGCCCTCAGCAAGCCGAATTCTCCGAATACAGCAATGTCCAAAATCAGATCACTAACCGGATCCCTTAATGACCTTCGGCGATCCGAATATAGGAATGTCCAAAATCGGATCACCAACTGGATCCCTTAATGGCTCTCGGCGAGCCGAATATAGGAATATCCAAAATCGAATCACCAACCGGATCCCTTAATGGCCCTCGGCTAGCCGAATACAGGAATGTCCAAAATTTCAATGGGTTGATTTTTACTGTTCATGTGAATTTCGGTGAGCCGATTTGAAATTTCGGAGAGCCGAATTGCATTGTTCATGAATTTTGCCGAGCCGACTTGCATTTCGGAGAGCCTAATTGCCTGTTCATGAATTTTGGAGAGCCGACTTGCAATTTCGAAGAGCCGAATTGCACTGTTCATGAATATTGGTGAGCCGATTTGCACTGTTCATGCATTCTTTTTTCTTCGGTACAACAGGTAGAGGGCAAATTGGATATACAGTAAAACCCGTGTCTTTATATACAGAATACCCGTGTGAGGATCGCTGTCCTAGATATAAATATCTTTTTTTTGAGGTCCAGAGGTATTTGGGCATCGCACCTGATTAGTCTCTTGAGGTGTGTGAAACTCCCCAATTTGCACACAATGGATAAGTCTGTAAGGAGTGACCCTAGAGATTGAATTCAAGACTTTAATCTTGAAGTTTTATGTCTCAACCACTAGGCCAACCCCTTGAAGTTAATAGATATCATTTATTGATTTAAAAAAAAAATGTAAAGACAAGGTAAAAGTTCACCATCCTACTCATATAGTTCTATTTATATCACACCTAAACTCAAAGCCCATTTAAAAGACAAACACTCGTGCCAAGTCTCGATAATTAAGTGTCTTGTTAGAATATACTTTTATATAATATAGTTAGATTCATATCATTTTTAATAATTTAAACAAAGTAGATTGGTTTGACGATCAAAAAATTTTAGTTATAAAAGAAAGTCTTAAATTTGATTTACATTTAAATTTGTCGGAGCCACTCCTTACCGATTTAATCAGTGTTTGTGGATTGAGAAATTTATATATATTCGTGAAATTAATCTTACATCTAATATAGAATAGAAATACGGTGTTTAAAAAATTAAAGCTTATGATATATTTTAAAAAATAATTTTAATATTAATAGAAAAAGTATGGTTAGAATTTCCCATGCAGACTGAGTTTTTATAAGAAAGGGCCAATAATCTGTCTTATTTAATGTGATGTGATATGTTCTCAAATTGACAATTGCTAATAAGTGTGATGTTACCCATCAAAAGGTATCAGTATGAGACATTAATTTAGGGCTGTCAAATTTTTTCTGTTTACTGCCACTGTAAGATTTTTGGGGACTAGATCCATCCATGATGTCAGCAACTTTTTCATGGGTGTGGACTATATTCATCCTCAACCACTTTATTTCATGGGTGATATTAAAGCATTTAAGTAAGTATATATTTTATAAAAAAATATTATAGAAAGATACATCACGGACGAGGTTTTATTCTCAACGTTCAATTTTTTTTTTTTAATTTGAATATCTCTAATATGAATTAGAGGTGAGATTAATCGTATGAATATTGTAAACATTTTAATTTACACAGTGATAAATTGATGAAGAGTAATTCTATACAGATTGGTGTAGAAGAGTTTGAACGTAAAACGAATTCAACATCTAAATATCAAATTGTGCTTCTTAAATGAAGTTACACGTTATCTCACAAGTTTGAGAGGGACAGGCCTCATTTGATTCATAATTCACTGTGAGTTACATTCTTATTCAAAATTAAATAGTGATTAAATACACTATTGGATTGAAACTTATGTTTTATGGTACCACTAATCTATACGTCCTTCAAAGCTTGCTCAACTCCGAGTTGATTTTGATCAATATTAGATTTAAATATTTAGAGAGATGTCCATCAGTGCACTGAGTTGCACGGCATTATTGTATGCATCTCAATATGGGGTTAAATTTCTCTGGACCACTCTTTATGGGAGTTACTCTTCATCGACTTACTCGGTGTTTGTGGATTGGGAGATTTACACATATTTGTGAGATTAGTCTCGCTTCCAATGTAGAGTAGAGATACTCGTATTACTAAAAAAACAAAAAAAGTAAAGCTAAAGGGAAGCGATATTTCTGTCGAATCTGTCCTATGGAACATTGATGAAGAGGTGCACATTCATAATCATAAATGACCGTGTGTAAGTAGATCTACTAGATTAGATTGGAGATCTTCTTCTGCTCAGGCAGGGCCGGCCTAACCATAAGGCAAGTTAGGCCGGCGCCTTAGGCCTCGTTTTAAAAAAAAAGGCCCACTTAAGTTTTTTTTTGTGTCCGCTTTTTTAATTTATGAAAGTAATTTAAAAAAAAAAGTGTAAATAAGTTAACTCTTAAGCCATTCTCCAAATTGGTTTCACGTTGGAGATAGGTTTCAGTTTTGGACATCAACATTTTGAGCCCAAATTTATTTGTGGGATAAATTTGAAGAATCATTCTCTAATTTAATTAAATTGGAGATTTTAGATTTTGTTTCAGCCCTTAAAACAACATCAGTTTTTCCCCTTTTCCCTCTAATTTGATCTAACACCAACCATTACTTGTGTTAGCCGAACTTAGGATGCAGATTTTTTAATTCCTTTATCTTTTGATTACTTTATTTATTCTTTTAATTCTTGTCTTTTGGTTACTTTTTTAATTCAGTTATTTATTATTTTATTTTGTGAATAGTGATTAATACTAGATTGATAATACCGTAATGGAAATATTGAAACAATAGAGTTTTGAAGTTTCGATATTTAAATATTGGTAAAATAATAATTACTTATGGGCTTGAAATGATGTTGAAATGCTGAAAATATTTCGATATACTAGAATACAATGCAATCGAATGGATGAAGAATTGAAAATGATATTTTAACAATACTTGAATACAAAAAATTTAATTATTAATTTTGTATCTCAAAAAGCAAGAAAAATAGATTTTAGATAAATTATTTTTATTATATAATTAAAATTTTAAATATTAGTTATAATAATACATTGAATACCAAAAATGTTTCATTTAGATTTTTTGTCTTATGCCTCAATTTGTGTCTAACCAGTGCTTAGGTCTATTCGGGTTATGGTCTATTTTCAGCTTTGTTAAATGAGTTAAGTTGCTCCAAGTTTTTTCTGAATTTGGTTCAGATGAGTTTGAATTAGGTTTATCAATTTACCTGATGGTCACACGGAAACTTTTATTATCTTACAGGGATTTGAAATTTTGTTTTACGATCCCAGTTTTACCCCTCTTTTTTAAATTTCCTTTCTTTCGTTGTTATCATTCAATTCCTATTTTTCTACTATTCTTCCCATTGCAGCATTGAACTGAACCTCTCTCCTCTCCACTTTGCCTCTTTCACGACTCATTTCCTTTGTCTCTTAGGGGTCTCTCTTATCCTTCCCTGCAGCTACTGGAGGAGACGGAGATAGAGATGGAGAAACACCCCGATCTTGTAGGTTCCTTGAAAGATCCCAATCGGTGGCCCATCTGAAGCTTTGACTAGAAGAAGGCGAAAGACCACGACAAGAAACTTGGCACCTGGGATACCTGCATTAATTCTTCGAAGAGGAGACTGTGAACCCGAATTTTGCTTGGGAAGAGAGACTTACTTGTCCCTTTCACCTTCTTTTCTAAAGCTCCTCTGTCTCACTGGAGATGGCGAACTCTCGTGGGCTATCTGTATGTTCCAGTGGTTTTGTAGAAATCAAAATCTAGCAGTTGCCAAACATATCTAAGTTATATTCTCACTATCATAACTAAACATAAAAAGCACCCTCTATTGCACTATATCATGGTTTCTTACTCAATCAACAGTTTGATACAAGTGAGTTAGAAAGGGCATGACTCAATCTGCATTAGCCTAACATTTATAGTCCACTGTTAAATCAACTTACCACAGTATAATATGGTTTACTCATCTAAATGAGGATCGATATTCCTGTCTTCAAAGGGATTAAATTTTTTTTGGTTGAATTATAGCCATGTTGACCCATTGTGGACCACTTCTTTCTTTAAAAAAATGAATACTAGAAATATCAGTTGGTATTTTGGCTTTTCTGTTGAGATTCCAACCCATATTTGGTTTTGATGTTTTTTCCAGTAAAAGCGGATATTCACTCATTTTTACATATTTGTAGAGTCCAAATCCAATGACTATCAACAAGATAGGTTGAAATTTCCATGTCAGTCAGCAGATGCTCTTAGATGAGAACGAGCTAATCATGTTAGCTGCAGGGAAGGACGAGAGAGACCCGCAAGAGATGAAGGAAATGAGAGTCGTGAAAGAGGAAAGGTAGAGAGGGGAGGAGTTTCTTTCAATGTTACGATGGAAAGAGGATGGAAAGAGATGAAGGAAATGAGAGTCGTGAAAGAAGAAAGGTGGATAGGGGAGGAGTTTCTTTCAATGTTACGATGGAAAGAGGATGGAAATAGGAATCGCAGAAAAATAGAAAGTGGAAAATAGTAATGGACGAAAGGAAAACTTAAAAGGAGGGATAAAATTGGAATCTTAAAATAAAAATTTTAAATCCGTGTAAGATTAAAGAAAAGTTTCGTGTAAGTATCATTTCCCATCTTATATAATCAAGTATTTTATCTGTAAACATGACAATAATTGAATCAATCAAGTCTAGTCATTTATAATTAGTTCATGTTTGGTGCCAATTACATCAACTTTTAAATAGAACAAAGTTGTTTGAAACTTTGTATTACCAGATCTGCCCATATGGAACATGATTCGACAACTCGGAGCATTGTGGTACAGCTTTAAATGAGATGGAGGCCCAAACTGACTCAAACCATGTGTTCTACGTGCTTTCCTCAATATTATTTCAATGTAAATGTGGAAACTCTGTAGGATTAATTATCATGTCAAATTAAAGAGAGTATTTATACAATTTAAAGAATCTATGACACAAAATTTATATAATTTTGTAGGCTTAATTACATTCCAAATAATATTATAAAATGTGAATAGTTGAAATCAAATTATTTTATTGATTACTAAATGCCATTTGTATAGAAGCTTTATATTATTAAATAAATTAATTGTATTGGGATAGCCAGTTAACCAACAATTATACCAATAATACCATTCTCTTTGCATTTTCTACATAGAGGGACAATCATTCAAGCAAGATGTATGCCTAAATAATTTTTTATTTATTTACTCTTTTCACATTTTTACCCAGTTGTTACATTAATTATGTATCCTCTTTTGCACACATTTGACCGTTAAAATTTATAAATATGATTGTTAGAAAATTGGATGTCACTAGTTTAGGTTTCAAGATTGAGGGTATATTTGAAGAAAATTATCTTATGAGTTAATCTTTTCCAACAATTTCTTTTCTTAGAAAATGAAATTTATAAAATTTAATTTTATCAACTTCTCTTGTTGAACCTGACTAAGAATTTTTATATTAAAAATAAAATTCTTTCTATTTGTTAGCTAAGTGGAAAAATAGGTTATTGCCAATGATAATGAAAATAATATAAAGTTATATATTATATAAACGATTTAATTTATATTTAATTAAAAATATAAATTATGTAATTTTGACCTTCTGAGCTAACTTGAAATTTTATAAGTTAGGTCACAGTACGTTAGTTGGGAGTAACTATAGTTCACTCTTAAATGAAATTCTGACACTCAAGAAATTGAAAATCTTGAAAAAATTCAATGGAAAATCGAGTGAAACTTGTAAATCTTTCCTAGTTTCGACAAAATTTTAACAAGTTTTTTTTATGAAATTGAAAAATAAATTCACACAAACAAGTTGTAAAATTTAATTCAAGCTTAAGGAGGAAATCAACTTAAAAATAAAATCACTTACTAATTCATTTTTATGGGAATCCAACATTCCAACCCTTGTTTGTTATTTATAATGTTTTTAACAAAATAAAAAAGAAAAATCTAAATCCTACAATATATGGTCTTACATCCATATTGTGGCAACTTTAAGTGGCATATGAAAGCATAATATATTACACTTATTTACCAATAAAAAACATACTATTTACTACTAATTAAATGAAGGTTTATTTATTTTTTCAAATGATTGTATATTAAGTTTTAAATAAATTATATGTCTTAAATTAATGTGTAAAATTATAAAGATAATGGGTGGATAATATTTAATTCTATTTCAATTGTTTTAGTTTTAAAATTTTAATCATTATAAATTATAAATTGTATATCCTATCTTCTAATTTTTTTTTGACTTTTCTAAAACAATCTGATTAATACTAATCCAATTACGTAAGATGATTGATTACTCACAAATTGTGAGTCGCAACCTTTCTAAGGTTGCTTGGTTATTCAGCTCAGTCCCATCAAAAGTATTTTCAGTTCCCATTCAGTGGCATCTACCGTAGCAAACTGGTGGCCATCATTAATGAGCTACTATTTTATCTTTTTCATTGTTTTTATTAACATGATTACTATAAAATATTTAAAATTTTAAAGAAAATTTGAAATTGAAGATTAGATCCCCAAATTTAAGTACACACAACTCATTAGCCAGATACACATGAGAAAAATAGAGATTTGCAGTTGTCCATTACAAGGCCTTCCGTTTGAATTTCTGAATATTTTCTGAATTTATGAAAAATAAAAATAATTTATGAAAATTATTACCTGATTGTAGTTGTCCCCTTATTTTTTTTTTTTAAAAAGAATCATACTCAAGATAATATTAGAGTGTTTTGTGAGATGATATCAGTAGTAATGCGTCTATAACAAGATTAAGACATTACATATCGGTATCGAAACTAATCTCACCAGTACATATAAACTTTACAATTCACTGATTAAGTCGATATAGAGGGACCCGGAAGGATCAGACGTGAATCTCAAACTTAAAAGCTCATTTCACGAGGCCCACGTCATGAAGTGATGCCAACCAGCCTTTCATGGTCATGACAATCTATAAATGCCACCTGCATCCGGGGTGTGAGTTTAAAGCAAGCTCTCTCTCTCTGGCGCTCTTTCTCTCTGTCTCTTCCAGTGGGTGGTTTAATTCAGTAGAAAAGGTAAGCATGTCTTCTGAATGCAATGTGAACATCCCAAGCTGGAAGCCAAATCCATGCCCAACAATATCATCGACCCATCCACCACCCAGTGAGTCCATGGCGAAAAAAGAACACGAGTTGGACACCTTGAACTCAGTAGATGACATGTCCTGTGGATCCGAACGTTTCTTCCCTCCCAATCCTCCCATTGCCAATGCAGATGAAGCTAGCTCTATTAGCAGGAGCTTCAGAGGATCATCATTCCGGATACTCCCAATCCCTGGAAGCTACGGTGACCTGGAGAATGTTACATTGCCTAACCGGAAAGAACCAGGTCATCGTAAATGGGACTCGATGGGAGGAATTTCAGAGGACAATGGCGTCTTTTTCACTTGGGAGGATTTGTGGGTGACCGTGTCAAGCGGGAAGGCCACCGGCCGCCATCTCCTTCAGGGGCTCACAGGCTATGCTCAGCCTCGTGAGGTCCTGGCCATCATGGGTCCTTCTGGGTCCGGCAAGTCCACGCTTCTCGACGCTTTGGCTGGTAATTATATTTGGTTTTTCTTTGATAAGTGATCCGTGCACCACCAATTTTACCTTTGAGGCACTAAAATTAAGGAGAATATCGATTTTATCCAAACTTTCTTCAATTAAACTTTTTCTTTTATTTTCATTTAATTTGGATAGAATGAGTATTCTATTTAATTTTGGTACATCTAAGTGATCGAGCGCGGATCACTTCTCTTTTTCTTTTAACACATGTTTCTTATACTTCCTATGTTCCAATTTAGTTGTCTGATATAGATTTTAGTATTGTATAAAAATAGTTTTCCATTCATATAGGAGTAGTATAAAGCATATTGAAAATGGATGAGATCACATGGATTATCAGCCTTATATAGAGAGTTTCTTAAAAAATACAAATGTTTCAAATGAGACAACTGAAATGTAACGGAGGAAATATAATTATATTTCTTCCTTTTTGGATTTAACCAAATCAGTCAGTTTTTACAGAGTTCTTTTCTGTTCAATGTTTAGTTCTAATCCACAAACCATTTGCAGGAAGATTAAACTCAAACACTCGGCAATCAGGAGAGATTCTGATCAATGGGAAAAAGCAGAGACTGACATTTGGCACCTCAGTAAGAAAATCATTCACTCGATCTATACATCTTGATTCCATGCTGTCATTTACCACTTGATTAATTAATTAAATTATTTACTTAACTCAGCTTCATGATCATTTACTCAGCTTTCATGAGTTTAGCTTGATTGTCTTGAACTTCTAACAATAGATTAAAAGTCTACACTTCAATCTTTCCAAATTTACTAGATACATAAGATTTTCAGACGATTTAATGCATTCGCGAAATTAGTCTCACATTCTAATAACTTATAATAGTAGCTAAGCTACGAAATGAACATCCCATTGATCCATCTTTTATAATTATGAATTTGTTTCATTTATTTAGGCCTATGTGACTCAAGATGACACCCTGATGACCACTTTAACGGTGAAAGAAGCAGTGTACTACTCTGCCCAGCTCCAGCTTCCTAATACCATGCCATTATCTGAGAAGAAGGCAAGAGCAGAGATGACAATAAAGGATATGGGGTTGCAGAATGCCATGAACACAAGAATTGGAGGGTCGTCATCAAAGGGGCTGAGCGGCGGCGAGAGAGGAGGGTGAGCATTTGTATAGAGATCTTAACCCAGCCGAAGCTTCTCTTCCTCGACGAGCCCACATCCGGGCTTGACAGTGCAGCATCCTACCACATAATGAGCAGAATTGTAAGCCTTGCAGAGCAGGGTGGAAGAACCACCATCGCCTCCATTCATCAACCCAGCAGTGAAATCTTTGAACTCTTCCATAACCTCTGTCTTCTCTCTGCTGGTAGAACTGTTTATTTCGGACCTGCTTCTACTGCTAATCAGGTAACCATTTTCATCTAAACCATGTCATTGCTTACTGTCGTTTAATTAAATCCCCATTTATCTGATACAATCAGCTATTTTCATGGAGTTTATCATTGGCATAAACTTGTTTCTTTAATGCTATATTTGGATAAGAGAAGGCAGAAGAGAGATTTTCTTTTGGGATACTCTCTTCTTTTGGAAAAGATTATATTCTCTTAACAAAAGTGGAGAATACTAATTTTAAAATAAAGCAAAGTTACAGTTACCCATATTTTTTGGAGTAAATCATTATCTTACTGTTGCAAGAGTTTTGCGACACCACCGGTGTTTCTTATAATAAAAAAATATTGATATATTTAATTTTAAATTTCATTAATTTTTTTTATTTTTATATAATCAAGATATCCAAAGATGAACTGAGGGACAATTTTAATCCGAGTAGTTCTTGAAATATATATAAATCTTTTAATCTCATATATACTGAACTATAGAAAGTGGCATGAACGTTAATTGAACCGAAGATCCCAGTTCTTGAGATGAATGCCTTGATCATGCCATTTGTCAGGCAGTCTTGGTAACAAGACATTTTCTCTTCTGCTGAGTAGAGGATGCAGCACTGCCATGTGTCAAGCAGCCATTGGTAGCAAAACATTTTTCTCTTCTGGTATGTAGAGATAAAAGTAATTTTTACTGTTCAATCCTTTAAATGAACTCTTAATAAATTGAGGTAATAGTAATTATTAAAATGATTATTATCAATTTATAATTAAAATAATTTAAGATCATAATAAAATCAGTGTTTAAAAATTTAAAGTAATTTTTGTATTCATATTTATAAATAAATCTTTCTAATAACTTGTACCAAAGTGAGCCTACCTAATATAAAGAAAATGTCTCAAAAATATGTATTCCTCACATGCAACACTTTAAAACTTGGATCGGATAGTTCAGCTGATCTAAGCTTTTAGAATTAGATTAGAGGTCTTAAGTTCAACTCCTTTCAAACTTATTTAATACACGAGTTTATAGGTGATTTCATATATCTATAAGATTAGTCTCACCTCTAATATAATGTAAGTATACAATTCAGTTGAGAATAATTTGATAGTGTGACTTCCACGTGGCTTCATCTTATTTGCAAGTGTATTTTCTCTGAAGAAAGCCCGTACCACATATTTATATTTTGAGAGGTCCCCAATGAGACAAAGGCACAATGCACAATATGGACCTTTCACCGGCAGCCACACATAGTTCATTTTTTATTGATCACATGTAGGGCTGCAACTCGGTTGGACAAGTTAGGTTCTTTAAAATCCAACTCGACCTAAATTGATATATATGAAACACAATCCGACGCAACTTGAATTCTCAAGCCGTATTTCACAACTCGACCCGAATTCAAACCCGATTTTTTACTCGACCTGCATTCTGAACCTATTTAAGCCTAATTTTAGCCGGGTCGGATTAGGTTAGGTCGGGTTAACTTGTAAAATCCTCAATCCAACCCGAGCCCGAGTTTAATGCGGGTTTTATCTTCTCAACTCGACCCGCTAACTCAAAATTCTCGACCCGCCCGTATGACTTCGCAGGTCGGGTCATATGGGTTGGGACAAAATCCGACCCGAGTTGCAGCCTTAATCACATGAATACTTTGTATGTAAATTTTAAAAATATATATGATCATTCTAATTTTTTTTTATGGGATTCAAAATTATTGTCTTTTTTTACTCATCTTCATAGAAATTATTGTGAGAATAATAGTATATCATCATTTCACTTCATATAATATAAAATGTCTGAATCAATTATTCAATTTTTATAAATTAATTGTATACTTTTGTTATAATAAGCTTCAGATTAAATCTAAAGATTTATCTAACAATTAGTAGATTCTAATATTGGAGACTCTGAACTTAAAAGATGAGACGAAAATTTATTTAATGTGGTTCTTTAGATAATTGAGAGATTGATTGTTTCAATTAAAAGACAATTTTTTTTAGAAGTTAGAAATTCACTTGTTTTTGTATTTACCTTTTTTTTCTTTTTATGATTAAGGTGTTCACGTCTCTTAGAGCACCCGACTAATCCTGATTTCCTACCCATACACACCTGGTAAATCTATGGGGTGGAGTGAATTGAACTCAGACTCTAGATGGGTTCCTGACCACCACTCCAATATCCTCGGGTTGAGTGAAAACTAATTTTTTTGAAGATTAAAAGTTTTAATCTTTTTGAGCTTGAGTATTGGGAGTAATGTTGTTGTTGAAACGAAGAAAAATAGATTTGTAATGCAAATTTGTACTGGTAGTTTTTTGCAGGGAATGGCTTCCCCTGCCCCTCCATGAGAAACCCCTCAGATCACTACCTTAGAACTATCAACAAAGACTTCGATGAGGTGAGAAGAAGACCCTTCTCTTTACTCTGTTTTACTGATTTCTTGATCATACATCTCTTAACTCTTGGAATTAAAACTTTCTTCAACTTTCTTCTTGGCCATTTTAGGACATAGAAGAAGGTCATGGTGCCAAATCAAGTGCTGAAGCAATCGACATCCTTGTGAAGTCATACAAGTCATCCAGCATTCATCAACAAGTGTTTGAACGAGTTACTATGATACATAAAATGGTAAGACCCAGATTGAAAGTAAAATCTCTTTAGCCAAGATCAAAGTGGAATTGAGTATGATAGAAATATAAAGAAAAATCTTGTGGTTTTTACAGCAAGGACGAGCTTTGGAGAAGTGGAAAAGCCAGGCTAGCTTCCTCACTCAGTGTCTTGTCCTCACAAGGAGGTCCTTCAAGAACATGTACAGAGATCCTGGCTATTATTGGCTGCGTCTCGTGATTTACATTGCGCTTTCCCTTTGTATGGGGACTATATTTTATGATCTTGGCAAGAGTTATGGTTCCATTCAGGTGAGATGGGAAAATAACTCTCCTATCGATTTGTTTCAACTAGTCTTCGGAGCGTGTGCTAGTTTCTCTATTCACACACACCGAATAAAACTACGAGAAGGGGTCTTTTGGAGTAAAATGGGATTCAGTAAAATGTGATTCAAACTCAGGATTCCGCTTTCTAAAACGGGTTTTTGGCGAACATACCAACCCCCCTTGAGGTTACTCTCAAAGTGTATATTATCCATCGTTCTAAAGATAGGTCGAGTCGAAGTTGAGTCTCGGAATCTTTTGACTCAATTTTGAGTGAGACTCGGACACAACTATTACAACTCAGACTCAACTCCTCTTGAGTTTGAGATGAGCCCGATATTTAAAGCCTTGAAAATATTAAATTTTTTTCTTCTAAATTCTAAATTATAATGATAATTCACTCAGAATCATTGTTATCAATCAAGTTCTTTTAAATATTAAAAATAATTTTATAAAAAACAAGGTATCTGAAAATCACTATTTACTACCATCGTTTTAATTAATATATGTGATAATTGATGGTGGTAAATGGTTGGACTACTTCTAGGCCTATATTCATGTGAAGCCCTGAAATGACAGGCCCAATACTGCTTAACCAACAAAAATAAGGCCTATCACTAGGCCGACACGCTATTCGGCCTTGATGCCTTGTGCTAGGGGTCGAGATATCGGCCTACATGTATTGTATCAGCCGTACAACAATCATATCGACCGATATGGCCGATATCTCGCCGAATCATATCGACCGATATGATTAATATCGGTATTTTATTTTTATAAAAAAAAAATCAAAACGGTGATGGGCTCGGGTCAAAATATCGGCCGATATTTGCCGATATTTACATTTTCAATTTAAAAAAAAAAAGTTTTTTTCCTGTTTTTTTTTTTTTAATTCAGAAAAAAAATTAATAAAATAATACTGATATTTAAAAAAAAATCAAAAAGAGGAAAGAGAATCATATCGGCCGACCCGTTTTTTTCACCCCTGCTTTGTGCCATCATCTGGCTCACAATTAAAAATTCAAAAGTGGAACTAGATTCAGAAGGTTACTGAGCTAACTAGTTATGGTGAGTCTAGCAAAGACTCACCAAAAACTCATTCTAAACTCACTAGACTCACTGTCTCAAAATTGAGCAATAGACATTGCAGTTGAGTCTGGTAGAATCGAAATGGTTTTTTTTTTGGAATTTGGATAACATGGACATCCCCACTCCATATTGGACATGTGTAAACCTCCCAATCCACACACACCGTTTTAAGTCTACAGGAAGTGGCCTGTTGGGGTTGAGCGTGAATCGAACTCAAAACTCCACTTCATGAAGCGAGCATCTTGACTATCAGGCCAACCTCTTGGGGATCCAGATGATTTTTCTCACGAGATATTGTTGACATTTTGTTAAGAGAGCATGTCGTTTACATCCATAAAACCCTTACTATGTGGGGTTGTTTGAATTTGCAGGCAAGAGCATCAGTGCTTATGTTTATAGCTAGTTTGTTGACTCTCATGTCAATTGGTGGATTCCCTTCTTATATGGAGGATATGAAGGTACTTCAAATGTTATTTACTTCATTAACATATGCAAAAATTCATCTTTCTAATTCTACATTTGAGTTTTTCTTTTTAAAAAATAAAAAACAGTTTCAATTGTCTTTTCTAATTTCATTACTCTTTTGTAAACTCCCCCTCTCTGTTTCTCTAATGGACAGATATTTGGTAAAGAGAGGCTAAATGGGCACTATGGTGTCACTGCATTTGTACTTGGCAACACATTTTCTTCCATTCCTTACTTGCTTCTGTCTCTTTAGTCCCTGGAGCCTTGTGTTTACTACCTTGTGGGCCTTCAGAAATCAGCTAATCACTTTCTGTACTTCACCCTTCTACTATTTACTTGCATGATGGTGGTCGAGAGCTTGATGATGATTGTCGCCAGCATTGTGCCCGACTTCCTCATGGGTATAATCACTGGTTTAGGCATTCAAGGAGTTATGATGTTGACGGGAGGTTTCTTTCGGTTGCCGGACGACATCCCCGACCCCTTTTGGAGATACCCAATTCACTACATTGCATTCCACAAGTATGCTAACCAAGGCTTATACAAGAATGAGTTTATTGGGCTGAAATTTCCCATGAAAGCTGGTAGGCCACATACAATCAGTGGTGAAGAGATCTTGACAAACACCTTTCAACTTGAGATGGACTACTCTAAATGGGTTGATCTTGCAATCTTGTTTGGAATGGTGATTTTATATAGGCTTATGTTCTTGGGCATTATAAAAGCCATGGAAAAGGCTAAGCCCATGTTGAGAGGATTGCTATCTCCACCTTCTATGCGAAGTCCTGTCCACATGGTTGCAGCCTCACCTGAAGCAGCACCAATGTAGGCCCTTAGAAGTAATGGCTACTAAAGTACGGTGTAATACACTGAGGTAAATTGTCGTCATTGTCATCGTCATCATCATCGTCTTTGTCATCTTTGTCATCTGTATTCTTAAATCTCATGCACTTGAGTGTAAGTTAGGACTTAAGTTATGTGTAATAGCCCAATCCTGAAGGGTGTACTCTGTGGCCAAGAATCCAAGTAATGAGTGTTTGAATCAAGATTGCCAGTGGAAGGAACAGAACTCCACGGTGGTTCGGGGCGGGTCGTTATATTACGTTTGTATAGAAGTACTTGTATTATGAGTATGGTATTGACGATACCAATCCTGATTTCAAACAAGATAATCAGGGCACTCCAGGTCATCCAGCTAAATGGATTGAGACCACCGATCCTCATCTCAATCCTCATCTCAAGAAGATAAGAATCATCACTGATGGAGATCCAAAAGTCTAAGAAGTCTATTTCAGTCAAGACTCTTCCTTCTTATCTTATCTTCCTATCTCTTCTATCTTTATCTTTGTTATAAATATCATACTCTGTATCACCTATTCAGTGTGGTGAAAATATTTGTAAACAATATAGAAGTTACACAGTATAATAGAAAGGATCTTACTTACTGTGAACTAAGTGTGGATCTTCTGTTTCTTTATGGTACAGAGCAGGTTGATCTAACCACAGGATCATTCTTTGTTCCCGCTTTCCCACCCACCCACGCCGATTTTTAATCTGCTGATTGCTGATTATCCGAAGCAGCTACCTGCCGACTCTGCTGATGCAGATCTCACTCCCTAATTTCAGATCTGTTTTCTGAAATCCTGTGTGTCCAACGCACGTCTCTGCTGCTTCTCTCCGGCGTCCATCTTGGCAGCATTTCCGCGGCGAGTACGTGGAAGAGGATCTGTACTCGGTCTAACATCGGGTTCCTTTCTTACTGTTGCTACTAGCGATCACGACAGAGAGGCACTCGTTGGTGCCTTCTGATCACTTCAGATCTGTTTTTTTTCAGATCTCAGCAGCAGTGTTTTCCGGCGAGATCTGCCGACGCTGTCTTTGCAGCGGTCTTCTCAGCTTGGAGAATCCCTGAACCTGCCCTTCTTCTCTCATTGTATGTTGTTGCTGCGTCAGATCCGTAGCACAATCCAATCTGTGCCGCCGCCCGAAGTGTGTGAGCCACGTCTCCGATCTGTGTGAGCACAATCAGATCTGCTCTTTGCGGTTGCCATTTGTGCTCTTCTTCAAGCAAGCACCTCTCAGATCTGAGCCTCTTCTACCCAGGATCAGCGACAAACTGCCATTTTCTCCACCAACTTCCGCAACCCAGACTGCCGCTGCCGCTCAGATCTGATCTGCTCTGAGCTCCCGGTTTCTCAGATCTGAAAGCCCACTCAGACTTCCGCTCAGCTAGCAGCATTCTATCTTGGCCGATCAAGGGTTCTGTGTGAGCTCTGCCTTCGCTGGTTTCCTCATTCTGAAAACTTGAAACAGTGGGCATCATTTGTTCTTCCGCTGCTCCGACTCGGATCTTGCCCTGACGGTTCTGCTGAATGCCGATCCCGTTTTCCACGGCAAGCCGACGCTGAGTTTGTTGCTGACACAGCCGAGCCCTTACGGGTATACTTGCGACTTTGCCTTCAGATCTGATACAGATCGGCTTCTCCGTTGACAGCATACCTGATCTGATTGCAGTTCCCAGATCTGCCGCCTGTCTCTCTCTCCGGCGTCCTCTGCTTCCGCTACACCGGTTGCCGATCTAGCTGCTTCACTCTTCCATCGTCTTCCCTGTCGAGGTGCCACCCGTGTTTTTGCAATAAAATCGTCTTCCACCGGTTGCCGATCTAGCTGCTGAGTTTTTTTTTCTTCTCTGCTTCTCTCCTCTCTTCTCTCTTTAAAAGTCAGCCGAACGGCTTGACTCTTCAGGGACAGAAAAAAAAAAACAACGAACAAAGCAGAACCGAGAGAAAAAAAAAATTCGAAAGGAGTACCTCGGGTTCAGTTGCATTATCTTCTCCTCACATTCCCTCATGGCCTCTTCATCAGTGCACCCTTATCCGTACCCTTCTTCTTTAAATGTTGGAAATTTTGTTTCCATTAAGCTTACTCAAACAAATTTTCTTCTTTGGAAAACCCAAGTAATGGGTCTCATAGAAAGCCAGGATATGTTTGGTTTTTTGGACGAGAGTTTTTCAATGCCAGATTTGTTGCTTATAGTACCCCCACCTATTACTGGAGGTGAGACTAGTACAACACATAATCCCGCTTACATTGCATGGCGAAGATCTGATCGACTTCTCCGTGGATGGATTACTGGCACTCTTTCAGAAGAAGTTCTTGGGCTGGTTGTCGGACTTGAGACATCGGCCGATATTTGGCGTGCTTTGCTGGACTCGTTTGCCCAAGATTCGCAAGAGCGAGAATTTTATCTTCTTCAAAGCATGCAGTTGCACTCTAAGAATAATTATTCCATGTCTGAGTACATTCTTACATTCAAAACTTACTGTGATGATCTGGCTGCGATTTGCAAACCTGTGGATGATAGAACCAAAGTCTTTGGTATTCTTAAAGGACTAGGTCAAGGCTATGAGTCCTTTGTTACTACAATGCTTAAACCACCTATTCCTTCTTATCGTGACCTTATCCCTCTGCTACAAGGCCATGAAACTATGAAGAATCTTCATAACTCAAGCAACTCCTCCTCTCCCAATCACAATATGGCTTTTGTTGGAGAGCGTTCTGACGGGTCAAATTACAACCGTTCCAGAAGAGGAAGAGGAACTGGTAGTTTTACCTCCAGAGGACGAGGCTTCACTCAAGAACGAGTTCACTCCCCCCAGTCTGGTGGTAACAATCAGCGCGTATCTCCTACAGGCTCAAATACCAGTGGTGGATCTCATCGCCCCTCACGACTCACTACTCCATCATCAACACGCCCTCAATCCGAAGAAGAAATCAAGTGTCAGATCTGTGGCAAACTACGACATACAGCTCTCGAATGTTGGCATAGGTTTAATCAAGTCTATCAACCAGATGATGTGACTCAGGCTCTTACAACAACCTCATTGACTGATACTCCAGAACAGACTTGGTATCCAGACACAGGAGCCACATCTCACATGACTGCTGATCCTGGTAAGCTTATATCTCTTGTTCCATATCACGGCAGTGACAGGGTTCTTGTTGGTAATGGTAATTCCCTAGATATCTCTCACATTGGATCTGCACATATTGGTCTGGAAAATACAAACTTGCGTCTGGATAATGTCTTAGTAGTTCCTGAGATTAAACGGAACTTATTATCTATCAGTTAACTTACTTCTGATTATTCTTATGTGGTTGAATTTAATTCACATGGTTTTATGATCAAGGACAGTAAAACCAGAGCCGTGATTGCCTCAGGTAATAGGTCTGGAGGTTTGTACGCTCTTCAGCCTAAGGAGGAACCAGCCCTGTTTTCAACACGATTTCGCTCTGCAACTGATGATGTTTGGCATCAAAGACTTGGTCATCCTCAAGATAGGGTAGTTGAATTTTTGAAAAAGAATAAACTTGTTATTAGCACTAGCAAAAATAAAATTGATTCTGTCTGTAATAGCTGTCAAATGGCTAAGGCGTACCGTCTTCCTATTATTTCATCCAATGATTTTTGCACAGAACCATTTGCCGTGATTCATAGTGATCTATGGGGCCCTGCACCAGTAACATCTTTTCAACGATATCGCTATTATGTAATATTTGTTGATGAATGTACCAGATATACATGGTTCTATCCTCTCAAGCAAAAATCAGATTTCTTTCAATGTTTTATTCTTTTTCAAAAGTACATTGATACTCAGTTTGACAAGAAAATTAGGATCTTCCAGTCTGATGGTGGAGGGGAATTTGCTAATTCCAAATTTAGGCATTATCTATCAGATCTCGGCATTAAGTATCAAAGGTCTTGCCCCAAGACTCCAGAACAAAATGGGCTAGCTGAACGGAAGCATCGCCATGTTACTGAGTTGGGTCTTTCCATGATGTTCCACGCACATGTACCTCGACGGTTTTGGGTTGAAGCTTTTAGTACTGCTGTATGGTTGATTAATAGACAACCCTCTCGGGTCCTGGATTGGCAAAGCCCATATCCAACATTACACCACAAGCATCCGGACTATGGATCTTTACGAATTTTTGGCAACAAATGCTTTCCTTGTCTTCGGAATTATGCCAAGAACAAGTTTGAACCACGGTCTCTCCCATGCATATTTCTTGGCTACAGTGAACATTACAAAGGATACCGTTGTTATTATCCGCCAACAAATCGCGTCTATCTCTCACGCCATGTTGTCTTTGATGAATCACTGTTTCCCTTTCAGGATCCAAGTTTACTCTATAACTCTTCAAATATTGCTACTGATTTCATTGAGTTTTCTGACTGGATGACAGATGATCAAGTGGTAGCCGTGAACTCCAATGCTACTGCTTATGACACATGATCTCCCTCAACTTCTGATCTGTGGACTCATATTGAGAATCCTTCTCCTGCTCCTGCTATGGATGACACATCTTCTTCACCAGTAGCATTTGATCCTGAAGCTGGACAGTCTACACAGAGTGATCCATCTCCATCATCCAGTAGCTCTCCCACACAGTCTGATGATCATGATCCCATCTTATCAAGTACAGTCTCTGAGGCTCAACCGATCAACATCTCTTCTACGGCAGGCTCAACCTCCTCAATGGTTACTCGTCGCGGTCATGGTATTACCAAACCTAATCCCAAGTATTTCAATTCTGATTATTGTCTATTGGCACAGTCTGTACCATCAGAACCAAAATCCATTATCTCCGCCCTCAAGCATCCTGGCTGGACCACTGCCATGACAGACGAATTGTCAGCTCTCTCTCTCAATGACACTTGGGATTTAGTTCCTCGACAGTCGACCATGAATGTCCTCGGCTGTAAGTGGGTCTTTAAAGCAAAACTCAAGGCTGATGGTTCCTTAGAACGCTTAAAAGCTCGCCTCGTGGCAAAGGGTTACAATCAAATTCCAGGCATTGATTTTTCTGAAACCTTCTCTCCTGTAGTCAAGCCTGCCACGATTCGGCTCATTCTTACTATTGCTCTAGCTCATGGATGGGAGATTCGTCAATTAGACGTTAAAAATGCATTTCTTCATGGCAATTTATCTGAACCAGTTTTTATGGAACAACCTCCAGGTTTTAAAGATCCTGCACTACCAACTCATGTATGTTCTCTTAAACGTGCACTCTATGGGCTGCGACAAGCTCCGCGTGCATGGTTCGATCGCTTCAGCTCTTTCATTTTGACCCTTGGTTTTTTCTGCAGCATAGCTGACTCCTCATTATTTATTTATCATGGTCGTCAAGGTACTTTACTGCTATTATTGTATGTTGATGACATCATAGTCACAGGATCTAGTCCTGCCTCGCTTCATGGATTCATCTCACAATTGAGCAAGGAATTTGCAATGAAAGACCTTGGCCCTCTGCACTACTTTCTTGGCATCTTCGTTATACCATTTTCTGGTGGCTTATTTCTCACACAGAAAAAATATGCCCTGGATCTTTTGGAACGTGCTCGTATGCAAGGTTGTAAGCCCATCTCCACACCGATGGCCACCAAGTTGCGCCCAAGACCGACCGATAATGATCCTTATCCGAATCCCTTCTTTTATCGCAGCATTGTTGGAGGTTTGCAATATCTCACTATCACTCGTCCTGATCTATCCTACAGTGTCAATTATGTGTGCCAGTATTTGCACAATCCTACTCTTTTGCACTTTCAGATGGTAAAGCGTATTCTTCGCTATATTCAAGGAACTGTCAATTACGGATTTCGTCTTCTCGCTCGATGTCATATGCAACTTTATGCCTTCTCAGATGCTGATTGGGCCGGCTGTCCAATCACTCATCGTTCAACAACCGGTTTTTGCACTTATCTAGGAAGTAACTGTATCTCCTGGACTGCAAAAAAACAACCTACTGTGGCCAGATCTAGTACAGAAGCAGAATATTGAGCTCTTGCCTCTGCCGCTGCTGGACTCACATGGCTCACTTATCTTCTCTGTGATATTGGTCTCCATCTCTCATCTCCCCCAATACTTCACTCCGATAATATTTCGGCATTACACCTCACTATCAATCCTGTCTTTCATGCACGCACTAAGCATATTGAAATTGATTATCATTTTGTTCGAGAAAAGGTTGCTCTTGGTTCTCTTGTCACAAAGTATGTACCATCTTCTCAACAAGTTGCTGACATCTTTACTAAAGCTCTTCCAAGACAGCAACATTACTTGTTATGTACCAAACTGGGCCTCTGGCGTCATCCGCGGCTCAGTTTGAAGGGGGATATTGACGATACCAATCCTGATTTCAAACAAGATAATCAGGGCACTCCAGCTCATCCAGCTAAATGGATTGAGACCACCGATCCTCATCTCAATCCTCATCTCAAGAAGATAAGAATCATCACTGATGGAGATCCAAAAGTCTAAGAAGTCTATTTCAATCAAGACTCTTCCTTCTTATCTTATCTTCCTATCTCTTCTATCTTTATCTTTGTTATAAATATCATACTCTGTATCACCTATTCAATGTGGTGAAAATATTTGTAAACAATATAGAAGTTACACAGTATAATAGAAAGGATCTTACTTACTGTGAACTAAGTGTGGATCTTCTGTTTCTTTATATGGCCATTTCAGTTATTCTCTCTCTATCTATCTCTTTCTACCTTCATCATTCTCATTCATCTTAAGTCTTTGGATTGAAGAAATTTCTCAAGAAGATTAATGTGATTTTATAAAGGTGGAGATTTTCCTCGGGGTGATTCTTTTATCAGGACTCACTTGGAGATATGGGTAATATGAAATATTTTAGAAAATTATGTTAATTTGGAGACTTTATATTGAGGATGTTTTTCTTTTTAATAGAAAATGAGAGAAATAGAAGATCAAGAGATGTTCAAGGGCCAATTTCCAATTTTCCACTTGGATAGGCAATCTCTTTTACCATAGAATCTTTAATTCAATGGAGTTGGGACAAAAAATTTGGATGGAAAAGGTCAACAATCATTGACCATTTACTGTTCAATATCTCAAAAATCAGTAGTTTAATCTCGGCTGATATATATTCTCTCTTGATTTTTTTTGACAAAAATCAATGATTTAAAACTGTATCGACCGATATGAGCAAGATCTCGGCCTTATCAGCCGAGATTTGTACCCCTGAATTGATTCAAGAGATTCCAATACAATAGAAACAGAGAGATTTTCTTGAGTGTTCATCCAATGGGGGAATCTACAATTTTTTTATAATTTAAGTATTTCTTTTTATTTTAAATTGAGAAATTGCTTCATAAGAGTCTCTGCTTCTCCTCTATGTAGACCCAAAGGTGTCTTAATGTGGAGAATGTGCAATTAAAATATTGTAATAAAGAAATTAAATTACACAAATATACTAAGGTAAGACAGGAATTTAATGTAATTCGTTAATGTCTATATCTAAAAGTAAAAGGGATAATATCCTCACTAATCATAATATAAGAGAAGATTAAGAGAAATATAATGTGTCTAACACCAAACTCAAAAGATCCATCAATCTTAGTCTCAACTACAAAGAACTCTGAAACATACATAAAAAGAACTCTTACATGATCTCTCTTAAACCTTCCAGCGGAAGACCTAAAGGAAGAAGTCTAATTTTTTTTTTATTACAACTAAGGGTCCAAGTCTTTCTTATATAGACTGCAGATTTTCAAAATAAGAGACCGAAAACCTCTACAAAAAATATTTAAATAGTACCATTTCATGAACAAAGAGGAGGGAAAGAGCCTAAAATCAAACCATCATGCATATATGGCTCTTACTAGCCCCTTTCTAAATTCTCATGTCTTGTTAGAGACAGAATGGAAGTCAACTAGGTCATCACCAACTTAGTTGGGTCATTTTTTTTTATGATCAAGGTGTCGGGGCCTTTAAGAGCACCCGACTAATTCTTGGGATATGGACAAGCCTCCTTACCCATACATCAGGTAATTCTAAGGGGAGTGGGCCTTTGAGGTAGAGTGGGAATCGAACCATTAACTAGGCTTTCTGAGGGGAGTTCCTATCCATCACTCCAATCCCATTGGATTTAGTTGGGTCCTTCTAAACATGATGATCTCCAATGACAATAATTTAATTTATCTTCATGACGATAATTGGCAAGACCTTGGCATCTGATTTAGTATACAGGGCATTTCCCTTGAGACCATATTTGGATTAAGCTCCATTTACACAAATAATAAGACTAAGCCAAGGTTCAAATTTGACATGGCGAGGCCTTGACTAGATGGTGACCTCCTCCAAGATATAGGCTAGAACAAGAGAGGTGAGACACAACTCGAAGAGACCCATATAGATGGGCTCGTGATTTCCTTTGCATTATCAAAGCTGGTCATATTCAGGCTTTACCCTTCAAGAGAAGGATAAGGAGAAGGAAATCTTGTGCGATTCCTCAAAGGTTTTTGAGGCAATTTGGATATGAACAAGGAATACCCAATAAAGACTTAAACAATCCTAAATCCTGGTAGTGGAAGTGGGTAAACATGGGCTTGGGTTGGGCTCATTTTTTGGGCTCGTGAATTAGATTTTGGCTCTGCCCGAGCCTATTACATGAAATTTTGAGTTTGGCCCGATAGCCAAAATTTGAACCACATTTTATAAAATCGAATTTTCTTTTTTTGATATTGTATATAAATATTTTTTTTTTGGAACACCTCATCTTATTTATAGAATAATACAGAAATCCATTTTAGGCTTAAAGAAGCCCGAGCCCAGATAAGATTGCATATACATTTTGGCCTTAAATAGGCTCAGGTAGACCCAAAACCTGGGCCTGTTTGCCAGAGTTGTAGCCCTATTTATAACAAAAGGTGCAACAGGCTGAAGACAGGTTGACCTTGATAATGTAAATAGGCTAAGAATTGGCAGCATGAAGCTCAGTGCAATCCCGGTCTGTAAGGTTCTTTTCATCCTTACCGATCCAAAGCCTTGAGTCCTCATCCCATTCTAATGAACACTTGAGATCAGGGGTTTCCATGGGTCTGGGGCCAATTCAAGTCCAGTCCAGGCCCAACATGATAATTTAGTAAACAGGTGGGTCGAATGTCATAACTTATATAGGGGTGTCCACGGGTCTGGGCTGCACTTGAATTGGACTCAGACCTGTGAACACCCTTATTCCAACCTAATCCAACTCAAAATATACAGATACATAGTCCAAACCTACTGATTTCTCGAGTCAAGTTAAAATCCAACCCAAATTTCATTGCTAATGCAAATGATGACTGCAACTTATCCATTTATCTTTTTAAATGAGTTTATTTTTTTATATCCAATTCATATTAGGCGGTCAGCTTGGTCCGTTTCCTTTAGTTAGCGAATCCTGACCATGGAGGTCGGTCCGAATCCAACCCGTTGACAGCCCTAGCAGACTATAACGTATTTAGTGAGCATCTGTGGCAGAGAGAGACAGAGAGAGAGAGATGGAAGAAGAAGAGCATGAGGTATATGGAGGAGACATTCCAGACGTGGGAGAGATGGAAGGAGACATGGAAGCCTCTCACCAAGACGTCGACATGGCTAGGGCTGAAGAAGAGCTCTCAAGGTACCCAAATATTTTCTCTTTCTCAAAACAAAAAAAAAAAAAAATCCTGGAATTTATTTTTCCCTTTCCATGTATCCAAACAGAGTCCTAACACCTTCCTTTTTTTTTCTTCTACTTTTTATTGTTTATCTATATCTTCAGCTGCAGGAACTTGACGAGATGAAGAAGCGGCTAAAGGAATTTGTATAGGTATATCCTCATGATCTAATGCTTTCTCTCCATATTTGGTAAGAAATTCCGTGATCCACAATTTGCCAATGGCCAGTGGCCACCCTGATTAGTCTTTCGAAAATGCACAATTTGAATCCTACGTACTTTGAACAAAAATGATGATTCTGTAATCTAAATATCCATATGCTTTTTGCTTAAATTTTTTTCATACAATCTACTCCCACTATCCCAAATTAATTGTCTTATATGAATTTTGAAATTGTCTCAAAATAGTTGTCTCATTTATATTTGAGTAGTATAAAGTGTGTTGAAAATTAATGAGATGAGATGAGGCTTTTTTAAAAAATACAAATATTTCAAATTAGATAACTAAAATGGGACGGAGGGAGTATTTATTTTCATGGACAACCTAATTAATATAAGTTTTAGGCACACCAATTCCTTTTATTAATCTTGCTCTTTTTGCATTTGTACATTTTGTGTACGATTGGTTGCTTATCTGTTATTGGTTCACCCTACTGAATGGTTAATTTCATGATGAATCACTAAATGCACCAAGTCCACCTTATCTGGCCATCTTGACTGGTCTAGTCCAGCTGAAGCTGGCAAACCATGTTATATGGTCTGTTCTGGTTTTTGAAACATGGATATCTATATTGAGTCATAAAGGATAAACCTTGTTTGTGTCATATATGAATGAGATATTTTGAAAGAAGCCCCAATCTTTTTGCTTAATCTTTAAAGGCCTTATTGTTTTCTATATTCTAAAAAAAGCTCTAAATTTTTTATAAAGTTCTTAAAAAAAACTATCTTTGTCGTAATTCAACACATGATATACAATTTTAATCTATTATTTTTAAAATTACATTTCTACAAAGTTTTCAGCCCCCATCCAAATATAAGAAACTATATTGGACATCTAGATTAGCTAAAATATCAAAATTCAGTTACATTTGAAATTTTTAGTCATCTAATCTAAGGCCACGAAATTAATGCCCGTAGTTAAATAATCAAATGGCAGAAATAGCACATGCTTTTGAATTTTTGTATTTTGGCAAATCTAGATGCCTACTTTCATTTTATATGGTAAAATGAAAGCTGCAACCATATTCGACTTCTTTTTAACCACTGAGCATTGACTCGTATGCTGATTGGTGCAGCAATGGGCTCAAGAGTATCTCATTTATGGACTCAAATGTGGGCCATCTGTGGCCCATTTATGATTCCAATGGTACTCATGATTAGCCCAATGGGCTGAGAGTGGCTCATTTATTGATTCAAATGTATGCAGCTAAGGCCCATTTACTGATTCAAATGTGACTCAGGGCCAGCTTGGTGGGCTACTGTGCTGAGAGTAGTGCAGCTCATTTATTCTCAAATATGGGTGAACTGGCCCATTTGCTGATTCAAATGTGTCTCATGATATGTCCGATGGGCTCAAGTAGCTCAATTATCGACCCAAATGTGGGGAGCTGTGGCCCATTTAGTGATTCAAATGTGATCCATGATAACTTCTTGACCCAAGTGGAGATGGTCAACCCATTTAGTAAGCAATCAGCCCCCTCTCTTTACTCCTTGTATCAACAAAATATGAATGGTTACTTACAACTTTATAAGAAGGTTAAGGTCATAGTTTTTAAAAGTCTTTAAAAAATTATTCGTCAGTTTTCAGAAAATTATTTTAGATAGTTTATCGTCAGTTTTAGAAAATACAACTTCAACAATTCAAACAGTCTTTTTACAATTTCAAAAAAAAAAATTACCCTACAAGATTTTCTTTTCTTTTTAAAGGAAAATGAGATATACTTTTTTTTTTTTGAATTTGCATGTGGGAAATCGCAAGATACCGAGCATAAAATTCCCGCAGATGAGTCTATTATTAGGACACACCAAGATTAGGTCATAAGAGCTCGAACCCGCAACCTCCTGTTTCTTGAGGCGGGAGACAACCAATTGAGTTACACCCATGTGAGTAACTATAATTTCTTTTTTAGAAAGACATTTTTATCATTTAAATTAAAAAAATTATAAATAAAAAATTTATCTCATCAATTTTCTATCTAATATATCTTGTCTACGTCTTTCACTTGTAAGAGACTTTATTGACTAATGTTTCAGAATATATGTATATTTTCTTACACACATACCGAATTCAAACAATGAGAAATAATTCTATGAGAGTGGTATAAAAAAATTAAGCGTGAATCAAACTCAAAAACTTCCTTGACGAAGGGAGCTTTTCATCGTCAAACCAACCCTACCTCTCTAAATTATATATTTTTCAAATGAGGAATTTCAGCCAACCCCACCTCTCTAAAGTTATATCTTTTCAAATTAAGAATTCATTTAATCTACGGTTGAAAAAACACTTATGTGGCAAATTCTTGCTTCTCTAACCATCTAATCATTTTTGTGCTTCGCATTTTAAGGTTGATAGAGATTAGAGAGAGATATTGACGTGTCAATCTCAATCAATCAATTTTAATCTTTTCAATTGTTAATTCTCAAGCGTTTATATATTTTCTCTCACTACTTAAATTTCATCAAATGCTCCATAAATCTCTTTCAACTCACCCAATGAATCTCTCTCTAAGATTGAAGACCACCAAGCTGTGTCTATCCTTCATGGGATCACCAACCGAAGAAAAGAGGAAGAACAATGGCCTTCTCGTGATTTCTACATTCATGAAATCAATTGTATTTACTATTTAGCCTTTTTTTAATATTTTAAATGAATTAGTTATGGTTGATTATTCTTGTTTCTATATTCAATATTTTTAGTTTTTTCTTCTTCTTTTTTATAACATGGCTATCATCATCCTACATTTGAAATAAGATTAATATGCATAAATATCTCAATCCACATACACTAGTTAAATCTATGAATAATAACTTGTGGAGATTGAATGTGAATCAAACTCAATACCTCACTTCATAAGACGGGCAAGTATATTTTTAAAGTTTTTAGTTAGCCTTATTTTTAGATAGGTCATAGGTTTATGTCACCTGTACAAATATTGTCGAGCAAGGACTGGTATACTGGACAATATGTTTTAGTTCAGTACCAATAAATATCAATCAATTTAGACTAGTATTGACCATAATTTTTTAATTTTATATTTTTAGAAATCACAAAATAGAAAAATATTTTTTTTGAATGAAGGGTAATAATATTAATCATTCAAAGGAGAGATAAAAGAAAGGAGACTTAGAAATAGAACAAAATTACAAGCCAGGGCATGGCAAAGTAAAAAAAATTCAATTTGTCTAAAACATGTCAAAATTTGTGAAAAAAAAACCCTTTATGAGCAAACATTTGCTACATATTTCACTATATTTGAATGGTGGTATCATCCATTAAATTCTGAAAATCTTAAATTAAATAGAAGTAAAAGAAAATAGCAAATAACTTAGTTACGACTCCATCTAGCTTCAAAACCTCAAATGCTTGACCTAGTCCTGAAGTGGGAAAGAAAATAAATAAAAAATTCCCAAAGTGGGTCATTCTTATGTAGCAATCATGGCCAAATCAACATGTATGGCTTTATTATGGAGATTTTAGATTTAGATACCAATTATGAACATATGCTTAAATTTAAAAATATCAACATAAATGTAAAACATTTATTGTCTATTAATATAAATACATTTATCATACAAATACATGTACATGCAAGCGTAGGAAGAAAATCCAACAATAAGACCATCTATGATTGATTAAACCTGTGATAAAACGTGTATGTTTTAATATATTTTTATATTCAATTTTACACATCCAATCAATATAAATATGGGATGCCAAACTTGACCTATTAGGCTTGGAAGTGGATAAGTAGAGAATTGAATTTGTCCTTGGCAAGTTTTTATTTAACCCATGAACTTTTCTAATTGAACTTAAAAAAAACTAAATTTGTATTTTTTTTTTAATTTGAATTGACCCAACCCATTCAGACCCACAATAAATTCGGATTGGGTTGGGTACAGCTGTACAGGGTTCCTGACCTCTACACAAATTGAACTAAAATTAATAATTAATTACTTTATGAATTTTAGTCATATATCCTATCCGAGTTAAAATTAAAATAAAATATTCACTTATTTTTCTAATATTTTATAAAAAATTAGGTTAAATCTTGTCAAGTCAATAAAAAAATTAAAAATATATTAAATTGAGTCAGACAAAATATTTGTTATTATCTATAGTTAATTAAATCTAAATTTGATTAAACTCATTATTACCTCTATATAAAGATACAATTTTTTATAAAAATAATGATGCCACTTTTAATAAATTCTTTTGAAAGATTAACTTATTATAGGGGTAGTTAGAAAATCAAGACAAGGTTACATGTTAAATGCATGCCGTGGACCTCACTGGATGAATGTCGACCTCTGGATACGTCGCATACTCCAAAATTGAAGTGGTTATTTACTATTGAGCCCCCGAACCTAAAAGTGAAAATGGAAAATAATTTATAATCATTATTAAAGTTTATAATAATAATTTTTTTAATTTATAAACTTTTTATGTAATTTTTTATTTTAAATACTAATATAAAAATATCAATCATATCTTTCAAATTCATTGAATATAATCACAAAAATCCTTTTTTTGCATTTTTTTCAATTTTTATATGAATTTTCTTTCAATTTTTCAATATAATATGAGAAGTTTTCACTTCACCAAATTCCATATCTCTTTTTTTTTTTTTAACATGAAAGCAAATTAGGACCTTTCCATAAGTGAGCAGTCAAGAATTATTTGAGGGTGACATATTACAATACTTATTCAATAGAGATATTCATCATTATTTTTTTTTTTAGGTCCAAAGGTACAGGGCATCACACCTGATTAGTCTCCTGAGGTATGTGAAAATCCTCCAATCTACACACAATGGGTAAGTATGTGGGAAGTGACCCTTCATTGAATTAATGATTGAATTTAAGAACTTAATCCTGAAGTCTTATGACTTCTCAACCACTAGGCCAACCATTTGGGGTTAATAGATATCAATTATTGATTTAAAAAAAAATTGTAAAATCAAGGTAAAAATTCAGCATCCTACTCATATAGTTCTATTTATATCACACCTAACTAAGATAGACTCAAGACTATTTAAAAGACAAACTCTCGTATAAGTCTTGATAATTACGTGTCTTGATAGAATAGATTTTTATGTAATATAGTTAGACTCATATCATTTCTAATAATTTAAATAAAGTGGGTTGGCCTAACAGTCAAAAAGCTTTTTTTACAAAAGGATGTCTTGAGTTTTGTAACAGGCGAACTCATAAAAAGGGCTTGGGGCTCGGCCCAGCAAGATACTGTCCACTTTGGGCCCACATGCGCAAACACGTGCACACGGGCGAGCCCGCAAGGTTTTTGGATCAGACCCGGTCCAAGTCCAAGTCTAAAACATGTCTTACTAGTTTGAGGGAGCAAGGCTACTTATAAACCCCCTTCAAACTCCTCAACTTCCGATATGGGACTTTCCACAACTCCTACCCACTACTGGGCTGTCGAATCGACCGGCCCACTCTACTGGCCCGTCCGATAGGGCCCAGTTTCACTTGGATCAGCCTATCTAGGGCCTGGCCTCTGGTTCATGGGTCAGGATATCACAATCCACCCCCTTAAAGCCCATAGCCGCCCTCAACTCGACCCAACGAACCCAGTGGAAGGCAGTAAGCCCACACAGTCCGAGTGTTAGAACCCGGAGCTCTGATACCATTTGTAACAACCTGACCCATAAAAAGGGCTTGGGGCTCAGCCCAGCAAGATATTGTCCGCTTTGGACCCACACGCACACACACGTGTACACGCGCTAGCCTGCATGGTTTTTGGATCGGACTCGGCCCAAGTCCGGGTCCAAAACGCATCTTACTGGTTTGAGGGAGCAAGGCCACTTATAAACCCCCTCTCAAACTCCTTAACTTCCGATGTAGGACTTTTTACAACTCCCACCCACTACTGGGTTGTCGGATCCGACCGGCCCACTCTACTGGCCCGTCCGACAGGATCCAGTTTCACTTGGATCAGCCTATCTAAGACCTAACTTCTGACTCATGGGTCAGGATATCACAAGTTTGATTTACGTTCAAATTCGTTTGAGCAACTCCTCATGTGATCACTCCTTATCGATTTAATCAGTGTTTGTGGATTGAGAGGTTTATATGTACTCATGAAATTAATCTCACCGCTAATATAGATTAGGAATAATTGTGTTTAAAAAAATTAAAGCTTATGATATTTAAAAATAATAATTTTAATATTAATAGAAAAAGTTTGGTTAGAATTTTCCATGCCGACTGACTTTTATAAGAAAGAGCCAATAATCTGTCTTATTTAATGTGATGTGATATGTTCTCTAATTGACAATTGATAATAATTGTGTGGTTAAGCTTAAAAGTCGTAAAAATTAGTAGCAGACGAGTTTGATAAAAAAAAAAAATGCTTGCTTGAAACGTGGATCTCGTTTTTACTGGGATCAGTCTCAGTTGTGTAACGCGTGATCAAATAGTCAAGCGAGTTGAAAAATGTGTGGTTACCCATCAAACGGGGCAGTAGCGGACATAATTACGGCTGTCAGTTTTTTACTATTTACTGGACTGCCACTGTAAGATTTTTGTGGACTAGATCATCCATGATGTCAGCAACTTTTTCATGGGTGTGGACTATATTCATCCTCAACCACTATATTTCATGGGTGATATTAAAGCATCTGAGTAAGTATATTTTGTAAAAAATTATTATAGAAAGATACATCACTGACGAGCATTTATTCTCAATGTCCAATTTTCTTTTTTTAATTTGAATATCTCTAATATGAATTAGAGGTTAGATTAATCTCATGAATAGTAAATATTTCAATTTACAAACTGATTAATTGATGAAAAGTAATTCTATAAAGAGTATTTCAAAGAGTTTGAACGTAAAATAAATTTAACATCTAAATATCAAATGTTGCTTCTTAAAATGAATTTACACGTTATCTCACAAGTTTGAGAGGGACGGGCCTCATTTGATTCATAATTCACTGTGAGTTAGATTCTTATTCAAAATTAAATAGTGATTAAACTCACTATTGGATTGAAACTTATGTTTTATGGTATCACTAATCTACACGACCTTCAAAGCTTGCTCAACTCCGAGTTGATTTTGATCAATATTAGATTTAAATATTTAGAGAGATGTCCTTTAGTGCACTGAGTTGAACGGTATTATTGTATGCATCTCAATATGGGGTTAAATTTCTCTGGACCACTCTCTATGGGAGTTACTCTTCATCGACTTACTCAGTATTTGTGGATTGAGAGGTTTACACATATTTATGAGATTAGTCTCACTTCCAATGTGGAGTGGAAATACTCGTGTTACTATAAAAACAAAAACAGTAAAACTAAAGGGGAGCGGTATTTCTGTCATATTATGGAACATTGATGAACAGGTTCACATTCATAATTATAAATGACCGTGTATAAGTAGATCTACTAGATTAGATTAGAGATCTTCTTCTGCTCAGACAAGGCCGGCCTAACCATAAGGCAAGTTAGGCCAGGTCCTTAGGCCTCGTTTTAAAAAAAGGCCCACATACAATCAGTGGTGAAGAGATCTTGACAAACACCTTTTAACTTGAGATGGACTACTCTAAATGGGTTGATCTTGCAATCTTGTTTGGAATGGTGATTTTATATAGGCTTGTGTTCTTGGGCATTATAAAAGCCATGGAAAAGGCTAAGTCCATGTTGAAGTAATGGCTATCTCCACCTTCTAAGCGAAGTCCTGTCCACATGGTTGCATCCTCACCTGAAGCAGCACCAATGTAGGCCCTTAGAAGTAATGGCTACTGAAGTACGAAGTAATGAGAATACACTCAGGTAAATTGTCTGTCATCGTCATCATCATCCTCATCGTCTTTGTCATCTGTACTCTTAAATCTCATGCATTTGAGTGTAAGTTAAGACTTAAGTTATGTGTAATAGTCCAATCCTGAAAGGTGTATTTCGTGACTAAGAATCTAAGTGATGAGTGTTTAAATTAGGATCATCAGTGAAAGAAAGGGGAAAACTCCATGGTGGTTCGGGGCTGAAATTTCCCATGAAAGAAATGCTTGCTTGAAATGTGGATCTCGTTTTTGAATGGGATCAATCTCAGTTGTCAATCTCAGTTGTGTAACGCGTGATCAAATAGTCACGCAATAGGCCAATTGAAAAATGTGTGGTTACCCATCAAAACGGGGCAGTAGCAGGCATAATTAGGGCTGTCAATTTTTTTTCTATTTACTGGACTGCCACTGTACGATTTTTGTGGACTAGATCCATCCATGATGTCAGCAACTTTGCCATGGGTGTCGACTATATTCATCCTCAACCGCTATATTTCATGGGTGATATTAAAGCATTTAAGTAAGTATATATCTTATAAAAAAATATTATAGAAAGATACATCACTGACGAGGATTTATTCTCAACGTTCAATTTTTTTTTTTAATTTGAATATCTCTAATATATATTAGAGGTGAGACTAATCTCATGAGTTTAGTAAACATTCTAATCTACACATTAATAAATTGATGAAGAGTAATCCTATAAAGAGCGATTCACAGGAGTTTGAACGTAAAATAAATTCAACATCTAAATATCAAATTTTGCTTCTTAAAATGAAGTTACGAGTTATCTCACAAGTTTGAGAGGGACGGGCCTCATTTGATTCATAATTCATTGTGAGTTAGATTCTTATTCAAAATTAAATAGTGATTAAACTCACCATTGGATTGAAACTTATGTTTTATGGTACCACCAATCTACACCACCTTCAAAGCTTGCTCAACTCCGAGTTGATTTTAATCAATATTAGATTTAAATATTTAGAGAGATGTCCATCAGTGCATTGAGTTGCACGGTATTATTGTATGCATCTCAATATGGGATTAAATTTCTCTGGACCACTCTCTATAGGAGTTACTCTTCATCGACTTATTCAGTGTTTGTAGATTGGGAAGTTTATACATACTTGTTAGATTAGTCTCACTTTCAATGTGGAGTGGAGATACTCGTGTTACTAAAAAAACAAAAACAGTAAAGCTAAAGGGGAGAGATATTTTTTTGTCCTATTATAGAATATTGATGAAAAGGCGTATGAGGCGAGAGATTATCAGTTGAACTAAACCTATGTGAACTAAAGGACCCTTGCACTTAGATCAACCAAGATGTATGCCTAAATAATTTTTTATTTATTTACTCTTTTCACATTTTTACCCAGTTGTTACATTAATTATGTATCCTCTTGTGCACACATTTGACGATTAAAATTCATAAATATGATTGTTAGAAAATTGGATGTCACTAGTTTAGGTTTCAAGATTGAGGGTATATTTGAAGAAAATTATCTTATGAGTTAATCTTTTCCAACAATTTCTTCTCTTAGAAAATGAAATTTATAAAATTTAATTTTATCAACTTCTCTTGTTGAATCTGACTAAGAATTTTTATAATAATTTAAAATTTTCTATTTGTTGGCTAAGTGGAAAAATAGGTTATTGCCAATGATAATGAAAATAATATAAAGTTATATATTATATAATTGATTTAATTTATATTTTAATTAAAAATATAAATTATGTAATTTTGACCTTCTGAGCTAACTTGAAATTTTATAAGTTAGGTCACAGTACGTTAGTTGGGAGTAACTATAGTTCACTCTTAAATGAAATTCTGACACTCAAGAAATTGAAAATCTTGAAAAAATTCAATGGAAAATCGAATGAAACTTGTAAATCTTTCCTAGTTTCGACAAAATTTTAACAAATTTTTTTTTATGAAATTAAAAAATAAATTCACACAAACAAGTTGTAGAATTTAATTCAAGCTTAAGGAGGAAATCAACTTAAAAATAAAATCACCGACTAATTCATTTTTATGGGAATCCAACCCTTGTTTGTTATTTATAATTTTTTCAACAAAATAAAAAAGAAAAATCTAAATCCTACAATCTATGGTCTTGCATCCATATTGTGGCAACGCTTTAAATGGCATATGAAAGCATAATATATTACACTTATTTACCAATAAAAACATACTATTATACTATTAATTAAATGAAGGTTTATTTATTTTTTCAAATGATTGTATATTAACTTTTAAATAAATTATATATGTCTTAAATTAATGTGTAAAATTATAAAGATAATGGGTGGATAAAATTTAATTCTATTTCAATTGTTTTAGTTTTAAAATTTTAACTATTATAAATCATAAATTGTATATCCTATCTTCTAAAATTTTGTTTGACTAGAAGTATTTTCTAAAACAATTTGATTAGTACTAATCCAATTACGTAAGATGATTGATTACTCACAAGTTGTGAGTCACAACTTTCTAAGGTTGCTCGGTTATTCAGCTCAGTCCCATCAAAAGTATTTTCAGTTCCCATTCAGTGGCATCTACCGTAGCAAACTGGTGGCCATGATTAATGAGCTACTATTTTATATTTTTCATTGTTTTTTTAACATGACTACAATAAATTACTTAAAATTTTATAAAAAAAATAGAATTGAATGTCAGATTCTTAATATATATTTTTTTTAAATTTACGTGTAGAAAAGTACGAGATATCTAACGTAAAACTTCTACGTGTGAATCCACTATCATTATGGCGCACCAAAGTTAGGCTATAGAAACTTGAACTCGCAATCTTCCGTTTGAGGTGGGAGGTAACTAGTTGATCTACACTCATATCCTTAAATTTAGTTTAGTTAGATACGTATGAGAAAAAATATAGACCCATGCTTATCCACTGTGAAAATCTTTAAATTTATGAATATTTCTAGATTTATCAAAAATAAAAATGATTTATTAAAATTATTATCTGATTCTAATTTTCAATGAGAATTTACATGTAAGTTTGGCTTTTTGTCTCAGAATTTAAAAAAAAAAAAATCATACTCAAGATAATATTAGAGAGTTTTGTGAGATGGTAACAGTAGTATTGCGTTTATAACAAGGTAAGACATTACATATCGGTATCTTCAGGGTGAGACTAGTTTCACGAGCACAAGTAAATCTGACAGAGGCCCACGTCATGAGGTCATGCCAACCCCCCCTTCATGGTCATGACAATCTATAAATGCCCCCTGCATGCGGGGTGTGAGTTTAAAGCTTCCTCTCCTTCTCTCTTTCTGTTCCAGTTTAATTCAGTAGAAAGGTAAGCATGTCTTCTGAATTTAATGTGAACATCCCAAGATGGAAGCCAAATCCATGCCCAAATATCATCGACCCATCCACCATCCACTGAGTCCTTGGCGAAGCAAAAACACGAGTTGGACACCTTGAACTCATTAGATGACATGTCCTGTGGATCCGAACGTTTCTTCCCTCTTCCCAATCCTCCCATTGCCACTGAAGATAAAGCTAGCTCCATTAGCAGGAGCTTCAAAGGATCATCATTCCGGATAGTCCCAAACCCTGAAAGCTACGGTGACCTGGAGAATGTTACATTGCCTAACCGGAAAGAACCAGGTCATCGTAAATGGGACTCGATGGGAGGAATTTCAGAGGACAATGGCGTCTTTTTCACTTGGGAGGATTTGTGGGTGACCGTGGCAAGCGGGAAGGCCGCCGGCCGCCATCTCCTTCAGGGACTCACAGGCTATGCTCAGCCTTGTGAGGTCCTGGCCATCATGGGTCCTTCTGGGTCCGGCAAATCCACGCTTCTCGACGCTTTGGCTGGTAATTATATTTGGTTTTTCTTTGAGGAGTGATCCGTGCACCGTGCACCATCAGTTTTACCTTACCTTTGACGCACTAAAATTAAGGAGAATATTTATTTTATTCAAACTGTCTTAAATCAAAAGTTTTCTTTCACTTTCATTTAATTTGAACAAAATGAGTATTTCACTTAATTTTGGTATATCTAAGTGATTGTGAACTAATCACTTCATTCTTTTTATTGCATGTTTCTAATTTATACTCCCCGTGTCCCAATTTAATTGTTGATATGGATTTTAGAATTGTTCCAAAGTAGTTGTTCCATTCATATTGGAGTAGTATAAAGTGTGTTGAAAATGAATGACATCATATGAAGTGTTAGACTTATATAGAGAGTTATTTAAAAATTACAAATGTTTGAAATGAGACGACTGAAATGAAACTGAGAAAGTATAATTATATTTCTTCCTTTTTAGATTTAATCAAATCAATAAGTTTTTACATAGTTCTTATCTGTTCAATGTTTAGTTCTAATCCACAGACCATTTTGCAGGAAGATTAGACTCAAACACTAGGCAATCAGGAGAGATTCTGATCAATGGAAAAAAGCAGAGACTGGCATTTGGCACCTCAGTAAGAAAACCATTCACTCGATCTATACATCTAGATTCCATGTTGTCATTTGCCACTTGATTAATTAATTAAATCATTTACTTAACTCAGCTTCATGATCATTTACTAAGCTTTCATGGGTCTAGTTTGATTGTCATGAACTTCTAACAATAGATTAAAAGTCTACAATTCAATCTTTCCAAATTTACCAGATACACGAGATTTGCAAACGATTTAATGTATTTGTGAAATTAGTCTCACATTCTAATCAATTATAATAGTAGCTAAGCTACGAAATGAACATCCCATTGATCCATCTTTTATAATTATGAATTTGTTTCATTTATTTAGGCCTATGTGACTCAAGATGACACCCTGATGACCACTTTAACGGTGAAAGAAGCAGTGTACTACTCTGCCCAGCTCCAGCTTCCTAATACCATGCCATTATCTGAGAAGAAGGCAAGAGCAGAGATGACAATAAAGGATATGGGGTTGCAGAATGCCATGAACACAAGAATTGGAGGGTGGTCATCAAAGGGGCTGAGCGGCGGCGAGAAGAGGAGGGTGAGCATTTGTATGGAGATCTTAACCCGGCCGAAGCTTCTCTTCCTCGACGAGCCCACATCCGGGCTTGACAGTGCAGCATCCTACCACATAATGAGCAGAATTGTAAGTCTTGCAGAGCAGGGTGGAAGAACCATCATCGCCTCCATTCATCAACCCAGCAGTGAAGTCTTTCAACTCTTCCACAACCTCTGTCTTCTCTCTGCTGGTAGAACTGTTTATTTCGGACCTGCTTCTACTGCTAATCAGGTAACTATTTTCATCTAAACCATGTCATTGCTTACTGTTGTTTAATTAAATCCCCATTTATCTGATACAATCAGCTATTTCATGGTGTTTATGATTGGCACAAACTTGTTTCTTTAATGCTATATTTGGATAAGAGAAGGTAGAACAGAGATTTTCTTTTGGGATACTCTCTTTTGGAAAAGATTATATTCTCTTAATGAAAGTGGAGAATACTAATTTTAAAATAAAGCAGAGTTACTGTTACCTATAATTTTTGGAGTAGATCATTATCTTACTGTTGCAAGAGTCTCATAACTTTGCGACGCCACCAGTGTTTCTTATAATAAAAAATATTAATATATTTAAGTTCGAATTTCATTAATTTTTTTAATTTTATATAATCAAGATATCCAAAGATCTTATTTGTACTGGGATTGAGGACAATTTTAATCCAAGTAGTTCTTGAAACATATATAAATCTCTTAATTTCATATATACTAGGTGAATAACCATAGAAAGTGGCATGAACGTGAATTAAACCGAAGACCTAGTTCTTGAGATGGATGCCTTGATCCATGCCATTTGTCAAGCGGCCGTTGGTAACAAAACATTTTCTCTTCCGCTGAGTAGAGGATGCAGCACTGCCATGTGTCAAGCAGCCACTGGTAGCAAAACATTTTTCTCTTCTGGTATGTAGAGGATGCAGCAGATTCATGATTCTCCATCCTATGATATTTTTCGGTTCTTATGAAGAACCAGGATCCTCACTGAATAAGATGAAGACACGTGGATATCGCAAGACACAGGAAGCACTTTCAAGTTTCAACCCTGGTTAAGCACTCTTAACCGTGGTTAAAGCTGAGAATTAATTACAGGAAACTACCGTTCTATCACTCTCACTACGTTTATTTCCTGACACGTGTATTTAAGGAAAGTTGTTGAGATAGATCATAGATGTTTTACCAGTACCCACCTTTTTTTAACTAAGTGGTTTACTTTCGTCCAATCAAATCAGTTTATTAAAAGAATTTAAACATGGATATAATAGATTTTTTTTTTTTTGATTGGATGAATAAAATTTTAGATTTTTAAGCAATTCTATTTTGATGATTTTAAATTATTTATTACTTATTAACTTTAAACTTTCATATTTAATTTAGAGTCATATTTTTTGAGTGACAATTTAAAACCATGTTAGTTTAATGTCATGGGAAATAATCTAAATATGAATATAAGATTGAAAATGATTAATAGATTAATCAACTAATGTTTTTAAGTTATTTTTTATTTTCAATAAATAATGAAAATTTTCAGATTATTTATTATAAAATTTTAAAAATAAGTAATTATGTTATACTCTATCTGTCTCATTTTAGTTGTTTGATTTGAAACATTTGTATTTTTTAAGAAGCTCTCTATATAAGGCTAGTACTCTATATAATCTCGTCCATTTTCAACACACTTTATGCTACTCCAATATAAATGAGATAACTATTTTGAGACAATTCTAAAATTCATATAAGACAATTAAATTGAGTCAAAGAGAGTATTACATTAAGTTCCTACTGTTTGATCCTTTAAATGAACTCTTAAGAAATTAGAGGTAAAAGTAATTATTAAAATGATTATTATCAATTTATAATTAAACTAATTTAAGATCATAATAAAATCAGTGTTTAAAAATTTTAAGTAATTTTTTTATTCATATTTATAAATAAATCTTTCTAATAACTTATACCAATATTAGCCCACCTAATATAAAGAAAATGTCTCAAAAACATCTATTCCTCACATGCAACTCTTTAAAACTTGGAGTAGGTAGTTCATCTTATCTAAACTTGTAGGATTAGCTTAGAGGTCTTATATTCAACTCCTCCCAAATTTACTTAATTCATAAACTTGTGAGTGATTTTACGTATCCATAAGATATATATATATATATATATATATATACGTTTCAGTTTCATTTGAGAATAATTTGATAGTGTGACTTCCACGTGGCTTCATCTTATTTGCAAGTGTATATTCTCTCAAGAAAGCCCGTACCACATATTTATATTTTGAGAGGTCCACTATGAGACAACGCACAATATGGACTTTTCACTGGCAGACTTCAATTAACGGAGCCCACTTTCCCTTTCAATTAAGGAGAAGTCATTTTCTGGTCAATCCTTTGTATACAAATTTTTAATTTTCATATTGATAGGTATGGAGTTTGATGTCAAGTTTCATATTAGAAATAATAATAAGAAAAATATATTAAATTATGTAAACACACGTAGTTCGTTTTTTATTGATCTCATGTAGGGCTGCAACTCGGTCGGGCAAGTTGGGTTCTTTAAAACCCAACTCGACCTGAGTTGATATACATGGAACCTGACCCGACCTAACTCAAATTCTCAACTCGAACTTCACAACTCAACCCAAATTTCAACCCGATTTCTGACCCGACCTGCATTCTGAACCCATTTAAGCCTAATTTTAGCCGGGTCGGATTAGGTTAGGTCGGGTCGGGTGGAGTTAACTTGTAAAATCCTCAAACCAATCCGACTTAAGTTTAATGTGGGTTTTTATCTTCTCAACCTGACCTGGCCCGCTGATCCAAAATTCTCGACCTACATGATTTCTCGAGTCCGGTCATGCAGGTCGGGTCAAAACCTGACTTGAGTTGCAGCCCTAATCACATGAATACTTTTTATGTAAATTTTAAAAATATATATGATCATTCTAATCTTTTTTTATTGGGATTCAAAATCATTGTCTTTTTTACTCATCTTCATTGAAATTATTGTGAGAATGATAGTATATCATCATTTCACTTTATATAATATAAAACGTCTAAAAGAGAATCAATTATTCAATTTTTATAAATTAATTATATACTTTTATTATAATAAGCTTCAGATTAAATCTAAAGATATATCTAACAATTAGTAGATTCTAACATTGGAGACTCTGAACTTAAAAGATCAGAGGAAAATTTATTTAATGTGGTTGTTTAGATAATTGAGAGATTGATTGTTTCAATTAAAAGACAAAAATTTTTAGAAGTTAGAAATTCACTTGTTTTTGTATTTACCCTTTTTTTTTTTATAATTAAGGTGTTCACGTCTCTTAGAGTACCCGACTAATCCTGATTTCCTACCTATACAAATCGAGTAAATCTATGGGGTGTGATCCTATGGGATGGAGTGAATTGAACTCAGACTCTAGATGGGTTCCTGACCACTACTCTAATATCTTCGGGTTGAGTGGAAACTAATTTTTTTGAAGATTAAAAGTTTTAATCTTTTTGAGCTTGAGAATTGGGAGTAATGTTGTTGTTGAAAAGAGGAAAAATAGATTTGTAATGCAAATTTGTACTCGTAGTTTTTTGCAGGGAATGGCTTCCCCTGCCCCTCCATGAGAAACCCCTCAGATCACTACCTTAGAACTATCAACAAAGACTTCGATGAGGTGAGCAGAAGACCCTTCTCTTTACTTTGTTTTACTGATTTCTTGATCATACATCTCTTAACTCTTAGAATTAAAACTTTCTTCAACTTTCTTCTTGGCCATTTTAGGACATAGAAAAAGGTCATGGTGCCAAATCAAGTGCTGAAGCAATCGACATCCTTGTGAAGTCATACAAGTCATCCAGCATTCGTCAACAAGTGTTTGAACGAGTTACTATGATACATAAACTGGTAAGACCCAGATTGAAAGTAAAATCTCTTTAGCCAAGATCAAAGTTGAATTGAGTATGATAGAAATATAAAGAAAAATCTTGTGGTTTTTACAGGAAGGACGAGCTTTGGAGAAGTGGAAAAGCCAGGCTAGCTTCCTTACTCAGTGTCTTGTCCTCACAAGGAGGTCCTTCAAAAAATGTACAGAGATCCTGGCTATTATTGGTTGCGTCTCGTGTTTTACATTGGGCTTTCCCTTTGCATGGGGACCGTATTTTATGATATTGGCAAGAGTTATGGTTCCATTAAGGTGAGATGGGAAAACAACTCTAATAAAATTAGGGAAAGTGGTCTTTTCCGGTAAAATGGGATTCAAACTCAGAATTTTGCTTTCTAAAATGGGTTTCTGGCCAACATTCAAACCCCCTTGAACAGGGCCGACCATGAGATTTCAAGGGCCCTAGGCAAATTCTTAAGATGGGCCTTTTATACTCACAAAAAATAAAATCATACAATTTTTTTTTAAAAGTGTGAAACATCTAAATAAAATATCATAATCAAATTTATAACCAAGTATTTTTTAAAATTTATTCTTATTTTGAGATAAAAAATTACTAATTAAATTACTATATTCAAGTTTTTTTAACATTTATTTTTCAATAGATGAGATAATTAATCCATTCAATCTTTCTTATGACATTATAGACCGAAAATAAGATTTTATCAGTTTTAACTTTAAAAAACTTGTTTCTGCAGAGATAATTGCAATTGGTATAATCAACATTATTCTGTAAACAATTCATGCATTTGGAAAACAACAATTCATTCTTTTTATATAATTTAGCAATTCAATTGTTTCTTTTAATTCTTTTGATACTGCATCTTTTATCATATTCGAGTGTGACATTAATGCAAATTTTCATTTGAAACGAAGATATTATTATTATTTTCAATTTTCAATTTTTCTAGATTTAAAAATAAAATAAAATTTATCTTAATTATAATGATTTATACTTGTATATTACATATAATTAAATCTACATTGATCAAATGAATAAAGCTATGTTTTTTCATCTCTTCAAATTTTAAAGCTTTAAATTATTTTTAATTCAAAATTATCAACTCAATATAGATTTCTCTCTCTCTATTTAGATGATAGATATATTTTAAAAGATTCTTTATTAATTAACATTATTTTTATTTTTATTATTATTATTAAACTCAATAAAATGAGGATTATAGTAATTATTATTATGATTGTTACTATCATTATTTTAATTTTTAAGAAACCCACGCTTTAAATTGAGTAGAAAAATAATCAATATATAAATTTTCAATTTTGAGTCTTCTAATTTCGAAATAGTTAAATAATTTCAAGTAGTATTAATTCAAATTATTATTATATTCATTATTATTATTAAATAACTCGATAAAAATAGTAATAATTTTTATTACACGCAGCCAGGATTTGAACTCGAGAAGTCAAGCATTTTAACCGAACTATACAACAATGAATTTGTACTTTCATATGCATTATTAAGTATTTATCATATAATAAAGGAGCTTATGGACTTGGGGTTACTCTCAAAGTGTTGTATGTTATCCATTGTTCTAAAAATAGGTCAAGTCGAAGTTGACTCTCAGAATCTATCATCTCCGGTGCAATTGAGTCCTAATATTTTGACTCAATTTTTAGTGAGACTCGGACACAACTATTACGACTCAGTCTCAACTCCTCTTCAGTTTGAGACTGAGTTCGATATTTAAAGCCTTGAAAGTATTATTTTTTTTCCTTTTAAATTCTAAATTCTAAATGTTAATTCACTCAGAATCACTGTTATCAATCAAGTTCTTTTAAATATTAAAAATAATTTTATAAAAAATAAGGTATCTGAAAATCACTATTTACTTCCCTCGTTTTAATTTATATGTGATAATTGATGGTGGTAAATGGTTGGACTACTTCAAGGCCTATATTCATCTAAAGCCCTGAAATCACAGGCCAATACAGCTTAACCAACAAAAATAAGACCTAACACTAGGCCGACATGCTATTCAGTCTAGATGCTTTGTGCCATCATCTGGCTAACAATTAAAAATTCAAGAGTGAAATTGTATTCAGAAGGTTACTGAGCTGACTAGCTATGGCGAGTCTAGCAAAGACTCACCAAAAACTCATTCTAAACTCGTTGGATTCGCTGTCTCAAAATTGAGCAATAGACATTACAGTTGAGTCTGGTAGAATCGAAATGGTTTTTTTTTGGAATTTGGTTAACATGGGTATCCCACTCCATATTGGACATGTGTAAACCTCCCAATCCACACACACTATTTTAAGTCTACAGGAAGTGGCCTGTTGGGGTTGAGCATGAATCAAATTCAAAACTCCACTTCAACATTTTGTTAAGAGAGCATGGCATTTACATCCACAAAACCCTTACATTGTGGAGCTGTTTGAATTTGCAGGCAAGAGCATCAGTGCTTATGTTTATAGCTACTTTTTTGACTTTCATGTCAATTGGTGGATTCCCTTCTTATGTGGAGGATATGAAGGTACTTCAAATGTTATTTACTTCATTACCATATGCAAAAATTCATCTTTCTAATTCTACATTTAAGTTTTTCTTTTTAAAAAATAAATAACAGATTCAATTGTCTTTTCTAATTTCATTACTCATTTGCGAACTCCCCCTCTGTTTCTCTAATGGACAGATATTTGGTACGGAGAGGCTAAATGGGCACTATGGTGTCACTGCATTTGTACTTGGCAACACATTTTCTTCCATTCCTTACTTGCTTATAGTCTCTTTAGTCCCTGGAGCCTTGTCTTATTACCTTGTGGGCTTTCAGAAATCAGCTGATCACTTTCTCTATTTCACTCTTCTACTATTTACTTGCATGATGTTAGTCGAGAGCTTGATGATGATTGTCGCCAGCATTGTGCCCGACTACCTCATGGGTATAATCACTGGTTCTGCAATTCAAGGACTTATGATGTTGACTGGAGGTTTCTTTCGGTTGCCGGACGACATCCCCCACCCCTTTTGGAGATACCCAATTCACTACATTGCATTCCACAAGTATGCTACCCAAGGCTTATACAAGAATGAGTTTATTGGGCTGAAATTTCCATGAAAGCTGGTAGTCCACATACAATCAGTGGTGAAGAGATCTTGACGAACACCTTTCAACTTGAGATGGACTACTCTAAATGGGTTGATCTTGCAATCTTGTTTGGAATGGTGATTTTATATAGGCTTATGTTCTTGGGCATTATAAAAGCCATGGAAAAGGCTAAGCCCATGTTGAGAGGATTGCTATCTCCACCTTCTAAGCGAAGTCCTGTCCACATGGTTGCATCCTCACCAGAAGCAGCACCAATGTAGGCCCTTAGAAGTAATGGCTACTAAAGTACGGCGTAATGAGATTACGCTCAGGTAAATTGTCCACATGGTTGCATCTCTCTCTCTCTCTTTCTACCTTCATCATTCTCATTCATCTCAAGTCTTTGGATTGAAGAAATTTCTCAAGAAGATTAATGTCATTTTATAAAGGTGGAAATTCTCCGGGGTGATTCTTTTATGAGGACTCACTTGGAGATATGGGTAGTCTGAAATATTTTAGAAAATTATGTTAATTTGGAGACTTTATATTGAGGATATTTTTTTAATAGAAAATGAGAGAAATAGAAGATCAAGAGATGTTCAAGGGTCAATTTCCAATTTTGCACTTGGATAGACAATCTCTTTTACCATAGAATCTTTAATTCAATGGAGTCATGACAAAAATTGGATGGAAAAGCTCAACAATCATTGACCATTTACTGTTCAATATCTCAAAATTGGTAAACAAACAGATGTCTAAACAAAATGATAGAAATAAGTTTTGTGTCACAACATGCACAGTGCTTCATTATGTAATTAGTTCTAAGGGAAAATGGAAAGCAGCCAAATTGATAAATGAGTAATGACTCATGATTGATTCAGAGGTAAAAAAAATGCTCATACCAAGATATTGGCCGCCGAGATAAACAGAGATTCCAATAAGATAAACAGAGAGATTTGCCCCGTTCTAAATTCTCATGTCTTGTCACAGATAGAATGGAAACCAACTAGGTCGTCACCTAAACCCTATTACATGAAATTTTGAGTTGGCCTAATAGCCAAAATTTGAACCACATTTTATAAAATCAATTTTCTTTTTTTGACATTGTGTATAAATTTTTTTTTTTTTGGTAATATCATCTTTATTTATAGAATAATACAGAAATCCATTTTAGGCTTAAAGAAGCCCAAGCCAGATAAGCTTGCATATACATTTTGGGCTTAAATAGGCTTAGGCCCAACAAACACAATTTGGGTCGGGATTGAGTTGGACTAAATTGGTTGAGTCCAGGGACAAGTCTTGGGTCCCTGGATTGCAATTCTGGTTTGGGCTCAGGTAGACCCAAAACCTGGGCCTGTTTGCCAGAGTTGTAGCCCTATTTAAAACAAAAGGTGCAACAGGGTGAAGACAGGTTGACCCTGATAATGTAAATAGGCTAAGAATTGGCAGCATGAAGCTCAGTACAATCCCGGTCTGCGAAGTTCATTTCATCCTTACTGATCCAAAGCCTCAAGTCTCATCCTATTCTAATGAACACTTAAGATCGGGGTGTCCACGGGTCTGGGTCCAATTCAAGTCCAGTCCAGGCCCAACATGACAATTTTAGTAAGTAGGTGGGTCAAATGAGTCATAAAAGATTAACCAAGTTACATTTTAAGGCTCAATAGGGTCGAACTCTAGTAAGGGGTCTGACCCACAAACCTGTCATTCTTTACCCCAAAATATAATTCATAAATTATATAATAAAAAATAAAGTAGTTAAAACTTTTTTATTATATTTCTTATATTTACATGCTAGATTCTTTAAATGACATATCGTTTTTTATTTTATTTTTAAATATAGATTTTAAAACACTTAATAAAAAGATATCAATAATATTATTAGTCTCATCTTAAAATTAATCCATAATCACATGCACATTTTCCACAAGAATAAGTTTTTTTCTTATTTATGCAAATTAATGCTGAATCTCGGATCAGATTATGTTAGGTTTTAATAAACTCAATCCAACGCATGTTAAAATTTATTGAATCCAACTTCGTTCGATTCGAATTGTTTACCAAATTACTCAACTCGACCCACCTAAATTTCTGACTTGAGTCAAATTTGAGTGTTATTTTATAACATAGTGCACTCGAGTCAATTACATTGATTTTAAATTTCTCAATTCAACACGTCCTAAATTTCATGCATGTTTTTATTTTCCCAACTTAATCCAACCCAAAATATAGAAATACATAACCCAAACCTAGTGATTTCTCCGATCAGGTTAAAATCCAACCGAAACTTCATCCCTAATGCAAATGATGACTCCAACTTATCCATTTATCTTTTTAAATGAGTTTTTTTTTTATATCCAATTCATATTATGCGGTCAGCTTGGTCCGGTTCCTTTAGTTAGCGAATCCTGACCATGGAAGTCGGTCCGAATCCAACCCGTTGACAGCCCTAGCCGACTATAACGTATTTAGTGAGCATCTGCGGCAGAGAGAGACTGAGAGGGAGGGAGACAGAGAGAGAGGGAAGAAGAAGAGCATGAGGTGTATGGAGGAGACATTCCAGACGTGGGAGAGATGGATGGAGACATGGAAGCCTCTCACCAAGACGTCGACATGGCTGGGGCTGAAGAAGAAGCTCTCAAGGTACCCAAATATTTTCTCTTTCTCAAAACAAAAAAAAAAATTCCTGGAATTCATTATTCCTTTTCCATGTATCCAAACAGAGTCCTAACACGTTCCTTTTATTTTTATTTTTTTCTAATTTTTATTGTTATCTATATCTTCAGCTGCAGGAACTTGACGAGATGAAGAAGCGGCTAAAGGAGATGAAGGAAGAGGCTGCTGCTCTTCGAGAAATGCAGGCCAAAGTCGAGAAGGAAATGTGGGCTGTTCAAGGTAGTATATCCTCCCTCTTAATTTGATTCTGTTTGGATTGGGAATATGGGACAATGAGGGGAATTTTTCTTGTACATCTTGTTTGGTAATTCTTCTGCTGGGGAAAATCAAACCACTGTCGTGGGTTTTCCTTATTTTTGCCTCCTAAATTCCACAACCACCTTTCTAGAAGCCTGTTTTCCCCTATTTGTTTTTGTACTTGAGGAGAATCCCTCAAAAATATTCTCCCTATCTAACTTGACCCTTTATTATTTTCTACTATAGAGCATCAGATCTAGAGTTTTAGAAGGTTGTCGTATGTTTTTTTTTTTACGAAGAACCCGAAGACCCCACCTCTCCCATGTATGCGGGCGTGGGGTAAAACTCCATATGCACGCAGCCCCTCACAAGCGATGGACATGGGATGACTACGGGACTCCATCCCGGGACCTCAGGTTCCTGAATCAAAGTGCCAACCAGTCTGTTAAACATATATGTCCAATGGCTAAGGCGGCAGATCATGTTTATTTGGGAGGTTGATTTGGTTGATCTTGTTGGCATTTAAAACTGGGTTTGGATTGATTTATTCAAGCTTATTTTTGGTAGCCTTCTATCTGAGCATTCAGTTTTCCAGCTGATCCTGTCCCAATGGTCCAGGCGGGAACTACAAAACGTTGATATATAGTCTACATCTTAACTGTTGGAATTCTTGGCTGGAATTTAAATTTTATCAGATTTCATAATTCATGCCTTAGAATTCTATGTTTGTTCCAACAGGCATTCTAGGAGAGCAAATTATGTAATCCCCAAAATTCCAATTCCATGGGATTTTCTTTTTTGGGAATTCCAAAGCTCGAATTATTTTGCTTATACAATTCTCATATTCTATATAAAAGTTATAAGTCCAAGCATAAGATGGATACTAGGGGTTTCCTCAATTCAAGAATTAGTAGAATCTGCTAATTCTAGAATTTATGGAAAAAATGATTAATTTCTATCAAACAAGTTTGAATTTGAAGGTGATCGTTATTATGTATATAATGGTGGGACCAGCTTAGAGCCACACAATTTATACTAAATCCATTCTTTGAAGGTACCAACTACCGTTCCACTTGGCCCGATTGTTGTTACTTGGGATAATGGTGGTGGTTGTGAGATGATGAGACAACTAAATAGGGGTTTAAGGTAGTGAACCATTGGTTCGATCCAACTTTTTATGAAAAAGTCTTTTCCTAATTTAGTTTATACACTAGTTATTGCCTCTACATACATGTCTTTTATAATTTGTTAAAGATGGAATTTTCCTTCAATTCGTCCAAATCAATTGCATTGCTATTGTTCATATGCCTTCTTTTAGTTAGTAAAAACCATATTAAGATTTTTTCTCCTCTCCAAACTTTTCTCTGGTCATCTCAATAGCAAAACTAATACTGTTTGTGACTTTGCCTAGCATGAAACCAAACTTGGGCCCCCCAAAATTACTACATTATTGTCTCAGGCATTATTCCATTACTCTCTTAGTTTTCACTTTGTAATAACTCATAAATTTGATAGCTAAATTGTTAATCCAATTCTAAATATTCTTTTTCAGAAGGTATCTTCTTTTCTGTTATGTGAAGGGTCTAAAATGGTACTTTTTTTATTCCTTGGGTGTTTTCGTATGCAATATTTGTTGGAATAATCTGGTAAGCAAAAATCCAATATCACCATACCCCATATTTGTATAGGTATATCCTCATGATCTAATGCTTTCTCTCCATATTTGGTAAGAAATTCCGTGATCCACAATTTGCTTATGGCCAGAGGCCACCCCTGATTAGTCTTTCGGAAGGGCACAATTTGAATCCTACTTGCTTTTGAGTAAAAATGATGATTCTGTAATCTAAAAAATCCATATGCCTTTTTTCATTCAACCTCCCCCCCCCCCTCTCTCTCTCTCTCTCTCTCTGCGCACAAACAGAGAAAAATCCTTTACTTTGCATTCAATTTAGCTGGGTAATCTTGTTTTTTGCATTCAATTTAGCTGGGTAATCTTGTTTCTTCTCGTGCTACTTGTTTCCATTTTAGCTTTATTGCCTTCTTTTCGTTCCATCTCCAATGTAACATCTATTAAGACATTATCTCCCATGGTCCCACCCGCTGTTGGCTGGACGTCAACTTTTTCACTTCTGCTCAAAAGGATTTATAGTTTCTGGAAAAGCTGGAAACCTGCCCAACCCTGAACCTCTTTTTTCTTCTAGCCATTTGCTTAGAGATCTGACCACTTGTTATAATGCAACCGGAATTGCCAATCTAAATCGATCTATGTTCGATGATACCAGGTTGTGATGAGATAAATTACTTTGGAGGAATTTTAACCTAAGAACAAATATACACTTTACATTGCTCAACTTTGCACTCAATCAATTGATTACTGCTTAAAATTTGTTTCATATAATCTATTTTTTTCATGGACAACCTAATTAATATAAGTTTTAGGCACACCAATTCCTTTTATTAATCTTGCTCTTTTTGCATTTGTACATTTTGTGTTCGATTGGTTGCTTATCTGTTATTGATATTTGCCATTAGATCCTGCCAGTGCAGCTGCAACACAAGCCAGTAGGGAGGAGACAGATTCTCGGTCCATTTTTGTTGGTAATGTGAGTTTGTTTTTTAAACCTTATTTCTTTCATTCTAGTTTTCTTCTTCTTGATTATCGTGAAAACATTTGCAAGAGGGTGACAACTGAGCTTATGTTGATGTGATTGGTTTACAATTGTTCCTAGATGATTTTTTTTGAAAAAAAATTCATGAAGAGTTCTGTAATAAATTTTAATGGCCCATGACAATTGAAAACGGAGCTTTCTAATAGATTACTGCCGCTACTTGCCATTTACAACAATTTGCTAGAGAGTAGAATAGCTAATATCATTCAAGTTTGCATGTTGTTGAAGATTGTGATTCCATACAAATTAAAATTTAGGTTATGCGATTCAAACATGGGGGCGACCTGAGCCATATGAAATTCAGGTTGAGGTTGGGTCAGTATGTCAACTTGTGCTGTCCAATTTCAAAGTTACGAGAAACAGAGAGACGAAAGAAGAGAGACGGGGACTGAAAGGATATGGAAAGGAAAGATAGAGGAAGAGATTAAAGTAACAAAAAACACTGAATGCTCAATGGCACTGAGAAATTAAAAAATAAAATAGAAATAACTTTAGAACTCAACAAGAAGAAAGTGGGAGAAATAAAAATGAAGAATACTTTAGAATGAAGGAATTAACAATAAAAACTCTCAGCTCTACATAGTCAGATAGATAGAAAGAGAGAGAGGAAAAATATTAAAATAAATTAAGACAAAAGACTTTCAACTCTGTGTAACAGCAGAGAGAGAGAGATTAAAAAAAAAATCATCCAAGAAATTCAGTGTTCTCAATTCAAGTACAGTTTCAACACAGAGAATCTTCTTAAAATTTAATTTAGGATTGCATAGTTAGTACACATTTAATTAAAATAAATGGTGAAATGTATTAAGAAGATTTTAAATACAATTAAGAATACTCAATTAATTTAATTAAATTTAACTCAACATAATAAGTGCAAATTAAAATCGCAAGACATCATGGAGAAAAAGAGAACTCCTGCTTTTCCGTAATTTTTCAAAATATTCAAATGTCTTCAAATTGCATAATTTGGCCATAGGCCTTAATTAAATTTTTAAAAGAAATAAAATAAAATCGAGAGAGAAAATGAAAGCTCCTGCTTTTTCTATTCAATCTTCTTCACTTATTTTTTCTAATGAGAATCTCGAATTTATCTCAGCCTTTTATCATCCATGCTGGCATTTGTAGCATCTTGATTTTTGCCCGATTTATTTATTTATTTTATCCTCGGCCAATTCCACTTTCCTTCCTTATCTTCGATGGCGGCTTTCCTTTATTTCTTTTATTTGTTTCTTCTTTTTTCTACTCTTTTTTTTCTTTCATTCCACAGTTGGCATCTGATGTGGGCCCAAATGACCAGTGAAGTGGAATTGAATGTAGGGCTCAAAGGTGGAACCCTCTCTTTCCACCGTCGATCCAATGACACATTTGGAGCCTGATTTCATCAATCGGGCCCAGTTGGGTCAGCTCTCCTCTGCTCGAGCTCAAGTCGGACTCGATGCTTGGATAAAAAATTCTTATTATCATTTATTTAAAAGATAAACACGTAATAATTTAATTTATATTGTAGTCACTATTTTACACATGTTCTTTAATATGATATCATATGCACAAATAAAATTTCAAAATTTGAATTTGAATTAAAATTTATTTTTGTATTTGGTCTCCTAATTCAGAGGATGCCATCGATTTCGTTTTTGTTTTTCGGGAAGAATGGAAAAGGAGAATTACTTTTATGTTCCTCAAGCTTAAGGCCCCAAATGAATTCTACTAAAGCCCTTGGATCCATTTAAAGACTAGCCCATGCTATTGTTTAAGGATTCACATGAAAGCCCATTAACTCATATTATTAATTTAGGGTTTGCACTGTTTTTTGAGTCATGTCCAAAATTACAAGTATTTCCCAGATATATTTCATATGAATCTACTTTTCAGATTGAAGACTCAATTTTGTTTTTGGACTCAGATGTGAGCAAATGTAACCACTGAGCGCTTCAGATGATTATTGACTCGTATGCTGATTGGTGCAGCAATGGGCTGAAGAGTATCTCATTTATGGACTCAAATGTGGGCCACCTGTGGCCCATTTATGATTCCAATGTTACTCATGATTAGCCCAATGGGCTGAGAGTAGCTCATTTATTGACTCAAATGTATGCAGCTAAGGCCCATTTACTGATTCAAATGTGACTCATGGCCAGCTTGGTGGGCTACTGGGCTGAGAGTAGTGCAGCTCATTTATTGTCTCAAATATGGGTGGAACTGGCCCATTTGCTGATTCAAATGTGTCTCATGATATGCCCGATGGGCTCAAGTAGCTCAATTATCGACCCAAATGTGGGGAGCTGTGGCCCATTTAGCGATTCAAATGTGATCCATGATCACTTCTTGACCCAAGTGGAGATGGTCAACCCATTTTAGTAAGCAATCAGCCCACTCTCTTTACTCCTTGTATTTACGAAATATGAATGGTTACTTATAACTTTATAAGAAGGTTAAGGTCATAGTTTTTAGAAGTCTTTAAAAAAATTATTCGTCAGTTTTCAGAAAATTATTTTAGATAGTTTCTCGTCAGTTTTAGAAAATACAACTTCAACAATTCAAACAGTCTTTTTACATTTTCAAAAAAATTTACCCTACAAGATTTCTTTTCTTTTCTTTTCTTTTTAAAGGAAAATGACCTATAATTTTTATTTTTATTTTCAATTTGCATGTGGGAAACTGCAGAATACTCAGCATAAAACCCCCACAGATGAATCTACTATTAAGACACACTAAGATTAGGTCATGGGGGCTCGAACCCGCAACCTCCTGTTTCTTGAGGCGGAAGGCAACCAATTGATCTACACTCATGTGAGAAACTATAATTTTTTTTTTAGAAAGACATTTTTATCATTTAAATTAAAAAAATTATAAATAAAAAATTTATATTTTTCTATCTAAAATATCTTGTCCACGCGTTTCACTTGTAAGAGACCTTATTTGACTAATGTTTCAGAATATATGTATATTTTCTTACACATACCGAATTTAAACAATGAGAAATAATTATATGGGAGTCGACTAAAAAACCAACCCTACTCTCTAAGTTATATATTTTTCAAATGAGGAATTTCAGCCAACCCCACCTCTCTAAGTTTTATCTTTTTCAAATTAAGAATTCATTTAATCTACGGTTGAAACAACACTTATGTGGCAAATTCTGGCTTTCCTAATGGTCTAATCAGTTTGTGCTTTGCATTTTAAGGTTGATAGAGATTAGAGAGAGATATTGACGTGTCAATCTCAAATCAATCAATTTTAATCTTTTCAATCGTTAATTCTCAAGCGTTTATGTATTTTCTCTCACTACTTAAATTTCATTAAATGCTCCATAAATCTCTTTCAACTCAGCCAGTGAATCTCTCTCTCTCTAAGATTCAAGACCACCAAGCTGTGTCTATCCTTCATGTGATCACCAACCGAAGAAAAGAAGAAGAACAATGGCCATCATGTGATTTACATTCATGAAATCAATTGTATTTACTATTTAGCCTTTTTTTAATATTTTAAATGAATTAGTTATGGTTGATTATTCTTGTTTCTATATTCAATTTTTTATTTTTTTATAACATGGGTATTCCAGCGCCGGCTCAACACATGTTAAAGCATAAGGCGAAAAATCTAAATGGGGCATTCTTGGTATTTATTATATTATTATAAATATTAAATTAATTAAAATTTTAATATATATAATAATAAAATTATCTAAAATCTATTTTTTCTTACGTTTTGAGATGTAAAATTACTAATTAAATTTTTATATTCATGTTTTGCTAAAATATAAATGCAAATATGGTTAATTCATTTAGTCTTTAAATTAATGAAAAATTAAAATGAACTAAATTGAAAGGTTAAAGAACAATAGAATATGACACTGTGAAAATAAGAGAATTGATGAATGGTTACAATGTCCTCTATTATTCTACTAACTCACCAAAGATCTCTAAATTAAAAGTCACACCATGATTTGCAAAGAGGAAATATATTGTTAAATAAAATTTTATAGGCATAAACTTAAACTAAAAGAAGCATAAAATAATCCAAAATTCCATCCTTACAAATTCACAAATCAACACCCACAAAAAATGCAAACAATGCCAGAAATGGCTAGGCGAATCCCTTGAAATACATTCTCCTCATCTAAAGTACTTTAATCAATTGCTTATTTTATTAACAGAAGAGGCCCCTCTTGATTCTTGAGTAATTGAAATTAATGAATTTTTCTAGCTTTATAGCCCATCTCTTTGCCAACATATGTAATTTTCAAAATATTTGATCCACTTATTAGATGAAAGATTCTTTAGGTCTATGATCAAAGTAGGAGATCTTCAGTTAAATGAGTGAGTATTTTCTAAAACTATGTACTTACAATAATATATTAAATACTAAGAATGGCTCCATTTATATTTTTCGCCTTATGCCTCAACATGTGTCGAGCCGGCCCTGTTGATTTCTCGGCTAATATCGGACCAAAATTGGCCCAGATATCGGCCGATATTTACGTTTTTAATTTTTTTTTTAAAAAAAAAACTAGCTTTTTTGGATTTTTTATTTAATTCAGAAAAATAAAATACTGATATTAAAAAAAATAAAAGAGGAGAGTGGAATTTATCGATCGAGATATCGGCCGATATGCCAGGCCTAATTTTGCACCCCTGGCTTGACCAAGCCCTGAAGTGGAAAAGAAAATACATAAAAAATTCCCAAAGTGGGTCATTCTTATGTGCTCCACATGCATTGGTTAAGACTCAAGAGGGAATCATCTGATGACGTGTCAATCTCAATCAATCAATTTTAATCTTTTCAATCGTTAATTCTCAAGTGTTTATATATTTTCTCTCACTTTCATCAAACGCTCCATAGATCTCTTTCAACTCACCCAATGAATCTCTCTCTCTCTAAGATTGAAGACCACCAAGCTGTGTCTATCCTTCCTGTGATCACCAACCGAAGAAAAGAAGAACAATGGCCATCATGTGATTTCTACATTCATGAAATCAATTGTATTTACTATTTAGCCTTTTTTTAATATTTTAAATGAATTAGTTATGGTTGATTGTTCTTGTTTCTATATTCAAAATTTTTAGTTTTTTTTTTTTTATAACATGGGTATCCTCATCCTACATCCGAAGTAAGAGTAATATACATAAATCTCTCAATCCACGTACACTAGTTAAATCTATAAAGCATAACGTGTGGAGATTGAATGTGAATCAAACTCAATAGGTCACTTCATAAAACCCGCATCTTGACGGGTATATTTTTGAAGTTTTTAGTTAGCCTTATTTTTTAGAAAGGTTTATGTCACCTGTACAAGTATTGCCGAGCAAGGACTGATACATTGGTTTATTGGACAAAATGTTTTAGTTCAGTACCAATAAATATAAATCAATTTAGACTAGTATTGACCATAATTTTTTAATTTTATATTTTTAGAAATCAATAAATAGAAAAAAAAAAATTGAATGAGGGGTAAAAATATTAATCATTCAAAGGGGAGAAAAAAGAAAGGAGACTTAGAAATAGAACAAAATAACAAGTTAGGGCATGGCAAGTAAAAAAATTCAAATTGTCTAAAACATGTCAAAATTTGTGAAAAAAAAAAACCTTTATGAGCAAACATTTGCTATATATTTCAATATATTTGAATGGTGGTATCATCCATTAAATTCTGAAAATCTTAAATTAAATAGAAGTAAAAAAAAAAATAGCAAAATAACTTAGTTACGACTCCATCTAGCTTCAAAACCTCAAATGCTTGACCTAGTCCTGAGGTGGGAAAGAAAAAAAAAAAAAAAAAATCCCAAAGTGGGTCATTCTTATGTAGCAATCATATGTATGGCTTTATGGAGATTTTAGATTTAGATACCAATTATGAACATATGCTTAAATTTAAAAATATCAACATAAATGTAAAACATTTATTGTCTATAAATATAAATACATTTATCATACAAATACATACAGGCCCAGCCTAACTATAAAGCAAGTTAGGCCTGCGCCTTAGGCCCTCATTTAAAAGGGTCACACTCCTATTTTGATTGCATGGTGCACCAAATGGGATTAAGAGACAGAACATGTGGAAAAGGGAACAAGACTAAACATATTCAAGTCCAGTCTAACTATAAGGCAAGTTATGCTTGAGCTTTAGGCCCCATTTAAAAAGGGTCCTACTCCTATTTTGATTGTATGGTGGACTGAATGGGATTGAGAGACAAAGCATGTGGAAAAGGGGACAAGACTAAGCATGTTCATTCTTATGTGCTCTACATGCATTGGTTAAGACTTAAGAGGGGATCATCTGATGTGTAGCAATCATGGCCAAATCAACTTGTATGACTATATGGAGACTTTAGATTTAGATACCAATTATGAACATATGCTTAAATTAAAAAATATCAACATAAATGTAAAACATTTATTGTCTATAAATATAAATACATTTATCATACAAATACATGTACATGCAAGCGTAGGAAGAAAATCCAACAATAAGACCATCTATGATTGATTAAACCTGTGATAAACGTGTATGTTTTAATATATTTTCATATTCAATTTTACACGTCCAATCAATATAATTATGGGATGCCAAACTTGACCTATTAGGCTTGGAAGTTGATAAAGACATTCATGCACTGATAAGTAAAGAAATTGAATTTATCTTTTTATCTATTTATTATTATTTAACTAATCTAAAATTAAGAGCGACAATTTTTTTTAACCCATAAACTCTTCTAAATGAACTTTAAAAAAAAAATTGAATCATGTATTTTTTTTTAATTTGAATTGACCCAACCCATCCAGACCCACAATAAATTCAGATTGGGTTGGGTACAGGGTTCCCGACCTCTACACAAATTAAACTAAAATTAATAAATAATTACTTTATTATTTTTAGTCATATATCCTACCTGAGTTAAAATTAAAAAAAACATATTCACTTATTTTTCTAATTTTTTTATAAAAAATTAGGTTAAATCTTGTCAAGTCAATAAAAAATTTAAATATATTAAATTGAGTCATACAAAAGATTTGTTATTATCTATAGTTAATTCAATCTAAATTTGATTAAACTCGTCGTTTTTTTTTTAAAAAAAAATTACGTGTAGAAAACCGTGGAATATCCAGTGTAAAATTCCCACAAATGAGCCCACTATCTCTAAGGCACACAAAAATTAGATCATGGAGACTTGAACCCACAATCTCCCAATTCTTGAGGCAGAAGGCAACCAATTGAACTACACCCATAATGATTAAACTCATTATTACCTCTATATAAAATACACTTTTTATAAAAATAATGATCTCACTTTAAAAATTCTTTTGAAAGATTAACGAATTATAGGGGTAGTAGCATCAGAAAATCAAGACAAGGTTACATGTTAAATGCATGCCGTGGACCTCACTGGATGAATGTCGACCCCTGGATACGTGGCATACTACAAAATTGAAGTGGTTATTTACCATTTAGACCCCGAACCTAAAAGTGAAATGGAAAATAATTATAATTATTATTAAGTTTATTAGCAGCCACGCACTTCAATTGAGTGACATTGATTAAAAGTTTATAATAATAATTTTTTATTTTAAATACTAATATAAAAATATCAATCATATCTTTCAAATTCATTGAATATAATCACAAAAATCTTTTTTTTTTCATTTTTTTTCAATTTTTATATAATTTTTTTCTATTTTTACATTATAATATGAGAAGTTTTCACTTCACCAAATTCCATTTTAAAATATCTCTTTTTTTTTTTTTTTAAAAACATGAAAGCAAATTAGGACCTTTCCGTAAGTGAGCCCTCAAAAATTATTTGAGGGTGACATATTACAACACTTATTCAATAGATATAAGGTGAGCGATCATCCCACGTGCATTTTGTGTATAGAGATACGGATTTTAATGGATCTCGGTTTTACCCTTTACCGGTTGTACCGTAAAGAAGATAAGAATGTCGATAATCGGATCACCAAACGGATCCCTTAATGGCCCTCAGCAAGCCGAATTCTCCGAATACAGCAATGTCCAAAATCAGATCACTAACCGGATCCCTTAATGACCTTCGGCGATCCGAATATAGGAATGTCCAAAATCGGATCACCAACTGGATCCCTTAATGGCTCTCGACGAGCCGAATATAGGAATATCCAAAATCGGATCACCAATCGGATCCCTTAATGGCCCTCGGCTAGCCGAATACAGGAATGTCCAAAATTTCAATGGGCTGATTTTTACTGTTCATGTGAATTTCGGTGAGCCGATTTGAAATTTCGGAGAGCCGAATTGCATTGTTCATGAATTTTGCCGAGCCGACTTGCATTTCTATTGCCTAATTGGAGAGAGCCGACTTGCAATTGAAGAGCCGAATTGCACTGTTCATGAATATTGGTGAGCCGATTTGCACTGTTCATGCATTCTTTTTTCTTCGATACAACAGGTAGAGGGCAAATTGGATATACAGTAAAACCCGTGTCTTTATATACAGAATACCCGTGTGAGGATCGCTGTCCTAGATATAAATATCTTTTTTTTGAGGTCCAGAGGTATTTGGGCATCGCACCTGATTAGTCTCTTGAGGTGTGTGAAACTCCCCAATTTGCACACAATGGATAAGTCTGTAAGGAGTGACCCTAGAGATTGAATTCAAGACTTTAATCTTGAAGTTTTATGTCTCAACTACTGGGCCAACCCCTTGAAGTTAATAGATATCATTTATTGATTTAAAAAAAAAATGTAAAGACAAGGTAAAAGTTCACCATCCTACTCATATAGTTCTATTTATATCACACCTAAACTCAAAGCCCATTTAAAAGACAAACACTCGTGCCAAGTCTTGATAATTAAGTGTCTTGTTAGAATATACTTTTATATAATATAGTTAGATTCATATCATTTTTAATAATTTAAACAAATTGGTTTGACGATCAAAAAACTTTAGTTATAAAAGAAAGTCTTAAATTTGATTTACATTTAAATTTGTCGGAGCCACTCCTTACCGATTTAATCAGTATTTGTGGATTGAGAGATTTATATATATTCATGAAATTAATCTTACATCTAATATAGAATAGAAATACGGTGTTTAAAAAATTAAAGCTTATGATATATTTTAAAAAATAATTTTAATATTAATAGAAAAAGTATGGTTAGAATTTCCCATGCAGACTGAGTTTTTATAAGAAAGAGCCAATAATCTGTCTTATTTAATGTGATGTGATATGTTCTCAAATTGACAATTGCTAATAAGTGTGATGTTACCCATCAAAAGGTATCAGTATGAGACATTAATTTAGGGCTGTCAAATTTTTTCTGTTTACTGCCACTGTAAGATTTTTGGGGACTAGATCCATCGATGATGTCAGCAACTTTTTCATGGGTGTGGACTATATTCATCCTCAACCACTTTATTTCATGGGTGATATTAAAGCATTTAAGTAAGTATATATTTTATAAAAAAATATTATAGAAAGATACATCACGGACGAGGTTTTATTCTCAACGTTCAATTTTTTTTTTTTTAATTTGAATATCTCTAATATGAATTAGAGGTGAGATTAATCGTATGAATATTGTAAACATTTTAATTTACGCAGTGATAAATTGATGAAGAGTAATTCTATACAGATTGATTAGAAGAGTTTGAACGTAAAACGAATTCAACATCTAAATATCAAATTGTGCTTCTTAAATGAAGTTACACGTTATCTCACAAGTTTGAGAGAGACAGGCCTCATTTGATTCATAATTCACTGTGAGTTACATTCTTATTCAAAATTAAATAGTGATTAAATACACTATTGGATTGAAACTTATGTTTTATGGTACCACTAATCTACACGTCCTTCAAAGCTTGCTCAACTCCGAGTTGATTTTGATCAATATTAGATTTAAATATTTAGAGAGATGTCCATCAGTGCACTGAGTTGCACGGCATTATTGTATGCATCTCAATATGGGGTTAAATTTCTCTGGACCACTCTTTATGGGAGTTACTCTTCATCGACTTACTCGGTGTTTGTGGATTGGGAGATTTACACATACTTGTGAGATTGGTCTCGCTTCCAATGTAGAGTAGAGATACTCGTATTACTAAAAAAACAAAAAAAGTAAAGCTAAAGGGAAGCGATATTTCTGTCCTATGGAACATTGATGAACAGGTGCACATTCATAATCATAAATGACCGTGTGTAAGTAGATCTACTAGATTAGATTGGAGATCTTCTTCTGCTCAGGCAGGGCCGGCCTAACCATAAGGCAAGTTAGGCCGGCGCCTTAGGCCTCGTTTTAAAAAAAAAGGCTCACTTAAGTTTTTTTTTGTGTCCGCTTTTTTAATTCATGAAAGTAATTTAAAAAAAAAAGTGTAAATAAGTTAACTCTTAAGCCATTCTCCAAATTGGTTTCACGTTGGAGATAGGTTTCAGTTTTGGACATCAACATTTTGAGCCCAAATTTATTTGTGGGATAAATTTGAAGAATCATTCTCTAATTTAATTAAATTGGAGATTTTAGATTTTTGTTTCAGCCCCTTAAAACAACATCAGTTTTTCCCCTTTTCCCCTCTAATTTGATCTAACACCAACCATTACTTGTGTTAGCCGAACTTAGGATGCAGATTTTTTAATTCCTTTATCTTTTGATTACTTTATTTATTCTTTTAATTCTTGTCTTTTGGTTACTTTTTTAATTCAGTTATTTATTATTTTATTTTGTGAATAGTGATTAATACTAGATTGATAATACCGTAATGGAAATATTGAAACAATAGAGTTTTGAAGTTTCGATATTTAAATATTGGTAAAATAATAATTACTTATGGGCTTAAAATGATGTTGAAATGCTGAAAATATTTCGATATGCTAGAATACAATGCAATCGAATGGATGAAGAATTGAAAATGATATTTTAACAATACTTGAATACAAAAAATTTAATTATTAATTTTGTATCTCAAAAAGCAAGAAAAATAGATTTTTGATAAATTATTTTTATTATATAATTAAAATTTTAAATATTAATTATAATAATACATTGAATACCAAAATATTTCATTTAGATTTTTTGTCTTACATCTCAATTTGTGTCTAACCAGTGCTCAGGTATATTCGGGTTATGGTCTATTTTCAGCTTTGTTAAATGAGTTAAGTTGCTTCAAGTTTTTTCTGAATTTGGTTCAGATGAGTTTGAATTAGGAATCGCAGAAAAATAGAAAGTGGAAAATAGTAATGGAAGAAAGGAAAACTTAAAGGAGGGGTAAAATTGGAATCTTAAAATAAAATTTTTAAATCCGTGTAAGATTAAAGAAAAGTTTCGTGTAAGTATCATTTCCCATCTTAAATAATCAAGTATTGAATATGGAAACGTGGCAATAATTGAATCAATCAAGTCTACTCATTTATAAGTAGATCATGTTTGGTGCCAATTACATCAACTTTTAAATAGAACAAAGTTGTTTGAAACTTTGTATTACCAGATCTGCCCATATGGAACATGCCTCAACCATGTGTTCTACGTGCTTTCCTCAATATTATTTCAATGTAAATGTGGAAACTCTGTAGGATTAATTATCATATCAAATTAAAGAGATTATTTATACAATTTAAAGAATCTATGACACAAAATTTATATAATTTTGTAGGCTTAATTACATTCCAAATAATATTATAAAATGTGAATAGTTGAAATCAAATTATTTTATTGATTACTAAATGCCATTTGTATAGAAGCTTTATATTATTAAATAAATTAATTGTATTGGGATAGCCAGTTAACCAACAATTATACCAATAATACCATTCTCTTTGCATTTTCTACATAGAGGGACAATCATTCAAGCAAGATGTATGCCTAAATAATTTTTTATTTATTTACTCTTTTCACATTTTTACCCAGTTGTTACATTAATTATGTATCCTCTTTTGCACACATTTGACCGTTAAAATTTATAAATATGATTGTTAGAAAATTGGATGTCACTAGTTTAGGTTTCAAGATTGAGGGTATATTTGAAGAAAATTATCTTATGAGTTAATCTTTTCCAACAATTTCTTTTCTTAGAAAATGAAATTTATAAAATTTAATTTTATCAACTTCTCTTGTTGAATCTGACTAAGAATTTTTATATTAAAAATAAAATTCTTTCTATTTGTTAGCTAAGTGGAAAAATAGGTTATTGCCAATGATAATGAAAATAATATAAAGTTATATATTATATAAACGATTTAATTTATATTTTAATTAAAAATATAAATTATGTAATTTTGACCTTCTGAGCTAACTTGAAATTTTATAAGTTAGGTCACAGTACGTTAGTTGGGAGTAACTATAGTTCACTCTTAAATGAAATTCTGACACTCAAGAAATTGAAAATCTTGAAAAAATTCAATGGAAAATCGAGTGAAACTTGTAAATCTTTCCTAGTTTCGACAAAATTTTAACAAGTTTTTTTTATGAAATTGAAAAATAAATTCACACAAACAAGTTGTAAAATTTAATTCAAGCTTAAGGAGGAAATCAACTTAAAAATAAAATCACTTACTAATTCATTTTATGGGAATCCAACATTCCAACCCTTGTTTGTTATTTATAATGTTTTTAACAAAATAAAAAAGAAAAATCTAAATCCTACAATATATGGTCTTACATCCATATTGTGGCAACTTTAAGTGGCATATGAAAGCATAATATATTACACTTATTTACCAATAAAAAACATACTATTTACTATTAATTAAATGAAGGTTTATTTATTTTTTCAAATGATTGTATATTAAGTTTTAAATAAATTATATGTCTTAAATTAATGTGTAAAATTATAAAGATAATGGGTGGATAATATTTAATTCTATTTCAATTGTTTTAGTTTTAAAATTTTAATCATTATAAATTATAAATTGTATATCCTATCTTCTAATTTTTTTTTGACTTTTCTAAATCTGATTAATACTAATCCAATTACGTAATCCAATTACGTAAGATGATTGATTACTCACAAGTTGTGAGTCGCAACCTTTCTAAGGTTGCTTGGTTATTCAGCTCAGTCCCATCAAAAGTATTTTCAGTTCCCATTCAGTGGCATCTACCGTAGCAAACTGGCGGCCATCATTAATGAGCTACTATTTTATCTTTTTCATTGTTTTTATTAACATGATTACTATAAAATATTTAAAATTTTAAAGAAAATTTGAAATTGAAGATTAGATCTCCAAATTTAAGTACACACAACTCATTAGCCAGATACACATGAGAAAAATAGAGATTTGCAGTTGTCCATTACAAAGGTCTTCCGTTTGAATTTCTGAATATTTTCTGAATTTATAAAAAAAAAAATAATTTATGAAAATTATTACCTGATTGTAGTTGTCCCCTTATTTTTTTTTTTTTAAAAAGAATCATACTCAAGATAATATAGAGTGTTTTGTGAGATGATATCAGTAGTAATGCGTCTATAACAAGATTAAGACATTACATATCGGTATCGAAACTAATCTCACCAGTACATATAAACTTTACAATTCACTGATTAAGTCGATATAGAGGGACCCGGAAGGATCAGACGTGAATCTCAAACTTAAAAGCTCATTTCACGAGGCCCACGTCATGAAGTGATGCCAACCAGCCTTTCATGGTCATGACAATCTATAAATGCCCCCTGCATGCGGGGTGTGAGTTTAAAGCAAGCTCTCTCTCTCTGTCGCTCTTTCTCCCTGTCTCTTCCAGTGGGTGGTTTAATTCAGTAGAAAAGGTAAGCATGTCTTCTGAATGCAATGTGAACATCCCAAGCTGGAAGCCAAATCCATGCCCAACAATATCATCGACCCATCCACCACCCACTGAGTCCATGGCGAAAAAAGAACACGAGTTGGACACCTTGAACTCAGTAGATGACATGTCCTGTGGATCCGAACGTTTCTTCCCCCTCCCAATCCTCCCATTGCCAATGCAGATGAAGCTAGCTCTATTAGCAGGAGCTTCAGAGGATCATCATTCCGGATACTCCCAATCCCTGGAAGCTACGGTGACCTGGAGAATGTTACATTGCCTAACCGGAAAGAACCAGGTCATCGTAAATGGGACTCGATGGGAGGAATTTCAGAGGACAATGGCGTCTTTTTCACTTGGGAGGATTTGTGGGTGACCGTGTCAAGCGGGAAGGCCGCCGGCCGCCATCTCCTTCAGGGGCTCACAGGCTATGCTCAGCCTCGTGAGGTCCTGGCCATCATGGGTCCTTCTGGGTCCGGCAAGTCCACGCTTCTCGACGCTTTGGCTGGTTATTATATTTGGTTTTTCTTTGATAAGTGATCCGTGCACCACCAATTTTACCTTTGAGGCACCAAAATCAAGGAGAATATCGATTTTATCCAAACTTTCTTCAATTAAACTTTTTCTTTTATTTTCATTTAATTTGGATAGAATGCGTATTCCATTTAATTTTGGTACATCTAAGTGATAGTGCACGGATCACTTCCCTTTTTCTTTTAAAGCATGTTTCTAATTTATACTTCCTATGTCTCAATTCAGTTGTCTGATATAGATTTTAGTATTGTCTCAAAATAGTCTTCCATTCATATTGGAGTAATATAAAATATGTTGAAAATGGATGAGATCACATGGATTGCCAGCCTTATATAAGAGTTCCTTAAAAAATACAAATGTTTTAAATGAGACAAGTGAAATGTAACGGAAGAAGTATAATTATATTTCTTTCTTTTTTGATTTAACCAAATCAGTAAGTTTTTACAGAGTTCTTTTATGTTCAATGTTTAGTTCTAATCCACAAATCATTTGCAGGAAGATTAAACTCAAACACTCGGCAATCAGGAGAGATTCTGATCAATGGGAAAAAGCAGAGACTGGCATTTGGCACCTCAGTAAGAAAACCATTCACTCGATCTATACATCTTGATTCCATGCTGTCATTTGCCATTTGATTAATTAATTAAATCATTTACTTAACTCAGCTTCATGATCATTTACTCAGCTTTCATGGGTCTAGCTTGATTGTCTTGAACTTTTAACAATAGATTAAAAGTCTACAATTCAATCTTTCCAAATTTACTAGATACACGATATTTTCAGACGATTTAATGTATTCGCGAAATTAGTCTCACATTCTAATCAATTATAATAGTAGCTAAGCTACGAAATGAACATCCCATTGATCCATCTTTTATAATTATGAATTTGTTTCATTTATTTAGGCCTATGTGACTCAAGATGACACCCTGATGACCACTTTAACGGTGAAAGAAGCAGGGTACTACTCTGCCCAGCTCCAGCTTCCTAATACCATGCCATTATCTGAGAAGAAGGCAAGAGCAGAGATGACAATAAAGGATATGGGGTTGCAGAATGCCATGAACACAAGAATTGGAGGGTGGTCATCAAAGGGGCTGAGCGGCGCGAGAAGAGGAGGGTGAGCATTTGTATAGAGATCTTAACCCAGCCGAAGCTTCTCTTCCTCGACGAGCCCACATCCGGGCTTGACAGTGCAGCATCCTACCACATAATGAGCAGAATTGTAAGCCTTGCAGAGCAGGGTGGAAGAACCACCATCGCCTCCATTCATCAACCCAGCAGTGAAATCTTTGAACTCTTCCATAACCTCTGTCTTCTCTCTGCTGGTAGAACTGTTTATTTCGGGCCTGCTTCTACTGCTAATCAGGTAACCATTTTCATCTAAACCATGTCATTGCTTACTGTCGCTTAATTAAATCCCCATTTATCTGATACGATCAGCTATTTTCATGGAGTTTATGATTGGCATAAACTTGTTTCTTTAATGCTATATTTGGATAAGAGAAGGCAGAACAGAGATTTTCTTTTGGGATACTCTCTTCTTTTGGAAAAGATTATATTCTCTTAACAAAAGTGGAGAATACTAATTTTAAAATAAAGCAAAGTTACTGTTACCCATATTTTTTGGAGTAAATCATTATCTTACTGTTGCAAGAGTCTTATAACTTTGCGACACCACCAGTGTTTCTTATAATAAAAAAATATTGATATATTTAATTTCAAATTTCATTAATTTTTTTTATTTTTATATAATCAAGATATCCAAAGATCATATTTGTACTGGGATTGAGGGACAATTTTAATCCAAGTAGTTCTTGAAACATATATAAATCTTTTAATCTCATATATACTATGTAAGCAACTATAGAAAGTGGCATGAACCTGAATTGAACCAAGACCCCACTTCTTGAGATGGATGCCTTGATCATGCCATTTGTCAAGCAGTCGTTGGTAACAAGACATTTTCTCTTCTGCTGAGTAGAGGATGCAGCACTGCCGTGTGTGAAGCAGCCATTGGTAGCAAAACATTTTTCTCTTCTGGTATGTAGAGATAAAAGTAATTTTTACTGTTCAATCCTTTAAATGAACTCTTAATAAATTAGAGGTAATAGTAGTTATATAAAATGATTATTATCAATTTATAATTAAAATCATAATTTAAGACCATAATAAAATGTTTAAGTGTTTAAAAATTTAAAGTAATTATTTGTATTCATATTTATAAATAAATCTTTCTAATAACTTGTACCAAAGTGAGCCTACCTAATATAAAGAAAATGTCTCAAAAACATGTATTCCTCACATGCAACACTTTAAAACTTGGATCGGATAGTTAAGATCTAAAGTTTTAGAATTAGATTAGAGATTTTGGGTTCAACTCCTTCCAAACTTACTTAATACACAAACTTGCAGGTGATTTCATATATCTATAAGATTAGTCACACCTCTAATATAATATAAGTATACGATTCAGTTGAGAATAATTTGATAGTGTGACTTCCACGTGGCTTCATCTTATTTGCAAGTGTATATTCTCTGAAGAAAGCCCGTACCACATATTTATATTTTGAGAGGTCCACAATGAGACAATGGCACAATGCACGATATGGACTTTTCACTGGCAGCCACACACATAGTTCATTTTTTATTGATCACATGTGGGGCTGCAACTCGGTCGGACAAGTTGGGTTCTTTAAAATTCAATTCGACTAAAGTTGATATATATGAAACCTAACCCGATCTAACTTGAATTCTCAAGCCGAATTTCACAAGTCTATCCGAATTCCAACTTGATTTCTAACTCGACCCGTATTCTGAACCTATTTAAGCCTAATTTTAGCCGGGTCGGATTAGGTTAGGTCGGGTCAGGTCGGGTTAACTTGTAAAATCCTCAATCCAACCCGAGCTCAAATTTAATGCGGGTTTTATCTTCTCAACCCGACCCGTTAACTCCAAATTCTCGACCCGCCTGTATGATTTCTCAGGTCGGGTCATATGGGTTGGGACAAAATCCGACCCGAGTTGCAGCGTTAATCACATGAATACTTTGTATGTAAATTTTAAAAATATATATGATCATTCTAATTTTTTTTTATGGGATTCAAAATTATTGTCTTTTTTTACTCATCTTCATAGAAATTATTGTGAGAATAATAGTATATCATCATTTCACTTCATATAATATAAAATGTCTGAATCAATTATTCAATTTTTATAAATTAATTGTATACTTTTGTTATAATAAGCTTCAGATTAAATCTAAAGATTTATCTAACAATTAGTAGATTCTAATATTGGAGACTCTGAAATTAAAAGATCAGACGAAAATTTATTTAATGTGGTTCTTTACATAATTGAGAGATTGATTGTTTCAATTAAAAGACAATTTTTTTTAGAAGTTAGAAATTCACTTGTTTTTGTATTTACCTTTTTTTTTTATGATTAAGGTGTTCATGTCTCTTAGAGCACCCGACTAATCCTGATTTCCTACCCATACACACCTGGTAAATCTATGGGGTGTGATCCTATGGGGTGGAGTGAATTGAACTCAGACTCTAGATGAGTTCCTGACCACCACTCCAATATCTTCGGGTTGAGTGAAAGCTAATTTTTTTGAAGATTAAAAGTTTTAATCTTTTTGAGCTTGAGTATTGGGAATAATGTTGTTGTTGAAAAGAAGAAAAATAGATTTGTAATGCAAATTTGTACTGGTAGTTTTTTGCAGGGAATGGCTTCCCTGCCCCTCCATGAGAAACCCCTCAGATCACTACCTTAGAACTATCAACAAAGACTTCGATGAGGTGAGAAGAAGACCCTTCTCTTTACTCTGTTTTACTGATTTCTTGATCATACATCTCTTAACTCTTAGAATTAAAACTTTCTTCAACTTTCTTCTTGGCCATTTTAGGACATAGAAGAAGGTCATGGTGCCAAATCAAGTGCTGAAGCAATCGACATCCTTGTGAAGTCATACAAGTCATCCAGCATTCATCAACAAGTGTTTGAACGAGTTACTATGATACATAAAATGGTAAGACCCAGATTGAAAGTAAAATCTCTTTAGCCAAGATCAAAGTTGAATTGAGTATGATAGAAATATAAAGAAAAATCTTGTGGTTTTTACAGAAAGGACGAGCTTTGGAGAAGTGGAAAAGCCAGGCTAGCTTCCTCACTCAGTGTCTTGTCCTCACAAGGAGGTCCTTCAAGAACATGTACAGAGATCCTGGCTATTATTGGCTGCGTCTCGTGATTTACATTGCGCTTTCCCTTTGTAGGGGACTATATTTTATGATCTTGGCAAGAGTTATGGTTCCATTCAGGTGAGATGGGAAAATAACTCTCCTATCGATTTGTTTCAACTAGTCTTCGCAGCGTGTGCTAGTTTTTCTATTCACACACACCGAATAAAACTACGGGAAGTGGTCTTTTGGAGTAAAATGGGATTCAATAAAATGTAATTCAAACTCAGGATTCCACTTTCTAAAACGGGTTTTTGGCGAACATACCAACCCCCTTGAGGTTACTCTCAAAGTGTATATTATCCATCGTTCTAAAGATAGGTCGAGTCGAAGTTGAGTCTCGGAATCTTTTGACTCAATTTTGAGTGAGACTCGGACACAACTATTACAACTCAGACTCAACTCCTCTTGAGTTTGAGATGAGCCCGATATTTAAAGCCTTGAAAATATTAATTTTTTTTCTTCTAAATTCTAAATTATAATGATAATTCACTCAGAATCATTGTTATCAATCAAGTTCTTTTAAATATTAAAAATAATTTTATAAAAAACAAGGTATCTGAAAATCACTATTTACTACCATCGTTTTAATTAATATATGTGATAATTGATGGTGGTAAATGGTTGGACTACTTCTAGGCCTATATTCATGTGAAGCCCTGAAATGACAGGCCCAATACTACTTAACCAACAAAAATAAGGCCTATCACTAGGCCGACACGCTATTCGGCCTTGATGCCTTGTGCTAGGGGTCGAGATATCGGCCTACACGTATTGTATCAGCCGTACAACAATCATATCGACCGATATGGCCGATATCTCGCCGAATCATATCGGTCCGATATCGGCTGATATGATTAATATCTGTATTTTATTTTAAAAAAAAAAATCAAAACGGTGATGGGCTCGGGTCAAAATATCGGCCGATATTTGTCGATATTTACATTTTCAATTTAAAAAAAAAAAAAGTTTTTTTCCGTTTTTTTATATTTTTTTAATTAAGAAAAAAAATTAATAAAATAATACTGATATTTTAAAAAAAATCAAAAAGAGGAGAGAGAATCATATCGGCCGACCCGTTTTTTTCACCCCTGCTTTGTGCCATCATCTGGCTCACAATTAAAAATTCAAAAGTGGAACTAGATTCAGAAGGTTACTGAGCTAACTAGTTATGGTGAGTCTAGCAAAGACTCACCAAAAGCTCATTCTAAACTCACTGGACTCACTGTCTCAAAATTAAGCAATAGACATTGCAGTTGAGTCTGGTAGAATCGAAATGGTTTTTTTTTTTGGAATTTGGATAACATGGACATCCCCACTCCATATTGGACATGTGTAAACCTCCCAATCCACACACACCGTTTTAAGTCTACAGGAAGTGGCCTGTTTGGGTTGAGCGTGAATCGAACTCAAAACTCCACTTCATGAAGCGAGCATCTTGACTATCAAGCCAACCTCTTGGGGATCCAGATGATTTTTCTCACGAGATATTGTTGACATTTTGTTAAGAGAGCATGTCGTTTACATCCATAAAACCCTTACAATGTGGGGTTGTTTGAATTTGCAGGCAAGAGCATCAGTGCTTATGTTTATAGCTAGTTTGTTGACTCTCATGTCAATTGGTGGATTCCCTTATATGGAGGATATGAAGGTACTTCAAATGTTATTTACTTCATTAACATATGCAAAAATTCATCTTTCTAATTCTACATTTGAGTTTTTCTTTTTAAAAAATAAAAAACAGTTTCAATTGTCTTTTCTAATTTCATTACTCTTTTGTAAACTCTCCTCTCTGTTTCTCTAATGGACAGATATTTGGTAAAGAGAGGCTAAATGGGCACTATGGTGTCACTGCATTTGTACTTGGCAACACATTTTCTTCCATTCCTTACTTGCTTCTGGTCTCTTTAGTCCCTGGAGCCTTGTGTTACTACCTTGTGGGCCTTCAGAAATCAGCTAATCACTTTCTGTACTTCACCCTTCTACTATTTACTTGCATGATGGTGGTCGAGAGCTTGATGATGATTGTCGCCAGCATTGTGCCCGACTTCCTCATGGGTATAATCACTGGTTTAGGCATTCAAGGAGTTATGATGTTGACGGGAGGTTTCTTTCGGTTGCCGGACGACATCCCCGACCCCTTTTGGAGATACCCAATTCACTACATTGCATTCCACAAGTATGCTAACCAAGGCTTATACAAGAATGAGTTTATTGGGCTGAAATTTCCCATGAAAGCTGGTAGGCCACATACAATCAGTGGTGAAGAGATCTTGACAAACACCTTTCAACTTGAGATGGACTACTCTAAATGGGTTGATCTTGCAATCTTGTTTGGAATGGTGATTTTATATAGGCTTATGTTCTTGGGCATTATAAAAGCCATGGAAAAGGCTAAGCCCATGTTGAGAGGATTGCTATCTCCACCTTCTAAGCGAAGTCCTGTCCACATGGTTGCAGCCTCACCTGAAGCAGCACCAATGTAGGCCCTTAGAAGTAATGGCTACTAAAGTACGGTGTAATACACTGAGGTAAATTGTCGACATTGTCATCGTCATCATCATCGTCTTTGTCATCTTTGTCATCTGTATTCTTAAATCTCATGCACTTGAGTGTAAGTTAGGACTTAAGTTATGTGTAATAGCCCAATCCTGAAGGGTGTACTCTGTGGCCAAGATCCAAGTAATGAGTGTTTGAATCAAGATCACCAGTGGAAGGAACAGAACTCCACGGTGGTTCGGGGCGGGTCGTTATATTACGTTTGTATAGAAGTACTTGTATTATGAGTATGGCCATTTCAGTTATTCTCTCTCTATCTATCTCTTTCTACCTTCATCATTCTCATTCATCTTAAGTCTTTGGATTGAAGAAATTTCTCAAGAAGATTAATGTGATTTTATAAAGGTGGAGATTTTCCTCGGGGTGATTCTTTTATCAGGACTCACTTGGAGATATGGGTAATATGAAATATTTTAGAAAATTATGTTAATTTGGAGACTTTATATTGAGGATGTTTTTCTTTTTAATAGAAAATGAGAGAAATAGAAGATCAAGAGATGTTCAAGGGCCAATTTCCAATTTTCCACTTGGATAGGCAACCTCTTTTACCATAGAATTTTTAATTCAATGGAGTTGGGACAAAAAATTTGGATGGAAAAGGTCAACAATCATTGACCATTTACTGTTCAATATCTCAAAAATCAGTAGTTTAATCTCGGCCGATATATATTCTCTCTTGATTTTTTTTGACAAAAATCAATGATTTAAAACTGTATCGGCCGATATGAGCGAGATCTCGGCCTTATCAGCCGAGATTTGTACCCCTGAATTGATTCAAGAGATTCCAATACAATAGAAACAGAGAGATTTTCTTGAGTGTTCATCCAATGGGGGAATCTACAATTTTTTTATAATTTAAGTATTTCTTTTTATTTTAAATTGAGAAATTGCTTCATAAGAGTCTCTGCTTCTCCTCTATGTAGACCCAAAGGTGTCTTAATGTGGAGAATGTGCAATTAAAATATTGTAATAAAGAAATTAAATTACACAAATATACTAAGGTAAGACAGGAATTTAATGTAATTCGTTAATGTCTATATCTAAAAGTAAAAGGGATAATATCCTCACTAATCATAATATAAGAGAAGATTAAGAGAAATATAATGTGTCTAACACCAAACTCAAAAGATCCATCAATCTTAGTCTCAACTACAAAGAACTCTGAAACATACATAAAAAGAACTCTTACATGATCTCTCTTAAACCTTCCAGCGGAAGACCTAAAGGAAGAAGTCTAATTTTTTTTTTATTACAACTAAGGGTCCAAGTCTTTCTTATATGGACTGCAGATTTTCAAAATAAGAGACCGAAAACCTCTACAAAAAATATTTAAATAGTACCATTTCATGAACAAAGAGGAGGGAAAGAGCCTAAAATCAAACCATCATGCATATATGGCTCTTACTAGCCCCTTTCTAAATTCTCATGTCTTGTTAGAGACAGAATGGAAGTCAACTAGGTCATCACCAACTTAGTTGGGTCATTTTTTTTTATGATCAAGGTGTCGGGGCCTTTAAGAGCACCCGACTAATTCTTGGGATATGGACAAGCCTCCTTACCCATACATCAGGTAACTCTAAGAGGAGTGGGCCTTTGAGGTAGAGTGGGAATCGAACCATTAACTAGGCTTTCTGAGGGGAGTTCCTATCCATCACTCCAATCCCATTGGATTTAGTTGGGTCCTTCTAAACATGATGATCTCCAATGACAATAATTTAATTTATCTTCATGACGATAATTGGCAAGACCTTGGCATCTGATTTAGTATACAGGGCATTTCCCTTGAGACCATTTGGATTAAGCTCCATTTACACAAATAATAAGACTAAGCCAAGGTTCAAATTTGACATGGCGAGGCCTTGACTAGATGGTGACCTCCTCCAAGATATAGGCTAGAACAAGAGAGGTGAGACACAACTCGAAGAGACCCATATAGATGGGCTCGTGATTTCCTTTGCATTATCAAAGCTGGTCATATTCAGGCTTTACCCTTCAAGAGAAGGATAAGGAGAAGATGGAAATCTTGTGCGATTCCTCAAAGGTTTTTGAGGCAATTTGGATATGAACAAGGAATACCCAATAAAGACTTAAACAATCCTAAATCCTGGTAGTGGAAGTGGGTAAACATGGGCTTGGGTTGGGCTCATTTTTTGGGTTCGTGATTAGATTTTGGCTCTGCCCGAGCCTATTACATGAAATTTTGAGTTTGGCCCGATAGCCAAAATTTGAACCACATTTTATAAAATCGAATTTTCTTTTTTTGATATTGTATATAAATATTTTTTTTTGGAACACCTCATCTTATTTATAGAATAATACAGAAATCCATTTTAGGCTTAAAGAAGCCCGAGCCCAGATAAGATTGCATATACATTTTGGCCTTAAATAGGCTCAGGTAGACCAAAACCTGGGCCTGTTTGCCAGAGTTGTAGCCCTATTTATAACAAAAGGTGCAACAGGCTGAAGACAGGTTGACCTTGATAATGTAAATAGGCTAAGAATTGGCAGCATGAAGCTCAGTGCAATCCCGGTCTGTAAGGTTCTTTTCATCCTTACCGATCCAAAGCCTTGAGTCCTCATCCCATTCTAATGAACACTTGAGATCAGGGGTTTCCATGGGTCTGGGTCCAATTCAAGTCCAGTCCAGGCCCAACATGATAATTTAGTAAACAGGTGGGTCGAATGTCATAACTTATATAGGGGTGTCCACGGGTCTGGGCTGCACTTGAATTGGACTCAGACCTGTGAACACCCTTATTCCAACCTAATCCAACCCAAAATATACAGATACATAATCCAAACCTACTGATTTCTCGAGTCAAGTTAAAATCCAACCCAAATTTCATTGCTAATGCAAATGATGACTGCAACTTATCCATTTATCTTTTTAAATGAGTTTATTTTTTTATCCAATTCATATTAGGCGGTCAGCTTGGTCCGTTTCCTTTAGTTAGCGAATCCTGACCATGGAGGTCGGTCCGAATCCAACCCTTTGACAGCCCTAGCAGACTATAACGTATTTAGTGAGCATCTGCGGCAGAGAGAGACAGAGAGAGAGAGATGGAAGAAGAAGAGCATGAGGTATATGGAGGAGACATTCCAGACGTGGGAGAGATGGAAGGAGACATGGAAGCCTCTCACCAAGACGTCGACATGGCTAGGGCTGAAGAAGAAGCTCTCAAGGTACCCAAATATTTTCTCTTTCTCAAAACAAAAAAAAAAAAAAATCCTGGAATTTATTTTTCCCTTTCCATGTATCCAAACAGAGTCCTAACACCTTCCTTTTTTTTTTCTTCTACTTTTTATTGTTTATCTATATCTTCAGCTGCAGGAACTTGACGAGATGAAGAAGCGGCTAAAGGAATTTGTATAGGTATATCCTCATGATCTAATGCTTTCTTTCCATATTTGGTAAGAAATTCCGTGATCCACAATTTGCCAATGGCCAGTGGCCACCCCTGATTAGTCTTTCGAAAATGCACAATTTGAATCCTACGTACTTTGAACAAAAATGATGATTCTGTAATCTAAATATCCATATGCTTTTTGCTTAAATTTTTTTCATACAATCTACTCCCACTATCCCAAATTAATTGTCTTATATGAATTTTGAAATTGTCTCAAAATAGTTGTCTCATTTATATTTGAGTAGTATAAAGTGTGTTGAAAATTAATGAGATGAGATGAGGCTTTTTAAAAATACAAATATTTCAAATTAGATAACTAAAATGGGACGGAGGGGTATTTATTTTCAGGACAACCTAATATAAGTTTTAGGCACACCAATTTATTAATCTTGCTCTTTTGCATTTGTACATTTTGTGTACGATTGGTTGCTTATCTGTTATTGGTTCACCTACTGAATGGTTAATTTCATGATGAATCACTAAATGCACCAAGTCCACCTTATCTGGCCATCTTGACTGGTCTAGTCCAGCTGAAGCTGGCAAACCATGTTATATGGTCTGTTCTGGTTTTTGAAACATGGATATCTATATTGAGTCATAAAGGATAAACCTTGTTTGTGTCATATATGAATGAGATATTTTGAAAGAAGCCCCAATCTTTTTTGCTTAATCTTTAAGGCCTTTGTTTTCTATATTCTAAAAAAAGCTCTAAATTTTTATAAAGTTCTTAAAAAAAAACTATCTTTGTCGTAATTCAACAATGATATACAATTTTAATCTATTATTTTAAAATTACATTTCTACAAAGTTTTCAGCCCCCATCCAAATATAAGAAACTATATTGGACATCTAGATTAGCTAAAATATCAAAATTCAGTTACATTTGAAATTTTTAGTCATCTAATCTAAGGCCACGAAATTAATGCCGTAGTTAAATAATCAAATGGCAGAAAATAGCACATGCTTTTGAATTTTTGTATTTGGCAAATCTAGATGCCTACTTTCATTTTATATGGTAAAATGAAAGCTGCAACCATATTCGACTTCTTTTTAACCACTGAGCATTGACTCGTATGCTGATTGGTGCAGCATGGGTCAAGAGTATCATTTATGGACTCAAATGTGGGCCATCTGTGGCCCATTTTATGATTCCAATGGTACTCATGATTAGCCCAATGGGCTGAGAGTGGCTCATTTATTGATTCAAATGTGCAGCTAAGGCCCATTTACTGATTTCAAATGTGACTCAGGCCAGCTTGGTGGGCTACTGTGCTAGAGTAGTGCAGCTCATTTTCAAAATATGGGTGAACTGGCCCATTTGCTGATTCAAAATGTCTCATGATATGTCCGATGGGCTCAAGTAGCTCAATTATCGACCAAAATTGGGGAGCTGTGGCCCATTTAGTGATTCAAATGTGATCCATGATAACTTCTTGACCCAAGTGGAGATGGTCAACCCATTTAGTAAGCAATCAGCCCCCTCTCTTTACTCCTTGTATCAACAAAATATGAATGGTTACTTACAACTTTATAAGAAGGTTAAGGTCATAGTTTTTAAAGTCTTTAAAAAAATTATTCGTCAGTTTTCAGAAAATTATTTTAGATTTTAGTTTTAGAAATACAACTTCAACAATTCAAACAGTTTTTACAATTTCAAAAAAAAATTACCCTACAAGATTTTCTTTTTTTTAAAGGAAAATGAGATATACTTTTTTTTTTTTTGATTTGCATGTGGGAAATCGCAAGATACGAGCATAAAATTCCCGCAGATGAGTCTATTATTAGGACACACCAAGATTAGGTCATAGAGCTCGAACCCGCAACCTCCTGTTTCTTGAGGCGGGAGACAACAATTGAGTTACACCATGTGAGTAACTATAATTTCTTTTTTTAGAAAGACATTTTTTATCATTTAAAAAAAAAAATTATAAATAAAAAATTTATCTCATCAATTTCTATCTATATATATCTTGTCTACGTCTTTCACTTGTAAGAGACTTTATTGACTAATGTTTCAGAATATATGTATATTTTCTTACACACATACGAATTCAAATAATGAGAAATAATTCTATGAGAGTGGTATAAAAAATTAAGCGTGAATCAAACTCAAAAACTTCCTTGACGAAGGGAGCTTTTTCATCGTCAAACCAACCCTACCTCTCTAAATTATATATTTTTCAAATGAGGAATTTCAGCAACCCCACCTCTCTAAAGTTATATCTTTTCAAATTAAGAATTCATTTAATCTACGGTTGAAAAAACACTTATGTGGCAAATTCTTGCTTCTCTAACCATCTAATCATTTTTGTGCTTCGCATTTTAAGGTTGATAGAGATTAGAGAGAGATATTGACGTGTCAATCTCAATCAATCAATTTTAATCTTTTCAATTGTTAATTCTCAAGCGTTTATATATTTTCTCTCACTACTTAAATTTCATCAAATGCTCCATAATCTCTTTCAACTCACCCAATGAATCTCTCTCTAAGATTGAGACCACCAAGCTGTGTCTTCCTTCATGGGATCACCAACCGAAGAAAAGAGGAAGAACAATGGCCTTCTCGTGATTTCTACATTCATGAAATCATTGTATTTACTATTTAGCCTTTTTTTAATATTTTAAATGAATTAGGTATGGTTGATTATTCTTGTTTCTATATTCAATATTTTTAGTTTTTTCTTCTTCTTTTTTATAACATGGCTATCATCATCCTACATTTGAAATAAGATTAATATGCATAAATATCTCATCCACATACACTAGTTAAATCTATGAATAATAACTTGTGGAGATTGAATGTGAATCAAACTCAATACCTCACTTCATAAGACGGGCAAGTATATTTTTAAAGTTTTTAGTTAGCCTTATTTTTAGATAGGTCATAGGTTTATGTCACCTGTACAAATATTGTCGAGCAGGACTGGTATACTGGACAATATGTTTTAGTTCAGTACCAATAAATATCAATCAATTTAGACTAGTATTGACCATAATTTTTTAATTTTATATTTTTAGAAATCACAAAATAGAAAAATATTTTTTTGAATGAAGGGTAATAATATTAATCATTCAAAGGAGATAAAAGAAAGGAGACTTAGAAATAGAACAAAATTACAAGCCAGGGCATGGCAAAGTAAAAAAAATTCAATTTGTCTAAAACATGTCAAAATTGTGAAAAAAAAACCCTTTATGAGCAAACATTTGCTACATATTTCACTATATTTGAATGGTGGTATATCCATTAAATTCTGAAAATCTTAAATTAAATAGAAGTAAAAGAAAATAGCAAAATAACTTAGTTACGACTCATCTAGCTTCAAAAAATGCTTGACCTAGTCCTGAAGTGGGAAAGAAAATAAAAAACCAAAGTGGGTCATTTTATGTAGCAATCATGGCCAAATCAACATGTATGGCTTTATTATGGAGAGATTTTAGATTTAGATACCAATTATGAACATATGCTTAAATTAAAAATATCAACATGTAAAACATTTATTGTCTATTAATTATAAATACATTTATCATACAAATACATGTACATGCAAGCGTAGGAAGAAAATCCAACAATAAGACCATCTATGATTGATAAACCTGTGATAAACGTGTAATATATGTTTTAATATTTTTATATTCAATTTTACACAATCAATATAAATATGGGATGCAAACTTGACCTATTAGGCTTGGAAGTGATAAGTAGAGTGAAATTTGTCCTGTCAAGTTTTTATTTAACCCATGAACTTTTCTAATTGAACTTAAAAAAAAACTAAATTTGTATTTTTTTTTTAATTTGAATTGACCAACCCATTCAGACCACAATAAATTCGGATTGGGTTGGGTACAGCTGTACAGGGTTCCTGACCTCTACACAAATTGAACTATTAATAATAATTACTTTATGAATTTTAGTCATATACCTATCCGAGTTAAAATTAAAATAAATATTCACTTATTTTCTATTTTTATAAAAAATTAGGTTAAATCTTGTCAAGTCAATAAAAAAATTAAAAATATATTAAATTGAGTCAGACAAAATATTTGTTATTATCTATAGTTAATTAAATCTAAATTTGATTAAACTCATTATTACCTCTATATAAAGATACAATTTTTTATAAAAATAATGATGCCACTTTTAATAAATTCTTTTGAAAGATTAACTTATTATAGGGGTAGTTAGAAAAATCAAGACAAGGTTACATGTTAAATGCATGCCGTGGACCTCACTGGATGAATGTCGACCTCTGGATACGTCGCATACTCCAAATTGAAGTGGTTATTTACTATTGAGCCCCCGAACCTAAAGTGAAAATGGAAAATAATTTAATATTATAATAAAGTTTATAATAATTTTTTTTAATTTATAAACTTTTTATGTAATTTTTTATTTTAAATACTAATATAAAAAATATCAATCAATATCTTTCAAATTCATTGAATATAATCACAAAAATCCTTTTTTTGCATTTTTTTCAATTTTATATGAATTTTCTTCAATTTTTCAATATAATATGAGAAGTTTTTTCACCAAATTCCATATCTCTTTTTTTTTTTTTTAACATGAAAGCAAATTAGGACCTTTCCATAAGTGAGCAGTCAAGAATTATTTGAGGGTGACATATTACAATACTTATTCAATAGAGATATTCATCATTATTTTTTTTTTAGGTCCAAAGTACAGGGCATCACACCTGATTAGTCTCTGAGGTATGTGAAAATCCAATCTACACACAATGGGTAAGTATGTGGGAAGTGACCCTTCATTGAATTAATGATTGAATTAAGAACTTAATCCTGAAGTCTTATGACTTCTCAACACTAGGCCAACCATTTGGGGTTAATAGATATCAATTATTGATTTAAAAAAAAATTGTAAAATCAAGGTAAAAATTCAGCATCCTACTCATATAGTTCTATTTATATCACACCTAACTAAGATAGACTCAAGACTATTTAAAAGACAAACTCTCGTATAAGTCTTGATAATTACGTGTCTTGATAGAATAGATTTTTATGTAATATAGTTAGACTCATATCATTTCTAATAATTAAATAAAGTGGGTTGGCCTAACAGTCAAAAGCTTTTTTTACAAAAGGATGTCTTGAGTTTTGTAACAGGCGAACTCATAAAAAGGGCTTGGGGCTCGGCCCAGCAAGATACTGTCCACTTTGGGCCCCCACATGCGCAAACACGTGCACACGGGCGAGCCCGCAAGGTTTTTGGATCAGACCCGGTCAAGTCCAAGTCTAAAACATGTCTTACTAGTTTGAGGGAGCAAGGCTACTTATAAACCCCTTCAAACTCCTCAACTTCGATATGGGACTTTCCACAACTCCTACCCTACTGGGCTGTCGAATCGACCGGCCCACTCTACTGGCCCGTCCGATAGGGCCCAGTTTCACTTGGATCAGCCTATCTAGGGCCTGGCCTCTGGTTCATGGGTCAGGATATCACAATCCACCCCTTAAAGCCCATAGCCGCCCTCAACTCGACCCAACGAACCCAGTGGAAGCAGTAAGCCACACAGTCCGAGTGTTAGAACCCGGAGCTCTGACCATTTGTAACAACCTGACCCATAAAAAGGGCTTGGGGCTCAGCCCAGCAAGATATTGTCCGCTTTGGACCCACACGCACACACACGTGTACACGCGCTAGCCTGCATGGTTTTTGGTCGGACTCGGCCCAAGTCCGGGTCCAAAACGCATCTTACTGGTTTGAGGGAGCAAGGCCACTTATAAACCCCCTCTCAAATCCTTAACTTCGATGTAGGACTTTTTACAACTCCCACCCACTACTGGGTTGTCGGATCCGACCGCCACTCTACTGGCACGTCGACAGGATCCAGTTTCACTTGGATCAGCCTATCTAAGACCTAACTTCTGACTCATGGGTCAGGATATCACAAGTTTGATTTACGTTCAAATTCGTTTGAGCAACTCTCATGTGACTCCTTATCGATTAATCAGTGTTTGTGGATTGAGAGGTTTATGTACTCATGAAATTAATCTCACCGCTAATAGATTAGGAATTGTGTTAAAAAAATTAAAGCTTATGATATTTAAAAATAATAATTTTAATATTAATAGAAAAAGTTTGGTTAGAATTTTCCATGCGACTGACTTTTAAGAAAGAGCCAAAAATCTGTCTTATTTAATGTGATGTGATATGTTCTCTAATTGACAATTGATAATAATTGTGTGGTAAGCTTAAAAGTCGTAAAAAATTAGTAGCAGACGAGTTGATAAAAAAAAAATGCTTGCTTGAAACGTGGATCTTTTTACTGGGATCAGTCTCAGTTGTGTAAGCGATCAAATAAAAGCGATTGAAAAAATGTGTGGTTACCCATCAAACGGGCAGTAGCGGACATAATTACGGCTGTCAGTTTTTTACTTTTTACTGGACTGCCACAGTAAGATTTTTGTGGACTAGATCATCCATGATGTCAGCAACTTTTTCATGGGTGTGGACTATATCATCCTCAACCACTATATTTCATGGGTGATATTAAAGCATCTGAGTAAGTATATTATTTTGTAAAAAATTATTTAGAAAGATACATCACTGACGAGCATTTATTCTCAATGTCCAATTTTCTTTTTTTAATTTGAATATCTCTAATATGAATTAGAGGTTAGATTAATCTCATGAATAGTAAATATTTCAATTTACAAACTGATTAATTGATGAAAAGTAATTCTATAAAGAGTATTTCAAAAGAGTTTGAACGTAAAATAAATTTAACATCTAAATATCAAATGTTGCTTCTTAAAATGAATTTACACGTTATCTCACAAGTTTGAGAGGGACGGGCCTCATTTGATTCATAATTCACTGTGAGTTAGATTCTTATTCAAAATTAAATAGTGATTAAACTCACTATTGGATTGAAACTTATGTTTTATGGTATCACTAATCTACACGACCTTCAAAGCTTGCTCAACTCCGAGTTGATTTTGATCAATATTAGATTTAAATATTTAGAGAGATGTCCTTTAGTGCACTGAGTTGAACGGTATTATTGTATGCATCTCAATATGGGGTTAAATTTCTCTGGACCACTCTCTATGGGAGTTACTCTTCATCGACTTACTCAGTATTTGTGGATTGAGAGGTTTACACATATTTATGAGATTAGTCTCACTTCCAATGTGGAGTGGAAATACTCGTGTTACTATAAAAACAAAAACAGTAAAACTAAAGGGGAGCGGTATTTCTGTCATATTATGGAACATTGATGAACAGGTTCACATTCATAATTATAAATGACCGTGTATAAGTAGATCTACTAGATTAGATTAGAGATCTTCTTCTGCTCAGACAAGGCCGGCCTAACCATAAGGCAAGTTAGGCCAGGTCCTTAGGCCTCGTTTTAAAAAAAGGCCCACATACAATCAGTGGTGAAGAGATCTTGACAAACACCTTTTAACTTGAGATGGACTACTCTAAATGGGTTGATCTTGCAATCTTGTTTGGAATGGTGATTTTATATAGGCTTGTGTTCTTGGGCATTATAAAAGCCATGGAAAAGGCTAAGTCCATGTTGAAGTAATGGCTATCTCCACCTTCTAAGCGAAGTCCTGTCCACATGGTTGCATCCTCACCTGAAGCAGCACCAATGTAGGCCCTTAGAAGTAATGGCTACTGAAGTACGAAGTAATGAGAATACACTCAGGTAAATTGTCTGTCATCGTCATCATCATCCTCATCGTCTTTGTCATCTGTACTCTTAAATCTCATGCATTTGAGTGTAAGTTAAGACTTAAGTTATGTGTAATAGTCCAATCCTGAAAGGTGTATTTCGTGACTAAGAATCTAAGTGATGAGTGTTTAAATTAGGATCATCAGTGAAAGAAAGGGGAAAACTCCATGGTGGTTCGGGCTGAAATTTCCCATGAAAGAAATGCTTGCTTGAAATGTGGATCTCGTTTTTGAATGGGATCAATCTCAGTTGTCAATCTCAGTTGTGTAACGCGTGATCAAATAGTCACGCAATAGGCCAATTGAAAAATGTGTGGTTACCCATCAAAACGGGGCAGTAGCAGGCATAATTAGGGCTGTCAATTTTTTTTCTATTTACTGGACTGCCACTGTACGATTTTTGTGGACTAGATCCATCCATGATGTCAGCAACTTTGCCATGGGTGTCGACTATATTCATCCTCAACCGCTATATTTCATGGGTGATATTAAAGCATTTAAGTAAGTATATATCTTATAAAAAAATATTATAGAAAGATACATCACTGACGAGGATTTATTCTCAACGTTCAATTTTTTTTTTTAATTTGAATATCTCTAATATATATTAGAGGTGAGACTAATCTCATGAGTTTAGTAAACATTCTAATCTACACATTAATAAATTGATGAAGAGTAATCCTATAAAGAGCGATTCACAGGAGTTTGAACGTAAAATAAATTCAACATCTAAATATCAAATTTTGCTTCTTAAAATGAAGTTACGAGTTATCTCACAAGTTTGAGAGGGACGGGCCTCATTTGATTCATAATTCATTGTGAGTTAGATTCTTATTCAAAATTAAATAGTGATTAAACTCACCATTGGATTGAAACTTATGTTTTATGGTACCACCAATCTACACCACCTTCAAAGCTTGCTCAACTCCGAGTTGATTTTAATCAATATTAGATTTAAATATTTAGAGAGATGTCCATCAGTGCATTGAGTTGCACGGTATTATTGTATGCATCTCAATATGGGATTAAATTTCTCTGGACCACTCTCTATAGGAGTTACTCTTCATCGACTTATTCAGTGTTTGTAGATTGGGAAGTTTATACATACTTGTTAGATTAGTCTCACTTTCAATGTGGAGTGGAGATACTCGTGTTACTAAAAAAACAAAAACAGTAAAGCTAAAGGGGAGAGATATTTTTTTGTCCTATTATAGAATATTGATGAAAAGGCGTATGAGGCGAGAGATTATCAGTTGAACTAAACCTATGTGAACTAAAGGACCCTTGCACTTAGATCAACCAAGATGTATGCCTAAATAATTTTTTATTTATTTACTCTTTTCACATTTTTACCCAGTTGTTACATTAATTATGTATCCTCTTGTGCACACATTTGACGATTAAAATTCATAAATATGATTGTTAGAAAATTGGATGTCACTAGTTTAGGTTTCAAGATTGAGGTATATTTGAAGAAAATTATCTTATGAGTTAATCTTTTCCAACAATTTCTTCTCTTAGAAAATGAAATTTATAAAATTTAATTTTATCAACTTCTCTTGTTGAATCTGACTAAGAATTTTTATAATAATTTAAAATTTTCTATTTGTTGGCTAAGTGGAAAAATAGGTTATTGCCAATGATAATGAAAATAATATAAAGTTATATATTATATAATTGATTTAATTTATATTTTAATTAAAAATATAAATTATGTAATTTTGACCTTCTGAGCTAACTTGAAATTTTATAAGTTAGGTCACAGTACGTTAGTTGGGAGTAACTATAGTTCACTCTTAAATGAAATTCTGACACTCAAGAAATTGAAAATCTTGAAAAAATTCAATGGAAAATCGAATGAAACTTGTAAATCTTTCCTAGTTTCGACAAAATTTTAACAAATTTTTTTTTATGAAATTAAAAAATAAATTCACACAAACAAGTTGTAGAATTTAATTCAAGCTTAAGGAGGAAATCAACTTAAAAATAAAATCACCGACTAATTCATTTTTATGGGAATCCAACCCTTGTTTGTTATTTATAATTTTTTCAACAAAATAAAAAAGAAAAATCTAAATCCTACAATCTATGGTCTTGCATCCATATTGTGGCAACGCTTTAAATGGCATATGAAAGCATAATATATTACACTTATTTACCAATAAAAACATACTATTATACTATTAATTAAATGAAGGTTTATTTATTTTTTCAAATGATTGTATATTAACTTTTAAATAAATTATATATTAAATTAATGTGTAAAATTATAAAGATAATGGGTGGATAAAATTTAATTCTATTTCAATTGTTTTAGTTTTAAAATTTTAACTATTATAAATCATAAATTGTATATCCTATCTTCTAAAATTTTGTTTGACTAGAAGTATTTTCTAAAACAATTTGATTAGTACTAATCCAATTACGTAAGATGATTGATTACTCACAAGTTGTGAGTCACAACTTTCTAAGGTTGCTCGGTTATTCAGCTCAGTCCCATCAAAAGTATTTTCAGTTCCCATTCAGTGGCATCTACCGTAGCAAACTGGTGGCCATGATTAATGAGCTACTATTTTATATTTTTCATTGTTTTTTTAACATGACTACAATAAATTACTTAAAATTTTATAAAAAAAATAGAATTGAATGTCAGATTCTTAATATATATTTTTTTTAAATTTACGTGTAGAAAAGTACGAGATATCTAACGTAAAACTTCTACGTGTGAATCCACTATCATTATGGCGCACCAAAGTTAGGCTATAGAAACTTGAACTCGCAATCTTCCGTTTGAGGTGGGAGGTAACTAGTTGATCTACACTCATATCCTTAAATTTAGTTTAGTTAGATACGTATGAGAAAAAATATAGACCCATGCTTATCCACTGTGAAAATCTTTAAATTTATGAATATTTCTAGATTTATCAAAAATAAAAATGATTTATTAAAATTATTATCTGATTCTAATTTTCAATGAGAATTTACATGTAAGTTTGGCTTTTTGTCTCAGAATTTAAAAAAAAAAAAAAATCATACTCAAGATAATATTAGAGAGTTTTGTGAGATGGTAACAGTAGTATTGCGTTTATAACAAGGTAAGACATTACATATCGGTATCTTCAGGGTGAGACTAGTTTCACGAGCACAAGTAAATCTGACAGAGGCCCACGTCATGAGGTCATGCCAACCCCCCCTTCATGGTCATGACAATCTATAAATGCCCCCTGCATGCGGGGTGTGAGTTTAAAGCTTCCTCTCCTTCTCTCTTTCTGTTCCAGTTTAATTCAGTAGAAAGGTAAGCATGTCTTCTGAATTTAATGTGAACATCCCAAGATGGAAGCCAAATCCATGCCCAACAATATCATCGACCCATCCACCATCCACTGAGTCCTTGGCGAAGCAAAAACACGAGTTGGACACCTTGAACTCATTAGATGACATGTCCTGTGGATCCGAACGTTTCTTCCCTCTTCCCAATCCTCCCATTGCCACTGAAGATAAAGCTAGCTCCATTAGCAGGAGCTTCAAAGGATCATCATTCCGGATAGTCCCAAACCCTGAAAGCTACGGTGACCTGGAGAATGTTACATTGCCTAACCGGAAAGAACCAGGTCATCGTAAATGGGACTCGATGGGAGGAATTTCAGAGGACAATGGCGTCTTTTTCACTTGGGAGGATTTGTGGGTGACCGTGGCAAGCGGGAAGGCCGCCGGCCGCCATCTCCTTCAGGACTCACAGGCTATGCTCAGCCTTGTGAGGTCCTGGCCATCATGGGTCCTTCTGGGTCCGGCAAATCCACGCTTCTCGACGCTTTGGCTGGTAATTATATTTGGTTTTTCTTTGAGGAGTGATCCGTGCACCGTGCACCATCAGTTTTACCTTACCTTTGACGCACTAAAATTAAGGAGAATATTTATTTTATTCAAACTGTCTTAAATCAAAAGTTTTCTTTCACTTTCATTTAATTTGAACAAAATGAGTATTTCACTTAATTTTGGTATATCTAAGTGATTGTGAACTAATCACTTCATTCTTTTTATTGCATGTTTCTAATTTATACTCCCCGTGTCCCAATTTAATTGTTGATATGGATTTTAGAATTGTTCCAAAGTAGTTGTTCCATTCATATTGGAGTAGTATAAAGTGTGTTGAAAATGAATGACATCATATGAAGTGTTAGACTTATATAGAGAGTTATTTAAAAATTACAAATGTTTGAAATGAGACGACTGAAATGAAACTGAGAAAGTATAATTATATTTCTTCTTTTTAGATTTAATCAAATCAATAAGTTTTTACATAGTTCTTATCCGTTCAATGTTTAGTTCTAATCCACAGACCATTTTGCAGGAAGATTAGACTCAAACACTAGGCAATCAGGAGATTCTGATCAATGGAAAAAAGCAGAGACTGGCATTTGGCACCTCAGTAAGAAAACCATTCACTCGATCTATACATCTAGATTCCATGTTGTCATTTGCCACTTGATTAATTAATTAAATCATTTACTTAACTCAGCTTCATGATCATTTACTAAGCTTTCATGGGTCTAGTTTGATTGTCATGAACTTCTAACAATAGATTAAAAGTCTACAATTCAATCTTTCCAAATTTACCAGATACACGAGATTTGCAAACGATTTAATGTATTTGTGAAATTAGTCTCACATTCTAATCAATTATAATAGTAGCTAAGCTACGAAATGAACATCCCATTGATCCATCTTTTAATTATGAATTTGTTTCATTTATTTAGGCCTATGTGACTCAAGATGACACCCTGATGACCACTTTAACGGTGAAAGAAGCAGTGTACTACTCTGCCCAGCTCCAGCTTCCTAATACCATGCCATTATCTGAGAAGAAGGCAAGAGCAGAGATGACAATAAAGGATATGGGGTTGCAGAATGCCATGAACACAAGAATTGGAGGGTGGTCATCAAAGGGCTGAGCGGCGGCGAGAAGAGGAGGGTGAGCATTTGTATGGAGATCTTAACCCGGCCGAAGCTTCTCTTCCTCGACGAGCCCACATCCGGGCTTGACAGTGCAGCATCCTACCACATAATGAGCAGAATTGTAAGTCTTGCAGAGCAGGGTGGAAGAACCATCATCGCCTCCATTCATCAACCCAGCAGTGAAGTCTTTCAACTCTTCCACAACCTCTGTCTTCTCTCTGCTGGTAGAACTGTTTATTTCGGACCTGCTTCTACTGCTAATCAGGTAACTATTTTCATCTAAACCATGTCATTGCTTACTGTTGTTTAATTAAATCCCCATTTATCTGATGCAATCAGCTATTTTCATGGCGTTTATGATTAGCATAAACTTGTTTCTTTAATGCTATATTTGGATAAGAGAAGGTAGAGCAGAGATTTTCTTTTGGGATATTCTCTTCTTTTGGAAAAGATTATATTCTCTTAACAAAAGTGGAGAATACTGATTTTAAAATAAAGCAGAGTTACTGTTACCCATAATTTTTGGAGTAGATCATTATCTTACTGTTGCATGGGTGTTATAACTTTGCAACCTCACCAGTATTTTTTATAATAAAAAATATTGATATATTTAAATTCAAATTTCATTAATTTTTTATTTTTATACAATCAAGACATCCAAAGATCTTATTTGAACTGAGAGGGACAATTTTAATCCGAGTAGTTCTTGAATAAATCTCTTAATCCCATATGCTCTATCTAAACAACTATAAAAAGTGACATGAATGTGATTTGAACCGAAGACCCTGGTTCTTAGAGATGGATGCCTTAGATCCACGCCATTTGTCAAGCAGCCGTTGGTAACAAAACATTTTCTTTTCTGCTGAGTAGAGGATGCAGCACTCCCATGTGTCAAGCAGCCATTGGTAGCAAAACATTTTTCTCTTCTGGTAATGTAGAGGATGCAGCAGATTCATGGTTCTCCATCCTATGATATTTTTTGGTTCTTACGAAGAATCGGGATCCTCACTGCATAAGATGAAGACACGTGGATATCGTAAGACACACACGAAGCACTTTCAAGTTTCAACCCTGGTTAAGCACTCTTAACCGTGGTTAAAGCTGAGAATTAATTACAGAAAAACCACCGTTCTATCACTCTCACTGCGTTTATTTCCTGACACGTGTATCTAAGCAAAGTAGTTGTGGTAGATCATAGCTGCTTTACCAGTACCCACCTTTTTTTAACTAAGTGGTTTACTTTCGTCCAATCAAATCAGTTTATTAAAAAAATTTAAACATGGATATAATAGAAAAAAATATTTTTGATTGGATGAATAAAATTTTAGATTTTTAAGCTATTCAATTTTGATGATTTTAAATTATTTATTACTTATTAATTTTAAACTTTCATATTTAATTTAGAGGCATATTTTTTGAGCGACAATTTAGAGCCTTTAATGTCATGGGATTATAGAAATAATCTAAATATGAATATAAGATTGAAATGACTAACTTTTATTAGATTAATGAACTAATATTTTTAAGTTATTTTTGAATTTTTAAATTAATGAAAATTTCTGATTATTTATTATTTTTAAATGAAGTAATTATGTTATATTATATTAAGTTCCTACTATTCGATCCTTTAAATGAACTCTTAAGAAATTAGACGTAAAAGTAATTATTAAAATGATTATTATAAATTTATAATTAAACTAATTTAAGATCATAATAAAATCAGTGTTTAAATATTTAACTTTATTATTATAGTTAAAATAATTTTTTACTCATATTTATAAATAAATCTTTCTAATAACTTCAACCAAAGTGAGCCCACTTAATACATAAAAAATGTATAAAAAAATCTATTTCTCACATAGAACTCTCTAAAATTTGGACTACATCATTCGATCTAAATTTATAGGATTAGATTAGAGATCTTGACTTCAACTCTTTCTAAATTTATTTAATACATGAGATTTATGGATGATTTTGTGTTTCTTTAAGAGTAGTTCCACCTCTAATACGAAGTAAGTATTACTTATAGTTAAAGAATAGTTTGATAGTGTGACTTCCAAGTATTACTTACAGTCAAAGATTATTTGATAGTGTGATTCCACGTGGCTTCATCTTATTTGCAAGTGTATATTCTCTGAAGAAAGCCCGTACCACATATTTATATTTTGAGAGGTCCACAATGAGACAATGGCACAATGCACAATGGGGACTTTTCAGTGGCAGACTTCATTTAAGGGTGCCCACTGTCCCTTCGAATTAAGGAGAAGTCATTTTTCTGGTCGATCCTTTGTATACAAATTTTTAATTTTCAGAGGGAGATTGATAGGTATGGAGTTGGGTATGAACTGTGAAGTTTCGTATTAGAAATAATAATTAGAAAAATATATTAAATTATGAAAATACACATACTTCATTTTTTATTGATCACATGTAGGGCTACAATTCTGGTCGGGCAGGCCGGGTTTCTTAACTCAACCTGACGTTAGTTCATATATTTAAAATCTGACTTGACTCGACCCAAATTCTCAATCCTATCCGAATTCCAACTCGAATCAACTCAAATTCTGACCCGATCCGTATTCTGAACCCATTTAAACCTAATTTTAGTTGGGTCGGGTCAGGTTAGGTCAGTTTGGGTTGGGTTAACTTGTAAAATCTTCAACCCAACTCAACCCGAGTTTAACATGAGTTTTTATCTTCTCAACCTGACCTGGTCCGCTGATCTAAAATTCTCGACCCGACCTGCATGATTTCTCGGGTCAGGTCATGCGGGTCGGGTTGAGTTGCAACCCTAATCACATGAATACTTTGTATGTAAATTTTAAAAATGTATATGATCATTCTAATTTTTTTATGGGATTCAAAATCATGGTCTTTTTTTACTCATCTTCATAGAAATTATTGCAAGAATGATAGTATATCATCATTTCACTTTATATAATATAAAACTTCTAAAAGAGAATCAATTATTCAATTTTTATAAATTAATTATATACTTTTATTATAATAAGCTTCAGATTAAATCTAAAGATATATTTAACAATTAGTAGATTCTAATATTGAAGACTCCAAACTTAAAAGATACCATACACACCGGGTAAATCTATGGGGTATGATCCTCCAGGGTGGAGTGAATTGAACTCAGGACTCTAGTTGGGTTCCTAACCACCACTCCAATATCTTCGGGTTGAGTGAAAACTAATTTTTTTGAAGATTAAAAGTTTTAATCTTTTTGAGCTTGAGAATTGGGAGTGATGTTGTTGTTGAAAAGAGGAAAAATAGATTTGTAATGCAAATTTGTACTGGTAGTTTTTTGCAGGGAATGGCTTCCCCTGCCCCTCCATGAGAAACCCCTCAGATCACTACCTTAGAACTATCAACAAAGACTTCGATGAGGTGAGCAGAAGACCCTTCTCTTTTCTCTGTTTTACTGATTTCTTGATCATACATCTCTTAATTCTTAGAAGTAAATCTTTCTTCTTGGCCATTTTAGGACATAGAAGAAGGTCATGGTGCCAAATCAAGTGCTGAAGCAATCGACATCCTTGTGAAGTCATATAAGTCATCCAGCATTCGTCAACAAGTGTTTGAACGAGTTACTAAGATACATAAAATGGTAAGACCCAGATTGAAAGTGGAATCTCTTTAGCCAAGATCAAAGTTGACTTGAGTATGATAGAAATATAAAGAAAAATCTTGTGGTTTTTACAGGAAGGACGAGCTTTGGAGAAGAGGAAAAGCCAGGCTACCTTCCTTACTCAGTGTCTTGTCCTCACAAGGAGGTCCTTCAAGAACATGTACAGAGATCCTGGCTATTATTGGCTGCGTCTCGTGGTTTACATTGTGCTTTCCCTTTGTGTGGGGACTATCTTTTATGATATTGGCAAGAGTTATGGTTCCATTCAGGTGAGATGGGGAAACAACTCTCCTATCCATTTGTTTCAACTAGTCTTCGGGACGTGTGCAAGTTTCTATATTCAGTATTCACACACCGAATAAAACTACGGGAAGTGGTCTTTTGGAGTAAAATGGGATTCAAACTCAGAATTCCGCTTTCTAAAACGGATTTCTAGCCAACATACCAACCCCCTTGAGGTTACTCTCAAAGTGTACGTAACCAATTGTTCTAAAAATAGGTCGAGTCGAAGTTGACTCTCAGAATCTATCATCTCTGGTGCAATTTTGAGTGAGACTCAGACACAATTATTACAACTCAGACTCAACTCCTCTTGAGTTTGAGACTGAGTCCGATATTTAAAGCCTTGAAAATATTAATTTTTTTTCTTTTAAATTCTAAATTATAAATGCTAATCCATTCAGAATCACTGTCATCAATCAAGTTCTTTTAAATATTAAAAATAATTTTATAAAAAATAAGGTATCTAAAAATCACTATTCACACCCTCGTTTTAATTAATATATGTGATAGTTGACGATGGTAAATGGTTGACTACTTCTAGGCCTATATTCATCTAAAGCCCTGAAATCACACGCCCAATACAGCTTAACCAACAAAAATAAGGCCTATCACTAGGCCGACACGCTATTCGGCCTTGATGCTTTGTGCCATCATCTGGCTCACAATTAAAAATTCAAGAGTGGAACTGGATTCAAAAGGTTACTGAGCTGACTAGCTGTGGCGAGTCTAGCAAAGACTCACCAAAAACTCATTCTAAACTCACTGGACTCACTGACTCAAAATTGAGAAATAGACATTGCAGTTGAGTCTGGTAGAATCGAAATGAATTTTTTTGGAATTTGGATAACATGGGTATCCCCACTCTATATTGGGCATGTGTAAACCTCTCAATCCACACATACCGTTTAAGTCTACAGGAAGTGGCCTGTTGGGAATGAGCGTGAATCGAACTCAAAACTCCACTTCATAAAGCGGGCATCTTGCCTGTCAGACCAACCTCTTGAAGATCCATATCATTTTTCTCAGAGAGCTTGTCGTTTACATCCATAAAATCCTTACTATGTTTGGCTCTTTGAATTTGCAGGCAAGAGCATCAGTGCTTATGTATATAGCTACTTTCTTGACTTTCATGTCAATTGGTGGATTCCCTTCTTATGTGGAGGATATGAAGGTACTTCAAATGTTATTTACTTCGTTAACATATGCAAAAATTCATCTTTCTAATTCTACATATGAGTTTTTTTTTAAATAAAAAACAGATTCAATTGTCTTTTCTAATTTCATTACTCATTTGTAAACTCCCCCTTTGTTTCTCTAATGGACAGATATTTGGTAGAGAGAGGCTAAATGGGCACTATGGTGTCACTGCATTTGTACTTGGCAACACATTTTCTTCAATTCCTTACTTGCTTCTGGTCTCTTTAGTCCCTGGAGCCTTGTCTTACTACCTTGTGGGCCTTCAGAAATCAGCTGATCACTTTCTGTACTTCACCCTTCTACTATTTACTTGCATGATGTTGGTCGAGAGCTTGATGATGATCGTCGCCAGCATTGTGCCCGACTTCCTCATGGGTATAATCACTGGTTCTGGCATTCAAGGAGTTATGATGTTGACGGGAGGTTTCTTTCGGTTGCCGGACGACATCCCCAACCCCTTTTGGAGATACCCAATTCACTACATTGCATTCCACAAGTATGCTAACCAAGGCTTATACAAGAATGAGTTTATTGGGCTGAAATTTCCCATGAAAGCTGGTAGTCCACATACAATCAGTGGTGAAAAGATCTTGACAAATACTTTTCAACTTGAGATGGACTACTCTAAATGGGTTGATCTTGCAATCTTATTTGGAATGGTGATTTTATATAGGCTTATGTTCTTGGGCATTATAAAAACCATGGAAAAGGCTAAGCCCATGTTGAGAGGATTACTATCTCCACCTTCTAAGCGAAGTCCTGTCCACATGGTTGCAGCCTCACCTGAAGCAGCACCAATGTAGGCCCAGAAGTAATGGCTACTGAAGTACGGAGCAATGAGAATACACTTAGGTAAATTGTCGTCATCGTCATCATCATTGTCATCATCTTTGTCATCTTTGTAGTCTGTGTTCTTAAATCTCATGCATTTGAGTGTAAGTTAGGACTTAAGTTATGTGTAATAGTCCAATCCTAAAGGGTGTACTCTGTGGCCAAGAATCCAAGTGATGAGTGCTTGAATCAGGATCGCCAGTGGAAGGAAGAGGAGAACTCCACGGTGGTTTGGGACAGGTCGTTACATTGTGTTTGTATAAAAGTACTTGTATTATGAGTATGGCCATTTCGAATATTCTCTCTCTATCTCTCTCTTTCTACCTTCATCATTCTCATTCATCTCAAGTCTTTGGATTGAAGAAATTTCTCAAGAAGATTAAGGTGATTTTGTAAAGGTGGAGATTCTCCTTGTGGTAATTATTTTATCAGGACTCACTTGGAGATATGGGTAGTCTGAAATATTTTAGAAAATTATGTTAATTTGGAGACTTTATATTGAGGATAATATTTTTTTATACAAAATGAGAGAAATAGAAGATCAAGAGATGTTCAAGGGCCAATTTCAATTTTCCACTTGGATAGGCAATCTCTTTTACCATAGAATCTTTAATTCAATGGAGTTAAGGCAAAAAAATTGGATGGAAAAGCTCAACAATCATTGACCATTTACTATTCAATATCTCAAAATTGGTAAACAAACAGATGTTTAAACAAAATGATAGAAATAAGTTTTGTGTCACAACATGCAGAGTGATTCATTATGTGGTTGGTTCTAGGGGAAAATGGAAGCAGCCAAATTGATAAATGAGTCATGACATATGATTGATTCAGGGGTAAAAAAAACGCCCATACTGAGATATCAGCCGCCCAGATAACGGTCAATCTTGGTCAATATATATCTCTCTCTCCTGATTTTTTTTTGACAAAAATCGGTGGTTTAAAACTGTATCGGCCGATATCAGCGAGATCTCGGTGAGATTTCGGTTGTATCAGCCGAGATTTATACCCCTGAATTGATTAAAGAGATTCCAATACAATAAAAAACAGAGAGATTTTCTTGAGACTGTTCATTCATCCAATGGGTGAATCTACAATTTTTTTATAATTTAAGTATTTCTTTTTATTTTAAATTGAGAAATTACTTCATAAGAGTCTCTGCTTCTTCTCCTCTATGTAGGCCCAAAGGTGTCATAATGTGGAGAATGTGCAATTAAAAGATTGTAATAAAAAATTAAATTACACAAATATGCCGCATAAGGTAAGACAGGAATTTAATATAATTCGTTAATGTCGATATCTAAAAGTAAAAGGGTTGATATCCTCACTAATCATAATATAAGAGAAGATTAAGAGAAATATAATGTGCGTAGCACAAACTCAAAAGATCATTACTCTTAGTCTCAACTACAAAGAACTCCTGAAACATAAAAGAAGAACTCTTATATAATCTTTCTTAAACATTCCAATTTCCAGCAAGAGACCTAAAGGAAAAACCCTAAATTTTTATGTGTTACAAGTAAGGATAAAGTCTTTCTTATATAGACTGCAGATTTTCAAAATGAGAGTCCGAAAACCTCTAAAAAATAGTTAAAATAGTACCATTTCATGAACAAATAGGAGGGAAAGAGCTTAAAATCAAACCATCATGCCAGTGTTGGTCCTGATGCCTTGAAATCTCATGGGCCTTATGCGCAGTGCAGGCTTTGAGATTTCAGGAGCCCTGATATTGTGAGTAAAGTCATTGGTCGCATTGGTGAGGCCTTAGACGACGACCTACTCTGCCTATAGCTAGGACTGGCCATGCATCATGCATATGTGGGTCTTACTAGCCCATTTCTGAATTCTCATGTCTTGTTAGAGACAGAATGGAAGCCAACCAAGTTGTCACCAACTTATTTGGGTCATTTTTTTTAATGATCAAAATCTCTGGGCCTTTAAGAGCGCCCGCCTGATTATTGGGGCATATGCAAGCCTTTTTACCCACAAACACCCGGTAATTTTACGGGGAGAGAGCCTTTGGAGTAGAGTGGGAATCAAACCGAAGACTTCGACTTCCTGAGTCGAGTTCCTGTCCATCACTCCAACCCCTTTGCATTTAGTTGGGTCCTTCTAAACATGATGATCTCCACTTCGACAATAATTTCATTTAGCTTCAGGAGGATGATCTTCAACAACTTGGCATCTGATTTAGTATATAGGGCATTTCCCTTGAGACCATATTTGGATTAAGCTCCAATTACATAAATAAGACTAAGAAAATATTCAAATTGTTTGGAGGAAATGTCTTTCTTACTTCATAAAAACAACAATATCGAAGATAGAAAAGACAAATTAACAAAGAGAAACAAAACCACAACACAAAGATTTCACGTGGTTCCCATGCCCCCATACAAGGGGGCGTTGCCCCCCCTTGACCCCCGCAAGCTCAACGGAGAGCTCAACCCCCGAACGGATTTGTCAGTACATCTCTGATGATCATGCTCCATATAGCCTAACACAAATTTGACATGGGAAGGCCTTGACTAGATGGTGTCTATAAGAAGATTCCATGAATAGGAGGGAAGATGATAGTTATAAGGGAACCTTTTCTTGGTGATCTTTCAAACTGACCTCCAAGATATAGGCTAGAACAAGAGAGCTGAGACACAACTCGAAGAGACCCATATAGATGGGCTCGTGATTTCCTTTACATTTTCAAAGTTGGTAATATTTCAGGCTCTACCTTTCAAGAGAAGGATTAGGAGAAGATGAAAATCTTGTGCGATCCTCAAAGGTTTTCGAGGCAATTTGGATATGAACAAGGAATACCCAGTAAAGACTTCGACAATCCTAAATCCTGGGAGTGGAAGTAGGTAAACATGGGCTTGGGTTGGGCTCATTTTTTGGGTTCAAAGTATCAGGCGTGAATTAGATTTCGGCTCTGCCCGAGCCTATTACCTGAAATTTTGAGTTTGGTAGCCAAAATTTGAAATACATTTTATAAAGTCAAATTTTCTTTTTATGATATTGTGTATAATTTTTTTTTTTAACATATCATCTTTATTTATAGAATAATACAGACATCCATTTTAGGCTTAGAGAAGACAGAGCCCAGATAAGCTTGCATATACATTTTGGGCTTGAAATAGGCTTAGGCCCAACAAATACAATTTGGGTCGGGATCGAGTTGGACTAATTTGGTTAAAGTCCAGGGACAAGTCTTGGGTCCCTAGATTGCAATTCTGGTTTGGGCTCAGGTAGACCCAAAACTGGGCCTGTTTGCCAGAGTTGTAGCCCTATTTAAAATAAAAGGTGCAACAGGGTGAAGACAGGTTGACCCTGATAATGTAAATAGGCTAAGAATTCGCAGCATGAAGCTCAGTACAATCCCGGTCTGCGAAGTTCTTTTCATCCTTACTGATCCAAAGCCTCAAGTCCTCATCCTATTCTAATGAACACTTAAGATCAGGGGTGTCCACGGGTCTGGGTCCAATTCAAGTCTAGTCCAGGTCCAACATGATAATTTTAGTAAATAGGTGGGTCAAATGAGTCATAAAGATATTAACCAAGTTACATTTTAAGGCTCAATAGGGTAACTCTGGTAAGGGGCTCTGACCCACCAAACCTGTCATTCTCTACCCCAAAATATAATTCATAAATTATATAATAAACAATAAAGTAGTTAAAACTTTTTTATTATATATTTTTTATATTTATTTGCTAGCTTCTTTAAATGACATATTGTTTTTTATTTTATTTTTAAATATAGATTTTAAAACACTTAATAAAAAGATATCAATAATATTATTAGTCTCATCTTAAAATTAAGGGAGCACTTACACACACCCAGTTTTTCTGCCTCTACACACCCGAATTCGGAAATTCGGGTGAAATTACGATTCTGCCCCCGCATTTCCATTCATTCGAATGAATTCCCAGTTCATTTTGTCATTCATTCGAATGAATGGATTCATTCGAATGAATCACCAGTTCATTTTCGATTCATTCGAATGAATACATTCATTCGAATGAATCACCGGTTCATTTTGGATTCATTCGAATGAATGGGCTGAACAGTAACACGGAGTACTGTTCAGCCCGATCATTCGAATGCCCAGTCGTTCGAATCCGCCGAATGGATTCATTCGAATGAATGACCAGTTCATCTTGGCATTCATTCGAATGAATCAATTCATTCGAATGACTGGACATTCATTCGAATGATCGGGCTGAACAGTACTCCGTGTTACTGTTCAGCCCGATCATTCGAATCATTCGCACACGATTCCGCTGAATACATTCATTCGAATGAATGACCAGTCATTCGAATGAATGGGCTGAACAGTAACACGGAGTACTGTTCAGCCCGATCATTCGATTCATTCGCATACACAGCATTCATTCGAATGAATCAACTGATTCATTCGAATGAATGCCTTCAAACGTGCATTCATTCGAATGAATCAGATGATTCATTCGAATGAATGTATCAGAGGCTGCCACGGAATGACAGTCCCTCTGGTTCAGCTGATTCATTCGAATGAATCAGCCCATTCATTCGAATGAGTCCTCTGTTATCGGGCATTCATTTGAATGAATGGGATGATTCATTCGAATGAATGCATCAGAGGCTGTCTGGGAATGACAGTCCAGGCATTCATTCGAATGAATGGCATGATTCATTCGAATGAATGCAAACTTAATATATAAGAACCGTCGATTCATTCGATCGACACCGAACCCTAACCCCTTCCCTCCTTCGCCGTGAGTCCATTTCAAAACCCTAGATCGAATCTCTCCCTCCCCCTTTCACTCTCCTGCTCCGGCGCCGGTTCCGGCCGTGTCTCTCTCATCCTTAGCTCTCCCTTTCCTCAATCTAAGCTCGGCCTTCCCTCATTCCGAAGTCCCTTTCCCGAGCCCTTCCCTCATTCATTCGAATCACACCCCCATTCATTCGAATCACACACCCATTCATTCGAATCACACCCCATTCATTCGAATCACACCCCCATTCATTCGAATCACACACCCATTCATTCGAATCACACACCCATTCATTCGAATCACACCCCATTCATTCGAATCACACCCCCCTTTCATTCAAATCACCCCCATTTCAATCCCAAACCCCACCCTATTCTCCCTACTTCTTCCTTTATTTTGAAAAACCCACCCTTTAACCCATGGCATCGTCCTCGAAAAGGAAAGCGACCTCAACAAGGGGAGGGAAAAAACAAAAGAAGGATACCGCATTCGACCCCACCTATTTCGTATCTTCGGAAGCGGCGACCATGTACAGAGAGGATTTCTCCACACGGTCCTTCATATTCGGTAAAATCGTGGACCTCTCATATTTCACACAATTTGGTTTTAAAGTTGAAGATTTATTTGAAAAAATAGGTTGGGGGTCATTTTTGGCATTAAAAAGTGATATGTATCCGACGGTCGTTAAAGAATTTTATGCCAATGTGGAAAGAATTGACGATGAGTCGGTTAAAACATCTGTCCGAGGGCAAGAAATTGTCATTACACGGGATAGGTTATGTAACGACCCGTCCCGCTACGGGCACGATAAAACTGATACAAGCTCCTAAAAACAATCCAATACATTTTCGGATATCTTTTTTTTTTTGTGGGAGACACCACTCCCGCAACCCACACTAACCAAGGTAATCCACCAATAAACCAAAATCCGTAAACATCAATTATAAATTTCAAATTATAGCATCAACTCATTATTACATTCATCCGACTCAGTGAAAAGTACATATATCTCAAATATATTAACAGGTCCTCAAATACAAAATGAAACCAAGACAAGTACAAGCTGCAGCTCTACGCCCAATGTTCGATTGAGGGTCCCGCCGGCCCTTCCTCTATGAAGTACCTGTGAGGCAAGGGGTGAGCTGTACATGCCCAGTGAGGGTAACACATGCACCATATGTCACCAAGCATACACGGCATATAATGATATGAACACAACAATGTCTAAGATGTCTACATGCACAACCATGCACACGTATGCCCTACCCCTCGCACAGGGCCCACGTCAGTCGGGTATCTAGAACCTCCTCTAACTAGCGCAATACAACTCCTTATGTACCCAACCACAACAATCTACCCATCCACGGATGCGCAGACTGATTCTCCGCCAGATCGGAATCTCTAATTCTCGACTAGACATATGACTCTCCCATGACAACCCGCACGCATGCCACGACCAACCCAAGAGTCGGACTCACTAGAATCCCAAACTGATCACCACACGGGAGTAACCACCTCTCCAGTCCTCAACGAACTGCCAACCAGACTCATCTATGATTTCATCAACCAAGCACCAGAGTGTCGGTAGTCAAACCTAAAATCTCGAACCCCATATGCTGGTCACCACACGATTGGTGCATCCACCTCTCATAGAATTCTATAGGTCTTCTACCGAGTGAGCCGGCCGGATTCCCCCGTTAAACGCCCATAAATTCCTGGTGAGTCAACGCCCACAACACAAGTCTCAACAATGAACCCCAATACCATAACCGCGGGTAAACACACTACCACATCGCACTACAGGCTGTCCCCACTGCATCATCCCTCAACCTAGGCGAGCACCTCCACAGCCTACTCGGTCATCCAGGGAATCACAAACCATACCAGCGGGAGCTGTCCCTCACTGCATCGTCCCTCGACCTAGGCGAGCACCTCCTCAGCCTACTCGGTCATCCAGGGAATCACAAACCATACCAGCGGGAGCTGTCCCTCACCGCATCGTCCCTCGACCTAGGCGAGCACCTCCTCAGCCTACTCGGTCATCCAGGGAATCACAACCCATACCAGCGGGAGCTGTCCCTCACCGCATCGTCCCTCGACCTAGGCGAGCACCTCCTCAGCCTACTCGGTCATCCAGGGAATCACAAACCATACCAGCGGGAGCTGTCCCTCACCGCATCGTCCCTCGACCTAGGCGAGCACCTCCTCAGCCTACTCGGTCATCTAGGGATCACAACTCTGTCAGCGGGAGCTGTCCCTCACCGCTCCATCCCTCGACCTAGGCGAGCACCCCCTCAGCCTACTCGGTCGTCTAGGGATCACCTCACCCGTTACACATTCGGGTACCGGAACCGCCAGGGGCTTCTAAGGTTACCTTGGGTGAACCAACATTCAACCTGATGGCCTATCTAGGGTCAACATAATTACTCCCCAATTAGTCCTTATCTGGGACTCCAAGGCACCTTGTTCTCTAAGTCAGATCACGCCTCTCTAATAGGTACGTCCGGGAAATATAAGACGGACCGACCATTTGATCCACGCAAGGGTTACGACTACCCATTTCCAGTCACAAGGGAGTCTGAATCCCAACCATGCGTCCACTGCGTGGTCTCACATAACATCCGCACCCTAACTACCTGACAAGCTAGGGGGAGTCTCTAAATCCTGATGTGGCCTAGTACCCATGCCCCACCGACATCCCACATATGCTAGCTAATATAACATGCACATTTAACTCTACACTTACACATGCTATCAACATAGTTTCTCACATAGTAATCAGGTGTATGTATCACTATTTATCACTGGTTGATATGTTAATGTTCAAGCATGTTATGACGTCTAGCAGTCCAAACTAATTATCACATGATCATATCGTATATTATCAACAGGATACCTCACACCGTAATCAAACACATACCATCACATATTACATATATTCGCATGTTGACATATTAACATATTATCAATAAAATAAACTCCAATCAGGTCACCACACAATCAATCAATTACGACATCAGATAATCAACTTGCATATGCCTCTACGGGCATCGGGTACAAATACATCCGGATGGGGGCCCGCCACATAAGGATATCAACAGTTCCCTTGCCGAGTGGCTCATAATACAGAGGACCCGCATTCGTCGCATTTTGTACCCGCACATACGATAAGGAAGTAAGATGCATAGATGCATGCTAAAGCGGTGGTGAGTTCCCTCACCGGTGTGTGCCTCAAAATCCAAAGTGAGAGAGACGGTACGCTGGGTTGAAAGGAGCTCAATCTGTTAAAAAGAGCAAAGGAATAAGCAGTCGGGCAAAAAGGGTCAAACAAAACCTGGAGTGCAAACGGGCCCGAACAGAACTGGACCGGGCCGAACAGAACTGGGCCGGGCCGAACAGAACTGGACCGGGCCGAACAGAACTGGGCCGGGCCGAACAGAACTGGGCCGGGCCGAACTGGGCCGGACCCAAAGCTGGGCCGAACTGGGCCGGGCCTGATGCGGGCTGGACCAGAGGCAGGATCTGGCGGGCTGGCCCAGATCTGGCGAGCCGGGCCGGATCTGGCGAGCAGGGCCAGATCTGGCGAGCTCGACCCGACCACCGGGTCCAGAATCGAGACCCGGCTGAGTCAACTCGCGGTTCTGAGTGACTCAGCCGCAGGGGGAAAGGGAAAAAGATGGAAAGAGGGGGAGGAAGAAAGAGAATCGGGGAAGAAGGAAGAAGAATCGGAAAGGGAAGACGGGAAAATACCTGATTTCGGCCGAGGAGGGAAGAGATCCGACTCGTATGGGGCCGGAGGAGCTCGAACCAACGCCGGGGAGGAGGAGGGAAGTCAGCAGCAGATTCACCGAAGAAGAAGGATCAGGGAAAAGAGAGGAGAGGAGAGGGACGGGAGAGGTGAAGAAGAAAGGGCTGGGAGGCGGAGAGCGAGAAAGAGACATGGGGCAGCGGCGGCGGCGTCTAGGGTTGGAGAGATTAGGGTTTTGTAAGAAGGAGATGAAGGAAGAAAGAAGAAGAAGCAGGGGGGGGGGTCGGCTGCGGCGGCACTGTAGCTATATGCTACAGTGCTGCCGAAAATGAGACTTTAAGGGAAGGGGGTTAGGTTTAGGGTTTGGGTTTTTTTTTTTTTTTTTTTTAAAAAAAATCTTAGATTTTCCAAAATTAAATAAGTGAATTAAAACTCATTAAAAAATCAAATGCCGGACATCGAGGAAGTTAACGTGTGTTTTTCAAAGTTTTTACATGATAAAATGTTCAATTATTCGAAATTACCAAAGTGCCCTTCGAGTGTCCGAACTCAAAATCGGGCAAACCAGGACCCAAGACGGGGCCCACACTTTCCCCACTGCTACCAAGACCCCAAAACTCCGAAATATCGGGTCGGGTCATTACAGGTTAGACCTCCTATACAATTTGCCCAAAGATGCGTTAGAAAGTACGACAGTCGTACATGGCCCACTGATGTTGAGGGCTTTGACGTTTTGGTAGCCCTTAACGAAATCTGTGGGAGGACAGATATTACTGAGAAGAAGACCCCCCCTCTGACGAATTTGACATTAGAGGCACGAATCATCCACCACATAGTTGTCAACTGTGTGTGCCCTAGAAAAGGGCATACTACTGTGACATGGTTCGATGTCTTCTTGATTTGGTGCATCATGAATGGGAAAAAAATCTCCCTCTCCCATATCATCATTAGTCACATGTGCGCCTGCCGGAAGACCAGAAGATGCAGTCTTCCGTACGGTCTATTTCTATGTTCATTTTTTGAAGAACGCGGAATCCCTCTTCTCCCCGATGATAAAGTTTCTTTAGACCGATTTGATTATTTCAATGATTCAACTTTGAAGAAGATGGGATTCCAACTCGACACAGTGAGTAAGAAATGGGTACCCAAAGTTGTCGAGGCACTTCAACTTCAGGTACCACCACCACCTGAGCCATCTGAGGCATCTGAGGCGCGTGAGGCACGCGAGGGAGGGACTCCTCCTCAAGAAGGATCAACTGGAATCAACACACAACAGATTCTTGATAGCATTTCTTCTTTGGAGGAGAAGATGGATCAGAGATATGATCAGGTTTCTGCAAGGTTGGATGTGATGCAGAATCAGATTATCGATACTTTGAGATTGGCTGTGCTTATAGCACAAGAGAGGGGGATAACAGCAGCATTAGGAGCAGAAGCAGATGGGAGTTTACGAGCAAGGGTATCTAAAGAATATGCAGGAGCAGCTTTTGTCCCTATTCGTCCATTTGGATCAGCAGCTTCAGCTTTAGGAGCAACATCTGGCAGCCCTGCTCGACCATTTCGATCAGCAGCTTCAGCTTCAGCTTCAGCATCTGACATTCCTGCTCGGCCATCTCGATCATCTGCTCCACCTTCAGGAGCAGGATCTGGCACCCATACTCCTACATCTGGAGCAGGTGCTGGCACCCATGCTCCTACATCTGGAGCAGGTGCTTCAGCTTCAGCAGCAGCAGCAGGATCTAGCACCCCTGCTCGTCCATTTGGAGCAGTTTCAGGCCCCCAGGTCCGACCGATTGGATTAGTAGCTTTTGGCCACTCTGTTCGTCCGACTGGATTAGCAGCAGCTTCTGGCCCCCGTATTGGTCCGACTGGTGTTGCAGCTGCTACTGGCTCTCGTTCTGTTCATAGTCGAGCACCAGCAGTTTCTCGCCCTCGTTCTCGTCATACTGTACTTATTCCATATGTACCTCCAGTTCATGCACCAGCTGGTGCACCTCCTGCTGCACCACCTCCTGCACCACCTGCTGCACCTCCAGTTCATACACCACCTGCTGCACCTCCTGCTGCACCAGCTGCTGCCCGACCTGCTGCACCTCCTGCTGCACCATCTGCTGCACCTCCTGCTGCACCACCTGATGCACCTCCTGCTGCACCTCTTGATGCGCCTCCTGATGCACCTCCTGCTGCACCTCTTGATGCGCCTCCTGATGCACCTCCTGCTGCACCTCTTGATGCGCCCCCTGATGCACCTCCTGCTGCACCACTTGCTGCACCTGATGCACCTCCTGCTACACCACCTATTGCACCTCTTGATGCACCTCCTGATGCACCTCCTGCTGCTTCACCTGCCTCACCTTCTACCTCTGATCCGGATATTATTTGTCTTTGATGTACTTTTTTTTTTTTTTGTTATTGACATGTAAAACAGATGTAAAATTCATATTTTGAATGAACATGTTATATTATTTATCTCCTACTCATTGTGAATTGGGTCGTTACTTTAAAAATGTTATTTTGAACTAAATTAGCATTTAAATATTCCACATAAAATGAATACATTCAAGCTGACAAGTACATTCAACAGCATTCCTAACTTAAAATTAAGCTATTGACAATCCTATCTCCACTTCATTGATTCCACCATTGCAAGAAATCGTCATTATCTCTAAGATCACCAGACCACTGCATAACATTTTAAAAAAATGACATTAGAACATATGGAAAAGTTATATGTCGATTGGTAAATACATATAAACTCTTTAAGGAATGAACTTACTTCGGTCATTTCTGTAGAGTTATATGTTGAATCGTCACCAAATTTGTAAGATCCACTATCATGTGGAAAACTCGCTGTTTCTGATTCAATGAAATCACCTACATTATAATCAGCATTTAAATCTACACTCGTAGATGCCTGTGAAGAAGGTGGCCTATTCGGACATTAGCTTGAGAGAGATAACTTTGACCCGATGTAACAGATTGAGAGAGTGAGTGTGTTGAAAATGGGAATGATTTTTTTTTAAGGGTTTGGGATTTAAAAGGGGTTCATTGTTTTGGGATTAAAAAGGGGGGTTGAAAATGGGGTTTTAGGGTTAATTATTTGAAAAACGTGGTTCAAAATGGAGTATAAGGGTTTGGGATTGAAATGGGGTTCAAGGGTTTGGGATTGAAAAGAGAGTTGAAAAGGGGGTTGAAAATGAGGTTGTAGGGAGAAGTGTTTGCAAAAGGGGTTTAAGGGTGAAAAGTGGGTGTTGAAAATGGGGTTTAAGTTTTAAGGGAGAAGGGATTGAGAAAGGGATTCAAGGGAGAAGGGAGAGGGAGAGGGAAACGAGGGTTTAGGGTTTTGAATGGAATGAGACGAGTGAAATTTCGTGGATCGATTTATATATAAGTTTCATTCATTCGAATGAATCAGCCCATTCATTCGAATGAATGCCTTGAAAACGTGCATTCATTCGAATGAATGGTCTGATTCATTCGAATGAATGCATCAGAGACTGCCTGAGAATGGCAGTCCAGGAATTCATTCGAATGAATCAGCCCATTCATTCGAATGAATGCACATTTTCAGGCATTCATTCGAATGAATGGGCTGATTCATTCGAATGAATGCATCAGAGGCTGCCTGAGAGTGGCAGTCCAGGGCATTCATTCGAATGAATCATGCCATTCATTCGAATGAATGGGCTGATTCATTCGAATGAATGCATCAGAGGCTGCCTGAGAATGGCAGAAAATGTGCATTCATTCGAATGAATCAGCCCATTCATTCGAATGAATGCACATTTTCAGGCATTCATTCGAATGAATGGGCTGATTCATTCGAATGAATGCCTGGACTGTCATTCCCAGACAGCCTCTGATGCATTCATTCGAATGAATCATCCCATTCATTCGAATGAATGCCCGATAACAGAGGATTCATTCGAATGAATGGGCTGATTCATTCGAATGAATCAGCTGAACCAGAGGGACTGTCATTCCGTGGCAGCCTCTGATACATTCATTCGAATGAATGCACGTTTGAAGGCATTCATTCGAATGAATCAGTTGATTCATTCGAATGAATGCTGTGTATGCGAATGAATCGAATGATCGGGCTGAACAGTACTCCGTGTTACTGTTCAGCCCATTCATTCGAATGACTGGTCATTCATTCGAATGAATGTATTCAGCGGAATCGTGTGCGAATGATTCGAATGATCGGGCTGAACAGTAACACGGAGTACTGTTCAGCCCGATCATTCGAATGAATGTCCATTCATTCGAATGAATCCATTCGGCGGATTCGAACGACTGGGCATTCGAATGATCGGGCTGAACAGTACTCCGTGTTACTGTTCAGCCCATTCATTCGAATGAATCCAAAATGAACCGGTGATTCATTCGAATGAATGTATTCATTCGAATGAATCGAAAATGAACTGGTGATTCATTCGAATGAATGACAAAATGAACTGGGAATTCATTCGAATGAATGGAAATGCGGGGGCAGAATCGTAATTTCACCCGAATTTCCGAATTCGGGTGTGTAGAGGCAGAAAAACCGGGTGTGTGTAAGTGCTCCCTAAAATTAATCCATAATCGCATGTACATATTCTACTAGAATAAGTTTTTTTATTCATGCAAATTAATGCTGAATCTCGGATCAAGTCATGTTAGGTTTTAATAAATTCAATCCAACGAATGTTAAAATTTATTGAATCCAACTTGACTCGATTTGAATTGTTGACCCAAATTACTCAACTCGACCCACCCAAATTTCTGACTTGAGTCAAATCCGAGTGTTGTTTTATAACATGGTGCATTCGAGTCAAATTACTCCAATTCAATTTAAGTTGATTTTAAATTTCTCAATTCAACACGTCCTGAATTTCATGCATGTTTTTATTTTCCCAACCTAACTCAACTCAAAATATAGAAATACATAACCAAAACCTAGTGATTTCTGGGATCAGGTTAAAATCCAACCCAAATTTCATCCCTAATGCAAATGATGACTCCAACTTATCCATTTATCTTTTTAAATGAGTTTTTTTTTTAATATCCAATTCATATTATGCGGTCAGCTTGGTCCGGTTCCTTTAGTTAGCGAATCCTGACCATGGGTCGGTCCGAATCCAACCCGTTGACAGCCCTAGCCGACTATAACGTATTTAGTGAGCATCTGCGGAAGAGAGAGACAGAGAGAGAGAGAGAGAGAGAGAGAGACAGAGAAATGGAAGAAGAAGAGCATGAGGTATATGGAGGAGACATTCCAGACGTGGGAGAGATGGAAGGAGACATGGAAGCATCTCACCAGGACGTCGACATGGCTAGGGCTGAAGAAGAAGCTCTCAAGGTACCCAAATATTTTCTCTTTCTCAAAACAAAAAAAAATAAAATTCCTGGAATTTATTATTCCCTTTCCATGTATCCAAACAGAGTCCTAACACTTTCCTTTTTTTTTTTTTCTAATTTTTATTGTTTATCTATATCTTCAGCTGCAGGAGCTTGACGAGATGAAGAAGCGGCTAAAGGAGATGGAGGAGGAGGCTGCTGCTCTTCGAGAAATGCAGGCCAAAGTCGAGAAGGAAATGGGGGCTGTTCAAGGTAGTATATCCTCCCTCTTAATTTGATTCTGTTTGGATTGGGGGAATATGGGACAATGAGGGCAAATCATATTATTTCGTTTTTCTTGTACATCTTGTTTGGTAATTCTTCTGCTGGGTGAAATCAAACCACTGTCGTAGGTTTTCCTTATTTTTGCCTCCTAAATTCCACAACCATCTTTCTAGAAGCCTGTTTTCCCCTATTTGTTTTTGTACTTGAGGAGAATCCCTCAAAAATATTCTCCCTATCTAACTTGGCCCTTTATTATTTTCTACTATAGAGCATCAGATCTAGAGTTTTAGATGGTCATCGTATGTTTTTTTTTTTACGAAGAACCCGAAGACCCCACCTCTCCCATGTATGCGGGCGTGGGGTAAAACTCCAGATGCACGCAGCCCCTCACAAGCCATGGACATCGGGTGACTACGGGACTCCATCCCGGGACCTCAGGTTCCTGAACCAAAGTGCCAACCAGTCTGTTAAACATATATGTCCAATGGCCAAGGCGACGGATCATGTTTATTTGGGAGGTTGGTTTGGTTGATCTTGTTGGCATTTAAAACTGGGTTTGGATTGATTTATTCAAGCTGATTTTTGGTAGCCTTCTGTCTGAGCATTTAGTTTTCCAGCTGATCCTGTCCCAATGGTCCAGGCAGGAGCTACAAAACGTTGATATATAGTTTACATCTTAACTGTTGGAATTCTTGGCTGGAATTTAAATTTTATCAGATTTCATAATTCATGCCTTAGAATTCTATGTTTGTTCCAACAGGCATTCTAGGAGAGCAAATTATGAAATCCCCAAAATTCCAATTCCATGGGATTTTCTTTTTTGGAATTCCAAAGCTCGAATTATTTTGCTTATACAATTCTCATATTCTATATAAAAGTTATAAGTCCAAGCATAAGATGGATACTAGGGTTTCCTCAATTCAAGAATTAGTAGAATCCGCTAATTCTAGAATTTATGGAAAAAATGATTAATGTCTACCAAACAAGTTTGAGTTTGAAGGTGATCGTTATTATGTATATAATGGTGGGACCAGCTTATATTAAATCCATTCTTTGAAGGTACCAACTACCGTTCCACTTGGCCCGATTGTTGTTACTTGGGATAATGGTGGTGGTTGTGAGATGATGATGAGACAACTAAATAGGGGTTTAAGGTAGTGAACCATTGGTTCGATCCAACTTTTTATGAAAAAGTCTTTTCCTAATTTAGTTTATACACTAGTTATTGCCTGTACATACATGTCTTTTATAATGTGTTAAAGATGGAATTTTCCTTCAACTCGTCCAAATCAATTGCATTGCTATTGTTCATATGCCTTCTTTTAGTTAGTAAAAACCATATTATGATTTTTGCTCTTCTTTTAGTTAGAAAAAAACATATTATGATTTTTGCTCCTCTCCAAACTTTTCTCTGGCCATCTCAATAGCAAAACTAATACTGTTGTGACTTTGCCCTGCCCCCGAAATTACTAGAGTATTGTCTCAGGCATTATTCTATTACTCTCTTAGTTTTCACTTTGTAATAACTCATAAGTTTGATAGCTAAATTGTTAATCCAATTCTGTCAGAAAAAGGACCAATTCTAAATATATTCTTTTTCAGAAGGTATCTTCTTTTTTGTTATGTGAAGGGTCTAAAATGGTACTTTTTATTCCTTGGGTATTTTTCTTGTTTGCAATATTTTGTTGGAATAATCTGGTAAGCAAAAATCCAATATCACCATACCCCATATTTGTAGAGGTATATCCTCATAATCTAATGCTCTCTCCATATTTGGTAAGAAATTCCGTGATCCACAATTTGCTTATGGCCAGTGGCCACCCCTGATTAGTCTTTCAGAAAGGCACAATTTGAATCCTACATGCTTTGAATAAAAATGATGATTCTGTAATCTAAATATCCATATGCCTTTTTTCATTCAACCCCAAACCACCCCCCCCCCCCCCCCCCCCCTCCTCTTCTCTCTCTCTCTCTCTCTCTCTCTCTCTCTCTCTCTCTCTCTCTCTCTCTCTCTCTCTCTCTCTCTCTCTCTCTCTTTCGTGGCACACACACAAAGAAAAATCCTTTACTTTGCATTCAATTTAGCTGGGTAATCTTGTTTTCTTCTCGTACTACTTGTTTCCATTTTAGCTTTATTGATTTCTTTTCGTTCCATCTCCAATGTAACATCTATTAAGACATTATCTCCCATGGTCCCACCCGCTGTTTGCTGGACGTCAACTTTTTCACTTCTGCTTAAAAGATTTATAGTTTCTGGAAAAGCTGGAAACCTGCCCAACGCTGAACCTCTTTTTTCTTCTAGCCATTTGCTTAGAGATCTAACCACTTATTATAATGCAACCAGGAATTGCCAAAATCTAAATCAAACTATGTTCGATGATACGAGGTTGTGATGAGATAAGTTACTTCGGAGGAATTTTAACCTAAGAACAGAGATGCATCTGATCTTGCATATTCAAATATACACTTTACATTGCTCAACTTTGCACTCAATCAATTGATTACTGCTTAAAATTTGTTTCATATAATCTATTTATTTTCATGGACAACCTAATTAATATAAGTTTTAGGCACACCAATTCCTTTATTAATCTTGCTCTTTTTGCATTTGTACATTTTGTGTTCAATTGGTTGCTTATCTGTTATTGATATTTGCCATTAGATCCTGCCAGTGCAGCTGCAACACAAGCCAGTAGGGAGGAGACAGATTCTCGGTCAGTTTTTGTTGGTAATGTGAGTTTGTTATTTAAACCTTATTTCTTTCATTCTAGTTTTCTTCTTCTTCATTATCGTGAAAACATTTGCAAGAGGGTGACAACTGAGCTTATGTTGATGTGCTTGGGTTACAATTATTCCTAGATGATTTTTTTGAAAAAAAAAATTCCATGAAGAGTTCTCTAATAAATTTTAATGGCCCATGACAGTTGAAAACGGAGCTTTCTAATAGATTACTACCGCTACTTGCCATTTACAACTATTTGCTAGAGAGTAGAATAGCTAAGATTTTGGCGATGTGATTGGTCCACAACCATTCCTAGATGATTATTTAAAAAAGAGACACATAAACATGGAAAATTTTCTTCGCCAGAGCTTTGTAATAGTTATTTTTAATATAAAAACAATTTGGGAGGAGTTATTGAGGTATTTAAACATTTAATATTTCATTTTTTTTGGAGCTTAAAAACAAATTTTAGTACTCCGCAGATTAGCAATTTCGTGGAAATTGCTTAGTTTGCATGCCTAAAAGAACATTCTCACTCTACTGAATGGTTAATTTCATGATGAATCACTAAATGCACCAAGTCCACCTTATCTGGCCATCTTGACTGGTCTAGTCCAGCTGAAGCTGGCAAACCATATTATATGGTCTGCTCTGGTTTTTGAAACATGGATATCTATATTGAATCATAAAGGATAAACCTTTTTTGTGTCATATATGAATGAGATATTTTGAAAGAAGCCCCAATCTTTTTGCTTAATCTTAAAAGGCCTTATTGTTTTCTATATTCTAAAAAAAGCTCTAAACTTTTTATAAGTTCTTTAAAAAAACCATCTTTGTCCTAATTCAACGCATGATATACAATTTTAATTTATTGTTTTTAAAATTACATTTCTACAAAGTCTTCAGCCCCATCCAAATATAAGAAACTATATTGGACATCTAGAGATTAGCTAAAATATCAAAATTCAGTTACATTTGAACTTTTTAGTCATCTAATCCAAGGCCACGAAATTAATGCTCGTAGTTAAATAATCAAATGGCAGAAATAGCACATGCTTTTGAATTTTTGTATTTTGGCAAATCTAGATGCCTACTTTCATTTATATGGTAAAATGAAAGCTGCAACCATATTCGACTGCTTTTTGAAAATGATAGATTAAAATCTATGAAGCATGTATGAATTAGGAATAACGGAGCTTTTTTTTATAATAAAAAATAAAGTTTAACAGTGTTTATCCCTATGGAAATATATTGAATTGAAGGGGACCTATCTATTAGCTAAAATCTCAAATTTCTACTTCGTATGACAATTAGCCATCTAACTGAAGGCCATAAAATTAATGATTAAGGTTCAAAAATCAAATGTGAAAAAATATCAAATGCCTAATTTTTGTTAACTTTGGTATATCTAGATGTCTACTTTCATTATGTACAGGAGAATGAGGTCTATAACCGTACCCTACCTCAACTTTGGAAAGACAGGTTGAAATCAATGTAACAAGTGTTGAATTTGAACAAAGAGGGATTTTTTTAAAGAACTTATAAAAAGTTTGGAGCTTTTTTATATATAGAAAAATAATGTTTTTTTTAAGATTTAAACAAAAAAAAATGGGGCTGCTTTGAAAATATCCCTATATGAAGCAGTGACTGCATTAGTTATGGAACATAGGCTGCTATAGGCAGTTGGGGGCCACACCCTTGTGTTGAGTCACTTAGTATTTAAGGGATTAAGGATGATCCCTTTGGGTGCATTTGGCAACTGTCAGATTCTGACATTGTTAGATTTTTAACTTGTCAGATTAGAAGAAGATTCTGTGAGCTTTTAATAGACAATTAATTTTTTTGAAAGGTATCTATTCCACAATAAAAACTTATACTAATTGTCAGATTAATTGAAATTTTTATAAAAATAATAATCACAATAATCAATATCATTCAAGTTTGCATGTTGTTGAAGATTGAGACTCCATACAAATTAAAATTTAGGTTTTGCGATTCAAACATGGGGGCGACCTGAGCCATATGAAATTCAGGTTGAGGTTGGGTCAGTTTGTCAACTTGTGCTGTCCAAATTTCAAAGTTTATGAGAAACAAAGAGATGAAAGAAGAGAGACAGGGACTGAAAGGATATGGAAAGGAAAGATAGAGGAAGAGAGATTAAAGTAACAAAAAACACTGAATTCTCAACGGCGTTGAGAAATTTAAAAAAAAAAAAGAGAAATAACTTTAGAACTCAACAAGACGAAAGTGGAGAGAAATAAAAATGAAGAATACTTTTGAATGAAGGAATTAACAATAAAAACTCTCAGCTCTACATCGTCAGATAGAAAGAGAGAGAGAGAGAGAGAGAGAGGAAAATATTAAAATAAATTAAGACAAAGACTTTCAACTCTGTGCAACAGCAGAGAGAGAGATTAAAAAAAATCTCAATTTTGCTACAGTAGGGATGAAGAGAGATTTGAAAAATAAAAAAAGGCTTCCGATATCTGCGCTACATGGAGAGGGCAAGGAAAGAAGAGCGAAGAAATTGAAAGAAATGATAAAAAGCCATTTGATCTTTGCACAGAGAGAATGAAAACCCTCTTTAACTCTGCAATGTAGAGAGAAATCTGAAACGGTTGAGAGTTTCAAATTTTGAAGCAGTGCTGCAAAAGAGCTTAAAAAAATTCGTGCACCTCAGAGACAATCGGTGCACCTGTAGATGGGCAGTCGATGCAAAGTGGATAGAAGTTGAGAAAGTAAAGCTGCTGAGGGAGATGAAAGAGAAGGTGAAAGATTTAAAGTAGGTCTCATGTTTCGCCATATTTCCATACTCTAGATTTCATCTCTTGGAAATTGTCAGATTCTTGCATATTTCGGCCATTTCTCCATTTTGCTAAATATGTTAAGGAAGGAGGTTTCAGAAGTGAAGATTCTCAGATCTTTCAAGATATTGCAAAATCCGATGAATCCAAGCACACACTTTGTTAATGTACCTATGGCCATATTTTTAGCTGAATCCAAAGAGTCAATAGGTGAGTTTGTTCATTAAATTATCTGGTCTTGTGTTATTAGAAAGGATGAATTATTAATTTTTTTTTTGTGGCCATTGCTTACTGAGTTTGGGGCAATGCTTTGACATGTCTTACGATGGACGCAGGGCATCTCCTTCACTCATTCAGGCTCTCTGATAACTTAGCACTGGGAACTTTTTTGTACATAACTGGCATGTCTGGAAGTCTTTTTCTTGTACAAATAATATTGGTTTAGTAAAAAAAGAAAGGAAAAGAAAATTACTGTTTTATTAAGAAAAAAGAAAGAAGAAAGAAAAAAAAGAAACCACTATGTATGAAATTTCAGGAGAAAAAAAGAAAAAAAAAAAGGAAAAAAAGTAAAAGAAGGCCCAAAAAAGAAAAAAAATGACAGGGCCTAATGGAAGAAAGGAAATTATTGTATAAAGGGAAAAAAGGAGAAGGAATGATCTGGTGTCATATGTAGATATTAGGTCAAGATGCAATAGAGCAAAAGAATATAGCAAAGGGTTGGACTGAAGAGTCTGATGGTCCGAGGGTGATTTGAAGGCTGAAGGGATGGAAGGATGGATATGAAAGGATGAATCTACAACCCGGAGCTTACAATCAAACAGCTAACAGTATCTGAGCTATTTATGTGCTTGAATAGCGCAAATGTGCTACGGCATCTGCAGTTTTAGATGCAAATGCCAGCACATCATAGTGCTTCTATGATGTTTGTGACTTCGCATGGACAATTTGTTCTTCCCCTTGCATGGTGAGGGATCCTTGATATCTTGCTTTTGATTTTTATTATCCTCCAGATCATATGGATGCTCCATACTGTTTGTCACTCAAATCTACTGCATTTTAGAATATAGACATGCCATGAGAAATTTAGCTGTTAATGTATGTAATTTAGCTGGAATTTCTTTGGAATTTTGTGAAATCTTTAGTATCATTTTATTTTTTGAAAATTTCAAGGTTGCTCTGACTTTGTGTGTGCATTTATGGATATTGTTGATATAAAAAAAAGAGTTCTTTTGCTGGTTTGCCTTGTGGCTTATTTTGATAGGCATAACATAATAAGAGTTGACTGCAGCCCTTCCCTGGTTTACTGGTAGATCACTTTTCTGTGCTTGACGTCTCAAGATGCATCCATCGCTTTAGGAAACCTGATCATGGGGAAATCTATGCCATATACCAATATAGTGATATACACAAACCTTGGTTTTAGCCTAGTTTGATCCAGACATTGTCGATGGTAAATTTGTCGTACTTTAAAATGTTAAAAACCTTAAAAGCTTGCTATGTCACATTTTCTGAGCCACTATTCAGAACCGAATACTAGACGAATTGAACTCATGAGAAGAAGGAGCCTTTCCGCCTGGTGTTTGTGAAGGTGAATGGTTTATCTTTAGGCAGGGTGTTTGATGAAGGCTATTGGTCGAACTACAAGAAATCTCACAAATCTTCCAAGAACCATCACAACTTAGATAAGATTTAGATCCAAATCCTAGGATTCGAATCAAGGACTTCAATGATTGAAACCCTTAAACTCAACTTTCACTTCAAATTTCACTTGGATAATTTGCACTTAACAAATTCACCAATGAAATCTGTTGTTCAAGTGAAATCAATATGACTGTGGAATTGAAATTCCGAATGCAATGGTTAGATGCAATTAGTTGAAATCCACAAATTAAAAGCAATCAAACAACCATGTGCATGCATGAAAGTTAATTTGGCATAAAACAATTGAAATCAAAAGAACCTTCTAATGAACTTAAATTGAATTATGGAATTCAATTTCAATTAAGTATTGGATGGATGTACTAATTGAACCTTCAAATTCAATATGCAATCACCACATACCAATCACTTGAAATTAAAATTAACTCAAGACAACTTCATATTAAAATTCAAATGAAACCAAGACTCACCACACTAGGAGAGGCTCCAAAAGCCCCAATGCTTAAAACTGGCGGTTTGGCAGTTGGGTGAAGATAAAGCTCTAGGTCTAGATGGCTTTCTAATTCTCTTTTTTAAGCATTTTTGGGAGTTAGTCAAGCGGGAAGTTTTGGCCTTTGTTTATGAGTTCTTTGAAAGGGGTTTTATCTCTAAAGATTTGGGTGCTTCTTTTATTACTTTGATCCCAAAGAAAGCTGGAGCTTCAACATTAAAGTATTTTCATCCTATCTCTCTTCTTGGAAGTCCTTACAAAATTTTAGCAAAAGATCTAACGAATTTGTTGAAAATGGTGCTTCCTTATTTGATATCCCCTAAAGACAAATTATGGATTCATTGGTGGTGGCCCATGAGTGTCTTCATTCAAGATTCCAATCTAGGGAGCCAGGTGTTGTTTGCAAGCTGGATTTTCAGAAAACTTATCATAAGGTGAATTGGGAGTTTCTTGATTATGTATTGGGTAGGATGGGGGTGTGGTGATAGGTGGAGAAGTTGGATTCGTTAATTTCTTGCCTCGGCTCATTTATCAGTGTTGGTTAATGGTAGTCCAAAAGGTTTTTTAGAATGGAGAAGGGCATCAGGTCAGGAGATCCATGGTCTCCTTGCCTCTACGTTATTGTTGCAGAGTCGCTCTACTTTATGCTTCAGGCTGTTTCTTTGAGGGTTTGATTCATGGGTTTTAGGTTGCTCATACGGAGCAATATGCTGATGACACCATTTTATTTCTTAAGGCTGACATAGAGGAGTTAGGTTGGTTTGGGCAATTTTGTTATGGTTCCAGCTGTGTTCGGGTTTGAAGATCAATTTTGTTAAGAGTGAATTGATGGGGGTAAATGTTGATTATAGCTTGTGTGGTAGTTGGCTGCCGTGTTGAGGTGCTGCGTTGCCTCTTTTCCGCCGTCTTATCTTGGGCGTCCTCTCTGTAATGGGAAACCAAATAAGAAACGTTGGGATCGGGTGGTTGAGAAAATGGAGAAGAGGTTATCTTGTTGGAAGGGAAGGAATTTATCAATTGGGGGGAGAATCATTTTACTTAAATATGTTCGTTCTAGCCTTCCTGTGTACTTCCTGAGTGTCTTAAGTACTCGGTTGTTGTAGTTAAAAAGATGGAGATTATTCAGAATTTTTTTGTGGAATGATGATAGGGAACAAGATATTCAATTTGTTATAAGCTAACATGATCATTTGTTATTAATAGCAGTTTGTTAAAATCTTAAGGTACATAATTTGTGTTGTACGGTTCTTATCTGATTAGAATTCTTATTTTATTTTATTGGAAATCTTACTATTAATGTAGATAATAGGATTTTGTAGCTATAACATTGGACACCCCTACTATCATGGTTTGGGTACTTTGGGTCTTGAGCTCCTGGGCTAGATTTCCTCTCCTACTTACAGATAAAGGGTGATTGTGTCCTGATGAAACTTTTTCATCTTTTATTTTTCTGTCTTGTTAAACAGGCTAGTTCTCCACAGTGGACAATGATCCATATTGCTGTTAATTATAAAAAAATTGTTGATTGGCTATGTTTGATTCCATGTACATTCACTGATCTGCATTCTTGAATGCACTTGACTTCCCATGGTGGTGACTGGCACACAAATTTTAGGTGAAAGGTGTGCCTTATGCATTGCTGGTGATCATTCACTATTTCTTATCAATTTATCATCACTGTCGAAGCATCACCTAGTGTTATTCTCTATCCTTAAACAATCTATTTTGACCTTTCTTTCCTCCTTGCCTCTTGTTGGCGTTGGTATGTCCATTGTAACCCTCTCATTCTTCGCACTCCTATTAAAATTCTTTGTATTGGATTTTTTCTGCTCTTCTGGAAGAGTTAATTTATTCCTTTGACAAGTTAATTGGTACATATATCACTGTGAGTTTATAGATCTCTGTGTTCATTGTAACCCTCTCATTCTTCGCACTCCTATTAAAATTCTTTATATTGGATTTTTTCTGCTCTTCTGGAAGAGTTAATTTATTCCTTTGACAAGTTAATTGGTACATATATCACTGTGAGTTTATAGATCTCCGTGTTCATTTTTATCAAGTGTCTATTTTCCACCATTCTAAAAAAGTAATGCCATCATATGTTATGTACTTTGTGTGTTTTACAGTGTCATATATCATTGATGGGGAGTTTCCTTACATGCCTTCAATATATTTTTATGGAGTTGTGGCCTCTATTATCATACATCATCATCTAATGCCACTTTTCTATCCATATGGGGTTTTGGCTTTTTCAGTTCTACTTTTTCATTTAACCCTATCTTAAACCAAAACCTCTCACTCCGTGATCATTTTTTTATCATAAATAAAAAGCAACAACCTATTTCAGTTCTCTCTAGTCTCTCCCTCACACACACACATGCAGACCACGAAGTATCTATTAATTTCTTCTAGAATGGTACCTCTGTTTGGGTGGATAGATTTCTACATAAACTTCCCATTGATCTATTTCAGTTTATCAATGCTTTACTCTAATCGAGTCTGTTACTATCCTGCATATGCCATCGTATGCTCAAAGACCTGTTGGACAAAAATATTGCAGGTGGATTACTCGTGCACACCTGAAGAAGTGCAGCAGCATTTCCAGTCCTGTGGAACAGTGAACCGAGTCACCATTCTGACTGATAAGTTTGGCCAACCAAAGGGTTTTGCATATGTTGAGTTTTTGGAGTCAGAGGCTATTCAGGAGGCTCTACTACTCAATGAATCTGAATTGCATGGTCGCCAACTGAAAGTGGGTTGATATTTCAGCAACTCTTCTCTGATGATCTAGTGATTATAACAAGCTTTTTGTTCCCATAACCAAGTGTTGCTGTGCAGGTTTTGGCTAAGCGAACTAATGTTCCTGGGATGAAGCAGTACCGTGGCAGGGGCTTCAATCCTTACATGGGTTACAGATTTAGAAGGCCATATATGCCACCACCATACTTCTACTCCCCCTATGGATATGGGTGAGCCCCTTTCTACTCTGGTTCATTCTTCCTTCCAGTCTTCCACTCTAGTTTCTCATGGAAGAATCTTTTGCACTTTCTGCAGGAAAGTTCCCCGATTTAGGCGGCCAGTGCGTTACAGGCCATATTACTAAGGGAATCCCCCTTGAAGGCTTAGATACCCATGATGGAGTAATCTTAACTTAATGAAACAGTTGCTTGTTATGTCTTTGTTTTTGCTGCTGCATGCTCATCAAACTGCACCTAGCTCCTTCCTATACTAGGTGTGGTGATTACATACCCCGTTTAACATTTCCCTACTTAGTTCCTGACGTTTTACATGGATTGCTGTAATTTTTGAACTAGTATAAATGACTTCATTGGGTGTTTCTATCCAGTTTCTTCCATCTCGCCATGTTGAAACTCGTAGACCCAGGTTTGGTTCTCTTGCACAGCTTTTTAAAAAAGATAGAGCCCTTTTTAGAAAAATTGTATCAATGCATTATCCGCTAATAAGGTCTTAATGTTCATCATATTAGTCTACAATTTGATAATTTGCAGATATTTAATTATGGTATGTGGGCCAACTTTTTTTAACCATTTTTTGAAAGAAAGTGATGTAACAAGAAATTAGAAAGATGTATCAGATAAGGAGAACATCTATCCTATATCTTTATTTCATGGTGCCACAAGCTTTAACCTATGAGAGGGATTTAGTGTAAATAAGAAAATAAGAATCTGGATGGCCTAAGCTTGTATAGTTTTTGGTGTTAAAAATAAGGTTGAGAGCATCAGCTTTCTGGTAGGGAGTTAGTCTTCATAATAGCTATATGATAATCTTGAAATTATTCTAGAGAAAATGAGGAAAAAAGGGCCTTTGGTTTGAAGGGAATAAACTTCAAGTAGCCTTCAATGCCATCCCTAGCTATTGGCTTTATAGTGAATAAAATTCTTAAAAAGATGAAATTCAAGGAGATGTATATGTTACACTACATAAGTGGATTAATCTTAAAGGATGAGTAGATTTTAGTTTGGATATGAGAGTAGAATACCAGACACGGCTTTAGTGCGAGGTTGTAGATCGTAGACACAGGAAACAGAGGTTGACCACTAAAAATGTGAAGAAAAGGGATAAAGAACATATTACCCAAATGGGTGTAGTTCAGTTGGTTACCTCCTGCCTCAGGAAGCAGGAGGTCACGAGTTTGAACCCACATGGCCTAACCTTGGTGTGTCTTAGGGGTAGGAGTCTATCTGTGAGGGTTTTATGCTGGGTATACTGTGGTTTTTCACATGTAAATTTAAAAAAAAAATAGTAGAGTGATAAATAATATGATTTATAATATAGTCAAATGGAGAACTAGAACTTGTAAAATCAATTCCTGATAAAATTGTGGCATGATCTTGATGGTACAAGGAAGCTTTGGAATTATGATTGTTTTTATGTTTTTCTGATCTGAGGTTTTTACATGAGGCCCATGAGATTGGGTTTCTAAAACATTTTATAAAAAAAAATTAAGATAGAATCTTGGACGCATATAAGTACGAACAAAACTTGAGTGTTTTTTAGGGGAGAGAGCTTTTTTATTTGTCATCTATTTTAAAAGATCATTGGGACTTTTTTCCACTAAAACTATGATTTTGTACAAAATAGATGTGATTTGGCTGTTGGCTAAATTAAGTCATGAAAATTTAAGATAAATGATTAAAGGGTATAAGACTTGAATATTATAAGGTCAAGTATAGATTGCAGATGAATTTTAGAGATTTTTCATATATATAGTGAAAAAAAAAGGACTTGAAACCACATGTTTCTAATCATAATATCAAAATAATTGATAAAAATACAAAACAATTTGAGTTTTTAGAGATTTAATATGTATTGGTCGAATGAATGACATATTTCTTTTTTATGAGCACGTGTATGTTATTGAAACCATAGTTTGATTTTCAAAACTCAATCCAATTACATTAGAAATTCAATTGAATTTAAAACTAGAGTCAATGTTTTCTCCAGTTTTTATTATCATTTATTTAAACTGAAATACTTCTTTAAATACAATCGAAACAATTATTCATAAAGAGTTGGTGAGTTAATTAGGTAGGCATTTATTTGAACAAAAGATTAGGTAACTATTAAACAATGTTAGGTATGATTTCTAGGCTTCCTCCTTTTTTTAATACAACACCACATGTCAATAAAGTACGAACTTTCCACATGGGTAGAATGAAATTCTTTATAAAAAATTCATTATTTTTTTAAAATCCAAAAGTCAACTACTGAATATTTTCCCACGTGCTGACAGAACTGAGTCATAAAACTCTGGTCACTCTATGATACGATGTTTTGGGGTAGGTGAGGTTCACAATATATATATTCACCAAATTTTATTTGTTTAAATCAATTGCTTAAAATTATTTATTTTTATAAAATTAAAATATTAAAAAACTCTAGTTTACTTTGATAAAGTTTTTATCAAAGAAAGGAAAATCATAATTCCTCCTCTCCATAGGCTTTGGAAGGAAATGGGGGGAAAGTAATTCCAAAGAAAAGAAGGAAAAGGAGCAGAATCTTCTGCATTTCTTGCTGTTTTTTTTTCTGTTTTCTTGGATTCTCACTTGTTCGGAATATAATTTCCCTTGCCTCTGCAGATGGTTGATTTACCATGTACCACCATTAGCAGGTGGGTGGTGCAGGAATTGAATGGTTGTGGAGATGGATATGTCTCATATGCCTCGCTTACTTCCTTGGTAGGTAAACCATCGATGCAGACAATTCAATTTTCATAAAACTTGAAGAAACCTTGATTGGACTAGATGTTTTTTTTAACAAGGAAATCATCCCAATCAAATCACCTACCACTCTTAATCAGCAGCAGCAGCAGCCCAACATTGAAAAGGCAATAGCCATTGCATTATTCTCCCTCCATACTTCCAAAACACATTTGTTCAAGTATACATCCCATAAAAGAAAAAACTCAAAACAAAGATAAAGAGTACAATAAATATTAAAAGCCCTTAATTAAGGAAAGAACACCAAGCACCGTCTCCACCACCCTTCTCTAGAGTCCTAAGGAGGAAATTGGGCCGAGCTGAAGTTGCTCATCGGCACGCTGCGACACAATCCTCCTCTTTCTCAATCGCTCTGCAATTATGAAGGCGAGCTCAAGGGATTGAGAAGCATTGAGCCTTGGGTCGCAATGGGTGTGGTAGCGAGAACTCAGGTCATCAAATGTTACAGTCCTTGACCCTCCGATGCACTCGGTCACATTTTGGCCGGTCATCTCAAGATGGACGCCTCCAGGGTTGCTACCTTCTTGTTCATGCACATCAAAGAACGCACGCACCTCGGCCTGTTGACAAACATCAACATTATTACAGCTAAAGCAAATATATAATATGTTTAAAATATGATGCATGATAGAGAGAATTAGCTAGCATGATATGAGAACTTATCAATATGCATCCAACTTAGAATATTTTGAATTGCGCTTTAAGAGCCAAAACCATCATTGAAGGGCAATTCATCAGAACTCTCTCCTCCTAGAGTCCATTATGAACCTGATATCACTTAAATTGGATAAAACTCAGCAGTTAATTGGTTCACACTAGGAGGTAAGATTTTCCCACAGTTCACCTCCATGATTGGTGGGCACACAACCTCTCAAAGAGGGGAAATAAGAAAATTTGGTGATGGAGTGATAGATATGATCATTTCTCAAATTGAATAACATTATTTGTATGTAATAACCTTATTGAGATCCAACATCAGGAATCATTGCTTAACATAAGGATAATGGCTTTCACCTAACATGCAAATGAAGTGCAGATGAGAAACAAAGACAACTGGATGACAGACTTCCGAACCAAAATTGTTCACCACAAAAGTTAACGACATATTTGACTATCTTTCACCCTACCACAAGTTTACAAATAAGTATGATCCCACTGCTCAGTATGTTTTAGGATACATAATCATAATTTGCAATTTGTCTAGGAGTTAAAGAATTTGTTTCAATACAAAAGTGCACAGGGTTTAGCCAACCTGGTCCTGTAAATGAATCACTGTGTAAGCGTACTCTTAAATAAAGGAGTAAAACAAGTAGTAACAGTTGAGTTTTCCCGAGTCACTGAAATCTGGTTGACCTGATCTTGTAAATAGGTTTTTCCCTTATTTTGCAAAGTCTTGCCCTCTAGCTAATGAGGAACCTAACTGCTAATATTCTTGCAAACTCTTGATACAAGAGTAGCTAAAAGCTGAGATAGATACACCAAGTGGGTAACATGTGTTATGTACTCAAAAACCTAACCCTAATATTCTAGCAAACTCTTGATACAAGAGTAGCTAAAAGCTGAGATAGATACACCAAGTGAGTAACATGTGTTATGTACTTACAAAATTGGTGCTTAGATGATGCACAACACAGGTACGTGCAATAAAAGAATGGTAGAGGTAGATCAAAAGTAGGATATTATTGTATCCGTCCAACAGATGCCATGTGCATCTACTGAAGAAAGACAAGGGTAACAAATTAAAAAGTGGCACATAGTTCCCATGATGGCAATTGGCATATGCATTTGATGGGAAAGAAGATATACATATATATCGTTACCTAAACTTTTGTGCATGGTTCCACCAAAATTTAGGCTGCATATGGATGTCGGGTTATACAGGCCGGAAAAAAATGGCCACAGGTAAAAGGGTTTGGTCTTCTGTGTAGGCATACATACACAAGGGACCAATTACCCAGTTGTTGGAACAAACAGATTCACCTCCAGGGGTGGTAAAAACAACTATTTACCTATTCAACCTTTCTCCCCATTTCCCTGGGAGTGGAAATGCTCGCCACCACTACTTTTTCCGGCAAAAACCAAACAAACACAAAGCAAAAATTGGGGTATCTCAACTTTAGAACTTCACTTAAGTATATGGCATGTGCACCTAATAGAATAATTATTTTATTTTTTTTGGGAAAGACCAAATAGAATAAAAAATGTTAGTACAACTCCAATTGATGGGCAGATCAGTAACAGCATATGGCTGAAGAGCTGACCTAAATATAAGAGTAAGTGAATAGTTCCCCGTTTTGCACAGAATCAATTAATAATTGCTAGAGTTAAGAGAACAGAGATGGTTCATACACCAATTTCGATGTCCACACTTATTCTCATACCGCATACAAGCAACCAAAAGATGAAGAGATGATCAACAGTCTCTAAGCCAATGATGCAAGAACCAAATATCAGAGTAAGAAAAAAAAAAGGAAAGAGAATGAAAAAGTACCCGGATGGCATCAAAAGGTCGAGTTTTGAGACCACAAGGAGCTTTAATGGTGTTTCCATGCATGGGGTCACTGACCCAGGTAACAACTTGCCCTGCTCGACGAATAGCCCTGATCAGATGGGGAAGCTTCACTCTCATGTTCTCTGCTCCCATTCTTGTAATCACCGTAATCCTCCCTGCCTTATTCTGAGGATTCAAGATCTCAATCAGCTTAACCAGCTCATTGGGATCCATCTTATCACTAACCTGCATTAATAAATCAATCAGTCAGTCCCTTCTCTCCATTTACAAATTCCAATTCCACATAGTAGAACGGAAGTACAGAACCAAGAGCTATATGCACATCCAATACCACAGCACACAAGAACATAAACTAGAGCCATTTTTTAATATTACCTTGATGCCAAGAGGATTGGCAACACCTCTGAGAAACTCAACATGGGCACCATCAAGCTGGCGAGTGCGCTCCCCAACCCAGATCATGTGAGCAGAGCAGTCGTAGTAGAGCCCAGATGTGGAATCCTCCCTGGTGAGGGACTGCTCATATGGCAAGAGCAGGCACTCATGGGATGTCCAGAATTCAGTTGTTTGCATGATTGGATGGTCAACTGTGAGTCCAGCAGCTGCCATGAAACCCAGTGCTTCATCAACTCGGTTAGCCAGCTCACGGTACCTGTTCCGCCCACAATATTACAACTCAACTCAGAACCATCGGAAGACATCATCATGGTCTACTCACACAGTATCACTGAGTTCAACACCTACCTGTCCCCTTGCTCGCTGTGTTGAGTGAAATCAAGATTCCACTGTGTGACCCTCTGCATAGCTGCATAGCCTCCAGTTGCAAAGGCCCGGAGAAGGTTCAAAGTGGCCGCTGACTGGCAGTAGGCACGGATCATCCTCTGAGGGTCAGGAATTCTTGATTTCTCATCGAAAGTGTCTCCATTGATATTGTCTCCCCTGTAACTTGGAAGCTTCACCCCACTCTTCTCCTCAAATGAGTCAGATCGTGGCTTCGCAAATTGACCCGCCATTCTCCCAACCTGAAACCCCAAAACGAAATACAAAAACAAACAAGTAAGCAACTTTTTTTTTTGTGTGTGTGTGTGTAAAGAGAGGCATAAGCAACTTTATTTTCAAGGGGCTGTTTGGATGCACCCCAGATTGCAATCTCCTGGTGGGTATCTGCAGAAGTTATCTGTAGGGTTTTGCATTAGATAGGTCACTGGTTCCTTACCTCAATCCCCCCAAAATTCAAGTAATCTTAACATATTTGAGAGAGAAAAAATAATGTAAGCAACTGCAATTTCAAGGGCGTGTTTCCATGCACACAGAGCATAATCTATCCGCACCTATTTGCTTAACTCATCATTTGGCGAATGGCACACCTATGATGATATTGTTTCCCAGCTAAACCAAATTCATAGTTTTAAATATCGAAGAACATCGAATTGACTTTTCTTCTGAACAAAATACTCTACCTACGTCACCTGGGATATGTTAGGATGCATGGAAATTACTTTCCCGCAAAATAATCATACTTTTACCCCAAAAAAAAAAGGCTAAAATGGTTCTTATGAAAATTACTTTCCCGGAAAAAGATCAAGCTTGTTACCAAAAATTGTTAAAATATTTTTTTCCTTTTTTGATGAAAAAAAATAAGGTTATGTTGTTCCAGGAGGTAGTTTCCTTTCCTTTCCATGAATGCAAACAGAACCTTAACATCATGATGTATACAGGGGCTTTACAGATTTTTCCGATTGATTAACCTCTCCATCTTTATATCATTATACCGATCGACCAAATATTGATCCAAATCTGTGTCATCTCTTGAGGGGGAAAATCCAGTACAGGGCCAATACTGACATTTACAACCACAACTTTGATTTTCAGATCAAGTATCTTGACTTACGACCATGAAAACTCACAGCATTACATGCGCTTAACATAAAATTGCAGAACAAAATGCAAACTTTACTTACTTTGATGACAGGCATCTGACCACCAAACATGAGAACCACGCCCATCTGGAGGAGGATCCGGAAGGTGTCCCTTATATTGTTGGCATTGAACTCCTTGAAGCTCTCAGCGCAATCACCACCCTGAAGTAGGAAGGCCCTCCCCATGGCCGCGTCCGCCAGCTTCTCCTCCAAATGCCGCGCCTCACCCGCGAAGACAATGGGTGGGAACGCTTCAATGGTCCGGAGCACAGATTCCAGATCCTGCTGATTTGGGTATTCTGGGAGCTGGAGAGCTTTCTTTAATTTCCAGCTATCAACCGCCCATTTGCTAGGAATTGACGGTGCCGGTGCTAGTGGAGCCGACTTGGATGGCTTGTCGGCCACCACCGGGTTCTTGGAAGGCTCAGCGGCATGGACGGCTGAGATGGGTCTTGGGGATTTGGTGGGAAGGAGAGGGAGAGAGGGTTGTTGGACTCTGGAAGGGAAGATAGATTGGGTCTGGCGGGTCGGGAATGGAGATGTGGCTGTGAAAGAGGAGCTGCTTGAAAGAGCCATTTCTCTCTCTTTCTCCTTCCTTTTCTCCTTCTGCTGTTACAAGAGAGACTGAGGAGAGAAAGCTATCTACCCAAAAGCGGATCGGGAGAGAATATAGAGAAGCAGAGAAATGTGAGATTTGTTGCAGACCCTAAGGAGGAAGAAGAGAGAATGCGGTATTTATAGGTGAGTATGGGAAGAAGGTGGCGGGGGGGTTTGGTGGGCGAACGGTGGGCGAAAGGGGGTAGTTGAGAAAGGGGCAATTTGGGAAACTTTGAATAAATTTGAGATTTACCAAAACTTTTTGGCATCTCGTCTACTGTACGTAACTAGCTTGCATTTCCGTGTATAAACTACGGACTAATCACAAGAATTAATACTAATTCACTTTTAGCATGTCTAATATCTTTTAATTTTTTAATTAGTAATAGATAGTAACATAAAATATTTATTAAAGTAATTTAAATTATTATGAGTCGCACCCTACATTTATCATTTAATTAATATTATGCTATTTTTATGATATGTCATTACATAATATTCGAATTAACTATTTTTTGAGATAAGTAAATTAATTAAAGTTTTAAGAGCTTCAAAAATATATCTCAATTTATTTTAACTTAAGTAAATTTTGATAGGCCACGTATTCGAAATGGGTCCATACTTGAGTGCATAGAGCAAGACAATCATACTAATACGCAGATAATCATTTCACAATAATAAATATAAAAAAAAATTATGACAACACTACTAAACTTCTACGAAAGAACATGAGTAACGAGTTTCATGTGTCAGACATGTACTTGTTAATTTATCTTTTCTTCTTAATTTATATGGGTTTTTATTAATTGGGAGGAGAGAAAAGACCTTTTTAACTTAGTTTGGGTCCCCTTTAAATTGGATCAAATACAATTTTACCTCACTAAAACAGGTTAAATATCACTTCAAGTATTTTTTAAAAATTATATTCATGTGTTTTATGATATAGATATGTGAAATATAAGAAGAGATAGAAAAACAATACTTAAAATAAAAAGGTTTTATCATGTTGTATAGTTTAATTTGATATTTTTATTTGTCATATTCTTAATCATATATGAAAATATTACAATAGGGTATATAAAAGGGTCAATCAAAGAATTCGTAAAATTAATTTTAGATAAATAGATTTGTGACTTTTGATGGTGATGATGATATATCAAAATATTAAAAATTATAACATTAAATCCAAAACTTAGAATTACAGCTCACATGGGTGTAGGTCAATAGGTTCACGTCTCACCTCAAGAAGCGGGAGGTGTCAAGTTTGAGCCTCCATCGCCTAACCTCGTGTACGCTAAAGGCAGTGGATATTACCCGTAGCGGTTTTACGCTGGATTTGCTGCAGTTTTCTACACGTAAATTCAAAAAAAAAAAAAATTCCTTAGAATTATATATTGATTTTTTTTTCTTTTATTTTTTTCAACTGTTAAGATGTGGTTTGAATTGAGTCTAAATTGGAATGGAGTGATGGACTGAGTTGAAAAAGAATGGATGATACTTATGTCATATGCTTGTAACTTGTCACCCAATTGATCATATTAATTGTTGAATTAAAATTCATCTCTACTTATTGAATATGAATCATTAAATTAATAATAGATAATAATTTTTGGAAGTTCAATTTGCCTTGTTAAAATCATTCCGTGACTTCCTCTATATTTTACGTTAATTCATAATTAAAATTATAAAAAATATATCTCATGACTACATTTATAGTAGTTGGTCATATCCATATAATATGCCTTAAGTTGATACTATTCAGTTAATATCTATATTGAATTAAATTTAATATAAAGTTATTTAGTATTGACCACTAATTTAAAAACATAAAAAATGATTAGGTTGAAGGAACAAGTTGATAATTTGAATTGTTTAGTTTTTTTAATTACATGATCTAATATCATGAAAATAAATTCTCAAAGCCAAAAGTCTAACTTCGAATATAAGGAATAATAAGAGCAAGTTAAATTATGAAAATTAATATTTTAATTTAAAATAATATAAACTATCTTTAAAATATAAATAAGTTCATGAATTGTCTCATATTGAATGTAGAATTATAGAGAAAAATGTAATACCCTGCCCCGGATTAGACGTGTTTTAGCTTAATTTCCGTGTTTAACCAGTTGATCTCAAGGTTTTCAGTCAGGGCTTTGAGGAAAGCCCAAGCGAGACCCAATCCGAGCCCGTGAGCTCAGTGATCCAGCCCATCGAGCTGGAGGGGTATTTTGGTAATTTCACCGTTTGTCGTGTAAATTTTCATAATTGGTGTAAATTGATGATTTTCATTGATTGATAATACTCTCCTTATTGAATGATTTGCATTCTAAGTTTAAAATGAATTTATTTTTCAGAAAATGATATTTAAATATCGCCCGAAAGAGAGTTTTAATTATTTTAAATAATTTCGGGAAAGAGATAAATTTTGAAAATGGTATTGGGTGTTAGACCATTTTAATATTGATCTAGATATTTCATTTCATCTGAAAATAAGATTTACAAATTAGTTATTTTTACGTTTGATTAATTAAGTAATTATGGGTAAAATATGATTTTTGTTTAAATCAAGGGTTTTTATCGAGAAATAAAATCTGAAATTTTTATGGTGACCTAGGTTTTCCAAACCCAACCCATCTATAAGGTTGGATCCAGTTTTTGAGGTTTCAAATTATGACCTTTAGTTTAAAAAAATCAATTTTTCTTAAAACAAGGGCTTATCTGCAAAAATTGAAAACTCCTGAGGCCTGATCTGCATCGGCAGAGAAAATCCTGAGCACGCCATGCAACGTGCATTCGCTGGCCAGCCGGATTTCCGGCCATAATGAGATTTCCCGTCTCGTCCCATCAAACAGCAACTTCCGGCCGGCAAATGATGAACTCCGCCTGTCCCGTCCCATCGTCGTCACTCTGCTTGAGCAGCCGAATACCGGCATCTCTCCTGACGCTGAATTCCTATAAATTCAAGCCTCTTGGATCAGTTGCAACTCCCAGCATTCCTTGCAATTCCTTTCTTTCCTCTCCCTCTCTGTGCCTCTATTTTCAGCTAAAAACCCAGCCGACGGACCCTTGATCAACCTCTGCTTAAGCTTCTGTTTTTCAGTAACAGTAAGCTAAGTGGAAGATTTTCCAAAAATCCAAATTTCAATCCAAGAATCGAAACCAAGGTATCCATTACATTCCTCTTTCAATTCTAACCGATTTAGAATCAAGAAAAACCAAAATTGACCCTGTTTTGATAAAGAAAAACCGATTTAAAATTTTAAGGAAAACCATGGGTTTCATGTACCCGTGATGATCTACCCTTAAAATCGGATGGCCCTTTGAGCTTTTGAGCTCCAAACCAATCCCTGTGTAAAGAGGACTCCCAGAGGAGTCCATCAAACCAGACCAATGTGAAAAACGAATTCGGGAAGCCCTCCCTTTCTGAAATCGCATTTCACCGTTTTTCCGCCGTGACTGTCTGCTGTTGCAGACAGTTGGAGACGACGACTCTCGAAAGGTCCGAGAGCCGATCGTCGGACGGTCCGAACCTTCGGACGGTCCGAGCCGTGACCCTCGGACGTTCCGAGCTTCAACTCGAAGCCCAGACCGCCCGAGGCGAGTCCAACCTCTTTCGGACGCACCGAGCCCATCTCGGAAGGACCGAGCCCAGCTCGGAAGGACCGACCCTCTCGGAAGGTCCGAGACCCAGTCTTCGGACGTTCCGAGAATTGAAGACCCACCGAGACTCCTGTTTTCTGTTTTCCTGTTTCGGATTGGACTTCGGACAATCCGAGACCCAGTCTTCGGACAATCCGAAGTCACGCCTCAAGGTCCGAGGCCAGTAACCCAGTTCTGAGTGGTTCGGATGATCCGAAACCACAACCCAAGTTCCGAAGAGATGTTCCGAGGAACCCGTTTTTGAAAATGATAAAATATTGTTTAATTATTGTTTTAATCTTGATTATTGATTATTAATGGGTTTGACGAATTGTTGTGATTTATACCCCCTGTTAATTAAAATTGTACTAACCCATTTTCCTCTTATTATTTATAGTCTAAATACTATTGTATACGCTTTCAGTCCGACACTAGTCGGGAACTGAGTGATTCACTTTCAGGCCGACACTATAGTCGGGCACTGAGTGACCTCGAGGCCTACTCAAAATGTCAGCTCTGGTCCATATCCAGAAGACAACCGAGAAGTGACCCGAGGATCTAGACCTTACTCAATAAGTCAATCTGGTCAATGCCCAGAAGACAATATGAGTTTGGACTGAGCCCCTTATGTTTATTATATTATTATCTTGTGGATAATTTAAAAAGGGTAGAAACCAAGTGGGAGACTCATTTCCATGAACCCTGGATATTTTGTGGGAAAATGTGTGATTTCCAAAATACTACGTATGTGTACGTATTTGTTATGTATATTGATTGAGCACTTGTATGTTGTTTGACAGAGACCGCGTAGACCACACAAAACGGTGAGGGAACTTAACTCTGCAGATTTTGTAAACAGGCGTTATATTGAGCAATGAGTGGTTTCGGTTTTTTTATGAACCCACTCATGTGCCTATACATGATGCACTATGGTAAGAGTGCTGTGATGATTTGATATTACGGTGTTGACCGTATGTGTATGTAAGACTGCTTCCACGTACCTGGGCTATTGAACCAATATCGGCCATATGAGAGATGGTTTATGTCTACTGGACTATGGGCGGACCATGCTGTCGTCAGTTGCTGACTCGAGGGTGTCAGTACCGGCTACGTTTAAGAGCCGGAGATGTACTTGCAAGGATGTATTTTGACCGTGTCGGGACTTAATACTGGTCTCAGTATAGTCGGCAGGCGTTACGGTGGATAATGACAGTGATTGATAGTCTGATGGTGTTATTATTGAAATTATGCTTACTGTTATCAAGCATGTGATATTGAACTGTTGCTAACCTGTTTTACTATTTACTTAATGTGCATTGTTAATTATCCTTCACTGGGCTAGTTAGCTCACACCACTCACCTTTCAGGCAATGAACCCGAGGAGGAGGACCCTCTCTTTCAGGCTTAGGGCGTTTGAGCTAAAACAGTGTTTTGGGATTCCCCCGGGAGCGGAATGCCCTGATCTCTTTCTGTTGGTTCTTGGAACCATTGTTTTTGTATTAAGTACCGGATGTGGTACTTAAGTTGTATTTGACCGTTGTAATCGGCTATGTGGCCAATTGAGACAATGTTATGATTAATTAATGATGTTTGATTTTGATTATGTTATGTATTGATGATTGTTTATGTCTGGGTTTTTGGAGGCAGGCATATGGTACATGTTTGAGTTCACTTAATGGGCTGATGTGTAACTGCTGGGCCTAACCGTTGATCCGGCCCAGTCAGAGTGCTTGTGGTTTAGTGTACTTACCTTATCTTTCAAAAAAAAAAAAAAAAATCAGTCGCGTTCCGGGCCCACTGGTCGGGTCGGGGCGTGACAAAAAAAATTAACAATTCGACTCAAGTGCATTAAAATTAGTAGGTATCTTATCATTAATTTTGATGTATTTGTATTTAACGGCTAAAAATAATCTTTTTTCTTACATTTTGGTTATTTTGCACTCCATGTGACATGTTGAACAGACTATTAGTTTTAGCTAAAATAAGAAATTGAATTATTTTTTTATTTTCTTCCACATTAGTGTGAGCAATGAAAGAAGACCATAGTGTTATACAAATTTAATTTAGATTTTTTTATTAATTTACTGTAACGCCCTGTTCTGTTATGGGCGCCTTATCTCCAAAAAACCTCAAAAAGTTACAAAAGACAGATATCGGGTAGAAGAATAGCAGCAATTTTTTATATTTTTTTGGAAGCGGGGTAACTACTTCCCGTCCAACAGCCCATAAGTTCAAAACTAGAACAAGCACAACGAACCACAAATATAACTGATCAACAGATTATACAGTCATCCAAACAAACATGTGATTGAAACTATATGACTAAAGTTCTCAAACATCAAACAAAACATAAACATAACCTTTTATCCTCTACTACTCCTCTCCTGGTACTTACTCAAGGGGTCCACCTGGCCCCTCCGCAATCGGGGCAACTGAAAGGTAAAGGATGAGCAAAACAGCTCAACGAAAGAACATATCACATTTTAACAAGATAGATATAGATCACATATGAAATGGCAGTAAATATCACAAATGAATAAAACATCCATGTCTACCATATTCAACTAATATATTAACTGATATTCCATTAACCAAAATCCAAGAAATCATCCCCATAGTCCACATCAGGTCGTCCAACAAACCCCAGTCTCCCTACCAGTATCATCGGGAGACTAAAGAATACACAACTGCCTCACCCACACGAGTCGTGTCGGAAACCACCTCGACCAAGCCCGAGGGAACCAAACTCTAGGGCAGGCACCTCGACCGCCGGAACACAACGGGGAAACCCACATCCCCTATGGGGGTTTCGACCGCCGGAGTGTAACGAGGAAGTCATCCCAACCACCAAACTCATCTCATCATCATAAATGTATATACATAAACAAAACCTCCCATGCATGCACATAGTATCATGATCATGTATGACAACACAAATATGTCCTGACATAGCATCAATATCAATGACATGCATCCTCATGCGGTTAACGACACATAACAATGCTTAGGCTCATACTTCTATATCTAACATACGATTACATTTACATCTTATGCATAAACACGCAATAAATCACAACATCTTCAAACTATCATGGTCACATCCATCATAATATCATATATGTGTTATAATTAATCATAAACATGTTTTCAACAACCTTCAAGCATCAATAATCATTCATTCAATCAAATTTTCCATTAATCACATACAATTGACATGGGTGAACCCGAACGGATCCCTTGCCACATATTCATTTCAATAGTTCCATTACCGAGTGGCTTAATAAACGAAAGGGTCCCATTCAGATCACTCGATGTCCAAGATTATATGTTAAGAATGCGAATGCATGCTAAAACAGTGATAAGTTCCCTCACCGCGTGTGTGGAGTCGAAAGTCCAAAGCGAGCAAGTGATTTGTCTGGGTTGAAGGGAGTCCAATCTATAGAAACAAGGAAGAACGGATAAGTAATTAAGACAAAACGGGTCAAAAGAGGCTGGGGAGAAAACGGGCCTAAAACTGGGTCGGGCCCAAAACGGGTCGGGTTTGAAAACGGGCTTTGAAAAAAGGGCCGGGTCTGGAAACTGGGCCAAGGAGGATTGGGCCGAAGACGTGGGCCGGACCAAGTCTGGGCCTGGTTGGGCCGGGCCAGACCGGGTTTGGGCTTGGTCGGGCCAGACCAAGTCTGGTTCGGGTCGGGTCTGGGCCAGTGGGCCGAGTGGCTGGGTTGCCACTCCAGCCCAAGGGCCGGGTTAACTGAGAGCAACTCGACTGAGTCGACTCGGCACTCGGCCGAGCGACTCAGTAATCTGCTGAGTCGGAGGAGATGGGAGAAAAAACTAGGAAAGGGGGAAAAGAGGGAAAAGAAGGGAAAAACAAGGAAAAGTAGGGAAAAGAAGGAAGGAAGAATAAATAAAGAGGGAAAACCGAGCAGCAGAGAAATCCGAGAAAGGGAAGGAAAAAATAGGGGAAAATCGGGAGAAATCCCGAAAAATCGAAGGAAAGGGAAGAGAGAGAAAAATTATGGGAAAAGAAGGGGAATCGGTCGAGGTAGAGAAGGGGAAGAAGAAGAAAGCCGAGAGAGAGAGAGAGAAGGAGAAGCTTACCGGCACGGGAAGGGAAGAAGAGGATGAAGGCCACGGCTAGGAGGTGGGGGAGAAGAACGGCGGCACTGTAGCATAAGCGGCTACAGTGTCGCGGAAAAGGGGGTATGATATAAGGGTTAGGGTTTAGGGTCTTTTTGCCGTTTTTTTTTTTTTTTTTTTGAAGAGAAAGAAAAAATCGAAGGAATAATCTGAAAGATCTCGGGAGAGAAAACGTGTGACTTTTGAACAAATTTTCATGACAAACACGCAATAATTATAAAATTACCAAAATGCCCCTTCGAGTTCCCGAACTCAAAAACAGGTAAACTGGGGCCACCATGGCGCCCACACTCTCTTCACTGATACCAAGGTCCCTAAAACAACTCAGAGATCCAAAAATCTCTTCAAAAAAATTAGTAAAATCGGGACGGGTCATTACATTTACAATATAAATCAAATTTAAGTTGAATTAGTCTTGCCTAAATTGCAAATTTGGCTTAGTCCAATTTGGGGCCAACTTGAACTTAGGATAGATGGGTTTTGGTTGGAATGAATTTTTAGTTCTCTCATTCATTAGTATGACCTATAACTTTAAATTAAATTTTGGATTAAGATTACATGTACAAATTTTGTATTAGGCTAAGTAAAGTTTCAAATTAGCATAACGAAAGAGTATTTTCATATAAGTTCATATGAAGAGACTTGAAAATGTAACGTCAAATGATTTATTTTTCTACATACATAAATAAAAAATAAAAATTTATGATTTATCGTCACTTGTATTGATCAGTGCATCATTTTTATTATCATTATAAGTTAGAATTCCATCTAATTTTTGGAATTTTATTTCACCTTTTCACCGTATCATAAACTATGTGGAGAGCCACTTCACTAACTAGCATATCCGTATTTATCCCTTTCTTCTACATCTCAAGAGGTCGACCTCTCCTTATTATGTTTACGATCTTTTGTCTCTCAACTCTACATAACAGGGCGGTGTCTGATTATCTAGTTTTATCGTTCAATACATTTATTTTATTCATTTGATTGTTTGCACCTATAATTGAATTTGAAAATTCATTTTTTTTAGTTGATTGTCTGTTTGATGTTAATTTGATTTCAAGATGCAACAAAATTGGGTATATTGATGAATTTGGAAAAAAATCATCATATATTCTTTTATAAAAATATCTTAGCTTTTCAAATAATTAATAATGTCTTTGGAACAAACTAATCTTAATTATGTTAACTATTTCATGATTTTTTTTCTATGTGAATACTTAAACTCCATCATTAGATGTAGAAAGTTTTATTAACTACTGTTAACTAAATCATTTATTCACGAAATTAAATGATGTGATGTTTTAAAATTAAAGTTTTTTATCTAAACACTCTCAACTTTAATACAAAAAGACATTATTTTTGTATTTTCTACCACTTAAACATTAACACATGTGAAAAAATAATAGTAGTGATCTTTTCTATCAAACTTGAGAATAAATCAATCACTGATCTTATTACATTTAATATCAGAATATTGACAATGCTTTTATTAATAGTTTAATGTTATTGGAATATATTACCTATTTATATTATTTTAATATTTAAAAATGAAATTAATGCATTTTTTATTTATTAAGTAGGATATTGTTGTAATATCTCACAAATAATTTGCCATCGATCAGTCCTTTTCTTCCATTCAAATTGAGTTCCTACATTTTTATTTCACCTGTTAAAGATCATATTCTCCATATACATTTTATTATATCATTCTTTACACCAAAAATCAAGCATTCATATTCCAGTGTCTCTAATACACTCAATCTCCAATTTTTTACTAAGATTAACCCGACGGGGTTGGAGTAATTGTCAGAAATTAAAATGAAAATCTTAAATTCAATTTCTACTCTATTTCAAAGGGTCATTTTTTGTTGATATATCGGTGTCTATAGGTAGAGAGATTTGCATATACTCTAACAATTAGTCGAGCCTCTAGGATACCTAGACACCTTGATCATTAAAAAAATATATTTTTATTATATATATGTTTAATCCAGGGGTTTAAATACCGCCCAGGCCGATATGCAAATATCGGCCAATATGCATATCGGCGGATATATAGGCCGGTAAGTTTCTCTCTCATCAGTTTTCGGCATTTATCTCTCCTCCGATATCGGAACCGTGAAAAAACTTTGAAAAACTGCAAAAAACCGTGAGAACCGTAAACCCTGAACCGTTAAAAACCGTGAAAAATGGTTAAAAACCACAAAAAAACCTTGTAAAAACCGTCAAAAACCGTATTGGTGTTTTTTTTATAAAAAAATAAATAAATTAAATACCGATATTTATGAATATCGGCCGATATTGTGACCGATATTTCGGACCGAATATCGGATATATCGGCCGATATCGTTCGGTATTAAAATACCGATACATATTGTATTGGCCGATATTTCAACCTTAGGTTTAACCCTATATCTATCGGCCAATATTTCAACCTTAAGTTTAACCCACTTTGAACACACCCCTTTTATCATGTAGCGGAGCTATTTTTGTAGTTCCACACCCAATCATTACTAATTTTATTTTTTAATATTTCTCAATCTACACTATTATATTTAGTCTATCTATATTTTATCATTTTATCTAACATGGTGATCCTCAATTTATGAACAATATTGACTGTTATGGTGTAAAACGCACACAGGAGTGAGACACCTTGAAATCACGAAAGTGAAGGCAAGGGAGTAGGAAAAAGTCGTTGAACGTTTCAGGATCTTTTAATCTACTTTATTGTGAATAATTGTGATGATGATGGCTTTGACGGCTTTGAGCCGAGCTGAATGAGTGAATTTTGAAAACCTTTTTCTTATATTTCCTTTTAATTTTGAAAATTGAAACCGTCATTGGACACGCGTACTTCTCTAACGACATTGGTGGATTTTGTCTGTTGAAATAATAAAATGAAAATATTATTAATTTATTATAATATGTAAAAGAGGGTTTATCTATAAATGTTTCGATTAAAAAATTATATAATTTCATAGGTCCTATAAAAAATGAACTCGATTGAACTACATTAGCTATGGACTTTTTAAAATTAAAAATAAATCATTCAATAAATATTTTGATCTATTATATTTAATTAAAACATTTGATAATAAATCAAATAAAACTTATATATATATATATATATATGTTTCGATTAAAAAATTATATAATTTCATAGGTCCTATCAAAAATGAAATCGATTGAACTATATTAGCTATGGACTTTTTAAAATTAAAAATAAATCATTCAATAAATATTTTGATCTATTATATTTAATTAAAACATTTGATAATAAATCAAATAAAACTTATATATATATATATATATATATATATATTTAAATATATTTAATAAACTAAATTTAAAATAAAATGAGCCCCCATGTAGGGTTCTTATTCTCGAACATAAAAAATATTAAACTTTTTATAGATTTATCCAATTAAAGGACAGATAGTCTTAATATCTCTTTTAAAAGGAAATTCATATTCTAAATAATAATTTTTACCAACTTATTTGAATATAAACAGTATTCTTTTCGTAGGGAAGTTCTTAAATAGCCTCCTCCTATACAAGGAAAATCATTGAACGGATTTATAGAAATTGGTATGAACTTTTAAAAAGAAATTTTTAATGAAGATGTCAAATTTTATCTTTTAAGCTCGGTTAATAATTTAATTGAAGGGCTACCATTGACAGGTTATAAGTCAATTTATAAAATATATAATACCTTTTTAAATATTTTATAATGTCATTTTTGTAATTTTAATGTGTTTGTCTCTAATAATTAACTTCTCCACATACATTTTCCCTCTATAGAAGGATTATGTAAACTATAATTAAATTCCATTGGTATCTTACTATTGAATTAAGTTTTTTATTACTATAATATTAATAGAGGTTAAGAGTATAATATTAATGATAAGGATGAGTACATTATGGTAAAATTTGTCCTACAAAATCATCATGAAATTTTGAAAAAAAAACACTCAATGCGTTGATTTGAATCACCTGCCATTAGACTCCATAGAGAGAAGAAAATATTTATTTACTTTTTAGTGATTAAAAAATAACTTCAAGTTATGAAAATATGAAAGCTTAAACAAATGGATTCTAATGATTATATTGAAATGATTTTGTTCAAATCTCGTACTCAACTAAAGATCACTGCACTGGACTTATCATATTGAATAAAAGTGAGTCAATCATTTAATAAATTAACAACAATTATTTAATAAATCGACAATCAATAAAAGTTATGAATCTCGATAAAATCATTTGATCCACCATATTAGAAATTAGATTTCTAAAGCTCTCACAATTTTGATGATTTTAAATTATTTTTTAAATATTAATATTCTTTTTTTACTTTGTCTTTTTTATTTTAACAGTTAAAGGGTAACCAATATCTACACTTTGGATGAGACCTACTTTGGTCCAATATTAATTATAGAGATTCGCACATATAAATTATAATTTAAAATATAGAAATATTATAAATTTAATGAGAAGTTCATCTATTTACTGGGTCACACAGTCTTACTGGGCACACTCAAGTATGAAGACCACCAAATAGGATGTTGACTGAAATAGTTTTTCCTTCGATATATTGCCCATAAAAATTTACCTTATCGTATTAATCAAGTCTCAAAATCCCATTATTTTTAACTATTTTTCTAATTTCTAAAGTTTATAACCTTTAAAAACATGATTTCATCAAGATAAATTTTGGTAAATAACATATTGGAGAAAATATCATTCTAATAATCTATCGTCACCCTATTCAATGGGTCCTATGTCTGAGGGCATACAGTAACACACTTCAACCCCGTGTAGGTGTACATTCTTGAATGTATCTACTTTTATAGTTAATTTTTAATTATATATATATATATAATATATATATATATATATATAAATATATATATATATATTAATTTATACATTAGAAATTGCAGAATACCAAATTATATAAATAGTTCAATTTTATTATTAAACTTTCTAGCTCTTGTCATCTATCATTTAAATTAACTCTTGAATTTTATCGAGGTGTTATTCTTGAATGCAGCTGGAGTTTTGAAAATTAAGCATAAACAAATCTCATCCAAGATTTGGAAATTAAAAAAGTTGTACATCAAATGAGAGAACAAATTATGTTCCAAATAAAAAAAAAAAAACAAATGAAAACATCTTCCCACGTGCTCTCCGGTTAAAGACGCGTGTATCGAAACATGTGCCCACGTTTTGCACGTGTTGAGAACTTGATTCTTTTTCAGAAATCAATCTTTTCCTCTACGAGTGTTAGAAATCTTCAACTAAAGAAACTTTAAAAGATGCTCATTGATTTTTATCAATTTAGGTTTTGATTGGAAATAGAAATATTGTTCATTGTTAAAGAATTTTCTATAAATTTATAGTGTAACTTGAATATATTGATTAAAATAATATTGCTCAAATAAAATAGTAAATACAAAGTGCTTCATAAATTTAAGATTTTCAATAAAAAGTGAAAGAATTAAAAATAAAACTCATTGAGATAAAGGCTTGCAATGAAATAGTGGAAGACATGAATATAAAATACAATTAAAAATTGTGACTCTAAATAGAAGAGAAATTATTAGATTAATTTAACTTCAATCACTTTTAAAGATTGAATTAATTTTAAATATGGGGCTCACTTTTTATTGAAGAAAATCATTGAATCTTAATATTCATTATGATAAATTTTGGACTATAAAATTATTTGAAGATCAAAAGTAGTTAAATCTCTTAAATTTATCACACATTATAATTTAATTTATTTCAACCATAGCCGCCTTCAACTCTTATAATTAATTCAAGTTTTACACAATTTATAGTATAGTCAAAATTATCTAATAATTCTTTTAAAACAAATAAAATGAAGACTTTATTTATAGTGTTATGATAAATAAAAAATATTAAAAATGAGTTTTGGTGATACAGTAAGATCATGGCTATGTTCGGATGATTTTTTTTTTTTAAATAAAAGAACCTTGCTCATTTAAGAGAATTTTTCTCCTCGTCATCTTCTCCTTAACAAAGTCAAACATCCAAAATTCTAACTTTTAGCTCTATTTTCTTTAAAAAATAACTTAAATCAAGAGAAAGCTGTCCACGTTTTCCATTTCAAATACAGTGATATAATTTTTGAAATTTAAAAAACCAATAAAAATATTTAATTTTTTATAATAAAAGAGAACCTTTTTTAGTACTTAGAAGCAATGTAACAAATATCTTCGATATTTTATTTTTATCACGAAAATATCGACAAAATAACTTTTGCGCATTAAAAATGCGAGTTTATTGCGTCTGTCATTTTTAAGTTTTAACGGTAAATTTCTGTTAAAAACCTATTTTTATCACGAGAAACGGTAAATTTTCATTAAAATCATGAGATTTTACAATTAATTTCTGTTAAAAACACTTGAGCCAAATATATATTTTTTATTTATGAAATATCACCTATATTTTAAAACTCCAACTACACTATTTATTTACTATATTTATTTTTATTATTATTTAAATATTATATTTTTCTCGAGATTTTCTTATTAAATTCTCTATAAAATTCAAATATTTAAAAATATTCTACTATTGACAATTGTCATTAATATCTTGAGAACGACATTTGTGACAATACTTAGGAGTAATAAGTGAGTTAACAAACCATAAGTCCTACATAGTTTGTTATAAAATTATTAGTATTTTAATCAGTTCTCAAATTTCAAATCCGAATAAAAGTGGGCCCCACAATTTTGTCATCACGTGCGTAACTGGGCCCCACAATTGAGTCAGTGAACTGGTGTGGCAGCCACTGTATCACGTATCCCTCGTAAAACGCATTTTCATACTCTTCACGAGGAGCTGACCGTCCAATGTCACGTGGGACTTGGCCCACGTTCTTCATGTCTACTTGGGATGGGATCAAATGAACTGAAAAATATAATCACGCAATTTTAGCCCTCCTTATGTTGATTAAACAAACTTAATTACAAATATCTCTTTCGTTTCATTTGGTGTTTTCTTCCGCCATTACGTACCGGGAATACAACAAATCACTATCTTATGAGTAGAGATGCTTGCTAGGGGTGCAATTTGGGACGGGTTTTGGCCTTACTCGGATGAGCTGACTCGAGAAATCATACGGGTCAGGCCGAGTTGAGAATTTTGGGTCAGTGGATCGGGTCAGATTTAGAAGATAAAAACTCGCATGAAATTCGGATCAGATTGGGTCAGGTTGAGGATTTTACAAGTTAACCCAATCTGATCCAGCTAAATTTAGAATAAAGTGGATTCAAAATGCGAGTCGAGTCAGAATTAGAGTTATTCAGGTCGGGTCAAGTCAAGTTCCATATATATCAACTTAAGTCGAGTTAGATTTTAAAGAAGTCGATCCACTGGAACCGAGTTGCAGCCCTTAATATAAAGGGAAAACATTATTTTCTAAGAAAATATAATAGTGCACACTGAAAGAAAGCAAAATTGTCTACCCATATATTTAAGTAGAAAACAAGTTCTGATCACCAATTGATAAAGGTCGTGATCGGTTTTAAGGCTCATCTACATCTTCAGCATAAAACCAACAAATTCATATTCGGCTCAAGTTACCGAGCTTTTGAGAAATCTAAAATTGTAAATTTGTCTGAAATTTTGAGAAGTTCCTTGGATATTTTTTTCGTTTCCAATGCGAATTAAAATTTCACATTAATTATGGACAAACAGAAATTCAACTCGAAAATAAACACCTTATATTAATTTCTCTCTAAAAAAATAAGAAAATACTCAAATCCCACTAAGAAAATCCACACTTGTGATTTTTTTAATAAAATTGAATTTTAAGGAAAGCTAGAATTGAATATGTTTGAATCAAATTAAAATTATGCAAACTGATATCAATACTAGATCTAAATGTAATTGTAAATCAATAAACTGAAATAACAAAATTGAGATTTCAGATTTGACAAAATTAACAGCAGGTTTCAGCCAATACTTGCATAAAATTTAAATTTAATTTAAAATAGATTAAAACCAGATTCAAAAGAAGAAGAAAAATCGAGTTACTTGCACAAAGGTAAAAGAGATTCTTCTCTTCAAACTTTAGATCAACTCAAACTTGAGAGACAATAAATCGTCGCTCATGCCTCCAATTTATAGAGGATTGTGTTTGAAAAATAGAAAAATTACTAAAAGTAGAATTTCTGTCACTTTCTGACACCTGATTATAAAATTTGGTCGTGCTCCATCTATCTAAATCCAAAAATGTACAAATTGAATTTGTTAGTTATTGAATAAGCTTTCCAATTAATCATATTTTATGAAATTTGATTTCGTTGGCACATCAAATATGTCTAGAAAGTCACCCTGTATTTTCTGTCAATCCTTGATTGGCATATGCCATAATCTAAAAATTACATCATAATCTTAATTAAGCTTGGACGAATTTTGGGATTGCGGATTTCCACAACTTTTGCTTGCTACAAGCTAATGGGCCCCTTTCTTGGACTGAACAGAGGTCGAGAAATCGGAATGATTTTTCATATCCGCCGATTTTTTTTTTTCTCTCTTCAATTTTTTTTTTTAAATCTCGGCAGCCTTTTTTTTGTAAATTCATTTAAAAAAATAAAAAAGCTGTTTTAAAAAATTAAAAAATATAAATATCGGCTGATATTTGCCCATATCAGGCGAATATCGACCGTGCTCACAATCGATATTTATTTTTTTAAATAAAATAAAATAAATTGGCAGTTTTTTTTTTTAATCTTTTATACCCCTGTGACTGTATTGAGTTGAAATTCACGGGTTGAAGGCCTGACTCATCGTACTAATCCATGCGCCAATAAATTGAACAATTCATACCCAAAGAAAACCATTTTGGACCCTTTGTGCCACTTTAAAATTTCATTCGATTTAGGTACCCATTCTCCAGTGTCTTTATTTCTCTGACTGACTTTCATCTCCAATTTAATTTCAGGTTGTTGCTTGGTATTGGTACCAACGTTCACATGATTTTGTTAGTGATGAAAATAATGTTAGAAGAGGTGAAAAATTCGGTCAAACTGGCTAATATGTATATCGGTCGAGAAGTTTCTCTTTTTATTTAAAAAAAAAACTTAAAATTGATATCACATTTGAAAAAAAAAAAAAATATATATATATATATAAAACCAATATCGGCTGATATCCGATATTAATCGGCATTTTGTATCGGCCGCTATCAGTGAATATTCGGACCTTGTTAGTGATAATGCACGTATCACAAAAATCTTTCGAGTAAGAAATTAAAGATTATGATATTCTTGCTAATGCAAATGAAATTTATGCCCATTCCATTGACTTTGACTTGCCTCTTGAGCAGGGGTCAAAATATCGGCCGATACTGTGCGTATCGGCCGATATAATTCGGATTTTCAACCACCGAATTATATCGGCCGTACAAAAAAAATTCTGCCGATATGACCGAATTATCGGTCTTGATATCGGCCGAATTTTAAAAATTTGGCTTTTGTATTTTTTTTTTAAAAGAAAGCTTTTTTTAGGAATAGAGAAAGAATGGAAAGAGAAAAAAAAAATATGGAGAAAAGATTGAAGAAAAAAAATCGCTACATAGCTTGCCTTTCTCTCTCTGCTTTTTTCTTCTTGATGCGAAAAATTACAGAGAGCGGCGGCTGCAGTAAGGGTTTCAGTAGAGAGAGTGAAAGAGAAGAAGGGTATTAGAAGGTGGAGCATTAGGATTTCTAAATGAAAAATCATAAAGAGCGCACGTGAGCTTCCTCAAGAGCTCATTTGAAAGCTCACGTGTTTACTCTTTATTTTATCAAAAAATTATTTTTAATGTGAAAGTAAAATATTTTTATTTTAAATACAATATTTACTTATGTTGAAAGTATAATGTTTTATTTTATTTATCTTATTGTAATAATTTAATTATATTTATATCATCTAATATTTTACTATTGTCATTATTATTAGAGGTATTCTTTATTTTTATAAATGTAACATAATTAACTATAGCTCATAATTTTATTAATTATATTATTATTATTTTTTGAGCATCAAAAAAGAATTTCATTAAAAGAGGGGAGAAATTACAAAGAAAAAGAGAGGGTCTAAAAGTATCTAATTATTATTAATGAAAAATAAAATCTATTTTCTCAATTGAAAGAAAACATTATATTATTATGTATGATATTGTGTGGTTATCGTTCAAGTGATTAGGACCCCATTAGTTTTATTTCTAATATTTTTTTCTACATTATTATGTAATTTTCAAACATTTTATTATGTATTTTTTTATTTCTATATTCATAACTTAAAATAACACTCATTGAATAAGAAAATAAATTATGAAATTATTCTCTTCTACCAAATTTCCTTATCATTTTCTGTTTTTTTTTTGTAATTTTCACCATTTTATTACTAATTATATAATTTCCCAATATCGTAACTTCAAAAATATATTAGAAGATGTAAATGTTCGATATTTTATGAAAAAATTACATATTCAATAAGCTCATAATTTTCTGCATTTACTGTAATTTTTTGAAAATTTTTTTTTTAAAAAAAATGAAGAGGAGAGAGAAAAAGTTCGGCCGATATATCGGCCCGGCCGATTTTTTTACCCTGCTCTTGAGTCAACCAATTGTATTGACTCGACTCTTGAGTCAACCAAAGGCAAGGGTCACGTGTTCGTTCAGAGGCCCATGCTGTTGACATTTATTTATAATTTTAGAGATATTAAATATGTAGTCTATGATTTCGTTCATATATTATAAATTATATAAGTTATAGAGATTGCTTTTTTATTCTTTCTTCTAATAATTCATTTTCTCCTGTTCTTGTGGAAAATAATTACATTGTCCGATATAAATATTTTTTTAAATGCACATGACAATAGAAAACAATTTTAATATAAAATCATTTTTATTTTTTAAAAAATATTATCCATGAACATACCCTAAATCTTTTTTATTTGTATAAAAACAATCAACCATTTAAAATTGAGTTTCTCACACGTAATATTTTTTTAAAAAAAAATCAACGCATGTCATCAGGTCAATCTCTTCTTGGAAAGTTAAAATAAAAAATTGTGGTCTAAAACTGAGGTGAAAGTGGACTGGTCTTCGGTTAACTCCACAACATCCATAGAGCCCAAGTGGGCCACCAAATGTAGGAAAGGGCTTGACCAACTGAAACATGGTTGGAAGGTCACTCTTCTTTTATGTCATTTTTAAACTGTTTGGCATCTTCAGGTTCTCTGAATATTATTGATATTTAGGGTGTAGCTCAACTGATTGACTCTTATAAGAGATTATAGGTTCGAGCCTTCATAGCTTAATTTTAGTGTGTTTTAGGGGTAGTGACTCATCCGTAGAAGTTTTAGGACTTTGCCTGAGTTTTTCACATATTAATCTAAAAAAAAAATATTATTGATATTTATCAAGATATTTTCAAAATTTACTGAGAAATTAATAGAATTTTTTTACAAGAGATATAAATACTTAAAAAATGATAAAATATAATAAATATATTTTAATATCATTCATGAACAACTAACAACCAATGCATAACAAACAGTTTAATAAATATTTTAGAATTTTTAAAATTTTGATAAATATTTTATTAAGATTATTGCAAATATTTTTTAACAAATTTTTACAAAGATATTATCGTAATATTATTATTTATCATGTTTTTAACACGATTTTATAAAAATATATGGTTAAAAATGACTGTATCGATAAATACAATAATAAATTTAAAATGATTGTCCATGTGTAGGATTAGTTTGTCGCTGGTCTGCTCTTCGTTGAATTTTTGAATGGGCGCAAACACGATGAAAAAGCAGCCAAGACCGGAGTCAGCGTCCAATGAAGTCAAGGTGAGCTAAGCCGAGTCAAGCGAAGCCAAGCTAAGCTGTTTTTGCGGCTGCGGCTAGGGCTGGTCCAAGTTCCACCGACGCGGTCCAAGGGAGCACTCCGAGAGGGACAGAATGAGGCCACGTTCTCAACCAAGGGCATGAAATCAAGACTGAGGGTCCCACTCATGACTCATCCCACCAACCCTTTTTCCACTCGTTCACCAACCTACCTCCTTCATTTTTATTATTATTTATTATAAAAAACAGATATTTTTTATAAAAAAGAATTTCTGTACTGTTGATAAGTCACTAGAAAAAATCCTTTTTATTTTAATATAATATATGATACAATTTTTATTTATCATTTTAGGATTGAAGTTTGATATAAAAATTGAAATCTAAAGTGTGCCTCAGATTCACTAAAATATAGAAATTCAATTACTTATAGAATTTTTAATATCTAATTTAAAATTATAAAATTGATGGTTGAAGTTAAAAAAATCAAATAAATAAAAATAGTAAATTCTTTTGATTTTTTATATCTTAGCAGATCTAAAGGTCTATTTTCATTTTGTAAGGTGAGATCTACAATTATGCCTAATTTCAAAATTGAAAATGATGGATTGAGACTCATATAGGATGTGTTGCATTTGAACAAAGAGTTTTTTTTTTTCTAAATTGAAGTTTTATATAGTTTTTCTGCCTTATAAATATAGAAAATTAAATAAGACATAAAAAATAGTTAAGATATCAAAATTGAGTACAATTTAAAATTTTCAGTGATCTAATAAAGAATCATAAAATTAATGATTGAAAAAAAAAAAAGTCATACTTTTGAATTTTTATATTTTGGCAAATGTAGAATTTTATTCTCATTTTATTTTATTAAAGTTAGTTGTACAATGGCTATTGTACCAATGGGAGTTGGCATATTTTGCCTGTGTACAAGGTAGGGCCTCTCCAACATTGGTTCAAATTAGGTAATAAAATTGATTATAAATGAATATTTCTTATGATTTTAAAGATTGAATTTTATTCTGTTTAAATTATTCTAACTTTTACTACCAAGGTTTCTAACTTTCACATTTGACGATATCAAACAAGTGATAAATTAAAACTTTCACAAATTGATTTGGGTACTAGTGTTTTTACTAACACTAGATAGTATCTAGTAGATATCCTATCATAATAAAATTAATTTTTTTTTCTATTCTTTTAGGTCTAAAGTGTTCACAGTATCTTAGAGCACTCGATTAATCATCAAGACATATGCAAGTCTCTCTACTACACCCGCATTGAAGTTTGTTTCACGGGTAATTGGAGATAACCCTTCTTTATCCCTGTTTGATAACCAAAAGGCTGCATTTGGATGAGAGATAAATTTTACAGGAGTTACCTAGAGTTATCCTTAACTAGAGGTTACTTTTGATATTATGAATACTCCTTCCTTAAAATGAGTTTTCAAAAGTATAAAAGAAGGGGTAAAAAATGATTTTTTATCCCTACCTCTTAGTTATCAAATAAAGGTACCCCGTTACCTCCCATCCAAACGCAGTCCAAAGGATGAAAAGTAAAAAGTCTAGATTTTATCTGTTCAATCTCATATTTAAAAACTCTTTTACTGCAAAGGGTATTCATAAAGATAACCCTTTATCAAGGGTAATCCCTACTCAAAGATAACCCCTCCAAATTTATCCCTCATTCAAATACAACTCTCGATGATTTGATAAAGAGTGATCCTTTTGAATGGACTCGTACTCTAATCCTAGCCATCATTCTAACCCCTTTTAATTTTAATTTTAATTTTTCAATTTAACACTATAAAAGGAAAGATATGTTTATTTTTTTTTGAATTTACGTCTAAAAAATCGTGAGATACCGAATGTAAAATCTCCACAGATGAGCTCATCTGAATTGACCTGAAGTAAGAGGTGAGCATCAAAAGTTTGAAATAGAGCACCTTGTGTGGCATATTCTTGGACAAAATCTTTTGCAAGCTAACTAAGGTAGGTGACAATCCTCTCCTCATTCTGAATAAGGTTTGGTGTGTGGCCGCTGATAAAAAAAAATCTCACCAACTTCGTTCCATCACCTAACACTTCCATCAAGAGCCTCCAAGTCTATGGTCAGAAGGAAGGCAGCAATTGCTTGGTGGGGCCCACCAGTTTAAAGGGTCTTGATCATCTAATTATGCCTCCAACTCTAAAACTCATTTTAAATTTTGGCCGAGTGAGGTTTTTCAAATGATTCCAGAGTTGGATTCGTTCGAGTTCTGTTAAATTCGGCCGAGTCTCTCAACTTTATATGTAATTTCTTTTATGAAATGAACATGTAAACTATGTCATATGATGTTAAATGTGATGCCCCAATGAAATTGAGGGGAAATTATAAATTTCTCTTGGTCTCACCAACTTGAAGATATTTTAGTTTCTGTCCACAAGCAAATGATGGCTATGAATGAAATCTGTAGGTAGAATAATAAGTAAAAAAGAGTCATAAAAATGTATATCTATCCAAGCCCAAATAAGTAATTTAGTTGACTCGAGTCTTTAGAAATAGATTGGAAGTCTCGTATTTGGTTTCTCAGGGAATAATTTGATACGCGAGACTTGCATTTAGTTTTATATATATACACTTAGAGCAAGAATAGCATATTATTTAAAAAAAAATATAAAGACTATATATTTTTAAGGAGATAAAGCCTCTAACCCTTAATATAGGTGATGAAAATTAAAATTTCATAAAATAAAAAGTATTGTACGAAATGAAATCACTTTCTCTATTCGTGCAGCTTATTTCTTATTCATCTTCACCGGCACCAATAGCCTTTCATTTACTTTTGGATTCCTTTCTTCTCCTTAACAAAGTTCCAATGGATACAAGGTCTTTGTCAAGGCCAATCTTATTCCAATAATCAATTTGTCAATTGTTGATTTTGTGCTATTGGTTGTTGTTTCATGTAACTAACACTTAATATCCTAATATTTATGTGTAAGTGTTTCAATATGCACACATTAAATACAAAATAATAAGAGCATTGTTTTTCTGTTGAGAAAGATTTGATCTCAAGACTTGACCATCAAACTAATCTCTTAAAATTAATAATTTTTTAAAATATACTCTTTTTTCTTTTCCTTTTTGAATTTACGTGTGGGAAACAACATGATATCTAGAGTAAAATCATCACGGATGAGCCTATTACCCTTAAAGTATACCAAGGTTAGGCTATGGGGTTTGAACCTACAACTTCTCACTTTTTGAAGTGGGAGGCAACCAGTTTAGCTAAACTCATGTAGGTGAAAAATACTCTTGTCCTACATTCTATAAAACTCATGATTCACCATTTTACATCCACTTCATAGTATAGTAATATTTGAAGTCAGGGGTTTGAATATCGGTTGATACGATTTGTAGCAGTTGATATTCAACTGATACTCCGATATATCGGTCGCATCATATTGGCTTATTTTACAATATCGGCTATTTTTGTAAAAAAGAAAATCGGTCGATAACAATATATCGGTTGATATATTATATTGGCCGATATATCACTCGAGACCATTTTTTCGATCCTGCTTCAAGTTGCATTGATCATGCTTTGTATATTATCTTACTAGAAAATAGAGCCATATATTCTTCTTTAAATTACTAAAGAATGATTCGATGTGAGTAGGCATTTTAACTTTTAAGTGATGAGGGCAGGGGTACAAATATCGGCCGATACATATCGTATCAGCCGATATGTACCGGTTTTGAGATTGCAAATATCGGCCGATATATACCGTTATCGGCCGATATTCACAATATCGGCCGATATCGGTTGGAGAGAGAAAAATATCATTGTTATCTTGATTGAATCTATCTAAAACGTGCTATTATAATAATAATAAATAATAATCTTTATAATTTATATTTAATTTTAAAAATAATAGATAATAGAATGGAAATAGATTGAATGAGTTTAGACTAACCATTTTATTTCATTCTCTCTCGTTCCTAAAACCAAATGGCCCCACATGTTGCTCCTTAATGGAGAAACATTTTGAAATGGTTATTAATGTGGATAATAAATAAATATTTTACATTTTTATGGAAAATATTATACTTATTTTGGATTTTTTTTTTATAGTCTATAATGATGTAGTAAATTATTTTATCAGTGTATTCTACAACTCTTGAAAGAGAACTAATTATAACTTTCCATGTCAGCATAAAAGTATAAAAAGTATAATTTGATGGTAAGTTTAATACTCTCTCAGTTTCAAAATACTTGTCCTATTTCAGAATTTTTTATTTCTTAGAAATAAAGTAAATATAGCTTTGATTTAATATAAAAATAAAGGAATATGACAAGTAATTTGAGACAATTTTAAAATCCATATAGGTCAAGTATTTTGGGAGAGAGGGAGTATATCTTTATTTTTTTATAAAAATTTATTTCATAAATAACGAAAATAATAAAATATTTTAATAATATTGGCATGAAAAATGTAGGAATTTTTTAATATTTTAAAAATACAAAGTACCTCTGAGGAATTTATTTTTATAGTCCTTCCTCTTCATCAACCATACGGCCATAGTGGGCCTCATCAATGTTATTTTCTTTTAAGATTATAAATTTACACATGACTTGATATTGAGATCCTAAAATCGGATACAAATAAGGAAACCAATGATCTTGCCACCCCAATTGGATCTTTGGGGAAGCCCACAAGTTAAATTTGGCCTGGACTGCTAAGTCTGATGCGTCATATTGACAACTTGTATACTAATAGTGAAGGTGTGTAGCCGTTGGGTCAAAATTATCTCCCACTTTGGCCAGGCAGAGGCTCAGCTTCTGCTTGACCCATTTGGGTTAAACACGTTGTTGGTTAGAGTTGAGTTGGGAGATTGCAAATCATAGGCGACAAAACGTGGACATGTAAGACAATGGAGTGACTGACAGAACTTAAAAGGTCGACCTTAAATAAATAAGATTTTGACATTCGGTGATGATGACGACGATCGATGATGCTAATCATTAGCACGCCATTACCAGGTATAGTCCATGCTGCTGGCCCATAAACATCCTTAGAGTATATTGTTAGTTGTTACATGGTGAATCTACTGCTTTTATTGCATGGACTCTGTTAGAGCCTACATGTACGTGTTTGGGTTGATAATAGTTGCAGTGCAATGCCGTCGCCTGAATCCGGGTCGAAGCCGGAGATGTGTAAGCTAATCCTTGATTCTAGCAAACATTCTAATATTGGGTCTGGATCACCAAAAGTTGGCTTTGGACCTATCTACTAATCTCACTAGATGAAGTTGGGTGAAAAAGAGTAGTATAACGAACCTTATGGTATTAACCAACTATGAATATATTGGATAACTGGGCCTGGAAATACCTGTAGAAGATCGCATGTGGACTATAATGTCACTTCGAGTCAAATGTCGATATGTTCATAACCATTATTATTACACTTTGCAATCTATGCAGAACCCTACGTATGCAGAATTTCTCTGCAAATGTAAGTGGCTCTAGTAAGTAGTAACTGATAAATTTAGAGTAATCAGTTGGTTTTTGCAAGGTAGACTCTAAACTGGGCCAAATCTTGGACTTGAAATTTTGGCCCATTTAGACTTATGAGTGGGTCTTCACCACTGATGCAAATGCAGATTATGGAGCTGGTCTCCACACGACAAACTCTTAAAGCCCTTTAGCGAAGAAGACTCTAAACTGGCCAAATCTTGGAGAGGAAACATTTGGCCCATTTAGACTTATGAGTGGGTCTTACACCACTGATGCAAATGCAGATTATGGAGCTGGTCTCCACACGACAAACTCTTAAAGCCCTTTAGCGAAGAAGACTCTAAACTGGGCCAAATCTTGGACTTGAAACATTTGGCCCATTTAGACTTATGAGTGGGTCTTGCACCACTGATGATGCAAATGCTCACGATCTCCGTGTACTTCCTCGAAATTTTTATGAACAAATGGTTTGTCCTTCAAAGCTGACTTATCAACTTATCCTTAAAGCATAATCATTTCCCGATTCTATTTTGCTAGTATTTATAGAAGATTCAAATTAAAAGGAGTTTGACTAATCTTTGATCAATAATAGCATTAATTAATGATTAACTGGTTGAAGGAAGAGTAATTAGATTGTTGAGAAGTTAGAGTTGACTGTGATTGAGAAGTTAGATGATTCAAATGAATGAGCTATAACATGCAATTGGAGAAGCAAATCAAATGCAAAGGGGTTTTAGCCTAATTTCATTCACTAATGATGGATTACAAGTTGACAATTGTAGGAAAAGAAGGGAAAATCCCAAAACCCAATACATCTAAAGAAGACAAAGATAATGAGAGGTAAATTTATAAAGGTTACGTGGAGTTATTCTTGACCAGGGATTACTACAGGTAATATGAATACCACTAATTTAGAAAGAATTTTCAAAAGTAGAATGAAAAAGATAAAAAAAATGATTTTTTATCTCTACCCTTTAGCTATTTAGTTTCAAGAGACGTTAATATGAGAATTAACATCTTTGAGACAATTTCGAGCCAAATCTCCCATTGAAATGACTTAAATCTATCTCGAGTTTCTATACTTGAGCTCCACACTTCACTATCTATGCATTGTCTATTTGGTAGATACTATTTAATAATTATATTTGTGTCAAAATTTAAATTTATAATATATAAAAGTTTCTTTCCTAACGATTAGCAAAAATATTTTTTTCTCTTAAAAATTGTTCTTTATATATAACCTTTCTCTCTTTTAAGTTTTAATTATCATATCAGATTCAAGTGAATCCTAAAAAGAAATCGAATATAAGAGAAAATCCCTATGCAAATTCTCACGAAAACTTTCCCGTCGTCCGCTCAAACAAACCAACTTGCCGTTTCATCAGCTCCATTGGGCGAATCGCCTCCACAATCCTCTTCTCTGCAAATCTCTTTCTCAGCTTCATCTTGCTAGTTTCTCATCTCCCTCTCTCCCCCCAAATCCATACCCGCAAGTTCATATCTTCATTTCCTTCTCCTCCTTCCTCCTTTTCTTTTTGGGAAATGTCTACGATACAATCTGATTTTAAGGAAATCTTCTTCATCTCTTCCAGCCATTCCTAACCAGAAGGTTTTTTCCTTAAAGACCCGAATCCCCAATACAGGAATCTCAGAATAAATTGCAATAACCAGAAATGGCGATGTCAATTACTGCTCAGAATATGCTGAATTGTCAACGTTCTCACCCGTTCCTTACTATCCAGTTCAGTCCCAAATACCCTCTAAAAGCCCATCATCCATTTTTCCTTCCTCACTGCGAAAAGCTCCAGACTTTCCAATTTCGAAGTCACGATACTCAGAAGCGGAAATTAAATTCCACCAAGACGGACTTACGGCGAGTTCGAGCTATTGAATCTGGTACGCCTAAAATTACAGTATAGTTTTGTGCATTTTTCTATTAAGTGATGGTTCGGATGCATCGATTTTCCTCGAGTTCCGACAGTAGTGCTGCATTTGGATGCATTTAAAGAAAGTACTTTCACATCTATATAACCAGAAAGAGAAGTACCTTTCAATAACTATTTTTAACAAAACATGGTTAAATTCGTTTCTATTTTTAAGTTAAAAAATAGTTAAAATTTGGTGAGGTCATGGGCATGTTAACAAGAGAAAAGTTACTTTCTTGTAAACTGCAATATTGAAATTTGCAGACTTACTTTCTTGGCAAGTGCAATATTGAAACGGCACAAGATGTGTGTCGAGAAAAACCCACATTTATGTTCCTGTTAAATTTTCTGTTATGTGCATCTATTTGATCGAAAAAATGGGAAAAATCGTTCATCAGGTGGTGACATTGATAGTAGTGATCAGAGAGAACGGCAGCTCAATGAGCCTAACTTGGATTCAGTCCTTTTGGTTGCCGAAGTGTTGTGTATTGCTCCTTCAGTGGTTTTCTCAATTAGCTGTGCTTTGAATTCACTGGTTTCGGCTTCGCAGAAGTCTGTTCAGTCGCAGCTGTCTTTGGTGAATAGGTATTTTGTATGGCAGTTTGTCTTTTTGGTGGGTGCTGTTGGTATTGGTGCAATGATTCGTAGGAGGCAGTGGCAGAGGATTTGTAGGGATACGTCCAGGTCAGGGAGCAATTCAAGTTTCAATATTGTGGAGAGAATTGAGAAGCTGGAGGAGGATGTCCGCAGCTCGTCGACGATTGTAAGGGTTTTGTCAAGGCAGCTTGAGAAGTTGGGGATTAGGTTTAGGGTTACAAGGAAGGCTTTGAAAGAGCCCATTACGGAGGTAAATCTGCTTTTCCCTGTTTTCTAGTTGCATAATTCATTTCTGTAACTGGATGAAACCATCTATAGTCCAATGCTTGTCGGATCATTTGAAAAGACTAATGTTGTTTGTTTCTTTTTTGTTCCTCCTGTTAATGCCAAGATTTTAATCTTGCAACGACATTATGATGGATCATGTCCAATTAGGAGATCCCTTTATTTCAATCATGGTGACACTTTAGTTGAGTTTATGAGTTGTCAGAATGCAAAACTAATGCTGGACGGAGTAGGAGGTCTCTTCCACACATGCTTTCATCCACTTTCTCCACCTTTGTCCAAAACCCATCCTTTCGAATAAATACCTAACGAAAGACCAATCCACAAAGTCATACTCTTTTTCCATGTCTATTTTGAAAAGCAAACCTGGATTCTTTTCTTTTTTCCTCATATGGACCAGTTCATTAGCAATCAGTACACCGTCTAAGATTTGTTTGTCCTCAACAAATGCCCCTTAGGTGGGCCTTACATATGGGCCAATGGAAGATGGGCTGCTTGGAAACGTGTCAATGTCCAAGCCCAAGCTTGGAAGTGTCATGCACAAGCCACATGAGGTGGGGACGCTCAAACCCTAGCATGAAGGCCTAGCAAGTGCTACATGAAGCGGATGGTTAAATGCATCTCCTTGAAGCCTCTCCAATTTGGGCAAGCACTTAAATGGGTCAATAGAGTCTCCTTGGGGCAGCACCTTTCATGGAATGTGACTCACAAGATGCATGAGACACTCCTCTAGACTCATACACATGGAAACCCCTCATTGGTTAGAACACCTCTCACCATCCTACATGGAATTCCTTCATTGGTTACTTCATCTGTCTCTTTTGTGCACATGGAAGTCATGCAAGCCTATCAATTCAATACACACCAATTGGCGCCAACATGGATGAGTCATTAGGGCTTACGTGGAACAATTCCACTGGTTGTATTTTTGTTTTCTTCTTTCTCATTGGCCTAGATGACATGTGGATTGAGTCAAACCTTCGTTAGCATAACAAACCCAACTAACCATATTAAATCACTCCAACCATGGTTGGTTGACCCTTGGTTTATCCTTGGTGAAAGGCCACTTCTAACACTATAAATAGAGGTCATTGCTAGCCTTGCAGATCATGGAATTTGGAGAATCAAATCTTGGAGTTGTAATTTGAATTCAAGAAAACAAAGTGTGGATTTGTGCTCTTGTAAGTTCTTTCTTTGAATTCTAGTTTTCAAAGTTGATTGAATTAAGTTGTGGTTTGCATTTCCTCTTTACAGTTCACCTCATTTTCAAGATTAATTACAATTCAATTATCATTGGGAATTGCCTTCTTATCAATTTCTTCAATTGAACTTAAACTGGTTTTCTTTGGGAACTAGTGTTACCAAGGATTGTTATTAACCACATCTTTGGTCTGGATCCACTTCGAACAGAAGTTCATTTGGTCCGTTTATTTCATTGAAGTTTAAGGTTCTTACACTACTTTAGCCTTCAACACTTTTCTTTCCATGTGATTACTCCAATTGATCCATGGATTTTAATCCAATTCATCAATTGGGTCCCATGAGTCATCACTGCCGTCGGATGCATCAAATGGGGAAAACAAACTGATCAAAATTGAAAATGACTTGGAAGCATGCTACAAGAAATCTCAATCCTTGCTTGCAGTTGTGAAACCAAGGAAAGTTCATGATTTGGACAAAGCTAGTAGGATGGGTACCAAGTGGACTGGATATAGTCAAGCTAGTGAAGTCTGTGGCATAAGCATGCCATGTCAATTGTGGGGGCATTTTTATAAGATGGTAAACTTGCTATATTTTTTGGAGTTGAAAGTTGGGAAATGAAGAAAAAAACAAGCAGATAAAGTAATGGTGATGAATTATGCATTTTAGAAGGATGTGTGGTGTAACAATAACGGACTGAATTAAAAACAAGCGAATTAGAGGTAGCTCAACTGCTCAAACATTTCCCAGCCGAAGAAAGGAGAGGTGTTCCCTTTAAGATGGTTTGGATACATATTCAGAAGACCATAAAAAACCTCTTATGATTTATGAAGAATCAAGGATTACAAGTGGAATATACTAGGAGAAAGGAGGAGACCGTTAAAAACCTTCATTGATATGGTAATAATAGAAATGATAAATTGTGGAGTGACAGAGGACGTGCTTTTTGATAGAGTAGAAGAGGACTATAAAAGCCAACCGTAGATAGATTTGGAAAGATACATTTGATGATGATGATGACAAAGATGATCTTTGATGGTTCTCCCTTTATTTTCTTATGAGAGCTTATTGTGAAGACACTTCATTTTTACTGAGAAGATTGTGAAAGCAATTATAAGAGTTTATAAATCATGTTGTTCAGTGTGGTACATGTAAATTTGGTTCTTTGCTGATCGTCTGGGTTACCAGGAAGGCAGAGGAAAGAGTTGGTTTTCTGAACACCTGGAACCGTTGATAATAACGAGTTGGTGACAACTATGGATGGCTATGATGTTATCATTTTTCAGATTTTCCAGTGCTCCTTATCATGTATAACATGGGCGGGGAAAAGAAACTTTGCTCTAATAGGACAGTAGTCCTTATTTAACATGAGCTTTATTGGTGACTTAAATGCATCATAGGTTCTGGAATGCTCATTACTTTGCAGAGAACCTAGCCAGTTGAAAGGCTTAGGACCTTGAGAAAATGACTAGTTCTCAGAACATCTATGCCAACTTTTGCATTAAATCAGGCAAGCTATAGAAGAAAGCAAAATGGGAAAAATTTGCTATTAGTTTTGCATTAAAAAATAAATGCTATAGGAAACATTCTTAACTCTTTTGATGGATCTGCTAAAGATATAATTGAGCTCTCGTTTATGTTTTGATCCATGGCAGTATGTTTACATCTTAATAAAAATAAGAGCACTAAATCCTATCTCTTCTGTTCTAAGTCCATTTTTGACCTTTTGTCTCAGAAATCCTTTCACTGGATGTTTTTACTGGTTCATGACACTAAAGTCTTGAAGAAGCAAAATCTTTCTACTCTATGTTAATATAAAAGAGACAGATGAGGGTGACCGTCAAATGAATCTTGACTGGTCATTCATCAAACAGTTGAGATTTACGTCCATGTTGGCAAGCAAAAAAACAAAGGAAAACTTTGTTAAAAATAGCTAAAACAAGCAAAAAAAAGGAATTTTAAGATTTGATTGATGACTTTAAAAGATTTGACCCATCCTTATCATAATATATTAGAAAATAGAGAAATTCGTGTAAAAAGACTAAAACATAAGGAAAACGGATTCCAAAATTGGATTCAGTGAGTTGGAAGGATTTGGTCCAATCATATCATATTATCATCTAAAATTTAAGGGAAATCCATGGAAAAAATGACTAAAATTAGAGAAAGGGATTTTAGGATTTAATTTGATGAGTTTGAATGATTTAGCCCTCAATGTTTATTTTAGTTTAATTATGTGCAAAAAAATTGTGAAGTGGAGAAAGAATTATTTATTACCAACTTGTTTTTACCAATGGCACTTGTCTAAAAGTTTCTGCTTCTCCCTGGTATTTGAAGAGTTTTTTTTTTTTTTTCGGAATGGTTAGTGTTTGAAGAATTTAAGCTCTTCATTGTCAAGTAATGTGGAAACTGTTTTAATTTTCCAATGAGCACTCCATCATTGATAGATTACCAAGTTTGCTAGAGATGGATGGGCTTGTGGAGAGAGATGTGCCAGATTAATGTAGCAGGCATTTTATCTTTGTTGCTTCTTTCTTACCAGTAGTACATTTTGGTCAGACTTGGATGAAAATTTCTCATTTATAAGAACTATTCATTTCTTATTCATGTTTGCAGACTGCAGCTTTGGCCCAGAAGAATTCTGAGGCCACTCGAGCACTTGCAATACAGGAAGACATTCTTGAAAAAGAGCTTGGAGAAATTCAGAAGGTCTTGTTGGCCATGCAGGTTGGTACTATTAACTTTTGCTTCCTAACTAGGGCCTGATAATTCTGAGTTCTGAAAGCAGTCATTCAGTGACAATGCAGATTAGTATCATGGTCATTTGACTTCCCGATTAGGACCTTATAATTTTGAATTCTGAGAAAAAGGACAATATTTGGCTGCTTAATGTGTCTGAAATGGATGATGTCTATATGTTATATCAAATGAACAGTCATGATACTTTGGGACTGCTTTTAGTTATTTTTAAAATATTTCATTTTTTTTGAAACATTGACAAGTTAATTTATTAAAAACAAAACAAAGAGTGAGTACTATTTTTTAAATAGTACTCACTTCAGAAATTCTTGACTCTACATACAGAGACCCTCCATGGGCTTCAGTGTATTATCAGTTACAGTTCTTCCTACTTTTGGATACTCAATGGCTAGTCTATGACCTCTCATTGCTTAATTTTCTTGAGAAGGGGATAATATTAATGAACAATTGGGATCGCGTGCTGCTAAAATATGTAGCATATTCGGCTAGTCCATATATATATATATATGTGTGTGTGTGTGTGTGTGTGTGTGTGTGTGTGTCTTTTATTTTGGTACTTTCTAGGCATAGCTATGAGTGAGAGAGAGCTTCAGAAGGACCTGTTTGGCAGAACTTCAGGAAGCAATCGAATTCGGGAACTTCTGACGTCCCAGCTCCTTTATGCCTCAGTAGCCCTAGATGTTTAATCAGTTGATACCTACTTTATATTTTTCTGAAGCTCCTTAGAGATGTATCAAGTTTATTGCGATCATGATCCCTTACCGTCATGTAGAGCTTAAAACGACGTGTCTTTAAGAAATTGATATTTTCCGATGAATTGAGAACACTGGCCAATGTCAAAATTGAAGCCATTGTTAAATGATTCTCCTCTCATTAGAAGTTCTTCTACGAAGGAAAATAAAGTGAAGGATTGTTGAGGAGTACTTAATGTCAAAGGCATTATAAAAAAAAAAAACATAATTAATGTCAAAGCATAAACACAACATAAGCAGATCTCAAAGTTTCTTCTTGGAAGGGGAATCCAATGCTGGTATTATTGCCCAAAAAGCTACAGTAAGTTAACATATTCAAGGATGTCTCCTAAATGAGGTTCAGGGAGCTTGTATATGGATTAAAAAGAAAAGCTATCACTCAGCATATACTTGTGGTCTAGTTTTACACCTTTCAGCAGGATCCTTTGAAGAACTACAATTTTCATGCGACTCCTGTGAACGTTGTATTTACATAAATGGAATTTTCCTTGCTTCTTATCACGAGGAGACTACACTGCCTGAAATTAGGGTGAAACTCGGGCTGGTCAGGCTGGGTTTTGTTTAACCTGGTCCAACCCACATCATTCATGGCTGTGCTCAGACCAACCCAACCCAACTTTACAACCCAACGATCGTGACCCAGCCCGGCCTTATTCTAGCCTGACAACCCAACCTGACCTGACTCTAGTCCAAATTCCTATCACGGCTCAAACAGGTTGAATTTAAGTATCTTAACTGGCATAGTTCTTTTTTGGTAAAAATCCTGACTGATATCGTTCATTTTACAAGGAATAATAATATCTTGAAAATTTGATGAACAATATGAATAGGGTTTTATTGTGAACAACGTGATTATAACATTAAATCATAATAACCAAAAAGTAGTACTTAAGATTTAGAAGTATCTATATGGTTGATTGAGAGGAGGGTAACTTAGGTTTGCCATTTTCTAGCTATAAAAATTAAAGAGCATGGAAAATGAGATCCTTCTTTTTTTCTTCCATAGAATGAGGGCGCTTTGCGAAGACTACAAGAAATGTGATATTTTCCTCTCTTTCCAAGGAATCCATTTTCCATAAGGTGGGAGAGGACAATTTATTGAGAACAAAGAGAGGTATTCCTCTTTTGCCAAGATAATGTTTCATTCATCTTCAATGAAAATAAAGATTTTGATGCAAACAACTAAAATGTTAGGTTCTTTCTTACAATTAAACATGAGGTCAGATTTCATAGCACTTGTTGAATAATATAAATAGAACCCTAACACAATTTTTTCCATTTAATTGCTTTCCTCGAGAATATAGGGTTTAATAAGTCCAGTCAGGTTGGGTTGGGTTAGATTTTATAAGATGAACCTAGCCCTGACCCAAATTTAAGTTCAGTTTTTCCCTCAATCCAGCCCAACCTTAAAATGAAAAATACCTAACCCAGCAGCCCTACTGTTTCTTCCGGATCAGGTCATGCGGGTTAGTAGAAGTCCAACCCAAGTTTCACCCTTACTGAAGTAGGTGTGCTATCTTAGAATTTCTACAACTGATTGAAGCAAGCTTTAAACCCATTTTTTCCTTGTTTCGTTGTATTTACTTATTGGCATCTCTGCTGGTAAAATTAGCAAATGTTGTTGACAGGCAAGGTTTTCATTTGTGGTTATTCCATCATTTGTTTGGATCTCTTGGAGCCACTAACATTCTTTGCTTTCATTTGTCTGCTGCTGAGTTTACAGGAACAGCAGCAGAAACAGCTTGATCTTATTCTTGCAATTGGGAAGTCTGGAAAGCTTAGAGATAGTAGGCGGGCCTCTGTCGCAGAAGAACAGATGCCGAATTCAGTTCCAAAGAAGGAAGAGGTTAAGCAAATTGAAATCCAGACTGAGAGACACAAGGGTCGCAACAACAACAGAGTTTAGGTTCCAAACTGATAATCTTTTCATTTGGTGCCATTCAATCACTATTCATCTGATGTACTTTGATGAAGGTGCAGGAGTCCTCTGCTCATATTGTTGAAAATATCAAATGTGCAATTTTTTGTTCTATGACCACTCGATCACTGCTGGATCAATGGATCAGGCCTTTGTACAATTGTGGATTAAGTTGAATTTGCAGATAGGAAACATTGAACTTCAAGGATCCTTCTTAAACCCATGCTCTTTTTATGCTTATTCAACTAAATTTAATTGCTCTCTGCTCCAAGTTTTGACCTTTGAATGTTTATCGAAACCTTCAAATTTTCTTTTCTTTTCAGAAGGCACATTTTGGAGAGCAAAATTATAGTAGTAATATGTTGAAATTTGTCTGGTAATCATCAGAGGAAATTTGTCTCCTCTCTTACTCGGAAGTATCTGATAATGCCACGGTGTATAATTCTTGCAGTCGTTCCTTCTAAAAAAACGATAAAGAGTGGTGATTGCTTTGGACTAAAAATTGAATGTTTTTGTCCTATGGTATACTGTAACCCAGGGATCGAAATATTGGTCGATACATATCATATCGGCCAATATGTATCGGTTTTTCATGGCCGAACGATATCGTATCGGCCAGTAAAAAAGGTTATTGGCCGATATGACCGATATTCGGACCGAATATCGGTCACCATATCTGCCGATCTGCATAAAAATCGGTATTTAAAATTTATTTGAATTTTTTTTTTTAAAAAAAAAAAACCGATACGGTTTTAAGAGGGTTTTTACGGTTTTTCATCGTTTTAAATATCGAAGGAGAAATGCAATAAAATGGAAAAATTTGGATGAGAAAGAAAATTATCAGCTGATATTTCGGCTTATATATATATTGTCGGCCGAAGCGTATTTTGGACATCTGCTGTAACCCGTGGTGAAGATATCGGCCGATATGATACGGTTTTTCAGAGCTTTATCATATCAGCCGATATGTATTGTATCGGCCGTATGCAGTATTTCTTAGCCGATATGGCCGATATATCGGTTTGATATGAATATCGGCCTTTTTTCTTAAAAAAAAAAATTAAAACAGTGGTGGGTCCGAGAGAGTTGATATCTCGGCCGATATCGGCCCAGATATCGGTTGATATTATCGTTTTCAATTTTTTTTTTTAAAAAAAAATCAGCTTTCTTTTGGATTATTTATTTATTTTTTAATTCAGAAAAAATAAAATAATAAAAAGATACCGATATTTAAAAAAAACACAAAAGAGGAGAGAGAAATTTATCGGCTGATATCTCGATGCGGGTGAATTTTTCACCTGTGATTGTAACGGACAGGGGTCGAAATATCGGCCGATACATATCGTATCGGTCGATATATATCGGTTTTAGAGATGTGAATATCGGCCGATATCATATCGTATCGGCCGATATTCACAATATCGGCCGTATTATATCGGCCGATATCAAAATATCGGCTGATATTTAAAAAACGAGGAGGAAAGAGAAAAATATCGGCTGATACCAATTTTTAAACCCCTGAGTAACAGGTTCAAATATCTGAATTAACATTGCTTATGGACTGGGTGGGTAAGCCAACAAGCTCTTATCAAGGCATTCTTTTGCTACACCAAACAATAGAAATTGATTTTGGTGAAAGTTCAAATGTATATATTTTATTTTTATAAAAATAGAACTTATGAAGAAAATATTTTTCATGAAAATACTTATATATAAACAAGCCCCTAATTGCGAAGTATTTTAACTTGTAAATTCAATTTTAAGAAATTTTAAAAAATCAACGATCCAATCAGGTTGATTCTCCTTTTTGAGTTTTATATTTATGCCAACACCTTTACCACAAAGGCATCAAAATCAAACCAAAATAATTAAAAGTTTAAGAATTAAAAAAATAATTTAAGATAGAGTATTTTCTTTTTGAGTCACAATTTTTTTTCTCTTCACAACCATTACTATATCTAGACAAATCTTTTAAATAAATTCTTCCTTATAATGTGATTAAACTAATAGATAGTAATTTCGTAAAGACTAAATTTAAAAATTAAATATAAATTACAAAAGTTTCAAGATGGAGATATTTGCATGTGTCGCATTTATTAAACATCATATGCATGATCGTGATTGGGGGTTGCCCGTACTGTCAAGAAGCTCTTCTTATGGAAGGAGGTCTTGAATTTGATTCATGCTCAAACTCTCATGCGTTACTCTCCATGAGTTACTCTTGATCGATATATCGGTGTATATAGATTGGGAGGTTTACACATGCTCATGAGTTTCTATTGATTGATTTATCGGTGTATATAGATTGAGAGGTTTACACATACTCATGAGATCAGTCTCCTCTCCAACGTGGGTAGAGTGGGATAGAAATACCCACGTTACCAAAAAAAATTAAATAAAGTAAATAATCGAGATATTTTTTTTTTTAGTTTTTAGAGATTATTATAAAAAGACAAAATTATACAAAATGATTTTTTGTAATTAAAAGACAATTATAATTAATAAATAAGTAAATTCAACTTTTTCAGAGAGTTTCTAAATTATAACAGTAGGACTCCTACTGTACGAGAAGAAACATGCCTCTCCCCAAGTCCAAATTTAGGAAATTGGGTGAAGGAATGGAACGGTAACATTTTCTGAAACTTTCTACTGTTTCAAACACAGCAGCCCTTCTCTCCCCCTCTCTGCGACGGTCCATCTCTCATCTCACACAAACGCTGCATTTTCATCTACCGCTCTCCTTCGACGTTGAGCGAGCGATGGAAGGTCTTAAAAAGCTGGAGGAGGTGCAGAGAATGCTTTCTTTCCTAGATTCCTGTGGCCTCTCTTCACATGACCCCGACTCGGATCGTTTCCTCGCGCACTTCATACTCTTCTTGGTACTTACTGCTACTACTACTACTCCCTCTCTTCCTGAGATAATCTTTTTCAAGGAAATACTTTCCTCTCCATGCCTCCGACTGCTTCCGACCGCTTCCGACCATTCCGATCCCCAAATGAACCTCTCTGTATGGTAATCATTTCGGGATGAGTCTTCATTGATATCCTGTCTAATGTGGTTCTGGATTCTCTTGTCACCCATTTGCATAACAAAAAGGATAGCCTTCCACTTTGCTATAGAAGTAGTGCTCCAGATATAGGGTACATGGCTATGCAACCCATCAAGTGGCTTAACGTATGCAGATATTCCATGAGCTAGACATGATTAGAAGTGTAGCTTATTTCATTAACCTTTCCAATTTTTTATTGCAATTTTATGAATTTATACTAAGAATTGTAATTTTTTGGCACGAAGGTGGCGCCTTATTTTGAGTTTTTGGTATCACAGTTTTAGTGGTTGTAAGCTGTTGGTGGAGTGTCATGGTGCATTAGCTTTATGGGTCTTGGTAAGTTGAGGCCTCTCTTGATAGCAATTCTCAGGAATTTGGAATAAAAAGATACATACAAGGCACTTTTCTGAGGTAGCAACTTCATATTTGTGGTATTGAAAATCTTTTTTGGACCTTTGCTGAAATTGGAACCTGTTGGTTTATAACTTTCTTTTTTCCCATTTTATTTTCCTCTGAGATCGTTGTTGACATTCAGAATTGCTAATGGGAAAGGGACAATAACTACACTGATGTGCTTTATAACATATGGCAATGAAGCATCACTTGATTCCACTATTTGACAACACTGCTGTAATATTCAATTGATCATTACCATGAAACTTGATATGCTGCTGCAGGTACAACCTTGTGGCATTCTTGACATGGAAAAGAGAGGCCATCTGATTTCTGAGAATCTTCCAAAGGTTGGCCAAAAGTTTTGTTCTTTTGCTTTATGGTTTTCACTTCATCTCATGTTTATAAATTATAAGATTCTTCTGTGTGTTTCTGATGTCTAAATGTTACATTATTTTATGTTCCTTTTGGCAGCTTTCAGCTACATTTCTTGAGGAAGCACTAATTTGCGTTACTGGAGAAGGTAACTAGTTCTACAAAGTGCATATATGGAATGTTGATTGTCATTGTTGCTTTTGATCTATGTCATTGGTTTTGAATTGTTCATTACCATTTCTCTCAAATTGTAAGCTTTACAATCCAATTGTACGGTTTAAGTAGAATTTCCTCATTGGTGTAATGCCATTGCCGGCTGTTGGTCAGTTGCACTTTTTTTAAAGGAAAAGAAAGAGAGGTAAGAAAGATATAGCTAGCAATTGGTTTTTAATGGTACTTCTTGTAATTGTATCTTCTCCTTAGTTAATAATATGGTTTCTTTAGTCTTTTTGTCATGAGCAGGGAAATGTCATTTCTCCAGTTCTGATTCTTGACATATTGTCACTGCATTTGGCTTCTAATGTTTTGGACATTGTTTTTCTTACCTAATGATTATTTGACTGTGATTATATTTCCTTATGTTACACACTAGTAGATGAACTATCTTATGATCAATAGATGAATATGTCATACTCTAGATATTTGCAATCTTCAATAGTTTGTGCTGGAATACTTTAGTGAATAACATCTCAGTTAAATAGGCGAGGACCCTACCAAAAGGAAATCCAACAATGATTGGGATGGTATAACTTGGAATAGAACTTGCAATTTAATTTAGTAATAGACGGGGTCTGAAATCAATGGGCACTTCGATACCCAAATCTACATTATAATTTAATTGGATTTTCTATGATTTTTTTTTTATTCTGAAGTGCTGTTTGCACTTTCCCCAAAATGCAACATCCCCTACACTTGAAAATTTTTTTTTTTTAATCTTTTATGATCATCAACTTGTTATGAGTGAGGGATGACTAAAGTGAGACATAGATGCTTCCTAGGGAGACTTCCCATCTAGTATGGATTATGCATGGTTGGAAGGGATGGTTACGAATGTGTAGTTGGTGAAACTTCACCGTCATCCAACCACCTTGGCCATGTAAGTTAGTACTTCAGAAGTCAGCGATTTCTCTATGATCACAACGGCTAGGATGATTGATGAAGTTGACAATTCACTCACTTCTTAACCATGTGGGGCCTACTCTACACTAGGTGGAAAGCCTCACTTACCCTCCCTCTCTTTCTATTTTTAAGTTGCAAGAAGGTCATTGTTTGTTGTACCCACTTTTAAGGTTTTCTTCTTTTCAAATTTTATTATCATTATTGAATGTGTAGCAGAGTTTTTTTTAGCAGTGAAATTGTAGAAGGGTTGCCATCATATAAATCAGACTCTGTATTCTACAGTTTCAAATGTAGGATTCCTAAAAAATATGAAATGAAAAGTGATAGGTGGAATGGTTGTGTGGGGCTCACCGTCTTTACGAAGCCAAATATAGCCGTAGGATTTATCCATCTTCCAAAATCCAGTCTTATCTGATTTAAGTCCATAAGACAGATAGTTTCTAACTATTTGAAAATTTGCAATCATCATTTTATAATATATATTTGATGCTAGAATCCTCAGTTAGTACTGAATACTGATGTTCGGTATTTAGAATATTCTTGGGGCTCTTTTTTATTCGGTACAGTTAGTGAGTTCCATGTAGAAACGCGATGAGTACTTTTTAATTTTAATCATAAAGGTCCTCTACCATTAATATTATGAAGATTGAATTCCCAAATATCCTCTGACATAACATGTACAGTTGCGAAAACTATTTTGAATGAAATGTGTGCAAAGAAAGTTGTCACATGTGCTCCACTGAGTGGAGTAAGCCATGGAGAGAATGAGCAAATCGTGGAATGTAAGTCAACCAAGTTGACTCACCAGACTTGGCCTTTATGCCACCAGATTCAACAGAGTTGGCCAAGTCTTACAACTTTAGGGTGATTTCTTTCTTTTGAGATTTGAGTCCTATATAGACTCGCTGTAGATTTAGCTGAGACCAAGTCTTCCCTTGTCACCTTCTACTACTAATCCTTCAATTCTACATAATGGGGTGGTTTATAAATTCTGGGTTTAAACTTTTGAATTCTACTTTTCCACTCAACCGTAATCATCATGTTTTCTGCTATCTTGCTTTCCATGATGTCTTCTTACCACATCAATCCACACCTTCAGCAATCTTCCCTTCTCACCTTCTACTACTAATCCTTCAATTCTACATAATGGGGTGGTTACTGGTCTTCTACAGCTGTGTGTAAGCCATTTTTATTCTTAAATGCAGCCCCTCATATATATGTAGATATAGATATAGATATATTTCTCCATGTTGCGGCCTTCAGACTCGTCTTAATGCACTCATATCTATTTCTATTTTTTCTTCTAGGTTGCTTGAGAGATTTTTTTAATACTTTTGAGTGCTGCTGTAAATGATAATTGTGTGTATCTCTAGGTATGGGTTGATATTGCTCTATGTAGAGACAAAAAGACTAAATTATAGAAGTCAACATTTGATAACTCTAATTTCATTTTGGGATTCTTCTCATGTCATATTATTCATCCAAGAACATGTGTTATGTTGTTCCTGTAAACTAAATTGTGGCTTTATTGCAGGTTGTCAGCAAAGTTGTAATAAGCTTCAAGTCCCTGAACCTCAACCTGACAAGAGAAGGGGTCTTTCTTTGGTGAGAACCAATGCAAAAGATGCTGCTATGATTGGACTGGATTCAATGCAACGCGCTAATTCCACACTTGAGGATTTTGTGAGTAATTTCTTTATCTCTAATTGGGTAAAGGGCAGTGACCAACGATTACTTGTATGACTGTTTAGTCAAATAGCAGTGCAGGTCTTACTTCATGTTTCATGGACTGGATGTGAATGAACCACACACATTCTTTAGATTCCTTCCTGTGCTTTCTTTCACCGAGAGCTATATTTATCAGGTAATTTGGATTGACAACATTTTTTTTTGAAACAGTAACCATAATTTTATTAAAATAAAAGACTACAAAGCTATACAAAACTGTCCATCCAAGACAGATGGAAAGCAATATAGAAAATCATACGACGAGACTAAAAAAAATCTAGAAAAGCATCCTCTCTCCACCCCTGCTTTTGCCAAGAAATTTGCAACACCGTTGGTGGATCTCCTTGTGTGCCCGAAAATAAGCTCCCTCCCTGAACGTAGCCTTCTAATGTCCCTGAAGATTGTGACTAACTTCCAAGGAGGTTTCTTCTTTCCCATAGCTCAAGAAATTGTGTTCACTGAACCCCTCTCAATAATGAGCCTCCAACTGCTCCCCTCCTTCCATAGCTCAAGGGCCAGCCTGATCCCCATGAGCTCCACCTCAATAGAAGCTTTGACCCCAATTGAAACAGAAAAAGCAACCCTCAAATTGCTCTCCTCATTCCTTTCTTACCCCTGCTGGACCTGGTTTACCCCTTGTGGATTGACAATATTTTACAGCTTGCTACACCTTTCTATAAAATATGCTGTAGCTTTTTGACATCATGTATTTCTATAGTTTAGTATCTCTTTTACTAAAATTCCACTTTTCATGTTTTTGCAGTTGGATAACCTCAATGAAGAAATTTTGCATTTAGAAATGGGGGATAGTCCTGCAAAAATGGACCCTGGTTTTTTGGGGGTAACATTTAAAAATGTGAGTGTGAGTTCTTTCGACATACTCATACTAAAGCTTCATGTTAATTTAGCACCTAATTATTAATTTCCAACTGATGTGCAGGAAAGCAATAGAACAGTGTCAAGTGATTCCATGGATGCTTTCAGGGATCCATTGAGTCCCCTTGTCTGTTTACTAGAAGGTCATGTATTGTTGACAGAACGGTGTGTCATCCTACTTAATAATCACTTGTTCTACTTATGAAAAGTGTTTTCGTAGAATATACTAAAACTGCACACGTCACTCTAACTTTCTTTTATTATTATTGTCTTTAAATTTAGAATTAGAGCAGAGCTTAGGTCTGGGACTGAGTATTGGGCTCTAGAAAGAAAGCTCTGTCATGCATTGATGGGCAAATCAGAGGTATTTGTGATATTTAGGCACCTCCCTTCTCTGCTTTTGTTGATGTATTTAGTTAACTGATCATCATTGCTATTATTGTTGCTATTGCCTCTACTATTTTTTTCTTATCATTTGAAATATGCTCTATCATCTAGCAGAACATGCTTGGTTTTCTATTTCCGAACAGAAAACACTCTTAAAATGAAAAAGAATCACGAACGTAGGGCTGCAATTCGGGCAGGGCGGGCCAGGCTTTGGGCTTGCCTGAGTCCGGAACAATTGCAATTTAAGGACCCAAGTTCGTGCCTGGGCCTGAGTTAACTCAAACTAGTCAAACTCAAGCCCGACCTGAATTTGTATTTGTAGGGCCTGAGTCCGATTTCATACCCAAAATGTATGTGTGGGCTTATTCGGGCTCAGGTTTCTTTAGGCCTAAAAGGAATTTTTTTGTATTACTTTATAAAATAAAAATACATATTATATAAATGTGGACCAAATTTGGGCACTATATATTGGGCCCAGGCCTGAGCCAAATACTATATTTGGGCCTAAAAGAGCCCGACCTGAGCCTGGGTCAACCTGAACCTGATTTTGTTTTGGATATTTTTGTGGAGGCTTGGGTTAGGCCCGGCCAACTTGCATACCTATACGTATATCCCATACACGTTCTTCAAAAGGTGACACACTTTGATGCCTAGATATGGGGATAGGTATAGCATGTGCACACCATGGGTCATGGTTATGACAAGAAAACATATTTTACACATGCAGCATTTGAATGCAACATGATGGTGATACTTTGCCTTTTTTGAAGTGTCTGGGCATTGTATGACATGCATACCACTTTAGATGCACATTAAACATATTACACATTTGTATGTCTTGATGAAAGTTACCTTCATAAATTTCTTTCTGTCTTGATGACTTTTTATACAATGCCTTTATATATTGTCATTATCATTGTCATTGTTGTCATTTTGTTGTCATCACCTTCCCATATATTGAAGTCCTATATACATTTCTTTAAAAGAGGAATGATTAGATAAGCTTGACTACATTGTAAATTAGTGTTTGGTTAATTTTATATGGCCTACTTTTCATCATGAAAAGCCTTGGATCTCAACATCTCTCTGTGAGGACTTTTCACCATTGAATTGAGATGCACTATTAGGTATCTTAAATGCATCATGTATCTAAATCTAACAGTGGGCAGTCCTTAACTTATCTCGGGGGTCGTCATCATCATTGGTGCACCTGATCCAAGATTTTCTTTGATTAGAAGTGGATCCCACATGTAAAACTATCTCAAGCTTACCATAATTTGAACCTGGACAAGCTTATCCATTCGTTCCTCAAATAGAAATATTTAAAACTGTAAAGGGTATCCAAATGGATATGTTGGCAATGGCGTATTGGGGGCATTATTAGAATTTGCCATTCCATACTTATATTATACCCTTGTCAGATGTATCCTCAAAAAAATGTTATTTTGCCTTATTTCCAAAGAAACTTCAATTATACAAATACATTTGAAATGAGCATGCTTGTAGGTAGAATTCACTAATTATTCAGCTACCTTAGTTCCCAAGTATCACTTCTTTCTTCAATGATATAATATATAATTTAAAACATTTCCTTTTTCTCAAGACAAATGATGGGTTTCTAAATATTGAATACTTAGAGAAGATCAGAAGATTTTTTTTTGGAATTCTCATTCTGCCCTTTTTATGGGAACACATAGTAGGAATAAGAGCTTTCTTTTTTTTTTTTTTTGAAAGGTTAAAATTTCATTAAAAGAACAAGAATACAAAAGATAATAAGAGAAGAGTACAAATGGGGCCTAAGAGGTATAGACCAACAAAAACTTCCAAATTACAAACACCCAAAGCAAACTTTCTTTTTTTACAAAATAAGTTTTGAAGTTTTACTTGTTCTATTTAATCCACTAACACCAAAATTAAGTCTATATCATAGATTCATTTCTTTATTTATATTTGATATGCTTGGGAAACCTTACAAAAATACAAGTGTTTTACTTTATGTGGTAATGTGGCCATACTTTTTTTGTCTAGAATCTTTCAAATAGGGTGTACCATACTCATATTTTCCTGCTTCTAACTTTTTGTGTACCTATTTTTATGGCCAAATTTTGATCATATTTTTATGGTAAAACCAAATCATAGCAGCTTATTTCTGTCCCTATTTGTACCATGCACCAAATTACCAATGATGATTGGGGGTTCTACACATTGTCTTGTTTATTTTGTTTCATCCCTAATAGGGACATTTTGTTTCTATCTTAGATGTACTTGTTGATTTTCAAATTTTTAAAACTTTCCATATGCTTTTTTAAGTAAAAAACAAGAATGTTGATAATGAATGAGATACTATTTTCCAAGAGCAGCGTGACTGACAATGTCTCCCCAAAAAATAGCAAAAGAAGCACTAAGAACTAATTAACCCTGATAAAAAAGATCTATGAATCTGCCTCAGTAATATCTTCCTTACCAAGAATTAGCTAGATTGTTTGCTGAACATGAGATGTGTCTTATGAGAAATGACCATCCATATTGTGCTTCCTAATTTCCTTTATAGAATCTGTTAAATTTGATAGAGAAGCACCACCCACCTTTCTTGGCCCCTTGAGCAGAAAGCTCTGATGTTATGGTCATCCTAAGAGGCCCATGCCACTAGCAGCGTAAAAAGCTTCCACATTGCCAAATATCTGTCTGCCATGTTGGATGTATAAAATATTTCATTCTTATCTGATTCCAATACAAAGGTTCTATCGTTTTTGGCAATTTCCTAATGGATTTTGTTAAAACAGATGCAATTTTAATATTTTATAATTTAAATTTGAGCTGGTAAAATTTTCATTGTCTTTTGGCAAGAAGAATTAATTGGTTTCAGCATGGCATATTTTTGCTCGTATTTCTGTTTTTCAGGTCTCAATTGAAGATGTGATGAGAGCAATTCTCCTGAAATCCTTTGACTATCGAGTTTTGAATCTTCTTTTGTATCAATTGAGAGAGCAGCCGGTAATTCCTTTATGGGAAGCCTTTACTTTATGATGTTCTTAAGTTCATAGACACATTTCCTTGCTTCATGATAGGTGATGCTGAAATCATTCTTTTACATTTTCTAATGATATTTTTGCTTATGTGCTTTCAAGATTTCATTAATAATGGAGAAATATGTTATTTCTGTGTTGGGAGAACTGAGGAACATAGTTTGAAAACTCAGAAATTCCAACTTGACCTAAATCTCATGGAATCAAGTTGATTGGAAGCTCAACTATCTTGCAAATGAGCTCAACACTAAAAATTATTGAGAAAAGCTTGATCAGAGTCAATTTAGTCTTTAGTGAGTTGAATTTCTATTTGAGTCACCTAAAATTTGACTTTTTCAAGCGGAGATAGGCATTGTGAAGATAGGGTTTTCCAAGTTTTCATCTATGTTTGGGAAGGATCACAAATGATTATCATTTTTCCCTAAGAATGATGGTTATTATGTTCAGTGTTGTCAAAATCGTAAGGTCCAAATTTTTGTTTGGTGTGTCCTAAAAGAGAAGATTGGTACTAGGTCAGAACTAAGAAGGAGAGGGCTTCTTAGGTCCGAGGATGATCTTAATTGTTGCCTTTGTGACTCATCCCACGAGGACAGTGATCACCTTTTTCTTAATTGTGCAATTGCAAAAGGGTTGTGGTTAAAGTTCATCAACTTTGTGGGATTCCCTTGGGTATTTGCATCGTCTATCGTAGAAACCGTGGGCGCTTGGAAATTGCGAAGGTTGAAAACTAGAATGGAAATTGCCTGGCAAACGATTCCCACAGTTATCCTATGGACTTTGTAGAAGGAAAGAAACGAGAGAATTTTTAAAGGCAAAGCATCTAATGAAAATGATCTTTTCCAAATTGCCAAATGGAGATGGTTCGTATGGCTGTTGGCGAATCCCAACTTCATAGGTCTTAGTCTCAATGAACTTACCTTATCTTGGGAGGGTTGTATGAATTTCCACAAAAGAAAATTTAAACTCAAGGAAAAATGGGAACCTCCTCGAGAGGGTACTTTGAAATTTAATGTTGATGGAGCGGCAAGAGGGAAACCAGGGCCGGCGGGCATTGGAGGAGTTCTAAGAAATCACAAGGGTAAAACTTTCATAATGTTCAATGAATCTGTGGGTATGAAGGAGTCAAATGAGGCAGAAATTCTTAGTATAAGGAGAGCCTTAGTCATCTGGAAGAACCATGGGCAGGGTAATTTGGTTATAGAAGAGGACTTGACAAATGCATTCAAATGGGCATCGGGATTAAGGCGGCCACCTTGGAGATTGGCTAATGTGGTGAGGGAGGTAAGAATCTTGGCTAGAGAGTTGGGAGTATCCTTCACTAATGTGGACCGATCGGCTAACGTGATGGCGGACTATTTTGTGAAATTGGGAGTTGACAAACATTTTGAAGGTGTTTTCCTCATTTGATTTCTATTGTTTTCTAGCTCTTCTTTTCTATTTTGGTTGGTCTAATTCTTGTAGACCTACTTGTATTTTCTAACTCTTCCTTGTATTTTCTCTTTATTTAATGAATTTTCCTGTTACTGCTAAAAAAAAAAAAAAAATCGTACGAGTTGACTTGAATTGATGGTCCAGTGATTCGAATCGCATCAAGTATCGGGATTTACCAAAAATCGCACGATTCTTGGGATTCTTGGGTTGACTCACAAATCGTGCGAGTACTCATGTCCTATTTTTTCATGTTTGATGAATCAAACACTTCACACCCATATTGGACTTTGATACTCACACCCGTACCCATGCAACTTAAGCCAAGGCTAAACAATAACCCTCACTTTAAGGTGTTAACATGGCTGAGATGTTCCAGTATTAGCCTTAGCAACAAAAATAAAAGCTAATGCTTTTATTCCCCTCCTATTTAAGTTACTACATTAACCAACTAAAGCAAAAACTGAAGTACAATAATACAAATAATTTAGGGTTGACATTATCTCCTTTCTAGCAAAGTGGTCCCTAGTGTTCTCTTTCTTTTCATTTTCTTCAAATAAGAACTGGGACGTCCTTAGCAGCTATATGCCTGTCTGTCCTATAAATATATGCTATGGTGTCACTTATGATTGGAGTGGGGACCATTGGTGGATCATGGATTACTACATTTTTAGTCTCTTCTTTGTACCTCCAAGAACATTAACTTCTTCGCCATCTCAAGATATTTTTGCTTGAACTTATCTTTATAAATTTTGGTGATCAATGGTTATTACAAAATTTATCATCCCTCCCAGATGGGAGAGAATGTGACCTTGACTTAACCATGGACCACTTGCCCTTTTACTTGCTTTAGCTTCCGTTTCATCTTCTTGTTGCTGGCATAGGATTCACCCTGCTTCACAATAGGTCTATGACATTTCTGGTGGTTATCCAACCAAGGTGACTTTAGGCCCACTAAAATCCATGTTGAGACCATCATATTACTCTCACCCTAATGATTAGCTTGCATCTAGGTGAACCTCATAAATGGGGTTGCATGTAGCACAGAGTCTTCACTGTTACCACGCCAAAAAAAAGTGGAACATATGCACAAAATTTTGTTTTTAAAAAAAAAAATACACAATATTTTGGTGGAAGAACCATGTTTGGACATGCTTTTATTGATTATGTTACATGTTGCAAAGGTTAATGACTTGCATATGGAGTTCCTATCAATCTCAGAGTTCTTAGTCGAGGTATCAGATGACTTGTAAGTATTTTTCTTACTTGTTACTTTGTATGCTTAATATGAGTAGTATCTTTGAATCCTTGCTGCACCATTTTGTAGAATGCTATGAGTTCATTGAACACATTCATATTTGCCTGGACACGTGCACACATTATTAGTGTGTGCTCTGGTCCTGACAATCTGGGTGCTTACGTGCACTTTTGGCATGCTTCATGTGCATGGCCATTGCACCGGTGTTTGGATGCTTGTATTAGATGTGCAAAGCATCTCATGGAGCTATTTTTCTTTTGTTTTTATGTTTGATAACCAATAGAATCAGTTACATGTATTTCAACTGATGTTTTACATTTCCTTTTCTTTGTTTAATAAGTATGTCACTCTTGATCAAAATGACAAGATGGAAAGCTGATCTGTAGGTTTGATTATGAGGTATGTGCATGTGGGGATCCACTTCTCAAAAAATTACTTTGTCCATGGGCATTTAATGAAGAGTCTGTGCAAATACTTATGGAACAGTGAAATATGAACATAATTTTATCTCATGTGAAGATTGATGTCTCATGTAGGATGATGTGGTCGAGAATAGTTTCAACATCTTTCGTATGTTTGTCAGATTATATGGACCATCAATGGCACCAAGCATGCTGGTGAGTGTTCTTATCTGGTTAACTATTATCAGCATTTAACCATGTTAGTCGTATTTTTGCTTGTTGGATATACATGAGGCACTGAAGTGGTCCTACTGTGATTGCGGTTTCTGGCTTGAATAGTCATCTCTGTATGAAGGCTGAAAAAAGAATATAGTTTTGTCAGTAGTACATTACAGACACAATACTAATCCATGTGGTTTGCCGGAAATGAGGCCCAGTTTTTGCTCTATCAAACTGTTCTCCTTACCTTTTGTGAAATGTCAGGTGTACCTCTTTTACACATCAATTCAAGTGATCCCCACCATTGTAAAACATTCATTATGTGCTTTTCAAACTTTAGGACTCTAAGATCAAGGCTTTGGTTGATTCAGATAGGCCTCCTCTCTGTCATGATGGCCTAGATGGATACAAGACCTTCGAATCTACATGCTTGTTAATTTTGGAGCCCATGAAATCAAATAGACAGGCAAAGGTTCATTTGAGAAGCTATCACATGAGAACCTCCATGCAGATAACTTTCTTGGGCCAACTTCCCCGGAGTTGATCCTATCCAGTCAATTGATATTTGGGGGTCATGTTGCCCATGTATAAATTTTTCTATTACCCTTTCCATTGCTGTGATTGATGTTGGATCTGCAAAGTGTTTGCACAAAGTCTGCATGAAAGTTGTTTTAGGGCTAGACGCTTTATGACTCCTTCCTGGACAAAAAACTTTCTACTGGACTGTTGGAGGAACAAAAGTATTTAGTAATATCAAAGACTGGCAAATGATTTTCTTACAGTCTTGTATTTACCTGATGAAATCTCTCCATGCACATCAATACATGTGAGGCAGGCCTCACTGAACATAGGCCTCTAATTTGTTATCATTATCTTCTCATCAAATAATTTGACACCTCAATAACTTTGTTAGGCAAAATGCATTTCCGAGGCTGAAGAGAAATATGAGAGCCTATTGAAAGCCTTGGATCCTGAGCTCTCTTTGAAGTACAGAAAAAGATGTGAAGAAGCAACAAAAGAAGGTAAGCTTTAACATACATGCTGGATCAGATTCTATTGGATTTTCCCTGGACCAAGGTCACAAGTATTGCTGGTATATTGATGCTCTTGCGTTATACGTGCCGAAAAAACATAAAATGAGATGAACCATTAAATATTGTATGACTTTTATCCCTGAAAAAAATATCATGAGATTTTTGAAGTACTATCAAAGATTGAGAAACTTATGATATTTAATGAGCCTTTTACGTGATGTCTTCCTCTTTAGTAGAATCAATAATATCTCTCTTTCTTAATTTTATTTCCTCAATATTTTTCATGAGATAACCCCAAGGAGTTGGCCTAGTGGTTGAGACACAAGACTTCAGGATTAAAGTCGTGGATTCAATCCCTGATGGCTCTAATGAAGGGCCACTCCCCGCAGACTTATCCGATGTGTGTGGATTGGAGAATTTTCACATCCCCCAGGAGACTAGTCGGGTGCGACGCCTGAACACTTCTTGACCTCAAAAAATAAAAAATAAAATTTCATGAGATCTTCTCAATTATATCCCCATGAAAAGAAAAGTTCTTTTAAATTCTAGGATTTTCCCTTGTACAACAGTGGCTAGACTGGAATGTAAGTGAGTCTGTAATTTAATCGAATATTTTTTTTTTTGTGTGTAGGAGGGAAGTCGTCTGGACATGCATTGGGAACATGGAATATCCCACCTGTGATTGTAGACGAGGAATCTTATCGGTTCCATGTTTTGATGCTTCAGAAGGAAGGCACTTGAGATCAGCTTAAATGTATGTGGAGTCTTGGTCTTGCATGCTGAATGTTTGAACTATGGTCCCAGTTAATTCCATGCAACATTTAACTTCCCAGGTAACAGCAGTAATTTTGATCTTGCTAGTACTAGTATTAAAACGACAGGCCATTATATTGTCATATTGGTCTAGACACGGTTTCACATTTATTTAATGCAACTAAGATGAATATATTGCAGGGATTTTCTTCTTCATCTTCTTCAAATCACGACACAAATATCATGAGCATTGCTGGTATAGAATGATCAGAAATTCCAGGAAGATTGTTAGAATATATTTAGGTTGTTTCTTAAATTAGTAGTTGCTAAATATTGTATTTCTCTATTTAGGAATTTCCTCTTTTATCTGCTTTCTTTATTTGTTTTTCATCTTCTATATAAATAAAATCAGAGTCTCTCCTTCCAGAAGACACACCAATCTCTCTATATATTATTCTACAAGATTGGTTAGATAGAGGCACGCCTAATCTAATGAGGTTGGAGTGATGGCTGGGAACCCACTTCAAGAAATGGAAGTCTTGAGTTTGATTTCCACTCTACTCCAAAGGGTCATTCCAGTAGAGATACCCAATGTGTGTGGGAAGAGAGGTTTACATATTTTTCGAGGAATAGTCGAGTGCTTTAAAAGGTCTGAACACCTTGATTAAAAAAAGAAATAGAAAAAAAAAAAGCATGTTTAAGTTCTCGACCTATTATGCACCTTGTCTAGCCCAAAAGCATATGTATTTTAATTGAGCATTTTTACTAAAAAAACTACTATAATGGGCCTATAATTTTATATTAAATAGTAACAGTTGCATTTTCTAGTTAATATGCATTATTCATTATTAACATTTAGAAACACTAGTTAATGTATAGTATTGCATTTGGCCCCTAAATTCAAACTATAGATTGAAGGAGCCATTTGGCTCCAGCGAATTTGGTGGAAAACAATACACACGTTTCCATTGATTGCAAGCAAATAGATTTACGACAAAATTTCTTATCAAAAAGGTTGTTTTGTGAAACCTAAATATGGGGGACTCGTAGAGATAATAAAGATCATACTCAGTTTTACTAAGAATTAATCATACGACAATAGTCTAGTGGGTGTGATATTTGAGGTCTAAACGATAAATCAGGGTAAAATTAAATGTTTTAACTAATATCTAATTGTCCAAAATATTAGTAAAAAAATGTTACTTTTCATATTATCTAACAAGAGCAAAGCATACATTAACAATCTTTGACAGAGAAATTAAACGTAATACTCCTTTTGTTCCATTTTAATTATATCATTTGAAACATTTATGTTTCATTTTAAATATCTCATTTGAAACATTTGTATTTTTTAAAGAACTCTCTATATAAGTTTAGCACTCCATGTGATTTCATCTATTTTCAACACACTTTATGTTATTCCAATATGAATGAGACAACTATTTTAAAACAATTTCAAAATTCATATAAGACAACTAAATTAGAACATATTGTGATTTTAGAAAATATTTCTATTTTTAGAATCTTCTAATTATTACAAAGATGTTAAATGGCTTTTTTTTGAATTTACGTGTGGAAAATTGCAGGGTACCCAACGTAAAATCCCACGGATGAGTCCACTGCTGCTAGGACACATCAAGGTTAGAGACCATGGGGGCTTGAATATGCAATCTCCCACTTCCTGAGGTAAGAGATAACCAGTTGAACTACACCCATATCAGGTATTAGATATGCCTAATCCCAAGCCTAAATTGTAATTAAATTGCTTGAACCTAAGCCCAAATCAACTAAATTACTCAAACTCTAGCCCCATTCAAATTGTGTTTATAGGACCTAAGCTTAACTTAAAGTACGAAATGTATATGAGAGATTATACGGGCTCAGCTTATCTACGCCTAAAATGGAACTTCTCATGTTATTCTATCAAAATAATTGTATATTATATGAAACTTATATTTTTGCACAATATTATTTAAATAAATTTAGATTTTATAAATTATAACTCAAATTCAGACTTTCGAGCTAAACTTATGCTTTCAAATATTAGGCCTAGCTCAACCCGAACTCTACTTTAGGTCTAATATTTTAGACTTGAAAATGAGCTTGAACCAAGCTTAAGACAACGAAACACTTGTTTTTTTTTCTTTGGGTTTTTTTGGTGTGGGCTTAGGTTATCAAATTGAATTTAACTCATGTAGCCTACCCCAGTTCAAAAATCTTATCTTATCAGCCGACATCGGCTGAGATCATTCTCTCCTCTTTTTATTTTTTTTTTCCAAATATTGGTTGGATCTATTTTTTTAAATTTTATATGAATTAAAAAAAAAAAAAAACAAAAAATAGACTTTTAAAAAAAAATTGTTTCTGAAAAAATAAATATAATATCGACCGTTATCATGACCGGGATTTTGCCAATATTTACAATGATATATCAATGAAATTCAGCACCTATATTTGATTTTTTATTTACCGATACATAGTATTTGAATTTTTATTTACCGATACATACCCTACTTCGAAACCCAGGCCATTCTTCTCCATCAACTAGTGCTTCCCCCTTCGTCTCCAACACCACCACAGATCCCAGCGCTCGGCCATTCCATCTTCCGGTCCTCATTCTTCCCCTCTCCCATTCATCCGTTCACAAACCCGACCATTTTCATGCTAACCTTGCTTTTCCTCTTCCCAAGACCCCCCACTAGCCTACTCTACCCTAGATACCAGCCCTATCTAGACCCTAAGTCCCCTTTAACCTGTCCCACACTCAACTCACCTTCTCTCATCCATTGACGGATTGACCATGGTTGACCATCCCTTTATCACCATTATTAATCCTATTAAATCACCATTAGACCCACTCAAATGAGTCAACTCAACCCAACTTTACCCCTTTGATTGAGTCACCCTTCATCTTAAATCTGATCCTGCCCCTGATGCATCAGACTTTTAATTATTTTTAAGGTTGGTTAAATAAGAATTGAATCAACCATGCCACCGTCAGTCACTCATTGAACCATTGTTATTTGCTTAAAAAATTTAAGATTTGATTTGTTGAATTTGAAAGATTGATCCATCTTATAATTGATTTGTTTGAAGAATTTGGTCAGTGGTACCATCTACTTTGCAAAAACTTCAAATTCAAATAGGGGTTAAATTCTACCACATGAGCAAGCAATCCAAGATACCCACCCCACTTCACATTGCTCCCTGCCCCCTCGATCTTTCATTCATAGATACATGGATGGTACCATAGGGGCTGCCACAAGATAACTACAGAACGGTCTGACAGATACATTCACTTTCCTTTACGCCTAATCTTTTCAAGCACATTTTGAGAGAGAAAAGGAAAGAAAGAGAGGGGGGGGCATGTCTCGGCGCCAGTGAACACTCCTTGATTCAGCCTATACGCATTCACTCTAATGGTCCATCAAACGAGTCAGTCTTACTATCAATTTGATCACTCTTTAGAACAAGATGATCACTAAACCCTAAACCCTAAATGACTAGCCACTATAGGTAATGTCTACCTTATAAACCCAACACCTTCTCAACACACATCCGATGTGGGACTCAACACATGCCCGCATGACAGGAGTCAAGAATTGGGCCAGAGCGCATGTCACATGGGCATGTGTTGAGTCCCACATCAGATGTGTGCTGGAAAAGTGTTGTGCTTATAAATGGAGGTAGATACCACCTATAGTGACTAGTCATTTTGGAATGGGAAACACCTCCATGACAGGTAACAACCCAATGCTATCATTCAAACTTCCTACATGGGGCATGGATGGATGTCCAAACTTCCTATATTTTGATGGGAGTGGTGTGCGTGAGCTTGGTCTAGCTGGCTATAGGAGAGTTATTCGAAATGACTCCAGTGACATTTTGTCCTCTTTTGAGGGCTCACTTCCCATTTATTCAGTGCTTGATGTGGAGTTGTATGTTTTGTCGATATGTGTTTTGGCTTTTTAAGAGTTAGGGGCGGTTGAGAATATCTTAGAAAGGGACTATAAGCTTGTTGTTGGTTGGGATTTGGGGTCTCTTTGTCCATGGACTTATTTGGATAAAATTAATAAGATTCGCCATTCAATTCAGTCTTATAGCTATTCGGTCTCTTGAGTTCCCCGATCTGAAAATTCAAAAGTAGATGAGTTGGCTCGTCAAGTGACTGTCATCAAAAATTGTTAACAACTTTATGTAATTTTCAAGGGTAGTTTGTCTTTTTTTTCGGTGGCTGGCTCTTTCTGCCTGCTTTGTTTTTTGTATATGTTTCCCCTCTCTTTTGTTTAATGAAGTTATCTTTAAAAAATAAAAAAAATTATTCCCATTAAAAAGAGGGGGCAAACAGGAGAAACAGAGATAAATGAAGCATAGCATGTAAAAGCATATTCATCATTGGACACAATTTCCTCAAGTTCTACAAAAAGCGGAAGCAGAAACATTAGTAGTAGTGAAGTACCCCGGAATGAGAGAATATGTGATCTCTACAAAAACGAAAAACAAGAAACAAACCTCAAGGCGATGGAGGCCAATCTGACAAACCAAGATCAACACCATAGAACCTAAGTTCCAGTTCATCCAACGGAAGAAAATCCCAAACATCATTGTAGCCCTCCACGCCACGGCCCCAAATGTCATCATCCAAGTACTCATCCCATGGCAAATACTCCATAGAATCTGAGTAGTCTGAGTACTCATCCCAGAAATCCCTCTCATAAGAGTCAACAATGAGAGGCCCCAAAACCTTCAACTGAGGACACTTCTCCTTCAGGAAATTCTCATCAAGCTTTATGTCCCAACAACCCCTCACATCTAAGAACTCAAGTTCTCTACAGTTTGAGATGATCCTGAGCACACCTTCAGTCGTGAGGAGCAAGTAGGCCACTTCCAAATTCTTGAGCTTGGGCATTGAGAAGGCAATCGCATGGGCCTCGTCATCTTGGCAGACTTTGTCAGTCACCTGAATTGGGTGCATTACCCGCCTCAACCGAACAAGAGATTTACAGTGTTTCCCAATGGCCTCTAGAGCACGGGCACCAATCTTCCTGCAGTAGCTGACATCCAAGAAAGTGATGTTTGATAGTCTTCCTGCAACTTGTTCAACTATAGAATCGCTTATTTCACTTCTTGGCACCTGTAGGGTCTGAAGAGAACCAGCGCTTGCAGAACCAACAGAAGTACATTAAGAAAACATCAAATGCAAAAGAAGTACACTAAGAAAACATCAAACACATATTGATGGATAAAATACCATTTGCATGAAGAGAAATTCCCTAAAGTCTCCAACTCACTCGTAGGTTTGATTGTAATTTTGATCTCTGAGTGTGAGGATGTGTCTATAGAAGTACCATGTGCACTGCTGCTTAAGGTAATACTAGACACTAACCCAAACATTGCCTACCTCATGCCCTGCTCCCCAACCACTAAATTGGATTTAAGAAAAAAACATTCAAGTAATCTAAATTTCATGCTCTTCAAAGGCATGACTAGAGTGATCCAATCAACGGTGATCCTCCACGATGCTCGTGAGTGGTAGTCTAAGAATGGGCCTAAAACCAGTTGGTGTTCAATCTCATGCAAAAACAGTTCATAGAGAGAATGTTTAACAAGCACTTTGTATTTAAAAATGGTAGGCTCCATCAAAAGGAGCTGCTAAGTGGCTGGAGAAGACTCAACAATGGATACATACATATGCAATGTTCTAGTGAGACAAAGGAAGCCTCTATGTGGGGCCCTTCGATGATCAGTCCAATCCGTCAACGCTCACCTCTCTCCCTCAATTGGTATATATCAGTCCAATCCGTCAACGCTCACCGATCTCCCTCAATTGGTATATATCCCTAAAGGGCAGCCATCCACCTTTCATGCATAGTTGAATTTTTCAAGGAAAAAGTAGATGTATCTGAGACCAATAAACCTCAAATTTCAAATTCCTATATTTATGGCCATGATGATGGGATAGGGTTGAAATTTTGTCTGCTCCTAATTAACTAATGTCATGATGTGCTCGCTTTCTCTCCTATGGCCTTCTCTCCTTGTTCCTTCAATTGTTTATTCCATTAAAGCTTTCTAACATGTAGAATATGCATATATTTAACTTGCACATTTCTTATATTGGAGCAACCATAGCAATTCAAACCATCCATTGACTGGTCAAAAATTGATTTCCTTCCCAATCTTTAAGACAAATCGACGAATGAAGTGAAACAGGTGCAAGGCCTTTGACGATTCTGAAACTCTTTATTGTCCTTCCTTATGGAAAAAAGTTGGCATGACAATGGTTACTCAACTTCATCTCGCGCATGAGTGGATAGAAATGATGGACAATGATATGTACAGTAGTGGTTTGTTTGATGAAAATGAGAAGAGCAATTGATTACAATGTTTTTCATTGAGCAACTAGCGGGAAACAACATGCAGCAAAGCGAGCACATCATATCATCATAGGGCTTCAACTGAATTGTTAGGTTAAGACCATCGAACATTAAAGATTTAACCTCTTTGGTCATTTCAAATTCACAATCTTATCCTAGATATCCTATCAAGTGGGATATGCACATGATGATTGGAAGTTCACCAAATATCACTCCGGATCAAATCATTTTAAACTTGATTTTAGGACCTTCAAGTTTTAATGGTTTCAAAATGTGTCTTTATGAAAGTTAAATGCAACGTCTTCTATTGTTCAAGTCGCCATCAAATTGGAATGCATGACAACTCGTGTAGAGTTATGGCTGGAAAAGAGTTTGGTGTTTGATAATGGATAGGGCCTCTTTGTGAAGATTAGCACTGTGGAACACAACTCTCGGTCTCATACATAAACTCACACATGGAGACAACATATGATAGCCGTTATCAGAAAACTTATGGATATAAATGTGATGTAATACATAGTGATTCTCTTACTGGTCAGCAATGAAGGAGAACAGTTGGTCATTGGGGAGGCCGGTGACAGAAAGCTTGCGAAAGGAACCACAACTTCTTGTGATGAGCATTTCAAGCATACGACCAAGGTTTTGTGGCTCACACTGACGACTCCACTCCTCGATATCAATCTCTTGCCAGCAATAATGCCCCAAAACTGCTTTACCCCATGACTTGCAAACAGTTGGAATGACGGTCAGGATCTCTTTAAGGGATAAATTGCTAAAGATCAGTCCAAGAGCATCTGGTATCAGCTCTTCCCAGCACCTGAGCTCGCCGCTCTCATCCATCTCTTGTTTTCCTTTGAAAAGAAAAGATTGAAACTCAATATCAGTATTTGTAACAGAATGAATATATATATATATATAAAGGAAACAAGACGTCATGCTCAATTGCCAATCTCCTAAACGAAAAATCCCAGGAAATCAAGATCCATTTGCAGGAGAAGAAATTCAGCCTCACCACCTGAAGGATAAATGCCTATGGCTCTGTTTGGATGCATGGAAAGTACATGACAAGACTTTACTTTCCATGAATCCAAACGGATCAAATAAACGGATGAGATTGCATCGGGGAATCAAAACTCGACAATAAAAGCGAAAGAGAACTACAGAGGACACGACAAGAAGGGTGGTGATGATGCCGCACCCATCGCCATAACAATCAATACAAGAAAGATGTAACAGAAAAATGAGAAAGCTGTTTTCTTTTCATTTACAAGGAAAAAAAAACTTCAACCAAACCCCCCAAATCCAAATGACAGATACAAAATAAATAAACAAATAAAACATATTACCCGAAAATTAGAAGCCCATATAATCAAAATGATTAAAAGAGAGAAAACAATGTTGCATAATAATAATTATAATGATACTACTGATAACAACACCAAAAACAATATTTTGCAATAAAAAATAAAGCCCATCTCACAATAGGCAAATCTAGAAAGATGAAGAAATCAAGAGCGCCAAACAGCATGAAGAAATCCCCATGCAAGAAATCAAGCCAAACAACAGCAACACAAAGCAAAGAAAAATAACCCATCACCTAAAAAGGAATCATCACCTTAAACAAATGAGTTTCTATAGATCCATACACAAAATGAAGAGGAATAATCCACCATCAAGAAGAAGCTGATTTCACAGAATCGATTTATCCTTCTCCTAGCCTTTACTATGTATCCCATAAGTGGGAGAAGAAAGCAAGCGAAGAAAATGCATTAGACACCTACCTACAGGCTACAAGAAAGCAGCATCTGGTCTGTTTTCTTGGACCTGAAAGTGACATACACCATGACACTAGAGTACCAAATAGAAGGCAGACATGAGAAGTAACAGGGAGAAAAGGAAGAAGGAGCCTTGGCAATGGACTACAACCTTCGTTGATACAGCGTCTTACGGTATATGTACGAGAGAGACGGGGAGAGAGAAGGAAAATATAGGAGCCAAAAAGAGGGGTGTCCCACACCTCTGGTGACCGAAACGTGGCGGTGAAGACAGTACGGCCGGCTGGCAAATAAGGCAATAACATGTGAGTGAGAAAGTGAGAAGGAATAATTATTGGTCGCACAGGAGGAAATTGAGTGCGCCCTCACCTTATTCAAAATAAGATTCTTGTCAGGTAATTGTGGTTTACTTTAACCTATGGTAATAATTTTTTTGAAAAATATTATATTTAAATATGAGCATTTGCATCTTTAATATGGAGTTCCTAGTCATTCATTTTTTAACGACCCGACTCGAACACAGAGGGTTTAGGGTTTGACTAAGTGTGATATTGTACGCTTTGGGCCTTGCACACAAGCTCGAACCAGCACGGTTTTGCATTTGGGCCTAAGCCCACTTGGCCTGGCCCAAAAGGCCTCACCTGGTATCAAAGTACGCAGAGCGATATTGTCCTCTCTGGAGTCCACCCCCTCAAGGTTTTGTTTCCACTACCCACACAGGGCTAAAAGGCCTCACACTAAGTTACACATGGGTGGCTTTTTAATAAACTCACTCCCTCCTTTCTCTCCCACCGATGTGGGACTTCAAGAGAGGGAGGGATAGGGTGTCACGCCCCGACGCGACCAGTGGGCCCGGAACGCGACTGATTTTTTTTTTTTGAAAGATAAGTAAACTAAACTACAAGCATTCTTACTGGGCCGGATCAACAGTTAGGCCCAGCGGTTACACATTAGCCCGTTAAGTGAACTCAAACATGTACCATATGCTTGCCCCATAAAAATAGACATAAAAACATCATAATGTACTCAATCAAATCTAACATTGATTAATACAAGGCATAAGAAACTTAATCATTAATTCATCATTCAAAACATTGTATAAAAAGGCAACATAGCCTAATACATCAAATGGACATTAAGTACCACATCCGGTACAAAAGAGACAATGGTTCCAAGAACCAACAGAAAGATCAGGGCATTCCTCTCCGGGGGAATCGCAAAACACTGCTTTAGCTCAAACGCCCTAAGCCTGAAAGAGAGGGTCCTCCTCCCTCGGGTTCATCGCCTGAAAGGTGAGTGGTGTGAACTAACTAGCCCAGTGAAGGATAATTAACAATGCAAATTAAGTAAATATAAAACATGTTAGCAACAGTTCAATATCACATGCTTGATAGAAAAATAAGCATAATCTCAAGTAATACATCAACATCATTAAACCACTGCCATTATCCACCGTAACGCCTGCCGACTACACTGAGACCAGTATTAAGTCCCGACACGGTCAAAATACATCCTTGCAAGTACATCTCCGGCTCTTAAACGTAGCCGATACTGACACCCTCAAATCAGCAACTGACGACAACATGGTCCGCCCATGGTCCAGTAGACATAAACCATCTCTCATATGGCCGATATTGGTTCAATAGCCCAGGTACGTGGAAGCAGTCTTACGTACACATACGATCAACATCGTAATACCATAGCACTCTTACCATAGTGCATCATGTATAGGCACATGAGTGGGTTCATCAAACCGAAACCACTCATTGCTCAATATAACACCTGTTTACAAAATCTGCAGAGTTAAGTTCCCTCACCGTGATCGTGTGGTTTCGCGGTCTCTGTCAAACAACATACAAGTGCAGAATCAATATATATATCAGATACGTACATATACATAGTATTTGGAAATCACACGTTTTCCCACAAAATATCAAGGGTTCATGGAAATGAGTCTCCTACTTGGTTTCTAGCCTTTTTTAAATCATCCACAAGGTAATAATATAATAATAAAAAGGGGCTCAGTCCAAACTCATATTGTCTTCTGGGCATTGACCAGATTGACGTATTGACTGAGGTATAGATCCTCGGGTCACTTCTCGGTTGTCTTCTGGATAGGACAAGAGCTGACATTTTGAGTAGGCCTCGAGGTCACCCAGTGCCCGACTATAGTGCCGGCCTGAAAGTGAATCACTCAGTTCCCGACTAATGTCGGACTGAAAGCGGATACAATAATATTTACACTATAAATAATAAGAGAAAGGGGTTAGTACAGTTTTATTTAACAAGGGGGGTATAAATCATCACATCACATAATCTAACGGAAAAAAAAAAAAATTTGAATAAAATAATAATATTTAATTATTTAATTATTTATTCATTTATTTTTTTTTTCTTCGGTGGGAACCACCATTTGAAATCATAAGCAACCATATTCTCAAATAATTTTTTTTTTTTTTTTTTGGAATAAAATAATAATATTTAATTATTTATTCATTTATTTATTTATTTTATTATTATTATTTTTTTTTTCCAATGGAAACCAACCTTTTAAAAGCACAACAACATTAATATCAAAAAAAAATTTATTTTTTTTTTTTCATTTTTTTTTTTCCATTTTTTTTTTTCCATTTTTTTTTTTCTCTTTCTTCTTCCTCTTCTTCTTCCCCGTTCACTGTCTGCAATAGACAGTGAACGGCCGATGAACAGTAAAATCGAAAATGGAAAATGGGGTATTTTTGGGACTCGATTTTTATATCTGACCGGTCCGATGGATTCCTCCGGGAGTCCTCTTTCCACAGGAAGAAGTTTGGAGCTTTGAAACTCAGTGAGTCATCCGATCTTAACACCGGAAGCTCACTGATACGAGGAACCCTAAAATTTTCCCTAAATTTTTGAAATCATTTTTCTCACTGAAATCAAAGCCAAATTCAAAAAAATTTTATTCCAAATCGGTCGAAATTGAAAGGGGAATGCAGTGGTTACCTTTGATTGAGTTTCTGGGCTGAAATCCAAATTTTTTTCTGAAAATCTCCTCTAAGTTACAGGTTGAAAAAAAAAGAGCAGAGGGTCGGCTGAAATCAGAGAGTAGGGAGAAGGGAGAAGAGAAGGTGTTTTGGGAGTTAAAACCGATCGAAGGAGGCCGGTTTATATAGGGTTTTTCGGCCGGAAAATCCGGCACGCGCGATGGGATGCGACGACGAGCGAAATCACCGGAAAATCGGGCAGCAGGGGCATGCGCCTGCGGTGGCTGAACGCTGCTACAGTAAACCGCAGGTTTACTTTTGCAGATCAGCCCTCCTATTTTCCAATATTTGCAAAAAGGGCCACATTTTGATAAAAACTGGATTTTTAACTAAAAAAATGATTTTAAAAGCTCAAAAATTTAATCCAACCTTACAGCATAAAAATTTCAGATTTTAAGTCTTACTAAAAACCATTTATTTAAATAAAATTCATAAATTTACACTATTTACTTAAATAAAGAATTGTTAAAATAAACAATTTAGAAACATCATTTTGAGATGAAATGAAATATCTAAACCATTCTTAAAATGGTCTACCATAAAATACAAATTTCAAATTTTATTTCATTTTCAAAACCCTTTAAAATAATTAATACTCCCTTTCGGGGTTTTGACGGGCGATATTTAAATATCATTTTCTGAAAATAATTTTATTTTAAAATCAGAAATGTAAATCCTTCATTAATGAGAACATTATTCACCAATAATATTCACAAAATTACACAATTTATAAAAATATACACGACAAGTGGTAAATTACCAAAATGCCCCTCCAGCTCGGCGAGCTGAATCACTGAGTTTTCGGGCTCAGATCGGGCCAAACTTGGGCTTTCCTCGAAGCCCTAACCAAAATCTCTGAGATTAACAGGTTAAACAATTTTAACGTGCTAAAACTCGCCTAATCTGGGGTAGGGTATTACATAGGGTATCACAATTACCCCCCCTAAAGTCTCGAGCCGTCCCCGGCTCCGTCCGGTCCAGCTCAACAACTGCAGGAAAGGAGGAAAGTCCACACAGTCCGAGTGTAGAACCTCAGCTCTGATACCATTTGTAACGACCTGACCCGACCCGAACACAAAGGGCTTAGGGCTTGACTCAGTGTGATATTGTCCGCTTTGGGCCTCGCACACAAGCTCGAATCCGCACGGTTTTGCATTTGGGCCCAGGCTCACCTGGCCTGGCCCAAAAGGCCTCACCTGGTATCAGAGTACCAGACTCACCTGGTATCAGAGTACGCAGCGCGATATTGTCTTCTCTGGAGTCCACCCCCTCCAGGTTTTGTTTCCACTACCCACACAAAGCTGGAAGGCCTCACACTAAATTACACATGGGTGGCTTTCTAATAAACCCACTCCCTCCTTTCTCTCCCACCTATGTGGGACTTCAAGAGAGGGAGGGATAGGGTATCACAATTTTCATATCGTCTAATATTATAATTTGGTTAATCAAGGCTCGCTATCTAGGATAAAATAGATTATGCATCAAAATTCATGTCGAATTATATAAAATATATGTAGGAAGATCGCTACCTTTAATCAAACTACTATTTACAAAAGTTTTTAACAATTATAAACTTTTAAAAAATTTAACTTTTATAAAATGTTTAAATTTTTTAATTCATTTTCAATATATATAATTTAATTGTTATGATAATGATATTTTAAAAATTCTTTTATTCATATCTACACCTTTTGGAGACATAAAGTTGTTCATAGACTTTATATAATTTAAATATTAGTTGAATATATAAGACATCAAATCTTTTCACTTTTTATTCACTTCATAGTCTAAGTGTGAGAACGTTATTTTTTTTTAATGGGGATAATAAACATTTCATTAATGAAAAGTGAGGTACAAGAGCATGAAAAGTAATGCATAAAAGAGTTATAGGTAATTCTCAACAGAGAAAGTATAAAGAGATACTTAGATACTATGAACCTATAAAAAGAAATTCAATTGGTCAACAAGAAGTTCTTGAAATGTGGACACCGATACTTGTTGTCTGTGTGGTCATGATTGATGGTGGATCGACTTCGGATTTTGATGAAGTGAAAACATACAAAGAAAAGAAGTTTTAAAATATGCCTAATTGTGACAAGAAAATTTAAAAAGCTCATTGGGCTTGATATTCAAAGTGAGGCTTGCCTGTGTTTTTCTCATTATTTACAAATATTTTCTTCGTAATAAATAAAGATATAAGAAATGTTTAATTCTATTAAAATGAGGTGTCTAAGGCTACAGGCTTGTCCCAAGCAGGCCCATTTTTACACAAATTGCACATTCGGGCTCGATCAGGTTGTTTGTGGCCTAAGCTGTACTTAGATTGGATTTATTGTCAAACCTTATCAAATATAAATATTTATTAATAAATATTTTATGTAGTATTTGAAACAATATAAGAAAACATAACCAGGCTTCTCAAATTCAGGTCCAAAATTGGCCTTTCAGGCTGGGCTCGGGCTTCTAATTCACTTTGATTTGATTTTAGGCCCTAAGGCCTAAGATGAGCCTACTTCTTCGGGCTTTCATACAAGACTTGGTTTGGTCCCAGCCCACCTTTCATCGATCACCAGTTTTTTTTTCTGTAGTTCCCAAAATGCGTTATACCTCTTTGTTTTTTACCCCAAAATTATGTTCTATTTTGATGAATTTAAACCCTTACAGCCTGTCACTCTCTGTGGTCCCCTAGGTGCCTAATTTTGAACTACATCTAAATGAATCTCATTTTTTAATTAAATTCCTTTCATTTTTACCGTAAAACTTAGAAATTATATAAAAAAAAAATAGTAAGATTTTGATGCAAGCATCGTCAACAATCATTTTAAGAAGTCATTGATGAAACTGATTCCAATTTGAGAATGACTTATTTCTAAGGCCACAGAAATAATGTTTTAATGATCCACTCCTGTTCAACACAATATTGTTTGGGTGTTCGTACACCATCACACATTTGTATTGGTACATGTGAATCGCACATGTCCAAAACACGTTGTGTTTAGAGGAAAATGATGTTAACTTATATTCAGGGATCAGGACGCCAGTTTCAATCGATGTGGAAAAACATAGATTCTCCCCCTCCTCCTCTCTAACACATGAATTTCATCTCAAACAACCAATGTGTCCAACACAATCAGCGCAATAATCACAATCTCTCTATCTAAAAACTAAAGTTATCATCACCTCTGATATCATTTGTAACGATCAACCTCCACCCATAAAAGAATTATTAGTTCATTATCATGCATTGGACCTAAAAGCATCAAACCAGTGAATCATCAAACTACTATGAGATAATAGATATACAACTCTATATAACAAAACGAATTCCAACAAAAGCTAGAGATGCACAAATGTCATCTGATCAATAAGAAATATGTAGAAAAGAAATCACTGAATTAAAAAAGAAGAAAATGATTAGAAAGTATGACACCTTATATACTGATATTGGGTTTCACACTCTCTTTTTTTCAAAGAAAAACAAATGATGAGTGAGAGCGGCGAGCTAATATTAGATGTTCTTGGACTGTTCTTTAGCAATTTAACCCTTAATCCAACTGTTTACAAGTCATGGGGTAAAGCAGTTTTGGGTCATTATTCCTGGCAAAGTATCAAGGAATGGAGTTGTCCCTGTAAGCGAAAGCACATTTGTCGTATACTAAAAATGTTGATCACATGAAGCTGTAGTTCATTTTGTAAGCTTTATGTCACCGGCCTCTCAAATGATCAATTGTTCTCCTTCATTGCTGAACAGTAAGAGAAGTCACTCTCTTATTGGTCAAGGATGAAGGAGTTAAACATTTGGTCATTGGGAAGACCAGTGACACAAAGCCAACTAAAGGAACCACATCTTCTATTGATGAGCATTTTGAGCATAAAAGAAAGGTGTTTTCGCTTACACCGACAACTACATTCCTTGATATCAAATCTCTTGCCACCAAAATGGTCCAAAACTGTTTTACCCCCATGAATTGCAAACAGTTGGAATGATAGTCAGGATTTCTTTAAGGAATAATAAATAGCTAAAGATCAGTCCAAGAACCTCTAGTGTCAGCTCTTCCAAACACTTGAGCTCGCCTCTCTCATCCATCTTTTGTTTTCCTTTGAAAAGAAAAGAGTGAAACTCAATATCAGTAGAGATAATAGAATAAATGAATGTATATATATATATATACCGTCGGCGTGATTCAAGGAGGAGGGTAGAAAATATACCGGAGTTGGTGATGCTGGTGAGGAGAGCCGGAGAGGAGAAAAAAAAAAAGAAAAAGGAGAGGGGTTGCTGTTGATCGATGCCCCTTCCATCTCCCTCTTTTGTAATCGAAAATTGCAACGGCTCTCTGCAAAAATTCTGGAGCCCCAACGGCTAATTCTCTCCTCCAATCGGCTTCTCTTACTCTTTCCATTCTTGTGCTTCTTTTTCCTTTTGTTTTTCTTATCTTTTCTGATGCCTTTTCATTTTCTAGGGGAAGGAAAATACGAGCCAAAAGAGGGTGTCACACACCTTGCATTGGTGATCGAATTGGGAGTTGTCCCACATTTGGCATTGGTGAAATCGAAATGTGGGGCATGTGAGTGAGTAGGTGGGGGGAAATGATTATTGGTCTCATATGAGGTGAAATTTGAGTCCGTTTTTAATGTAATGCGTATGACCTGATCTGAGAAGTTAGTATGTTTGGATCATTTATTTGTATATTTTGGGTCGGATTAGATTGGAAAAAAGAGAAGTTAGTATGTTTGGATTATGTATTATGAAATTCGGATTGAGTTAGGTTCTGCAATTTAAAATTAATCTGAAGTAATTGGACTTGACATGAGCATACTAAGTTGTAAGACAATAGTGAATTAGGGCTGAAACTCATATCATGGTGGGTCGGGTCAACACTCGAGTTGAGTCGAGTTAGAAATTCAAGTCTAGTCAGATTGAATAATTCAGGTTGGATTAAATATATTTTGACATGGGTTAAGTTAGGTTTATTAAAACTCAGTTCGACCCATCTAAGTTTCAACCTTAGCCACACTTGCACAGCAGAAAATTAAGTGGGCCCACACCTGATCTAATAGCTATGAGTTTTTTCTCTGGTTTCAAAAATAAGATTCTCATGTTGTTTGGTAAGTCGGTCATACTATTTTTACAACATGGAAAAAGACAAGTCACCTTGTGGTTTAGAACATCTAACTAATCCTTCATGTATGTACAAACCTCTCTATCTATACACGTTAGATAACACTGTGGAGAGTGGCCCTTGTCCATTATTAATATAACTATTATTATTATTGGTTGTAAATAAGTTTCATTGTAAAGAAAAAAAAAAAAAGGATAATACGGTAGATATTGTTTGTACTTTGTACAAAACTACAAACAAATGGACGCATGAGAAATATATATACATGAGCAGAAAGCAAAAGAGCAGAAGTCGGAATTGGGGTGATCCAGATCCATCGGTGCTGGATCTTGCTTTGGGAACATCTTGGCCTTTCCTTTACTGTCCATGGCAACTTCGGATGAAGATGCTCTGCCCGTTTGATGGGCCTGGTGGCTGGAAGGTCTGTGCTCTGTGTAGGCTGGAAGTCTGGAACTCAAAATGAGAAGTGGATTTGGGCCTGTTGCCCAAGTTCCGACGGGCTTCTTAAAGACTGAGGGCCTAGGTCCACTTCTTGCATGAACAAAACCCATTCCCAGGCATTTTCCAGAGATGAGACAAGCAGCTGAGAGGTCACTTGAAAATCAATAAGAACATCATGCTCTAAGAAATCATGCTCCCCAATAAGAATAGGTATAAAATCAGTCATTGCAATCACCCTTGTTTAATCCCATTTGGTAACGAAGGGAAGGGGCAAAAAAATCTCCAAGAATTAAAAACCCCACTCTCCTTTAAGTTAGTTTTTTCACTTTTATACCTTTTCCAATGTAATTATCAAACAAGATAAGGAAACCCCTGCCTAACAAAACCCGCAATATTTACCTCTCATCCAAATGCGGCCCTACACTTTGCAACATGGTCCTTCTATTTAGCTAAATCATGGGTCAATGAATTTGCAGAAGAAGGACAAACCTAGATTTGGACATCATCATGAAAACTTCTTGGAAAATATCCAAGTGAGGTCTAATGTTCTTTTGAATCATGTCAACGAGAGAAAGGCAGTCACTAAGCCCGGCCCTGCCTATAGGCGAAGTAGGTTGTAACCTAGGGCCTCCAAAGATGCATGTAACCCGTAAAGGGCCTCGGTGCTAGCCCAATATCCCATTCTTTCCGCGATCTGCATTTGTAACCTGTAAAGGGCCTCCCCGCTCCTCTCTCTGTTCTCTCTCGCCTTCAGCTTGCTCAGTTACAAACTGCATAGTAGCAGGTACTTTTTTCATCGATCCCATCTTTTAAATTCTTAATGGGTGTTTGAGATCTGTTTTGGGTGTTTAGTGTTTTATTTCAAAAATAATAATAAAAAGTAAAAAAATTTAATAAAATATGAAATAACTATAAATTTATAAAAAATATTGTGATTAATTATTTTCCTCATTTCACATTAATCTACATAAATAAAAACATCAATCTCAAATTGTGATGGGTATCTCTTCCAGTATGATAAATAAATATATATATATATATATATAATATATATATATATATATATATATATATATATATATATATATTATCTCCATGTTTTGTCCCTCATAATATCTCGATACCTTCTTGATACTTAATTTATAAAATTGTAGTCAGAAGAGTGAGTATTGTGACACTGTTACAAATTTGATTTTTATATTTTATTTGGATATTTCACACTTTATAAAAAAAATATATAATTTCTTTTGTGAGTGTATAGCAGGGTAAAAGGCTCCATTTTAAAAATTCACATGAGGCCTCTAAAATCACAGGAACGGCTCTAACAATCACCTTCAATTATGATTTTAGAAAGACCACAATTTTTAATGATTTTCATACCATGATAAAGAGCCATGAGCTCTGAATCAAGGGAATCATTATCTGGGCTGATCTGTCAAAGTTTAGTTTGACCACCCATCCTGGAGGTGGAGGGATCTACTTTTGGCAGAATCTGGAATTTGCCCATCTTTTAAATTCATGATGGCTTCCATTCCCTGATATCTTCCTGAATTCAGAAGATAATAGCCTTTGAATCTGGAAATATGGACTGAAATTCCTGTTCAAGATTTGCTTTCCAAAGGTTCCACGATGATGAGTGAGGAGTCAGAGAATCCATTCTCTCCTCTGTTTCGAACATGGGTGTTCAGCCATTGCCACCACACTTCCGGCGTTCGAACTGGTATCCTCGAATAAGATTAAGAAGAAGATTGTTAGGGAGCAAAATCTCTAGAAGGAGGTCTTGCGTTCAAACCATGAGAGCTCCAATGAAGAGCCACTTCCCATATGGGAATATGCATAGAGTAAGGTCCTATCGATTTATCCACTGTGTGTAGATAGGGAGATTTTTACACACTCCAGAGGACAAGTCGAATACGACACCTGGACACTTTCGGACCTAAAATAAAGAAAAACATTGGTGAAAAAGATGATCCGTAGTGTCTTCCCCGCAATGCAAATTGCACAGTTTGCATGCAGATTAGGAAAGATTTTAAGTAATTTGCATCTGGGAGGCAATTTTCTGTGCAACAACTTCTCAAGGAAAACTTGGAATTGGAGGAATGGGGAGTTTCAAGATTAGATTTCATTTGGTTTACCATAGTATTATTTAATTCACCAGTTTGAGTTTCACATTCTAAGAATCACATGACCAAATCGTGTACGGATTATTCAACTGGCAGTCACTTCAACTCAAGAATCAGAGGTCTTAAGTTCGAATCTCATAGTCACCTGATGCTCATAGTTTGTAAGGGTTTTCGTAGATCCAAAGTTTTACCTAATATCTTCGTACCGACTTAGACAAAGTTTGACATTTGAAAATGGTAAGAATCCACTCACACCTATTTATAAATGAGTAGATCTAACTAACATATCTATTGTCACGTCTTCATACAACACATCTAACAACATGAAGTTTACACTTATTTAAAGAATACTCTAACAGCGTAACTAAATTAATTGGAAGAGTTGGCTTGACGGTCAAAACGCTCGTCTCATAAAACGATATCTTGAGTTTCATTCTCTTAATCCCTTTGGGCTACTCCCAATTGACTAAGCCAGTGTGGATTAGAAAGTTTACATATTTTCGTAGGATTAATGATACATCTAATATGAGGTGGAGATATCCATGTTACACAAAAAAATATGATCCAAGCGGAAAATAGGCCGAACCGGCTACCTTTTTGCTACTGAGGGATATGGCATCACACGAGCATATAATAGCCCATTGTGTTTTTAATTGTGATACCATTATTGCTTGAAACTTAATAAAGTGGTATGAATTGTATTATTAAGGGCACTAATCTTAATGGAAATCTTTTTCAAGTGTTATTGTATGATTGCGATGCTAATCAAACCACATCAATTATTAGAGTACCTCAACTTTGAAAGGGATTTGGTCTTTCTGCATCTGTCATTAAAGGTGTCTGTCTGCAATCAAAGGCATCAATTTTATAGAAGTCCGATGCCACATTAGAAATACATGAGTATTTTTATTAAAAATTGAAAAAAAAAAAAAAAAAAGGGGTACAAACCCCTTAGATGGGTCAGTTAGAATTGATTCAATTCAATCAAACTTTAAATGAAATTTTATTTTAAATTTTAAACTATGATCCATACTTATTGGTATATAACCTTTGACATTTTTTTAATGTTCTAATTGTTGTTGATTACTGCAGCCGGTACACCTTATGATAATGATAAAATTATACCAATTAGATATATAAAACATTGTTCCATTCTATTGAAACCAATTTATATCATCGACCTATGATTCCGATTTTATTTAGGTAGGTTCACGGGTCAGGTTGAACTTTAGCTTTGTCAAAAAGGCTTAAGCCCGTTTATATCTATAAAAGTCTTAGTCCTCCATTTAAAGCCCATTTATTTTGCACCTCACAATTTTTCGTTAAAAAATATTTTGTAAATTAAAAATATACTTAAATACCTATTATCGGTTAAAATTTAATCTAAAATTCAATTTTTTGTCACTTAATTTTTATAGTCAAAATTAGTAAATGTCATTAAAAAGATGACACCTGTTGATTTTAATCGAAGATCGAATAGCTAAAAATTGATTTTTCAAGATAAAATTTTAAAAGACGGTTAAGTCTTCCTTTTTAAAGTGTACACTTATATTTAAACCTAGCCTGTTTGTTGACCCATTCTCATATCTTCTCATGAAAAAATTCACATACTATTTAGTGAGTAAATATCTAACTAAATATTTTTTAGATATTTGTTATGCTTGTTCGATTATTTAGACCTTAAAGTGGCCACATAAATCACTAGTGACATTGATAAAATGATTGATTCTATTTATATAGAATTATAACTCATACTACACCTATCTATTCAGATTATTTTATTATTTAAGCCTAACAGTATTTAAAAATAATAATACAGATCAGGGGTTCGAATATCGGCCGATATATCGGCCGTATTATATGGGCCGATATCGATCTTTTTTTGTAAAAAAAAAAAGGGAGAGAAAAATATCGGTCGATATATCGTATCGGTTTGCGTTCAGATTTTGAATAGCCAATAAAGGGTGAAACGAATATTAAAATCAAAATCGATGCTCTTATAATGTACTCTATCTAGTTTCTATGTTTAATATTAACAGGGATTTAAATCTTTCCTTTTAAAAAAAAAAGCCTATTTTTATCAGCCAATATCAACAAATATATATCAGATATAGGTCGATAAAAGTAATCTCAGCCCCTACATATCATATCGGCCGAGATTATTACCCCTGAATATTAATATAATCTACTTGCCTTCAAAAAATTCAAATTTGATGTAAACGACACTGATGAATCATAACCATTTGTTATTGTCCATTGACCAATTTTTATTCCTCCATTCATAGCCCATAGTAACTTAATGTGGCACATTCTTCTAGTATTTTAAATAAATGGTAATTGTGGCTATTGTCATAAATACATGTATTGTCGATTTAACTTGCACCCTCATATTTGTGTTATCGATTTCGATTCACAACACCCACTGAGTTAGAAGGCTCACTTGCTAATTGTTTTATCACAACACCCATTGAGTTAGAAGGCTCACGAAATATGGGATGGCAGTAGTTGATTTGACTAGTACAATAAGAAATTATCGATCGTTATATTATAAAATAGAGTTGGAAGAGGTAATATCACACAATCAGACGTGTTTCTTCATAACCAGCATAGAACTTTAGGATAAATTCGAAGCTGATAATGTTTTGTACTTTAATTAGGAAAACAAGGGTTGGGACCATGCAAACTAATCATACACACTTATTTTTAATGTCAAATCATAGCTGGCTTCACTACTCTCTTTGTGTGGGACTTGATCAAATATAATTGTTATAAGTGGATGTTCATATTTTGAGCTTAAAAAAATTATTTAAAGACTTTATGATGTGTTTGGATGAGAGGTAAAGGGATGGAAATGAAGATAACCATCCTTGTTTACTCGGATTGATAATGAAAGGAAAGGCGAGAAAATCTGAAAATTTTCCTCTCAAATTCCAACACAAATCTGAAAACCCATTCACTATATTTGGATGCGTTTGGATGGAGGATAAATTTTTAGGAAGATGTATCATGGATAAGAGTATTCAAAATGAATACCTAGTAAAGAGGGGTGTTATCCCATTACCCTCAATTATCAAACAAGGGTAATGGGGGATTATCCCCATCACCCCCTTTATCCCCAATCCAAGATGATATTCTCAAAATTTATCTCTCATCCAAATAATATCTAAATTTGTTCCCGATCTCCAAAATTTAGAATTTACAATATCATAATCTTCATTCAAAAAGATTTTTTTTCTAATCTTATAAATCTAAATCTCAAATATCACAATCTATTAGTTGTTAAGCACATCTAAGAATATCCCACACAAAAATTCGAACATAAAATTTGAAACTATTTAATGTTCCTTCCTAGACTTGATTAGAAGGTAATTTGATGCACTGCTATGTATTATCTTATTATTATGCAGTCCATTCAAAAGTTTTATACTTTAATGGGAGGTCTATAAAGAATTATCTAAAAAGGTTTTAAAAGCTAAAAATTTAGAAGCTTATAAAGTATGAAATATTACATATTTAATTATTTTATATGAATCTAATATTTAAATATAAATAGTTTCAATAAATTTATTAAACATTATTAAAGTGAACCCCACATAAAATATTTCTATGCAGAAGGAACTCTCTACAAATCATTATTTGTCATGTATCCACACATATACTATTTTATTTTTAAAGCTGAGAGAAATCAATGCCTCTCTCACGAGGTTCATGCTGATGCAGAAGGAATAATTAAACAGTGGTGGGTAGGCATTGGATTGGATGTATCAAATTTTAGTTTGAATAGTTTTCTTTTAAATATTTTAAATATGGTCCACAGTTGTAAGAGAATCTACAGCTTGTTTTGACTTTTGAGTAAAGTTCACTCCACTTGGCAAGCACGATCATTTCATTGGTGGGCCATCAAGAATTGGATGTTATTTACATAATGGAAAGATTAATGATAAAGATACTTTAATTTTTTTTTTATTCTTAAAACCATTTTTTATTTAAAAATTAAAATGATGAAGAACCAGCTCACCCTCAATTATCTAAAGATCAAATTGCCTTAATTTTTGCCATTTTTAGAGAAAATATGCATGTGATGTAAGAGAAATTGAAGAAATTAATGATGGGAGTTTAAGTTTTATAACTAATCTTATAGTAATCCTTTATTGTTTACTAAATATTAAATAATAGTAACCCTTGAGAGATGGCTTGGTACTAAAGAACTCATTTGAGATACGGCATATTTTGAGTTTAAGTCACTTTTAATATAAACGAGCCACACTTCGTTGTGTTATCCTGTGTGGGTGGATAAGCCAAGTACTCTAAGAGGTCTGGACCCTTTGGTCTTCAAAAATATATATATAATCTTATATTGAACAAAGGAAGTAATGGGAATCTCATGAGTACTCTCGTCGTCCCCTTGTCCATACTCCAAAGATCCTATGTATTATAAAGAGGAATTTTTTTTGGGTGGCCATTTAGACACCCTATTTTTCTTTTAAGAGATTCTATTTCAATATTTTGTGTGAAAATTACCACTTTACCCCTTAATTTTTTGAAAAAGACAATTCATGTAGACAAAATTGAGGGCAAAATGGTAATTTTACGTAAAATTTTAAAATGGTGTGTCTCTTAAAAGAAAAGTGAGGTGTCTAAATAGCTATCCTTTTTTTTTAAAAATAATACAAAATTATTTTTCAAATAATTTATTTGATATAAAAATAGAAAAAGAATTATTCAATAAGTCTTATTTTAAATTATTTGATAATACCTACAATAAATTATGCTTCTTTAAAGTTTTAATATAATAGTAAAACCTACTTTACTTCTATATGATATATAATTTTATTGTTCGAATCTATAGAGTTGAAAGGTTATAGATAAAAAATATTGCAGAGAGAGATAAATCACTGAAAATTTAGAGGAAATAAACGAACGATCACATATTAGTTTATGTAGTGATTAATACTTTAATCGTATGTATTGCCATAGAATTAATTGAAAAACAGAAACTCTTAACATCAATTCGATAGTGATTAGATTTTGACTTATGATAAAAATGTTTCATTAAATCCAAAGTGATTAGACTTTGACTTGTGATAAGAATGTATCATCAGTCATTACAATCCAAAGTTTCAAATCCAACGTATATCACACGTCAATAGTGACTATTGCCCGTTGCAGGAAATGATTTGTTAGTGGTTTGAAATTTGAATTCACCACAAAAAAACGAAACGTGTAAAACACGAAAAATAAAAAAAATATGATGGGCCTTTACACTATGGAGTAGTCGGCAAAGTCCAATTCAGGGCTTTATGAGGCAATTTTCAGCTCAGATGGTGGCCACCTTGTCTGGCCATTACAACAAAATGGGGAAGACTAAAGCCAATAAATCTCAAGTTTGGTCTGGCCAGACATTCCACTGATTTAGACAAATGAGGCTCAAATATCACTGAAATCAATCTATGTTATAATTAATTATTTAATTTGCATTGTTAATTAAGTTCTCTAAGTTTTTAGAGAAGAGGTCATCGGTTCAATTCCTCCCAGACTTAGTTGATACACGTAGTTTACAGGTGATTTCATATATCCGTAAAGTTAGGCTCACTATCATTAAAATTACTAACTATTATATATTTGGGTCAGATTTTTTGTATCCTATTTCATTTTATCTTATAGAAATCTTTTGTTCTAATACTCTGCACCTCATAATATTCTTCTTCTTACCTCTTCTATCCATGTTTTTAAAAGTTGTTCTTCTTTTTCTAATTCCTTCTGCCTGCATCATTTTAATTTTTCACATTGTTGCATTTTGATTTCTTTTACGCATGTTCAAAAAGTTTTAAATCATTTTTTTCCCTATTTTCTCATTTATTGATGCTATTTTAGAGCTTTCTCTTATGCATTTATTCAATTCTCTTTTTAAATGTTATATACTCATCCATCATAAAATATGCATTTCCATCATTAATGTCTTGAAAAAAAAGTTAGAATAGTTTTATAAGTCAATTCAAAAGGGTTGGAATGATGGTACTTCATAAAATGAGAGTTATATGTTCGATTTTCACTCCACTTTAAAGAGTTACTTCTGGGAGAATTAATGAGTGCGTGCAAAGAAACTTTCAAACACTTCAAAGAATAATCAAGTACTTTAAAAGGCCCAAACTAGAGATCTAAATTTTAGATATGCCGATATCTCGGTCGAAAAAATTCTCTTCTTTCTTTAAAACCACCTTTATCAACTGATATATGAAGATTTATTTCCCTCGTATGAACAACTTGATTTAAAAAAAAAAGGTTGTAATCCTCACATGTGAGGAGATTTTTGTGTAATCAGAGACACGGAATTAATGAATTTTCCACTTTATCCTTTTATCATACGGATAATTTAAAAAAATAAAATAAAAAATCTGTCCCAACAAATCGATCACTCCAAAACAATGAACATATTTTAGAGAATCTGAGCGAACATATTTTAGAGAATCTGAGAACCGACCCAGGAGATGGGCAACAGTTAACTCATCTTGAGTCATGAGTGTGCAGTTCATGAGTACAAAGTCCTCTAGACTCGAGAGACTTTTTCACAATTTTATTTTTTGAGAATGAATTCTTCTTCAAGACTTCTTTAAGACAAAATCAGAGAGGAGAATGGGTTCAATTTTAAAAGAAAAAGATAAAAATATAATTAGAAAACACACTAAAAATTAATTACCAAATTCAGTTCAAGTTAGTTTTCCACGTATAATTCCATCTAGTTTTGTTCAAGTCTTTTATGGATCAGAAAGAAAAATCTATGTATTGAAACACCTTTTTAGATATATAAGAAGCGAATTAGTTTAAATATCAGTGCTTTTTAATATAAAAAAGAGCATTGAGTACATTTTAGTCTTTAATTTATCATAATAAGTGGATAATGTTTTCATTCTTATAATAAAATGAAAGGTAAAATGCCTCTTGGATGACTAAATCAATTTCCAAATGGAAGCCCAGATAAATGGGGCTAAGGCATGCATCAGACGCAACATGTCTCACTGTCTCATTTCATTTCATCAAAAATATTATTATTTATTCATGCTTTCATTCTCTTCATCACAAGAAGACAAAGTTACAAGGAGAACCCTCTTACATTCGACTTCCAAACAGACCAACTTCCTTTACATGCATTCCGAAAGAACATACACCCAGTATCCGTGTATGCATTATGCCGCATATAGACTATAGAAGGATATACCAACAGTAAAAGAGGAAAGAGTAAAGACGTGAGAAAGAGAGAAAGAGCTGGTATATATATATATACAAAGTATGTATATCTTCTTCTTCTTCTTTCACTCCATCCGATTTGCTCAGACAAGTGTAACGCATGCGGACGTCTTCGGGTCCCACATGGCAGGGAGGAGATATTTCCTTCCGTTCAACCCCTGAGCATTGTAGCTTGCACCGGACGTCTTGTCCACCAAAAGCTGGCCGGGGTAGCCCGGATACGAACCCTTTCCGAACATCCCTGTACAAGCGGAGACAGCTTCCAACGGCGCAGTGGCCGGCCCCTGATAGAAACCACCTTGGAACGGATTCGTGACGGTGCCTGCCAAAACCGTGGCCAAGTTGATGACCATTCCGTCAACTCCTACGTCACCATTCGGCGCCACCAACGGAGGGGTCTGAGGCCCGTACATGGGCTGGTGGAAAGGCCAGGCGCACTGCCCAGGGCACTGGATCTCAGAGTTCCCCACCCAAACGTACGCCCACCTGCTTTTAAACCGCGAATTCATGGCAGACCCGTGGGTCCCGCACCGGCTCATGCAGAACCCTTCTACTGCCACGTCTTTGGCGGTGAACACCGCGTTTATTGCGCCCCTTCCGCCACCCGCTCTGGCGGCCAGCTTGACAAGATCCACGCTTTTTAGGATTTTACCCCAAGGGTAGCTCTCGTCGACGATTTGCTTGCCCAGGATGAGATTGGTGGCGCCCGCCTTGTATTTCTCGGTGGTCTTCCACCAGGAGGAGACAGACGGCAGAGAAAGCATTTGGTGGGGGGACAGAGATCGAATGAAATCGACTAGAATCGAGTGCTGGGTGGGAGTGAATTTACCGTACCAGATGATGTTGACGGTGAAATTGCCTTTGAGCAGAAGCCCGTTGTGGTATTTGAGTAGCAGCGGCTGCTCCTGCACGAGGGCGGCGAGCTTTCTTGTCGTGGCCATAGAAGGGGAGAAAACTAAGGCCAGGAAGAAAAAGAAGACAGAAAAACGAGAAAATGAAGACATATTCTCCATTTTGGCTTTTGTGTCTCTCTTTCTTTCCTTCTTTTCCTTGTTTTGATTTTCTCTGAACTGAACTGAGAAGTGTTCCTAAGAGTGAGAGACTACTGAGAGAGAATAGAAGAGAGGAGGATTTTATAGAGAGGGAGGAAGAGGGAACAGCTGTAAAATGGGTGGTGTCCATGTATGAGAGATGCCACGTCGAGTTGAAGAATTGGTGGGGCCTAGAGAGAGCTAGAGCTTAGCCAGGCTGGATAGGGGTAAAATGGGAACCGAGACTTTTATCCTGACGAGGTGTTCAAGCCATGATATTTGGAAGAATATAATTACAAATATATCCCTGACCTTTTAAGATGGGCGCTGACGGGTTTGACCCTAAATCAACTCTTTCTTTCTTTCTTTCTTTCTTTAATATAAAAACCTTATGCGATCCAGGGGAGGAGCAGCAGTGTTAAAAAAATGCTCAACAAGGATTCTAATATCATACATACATGATTTCTTTAAAATTAAAAATAAAATAAAAAATAACTATACTTAATATTAATAAAAGAGAGCACTTACACACACCCGAATTTTCTGTCTCTACACATTCAAAATCAGATTTTCGAGTGAAATTACGATTTTATCTCCGCATTTTCATTCATTCGAATGAATGCTCCGTTCATTTTGGCATTCATTCATTCGAATGATTAATTCAAATGAATCCTCAAGTGTATTTTCAATTCATTCGAATGAATGGGGTGAACAGTAACACGGAATACTGCTCAACCCATTCATTCGAATGAATGAGGCTCATTCATTCGAATGATTTAAATATTAAGATTTATTTTAAAACTTTACACTTATTTTTTAAGCACTGTGTATTTCCAAAATTTTTCAAATTGAATATCTAGACTAATTAAAATAATCTGATAAAAATACCTTAAGACTTCAAGGTCTTTTGACACTCCTAAATATTTAAAACATAGTATTTTATAAATAAGGGTATCCCTAGGGTGTGTCAAAAACACATTTGGAAGTGTCAAAAGACCTTGAAGTCTTAAGGTATTTTTATCAGGTTATTTTAATTAGTTTAGATATTCAATTTAAGAAATTTTGAAAATACACAGTGTTTAAAAATAGCTATCTATATTTTAAAACATAGACCGTTATTTTTTAAGCACTGTGTATTTTCAAAATTTCTTAAATTGAATATCTAAACTAATTAAAATAACCCAATAAAAATACCTTAAAACTTCAAGGTCTTTTGACACTTCTAAATTTATTTTCGACACAGTCTAGGGATACCCTTATTTGTAAAATACTGTGTTTTATATATTTAAGAGTGTCAAAAGAACTTGAAGTCTTAAGGTATTTTTATCAGATTATTATAATTAGTCTAGATATTTAATTTGAGAAATTTTGGAAATACACAGTACTCAAAAAATAAGTTTAAAGTTTTAAAAGAATTTAAATAAAACTGTATACTGTCTGTATACTGTAAGTCATGAATCATTCGAATGATTAAATCAGCACGTTGATTCATATTCATTCGAATGAACGAATGAACGGATCGTTCATCGAATCATTCGAATGATTGAATGATCCATTCATTCGAATAAATGGATGAAATGAACGTCATTTTACTACTATTCATTTGAATGAATCATCTATTCATTCGAATGAATGGTGCTGAATAGTATTTCATATTACTGTTCAGCCTATTCATTCGAATAAATTGAAATTACACATGAAAATTCATTCGAATGAATGCCAACGCGGGGGTAAAATCATAATTTCACTCAAAAATTCGATTTCAAATGTATAGATACGGAAAAATTGAGTGTGTATAAATACTCTCTCTTTTGTCAGAACCTTTAATAAAGCATCTGCAGCTTTACTCCAACTACCACTTGTCCCATCCAACCGTACAGCTTCCTGTATTTGGCCAATTGTGCATTGTCATCATCTCTCGCACGAGGGGCCAGTATCTGTGTCACCTTTCAAGACGAGTGAAGGGAGTTATGGGTGGTGTAAATTTTAAATATAAAATATTTACAATGAATGATAAAAATAAAATAAATAACCTCTTTTACATTAAAATCTTGTGTATCTAATTATTTTTCAGTAATACAAATATACATGTTTTAATAATATGATAATGTATAAACTAAAATTAGAAGATAAAAATAAATAAATAATTTAAATTTAAATCAAATTGGGTCTAGGTCCCATTTTTTTTTTAATACATGACCCAATACCATCTTATCTTATTTATTAATATTTATATAAATATTTTTTTTATGTAACGAAAGTATCACTGAGGTATTGATCAAACAAAACTAATTCCGAGAAGCCGTACCACCATATCCCACAATGTGCTAAACTTTTTATTATTATTATTAATGTTTAAGAAATTCAAATACAATCTTACGAAAACTCTCAAGAATGAGTCTAATATTCTTATTTATTAATATTTATATAAATATTATATATACAAATGTATAAAAATGACCTCTTTAAACCTATATATAAATGCTCATTACATATTAAACATTTATATCAATTTCGACACCATTAATGATCGATTCTTTAGGTTGTACATCTCTCTTTAATTGTTTAATAAATTAAAGTCAGACACCATAATGTCTATCATATCTTGTTTTATTTATATTTTTTTCTTTATATCTCCTCTCCTGTACATGTGATTTACAATGATTTACAATATTTCGTCTCCATGTTGAAGTTGTTTTTAATCTTTTACTTATATAACTATAGCACTTTTTTTTTTTATAATTTAGGTGTGCATTCGACTAATCGGATAACTAAGTGATTCTTTTGAAAATAAGTGAGAATCAAACTCAAAACTTCCGATTTATAATGCAGGTTCTTGGTCATTTTCCAACTCTTTTGAATTAGAGAACTATAATACTTTAAATCTACTTTTCTCATTTTATTATCTATTATTTTTAAATTAAATATTAAAAAATCAGCCCTAATGTAAGCTCCATGCATACCATCTACCCCTCAAAATGCTGCACTAAGTGGTGAAGATAATTCAAATCATCAACGAACAACCACATCCCAATTAAATAAAAGACAGCACCATCTCCAACAGGATAATGTCTACACAACAGTAATCCCATCTTCTAAACCATCAATTGCAAATCAACCGTACCCATTACTTCTTTGATGCAATCTTTCAACCAACCAATGACCAATTTCCTATTGAACTAAAAAAAATATAAAAAAAAAATTCCTTGTTCCTATTTTAGTTAATTATCAACAACTCTAATTGATGATATCATTAAATCTCCATCGTATTTGTGTTGGGTGATTTCATAATTTACAAAGCAGAGGGATACATTTATTTGTAAAACACTACGTTTTAAGCATTTGAAAGTGTCAAAAGACCTTAAAGTTTTAAAGTATTTTTATTATATTATCGTAATTAGTCTATATATTTAATTTGAGAAATTTAAAAAATACACAGTGCCTAAAAAAATTTTAATTTTTTTAAAAAAAATATATTATTTAAATAATGCACTATACATTATTGTAATACTGTAAGAATGTCCGGACGAATGAAATTTAAACATGAATAAACGTCCGGACAATTCAACAGTAAAATATTCTTATCTCGTGTTCAAACTATACAGGCGCGCAGAAAGGCAACATAGTAATTCTTATAAAAAATATAGATTCTGGAGAAAGATTTTGTCTGTGTCTGAATTATTATTTTAAGATAATATTAAAAATATTAAAAATACATCATCATTGAACACCTATGGTCCATCTAAGGTTCTCTTAGCCTTAGCATCATTGCCATTGAACCATTTAATAATAATGTTCAGACAATGCATACGCAAGCCTAAAGACATTATAGTATTATACCCATAGAGCTAAATGACCCAATGATATGTAGGTAGGTGAGGACTGAGGAGTAGGAAGATCCTATTTTTTTGGATAATATCAAAACATCTTAATCAAATTAGATGGGATTTAAATGTGGGATGCTTTCCACTTTATTTTTTTAAATCTCAATTTTTAATCTATTTAACTAACCGAATCATGATTCATGTGAGTATTAAGAAATGCTTATGTCAGAATAAAGATGCTATTTTGATTATTTTAAAATTAGTGACGGACAAAAATTTACTTTAGAAAGCGTGAGTATTGATTTTTTTTTTTTAAATTTATATTTGGAAAATGGTAAGATATTTAGTATAAAATTTTTATGGGTGTAGTCCACTACTCTTAGGGTCCACTAAGATTAAACTATAGAGACTTGAATCTATAATTTCTTACTTCTTGAGACTAGAAATAACCAGTTGAGTTACACTTATGAGTTTTAAGATTGATTTCTATTATACTCTAAAAGGTCAGTGCCTGTAAAATTATTTATTGTGACTTGCACATATTCTAAAGATTAATTGAGTATTTTAGGACTGAACACCTTAATCGTAGAAAATATCATTATAGGAGAAAGAAATATTTAAAAATTATATGTTATCTTTTCTGTTTATATCAAATAAAATGTTTACATGTGGATATACGGGATTATCAGTGCACCTAAGCAAAGAACTCGCTAAATTGAAGAGTAATAGACCATTATAATAGTCTTTTATTCAACATATTGTCTATCGATAATATATTAAATTGATTAAATCATATATTTAAAGTTCTCACAATTTCACCATTAGATGAAATTTCCCTTGAATAAATGATCATTCATGAGTCCAATAATTGAGAGAATAAATTCACAACTGAAAATCTTGAACAAACTCATAATAAATATTTTCTCCAATTTATGTCTAAGTGTTCAATGTATGTTGCGTTATCCTATGAACTTTTTTTTGCAACACTTCTATTTTAAAATGAATATATGTATATACTCTCAATAAGTTATGAGTGGAGGAGTGCATTTATCTAGTTGCAATCTGATTAGAAAAGATTGATGATGGCATTCTTGATATAAATGTGTGGGATGAATACAATCTAAAATCTGGACGGTTGGGATTAAGTCTCTGTACGCCAGCCGTAATCAATTGATTTCCCTGACCCTGTTAATTGAAGTCCAGAAACCACCGGCTTAAGAAGGCACACGGCGACACGGCCACTCTACCATTATTGAAGGTCATGAGCAAAAGTGTAATTTCACTGAAAAAGCGAAAGGTGTACTGACGGACCTGGTGAGTGGTGGTCCTGCAAAGGAGAACCCAATTTACCTCGAGAGTCGAGTCGTCGGAAAGTAGGCCGGCCGAACCACTTTGAAAGTTTCCACAAGCCGGACAAAACTCGATTAAATGAATAAAGCCATTGAATGTCGTCTCACGTGCCTACCTTACCGACGCCATTCCCACGTGTGGGACCCGCCTACCGGCCCATTTATTTTTTCAAAGCTCTCCACTCCAGTCAACGGCTCAATTCTAGAGAACGGCTACCCCCACTTGCACTTGAACTCGAAAGACTACAGAGAACAGTCAGTGAAGATACTTCCAAGCGCCACATCAACCAACATTTGCTAATTGCTATTTGTGAGCTGTGACCGTCTAAATTCAAATTCAAATTCAAATTCAAAATGAATTTTGGCTAATTTAGTTTTGTAATTTTTTTATGTGATTGGATTGGAAGATATCTTTAGCAAATAGTAATTAGATTAATCGTGATTATCATAATCAATTTTATATATTTAGTGTTAATTTTTCAAAAATTTATTCTCTAAATTATATATATATATATAGTTAGTCCACTATTTTTTATATTTTTTCTTTAAACATTCTAAGTTACACATGGGTGGCTTAATATAAACCCACCCTCCCATTTGTTTTCCACCGATGTGGGACTCTAGGGGAGAGAGGGGTATCACAGGTCTTAAGTTCCATTCACGCTCAACTTTTATGATCCATTCTTCATGAGATTACTACCCTTCAAATTTACCAGTATGTGTAGATTAGGAGGTTTATATATGTTTATAGGATTAGTCTCATTTTTAATGTGAAGTGATGATACTCATATTACAAAAAATAAGAAGAAAGAGATTAGAGTAGAGGTCTTGAACTGAACTCCTCTCAAGTTTACTTGATACACTAGACTTACAAATAGTCTCCTTGATATTCATGAAATTAATCTCACCCCCTGAGTTGAAATACTCATATTATCAAAAAAAATATATTACATATCCAAATTACTTTAAGTAAGTAATTATGTTAATAAATACAAACAATTACATTATAATATAATTGTAGAAGATAGGAATATTCGATTTTTGTTAAGTATTCAAAGTTTCATAATAATTTTCTATACACTTAAATATTTATTTTTTTGCTAAATTATATAAAAAGTTGTGAGAGAATTGGAGTTTTTAATAAATTCAATTAATTGGAATGTAGAAGAGTGTCTAATCTCGAAATATAAATACTTTTAAAAATTGAAATTAAAAAAAAAAAAAACTCTTGGGGTTAAGGAGTTATAATGTTAAAGATTAAAATGAGAATTTAAACAAAAATTCCAACGAGGCCTTCGCACGCGACGACAAAATGGTAGTCGCGACTTGTGAAACAGAGAAGTTGACAGGCGCGTCATGCTCGGCGTACCCTCCAAGCGACACGTGCGAAATGGGACACTGTGCAAGGGGTTCACGCATGACACGGGGGTCAAGCTGATTGGTTGTTTCCAGATAAGCTCGAAGGAAAGAGAAAGGTACGTAATAATTTATTTATTTTGTCTGGACATTCCAATTGTTATGCTAATTCATTCCCTTCATCTCTGTTGTTACATTGGAATTTATTTATTATAAGGGGTGTTCTTTTGTTTGAATCCAACCTGAGTCCGATTTAAATAAATGAGTTTGGAAAGTTTTTTTGTCTGATAGGTTAGATTTGGCTTTTAATTTAAAATCTGTAAAAATAATATTTTTTAATTTTTTTTATTTATAAATTGAAAATACAATCATACACACTGAAAGAAGACTTAAAAACTAACTGGCTCTTAAAATCTTAATGACCAAAATCACAAGATGTCATTTTTCAAGTATATCTTACAACTTTGTCTACGAAGATTAAGTGATTAGAATTGAGTTTTGGAATGAAATTTTAATTTTAGAAATTTTAAGTATAATTTCAATTTGTATAGATAAAATTTTAATTTACAAATATTTTTTTTGAAAAATAAAAAATGATGTTAAGTGCAAAATAAATGAGCATTATACGGAAGAATCGACTTTAAATTTAAAAATCCGATAGACTTCGAATAAGCTTGAACTTTTATAGATATAAATGGACTCAAATTATTTTTTTAGACTTCTAAACTTGACAAGTGAACATGCCTACCAATAATCATAGAGTTGACTAAGTTAGAAAGATTTAGGACTGTATGTAATATTTATAAAAATAATCACTTTGGTAAAATAACTCTAGATATAATTTTGAAGGCCCAATAATCATTTGTCTCTAAAGAATGTAATTCTAACAAATTTAATGCTATAACTAAAGTAATTTAGTTAAAATAATATTTCATTAATATCACTTAAGAGCTGATTTTAGTGGGCCAAATTCCTTGAAACACCCTCGTTTTTAAAGTATGATTTTGGAGCATGTAGGAAAAAGAGTGTGACTTGTCATTGTCAATTATTTTTAAACTATTTATAATCAAGATCAAAACCAGTGAATACAATTGACATATTCTATGGTCAATAATAAATGCATTTACTCAATTTTCTACCTAAAGCTGAAAAATTAAGATTAAAATAATACCCTAAAGTTCATTTAGAAAACTCTATATTCACCTGATTTTATATTTGTTTATCATTTCGACCTTGTTGCAATGGGCCGAGCCATTCCAAGCCCAGCAGCCTACGGGGTCTGAACTTCTAAATGATTTGAATCAGGAAAAAAATACTGTTAAGTACCCGTTTTTTTTTTAAAAAAAAAAAATTCAATTCGGTGGTGAGACCAGGCCAATATTTATGCTTTCAATATTTTTTTTAAAAAAAGGCTTCCTTTTGTTTTTCATTTATTTTAATTTTTCAGAGAGAAATTTATCTCAGCTGCACCATATTTTAAACTCCTGATCTGAATTAGACTTATTGTGTCTTGAAGGCTCAAATTAAAGTGTAATCCTAATCATTGTTTAAAGCACAAAATGACTTAGGCGAGTTAGTCAGAGTTGAGTGAGTTGGCACGTTTTTCAATTTTTTCCAAACTCGGCCGACATTCTTGACTCGATGAGATAAGATAGTCCATGTTGGATTACTTAATGTTAAAATAATGGCCTACTTTGTTATTATTTGGGCAAATCATGTATAAAACGTGATCATTAGCACTAAGCAGTGATCAGTGCTCTGAGTAAAAGTGGCACTGGTGACTGCCAGTTCATGGCACGATACTTCGATTGAAGTTCTTGAATTCACCGACAACACACTCAAATGAAAATGGATTTGATTTAAGTTGTGATTAAAAATTTTAGTTGGAGTTTTAAATTTAATTAATATTTTAAAATATTGAATTCAGTCCTTTGTATTAAATTCAAATTGAATTAATTAATTTAAATAAAAAAACAGTAGAAGAAACCTAATGGTAGCATCATATTGATGCCAATTGAGTTGGAGTCGAACCTGGCCTTAATTAATTTTTTAAACTTTGAATTCGATGAATTTTAAAATCTCTTTATTTTTTACTTTTCTTTTAAATTTATATGTGAAAAATGGTGAAAAACCCAGCATAAAATCTCTACGGATGACTTACTACCCTTATGACACACCAAATGAGACCATGAGAGTTTAAATGTGATATCTCTCGCTTCTTTGAACTCAACTTTTTCAAAAATATCAAGTAAAATTCTCAAATTTAACTATCCCAATCTTTCCTTTGAAGCAAAAAATTACGTGGCGGTCAAGCAATCCAAGGCACTGTTTGAGAATTTATAAACATCAATAATTCATTCAAAGCATGAGCTTAAGGTGGTCTTCTTGACCTTCTTTTTCAACAAAGTTCGATGATTCATATCAGTGGTGGGACCCATTTTTATCCCCTCTTTTTAATGGTTGGATCATATTAATCTACTATGTGTTAATCTTCACATTTTTCTTAATAATAATGAAAACTAAGAAGGTGAGAACGTGACAATAGAGAATATCAAAGATGGCAATTGATTCCTGTGGATTACTGTTGTGTCCTTGTGTCCGATTCCATTTCTTTTTAAAACCGACTATGATTGATTTCTATACAAATATGAACGTGACACAAGAAGGCAAAATTGCAATCGATCAAAGTGGGCCATTCATCATACACAAGTTTAGGAAGTCGGCCACTTACATCATTGTGTCCCTTTCTTTTTCACTCATTTCATGCATGTAGGGATGGCAGATGATCCTCATTCAGAATATGCTCAACTCTTACAAAATTCCAAGCTTTAAAAGTGTTTGATACTAATCCAGAATAGGTTGGTCGGATAGTAAAGAAGCACTCCTCATGAAGAGAGATTTTGGATTCAATTCACGTTTAAATTTGGTTGGATCATTTTCTATAGGGTTCACTCCTCATCGACTTACCAATGTGTGTGGATTGAGAGACTTACAAATGCTCGTGGGATTAGTCTCACCTCTAAAGTAAGGTGGGAATTCTCATATTATAATTAAAAAAAAAGGTAAAAAGTGTTTAACATGAATCGGTGAGAGGGGATGTGATCTAACTCATTCTAACAAGTGGATATGATACGTATCGGCCGATATTGTAAATATTGGCCGATATCCTATACATATCGTCGATATTGGACGATATTAATTTTTTTTTTTTTTAAAAAAAAGAAAAAAATAAGAGAGAGAAAAATATCGGTCGAGATATCGATTAATACCGAATTTCATATTAACTATGCTCGGGTTTATAGGAGTTTTTGTCTAATTACCTTGGTGTTGTTTGACATGATTTATTGGTGGTTTTGGTGTTTATTAAGCAATTTGAAACCTAACCAAACTTATTTTTAAGTGAATTAAGTTGATCAATTCATAAATTGAGTTATATTCAAATTGGAGTTATAGAGGAATTAAGTTAATTAATCTTTGTAGTATTAAGCAAGGAGAACTGTTTAACCTTAAGAGTCATCAGTATAGGCCCTGAAACCTCAGGAGCTCTAGGCACAGTGCATTGGTGGGGGTCGTAGGCCTTGAGAGTAGTGCAAGTGGAGGTCTTACGGCCCATTGGTCACATTGGGGCGCCGTAAGCGGCAACTTAATTAGCTTAAAGCCACGGCCGACCCTGGGAGTTTTACTTCTTGTTGAGATACAATGTCTTAAAATGAAATTAAAAACAGGCTCCAATATAAAGGAAAACTCAATTTCATTAATTGGACTGCAAAATACAATCTGGACAAGATTTAAGGCTATGCACACACCAAAGGCTTATATCCTAAGCCCTTAATTCATAGCATTTGGATATATGATGTGGCAAATATCATATACCAAATTTCTTTGGGGGGAGAGGATATACGCTCCTGGGAATAATAACTCAATGGCCAATGTAAAGTGAAATAGGTTCTCAATATCACTAGGATCATTCTTGAAGGAGATTCATCTACTGTAGCTCAGATGGTGCGAAATAAAAATTAGCTGGGATAGGAGGAGCATTGCATTTGGTTAGGAACTGTGGATATTCTTAGTCATTTCAATTTATGGGAAATATATTTTTATTTTAAAAATTTATGAGCGCTGACTTACCGGTCAAAAACCTATCTGAGATGCTGAAAGCCTTGAGTTAAAGTCACTCTAACACAAAAAAGTCACTTCCCTTAAGCTGCGTTTGGATGAGGGGTAAATATTGCTGGGATGGGTAATCAATTATGAATACCCTTTGCTTCAAAATGGTTTTAAAATATGAGATTAGATGGGTAAAATCTAGACTTTTAACCCTAACTCATTGGTTAACAAACGGGGGTAAATAAGGGTTAGTGTTATCTCACAGCCTTAGTGTTACTCAATGTGTATGGATAGAGAGGTTCACACGTGTTCTAAAGATTAGTCATGTGTTCTGAAAGACTTAAATATCTCGATTTTAAAAAAAAAAATTCTTTACGGCAAAATGCTAATAAACTCGCAAGAGTATGTATTCTTGAATCAAGAAATTACAAGTTTGGAGAGCACCTTCTTGAAGAAATTGACATCAAAAGCTGGACAATCCACTATTATTTTTGGATGATGGTGATTGGGATGGATTTGAGGGCCTCCTCTCCTTTTTGGATATGTTCTCTTTTTTGTTCATTCTCTCTATTAAGGATTACAAGGTGTAATCTTATGGGGTCAAATACTAAATTTTTCATCAGTTGAAAGAATGATAGATAACCCTTTACTCTAAATTGTTATTGTTGGATATCTCAATCAAGAGATATTACAGGATAATAAATCCATTTGAATGCAAAATGCATACTTAATTAGAGTAAAAAAAGGCAAAATCAATGTCATGACATAATAAGGCACCGCCAAACTACTACTTGAGTCCACTCATGCCGGAATTAGGGTCTAGCAATTTTAAAGTGCACTATCCAAATTCAAACCAAATTACATCTGATTTTAGATCTTAAGGATAATCAAATCTTTAGTTTTCAAAAAAAGATATTCATCAAATTCAAAGTAAACACAACAATCTGACTGTACTGAATTTTAATTTTAAACAAAGAAAGAATCTGTAGTGATAATGATAATTTATTAAGTTAATAATCTTTCAATGCAATATTTTGATGAAGTTAATGACCATGCTTTGTCAAATACTTTGTAAATTGAATAGGGACTCATATTTTTCTAATAATTAAGCCAAATTCTTATCCATTGATTCAACTATTTATCTTAAAAAAAAAATCTATTTTACCCAACTAATAGAGACTGACTCTTTGGTGTGGACTGCAGTGATAAATGAACTCAAGACTTTCTGTCCAGTGAACTTTTTGGGTTAGATCAAGTCTGCTTTTGAAGAGTGTCTAGAAATATATATTTTTTTTCTTTTCAGAGGATCTAATTTATACTGCTATTATGTTTATGAGTAAATGAAATTTCTCTAATTTTTTTTTTAAAAAAAAAGTTCAGATCATCAACAAATTGCAAAAATATCAATTGAAGCAAACCAAAGCAATTTGCTTGTCTCATATCTCATTTCTTCAGAGGAAAAAAAAGAAACAAATGAATGAATACAATAGAAGCAATACAAAAGAATGGCAACGTCTATTGCTACTCTGTAACTCTTAATATGCCACGTGTCATGTGAAGTGAGGCTTCTATACCAGAGTGGAACAAGAAGAGGTAGAAGGATCAAAGAGGGCAGGAAGCAGATACTTCCTCCCATTGACCCCCATAGCATTGTAGCTGGCCCCACTGCTGGGGTCCACCAACACCTCTCCTGCGTACCCAGGGTAGGCTCCCTTTCCGTACATACCTGGGCAGGCGGAGGCAGCCTCCAGAGGCGCGTCCGCCGGCCCTTGGAAGTAGCCGTTTCCGAAAGGGTTAGTCACCGTCCCGGCCAAAAGGCTAGCTATATTTAAGATCATGCCATCCAGGCCGACGTCATTGTTGGGGGCCACCAACGGCGGGGACTGGGGCCCGTAAATGGGTTGGTGGAACGGCCAAGCGCACTGACCCGGGCACTGAGTCACCGAGTTGCCAACCCAGATGTAGGCGAACCTCGCTCCGTCCCTCTTCGCCTTGGGGGAAGAACCATGGGTCCCGCACCGGCTCGTGCAGAACCCGTCTACTGCGACGTCGGAGGCGGTCAGGACGATGTTGATCGCATTCCTCCCCTTCCCCATCCCCGCCAGCCGTAGGATCTGATCCGACGACAGAGATTTGCCAAGAGAGTAGCCCTCGTCGAGGATTTGCCTTCCAACGGCCAGATGGGGAGACTTAGTAGTGGTAGTGGTGGTTTTGGCGGAGTAGTACTTCTCTGTGGTCTTCCACCAGGTGGCAATTGATGGTTGGCAGTCTTGGGGTGCGGTGGAGGGAGAGGCTGAGAGGGAGGCGAGGAAGTCAGTGACAATGGCTCGTTGGGCGGGCTTGAAGGATCCGTACCAGATGAGGTTGAGAGCTATGGGCCCACTTAGAAGGGGGCCCTTATGGTACTCCATCAGAACTGGCTGATCCTGCACCAGAGAAGCCAGCTTTCTAGCTGCCAGAGACGAATGAAAGAAGAGAGAAACCAAGAAAAGAAGCTGCAGATATGCCATTGCTACAATGACGAATGAACTCAGAAAAGATTGGAATTTCAGTATTCTGGTGTTGATATTTGAAATCTCAAAAAGCTGATTGATGGATTCTTAAGGAAGAAGATGGTAATGGGATGAAGAAGAGAAGAGGAAGGGAAGCGTATATATAGATAGGAAGATGGAAGGGAGGAAGGAGACAGGTGCGGTGGAGTGAGTGAGAGGCGTCCAACGGTCGAAACGCGCATCTTTGAATAATGCCTGTGACAGCTAAGAGTGAGTACTGAAATTGGAAGGCACTCGAAAACAGAGACAGGAGAGAGGAGACAGCTGTGCCTCACACGCTTCCTTCTTTTATTGAACTCTGTACAGTGTACAGTAGAGAATCCATGAGAACACTAAACTCCCATCATCAGTATTAAGTATTAATTATTATTGAGTAATCAGTTGTTAATTACTTGTTTTTGGAGAATGTGAGATGCCATCTATATCCAGCTTTCAGTGTTTACTCTTCCCATAGCTAACTTCATTAAGGCCGATAAAAGAAGTTCAAAGTCATCAATCTTATCCACTTGTTCAAAATGTAGATGGAAGTGACTAGGTTTCATAAATAGGTGCTCTCATCAATTTTTAAAAGTATGTACAAGTCTCTCTTCCGATATATTTAGATAAAATTACGATGAGTGACCTTGTATTTGTTCAAATCTTGTTGTATATCTCATTCACATCCATCTTGTATTTATATTTGTTTCGTATCTCACTAAACGAATTAAGTTATTTAGATCTATTAAAAGGTCAATGGACATTTTGTGTAATATAATACGAATTTTATGGTGTTTTCAATTTTATCTTTCCATTGTTTTACCGAAGAAAAAAGAATATTAGAAATCGAATTTGCCGTCTTGACTAGCTGAATTTGCCATTTCGACTAGACGAAATCGAATCTACCATCTTGTTAGTCAAATTTGTCATTTCGGCTATCCGATTTATACCGCAATGGAAGGGTAAAATGGACAGTACTCTAAATTCTATGTCTAGTTATGAGGATCGCTATCCCTATTAAAATGATTCATTCCTTAAATGAGTGTAGAGTTGTGGACCTCATTTCATTAGCTGTATTATATACAGATATGAGTATATGAAAATAGCTAAGTCAGGTAAATTTATTTATAGATTGATTCAAATTTAGTCTCTGCATTTATTAAATGGATCAGCTCATGTTTGGTGTGATCAGATTTTGCCGTTTTTATATGTGTGTGTGGTCCTAGGATCAAAACTATGAAATTAGATTATTGTATGTATATTCTTACTTGTTACTATAATCTCTCTTATTTAAATAAATTTTTTATTTTTTTACAAATTAATCAATTATATGACTACATTGTCATTATATAAAAAAAATAATGTATAACATTTTCCCATTTTCTTTTTAATCATTAGATGGGAATTATAAAAAAATTATTGAGTTTTTATGTATATATACACATCTTTTTTTTAATGATAGATGCAATAATAAATTTTGCTTTCATATAAATAGAATCTCTCATTAATTATATTTGTGTGAAAGAAAAAGCTTCAATTTAAAGTATCTCAATAATTAATTTTTAAAATTGACTATTAATGGCCCTTCTTTTGGTGAAACTGTTGTGTCAATATAGAAAGAATGTCACATGCGAGACTATTTTAAAGGACTGACAGAGTAATAAACTTGGAATGGTATTGCCAGCTTGCAATAGTCGTTTGTTTACGATGGACTTGTATCTTTCAAGTCTCAAGTTGAACTTCTGGAAAACGAATCTCCACACTCCAGCTGGCTCTCCGTTTTGTGGGACAACTACTGGTTAGATGCCACGTGGGTAAGATCTACCCTTCATTTATAGGGGTCATGTTGCAGTGTTGCACAGATTTGGCACAACCAAATTTAAGCAGTCATCTTTTAAATTGATCAACATTTGTACTGAAATAGAAAACTCATTGTAATTATTTTTTTTGACTTTACATGTGGAAAATCGTGGGATACTCAGTCTAAAATCTCCACGGGTGAGCCTATACCCTTAAGGCACTTCAAAATTAGGTCACGGGAACTCAAACTTCTTATCCTTGATGAAGCCCAAATCTTAATTCATTGTAATTTTATACCACCTAAAGTTAAATATTGTGAAATATCAAAAAATTGAAATTTGGGCTTCATCAAGGATAACACTCTTAGAACTTCAAAATTTCAATTATTAAAGTAATTTTTTATAAGTTCTTAGCATAAACTTCTACAGCTGATCCATCCATATAGATGTTGGTAGACTTAAAAACTTAAAAAATCGTTACAAATAGATGAGATAAATAACTTTAATAATAACAATGATGAGTTAATCTTAGAGCTGTCAAATTTAGTATATGAGCACACCTTGAGGCCCACTTGGGTCAACTTGAGAGAGTGCAAAATGAACACTTGGCTCAAATATTTTTCAACCATCTAACCTTTTGGAGTCTAGCAAGTTTTAACCATGGTTTCACAACTAGGGCTGCAGTTTAGGTAGAGGTTTTCTTGATGTTAGAGAATTTTTTTATGAAAAAAAATATTTTTTGTTTTTTAAAATTTAAGGAATTAAACATTTTTTTGAAATATTAATTATTGAGTCAAATTTTCTTTTACTTGCAATGAAAAAGAATGATAATAAATTCAAAAATTTCTATTGAACTTTTAACCATGTCAAACTTTTTATTATTTTATCTAAAATTCAAAAGGGAGCACTTACACACACCCGAAAATCCTGCCTCTACACACCCATTTTTGAAATTTCGAGGCAAATTACCATTTTAGCCCCGCATTTTCAATCATTCGAATGAATGCCCAGTTCATTTTGGCATTTATTCGAATGAATGGGCTGAACAGTAATACGGAATACTGTTCAGCCCCATTCATTCGAATGAATACTGTTCAGCAATGAATGTATGTTCATTCATTCGAATGATTCCTACGGCAGAAAGCATACATAATTCGAATGAATGAAGCCCATTCATTCGAATGATTCCTACAACAGGAAGCATTCGAATGATTCCTTATACAGGAAGCAGTAACATTATTTAAATAATAAAATTTATTTTTAAAACTTTAAACTTATTTTTTGAGCAGTGTGTATTTTCAAAATTTCTGAAATTAAATATCCAGACTAATTACAATAATCTAATAAAAATACTTTAAGACTTTAAGGTCTTTTGACACTCCTAAATATTTAAAACAAAGTATTTTACAAATAAGGGTATCTCTAGGCTGTGTCAAAAACACATTTGGAAGTGTCAAAAAACCTTGAAGTCTTAAAGTATTTTTATCAGGTTATCTAATTAGTCCGGATATTCAATTTGAGAAATTTTAGAAATACACAGTGCTAAAAAAATAATGGTCTATGTTTTAAAATATAGACAGTTATTTTTAAGCACTGTGTATTTTCAAAATTTCTGAAATTAAATATCCGGACTAATTACGATAATCTGATAAAAATACTTTAAGACTTTAAGGTCTTTCGACACTCCTAAATATTTAAAACACATTATTTTACAAATAAGGGTATCCGTAGGCTGTGTCGAGAACACATTTAGGAGTGTCAAAAGGCCTTAAAGTTTTAAAGTATTTTTATCAGATTATCGTAATTAGTCCGGATATTTAATTTCAGAAATTTTGAAAATACACAGTGCTTAAAAATAATTGTCTATATTTTAAAACATAGACCATTATTTTTAACACCGTGTATTTCTAAAATTTCTCAAATTGAATATCTGGACTAATTACGATAACCTGATAAAAATACTTTAAGACTTTAAGGTCTTTTGACACTTCCAAATGTGTTTTCGACACATCCTAGAGATACCCTTATTTGTAAAATACTGTGTTTTAAATATTTAAGAGTGTCAAAAGACCTTTAAGTTTTAAAGTATTTTTATTAGATGATCATAATTAGTCCGGATATTTAATTTCAGAAATTTTGAAAATACACACTGCTCAAAAAATAAGTTTAAAGTTTTAAAAATAAATTTTTTTATTTAAATAATATTACTGTTCCCTGCATAAGGAATCATTCGAATGCTTCCTGCCGTAGGAATCATTCGAATGCTTCCTGCCGTAGGAATCATTCGAATGAATGAGATTTATTTGAATGTATGTTCATTTGAATCAATCAAGCCCATTCATTCGAATGAATGAACATACATTCATTGCTGAACAGTATTAATTCGAATGAATGGGGCTGAACAGTATTCTTTATTACTGTTCAGCCCATTCATTCGAATGAATGCAAAAATAAACTGGGCATTCATTTGAATAAATGCCAAAATGAATAGGGCATTCATTTGAATGATTGGAAATACGGGGGTAAAATGGTAATTTGCCATGAAATTTCAAAAACAGAAGCAGGATTTTCGGGTGTGTGTAAGTGCTCCCAATTCAAAATTTCTTGATATTAACACATTAACACTCTTAGAGTCTTAGGACTTCAAAATTTCAATTATTAAAGTAATTTTGTTAAGCTCTTAGCATAAGCTTTTACAGCTAACCCATTAACATGCATCTTGGTAGATGCGGCAAAAGGTGGACAAGAATGTACAATGACACTTTTAGCATGTTAATAGTTAGCGTCGTAGTGTCCAAAAATAGATCTAATACTCTAAACAAGAAGAAAGCTATTGTTTATAATGCATAGAAATACACAAGGCTATTAAGAATAGTAGTATTTAGAAGAAAAAGAATCTCATCCTAACTAAAAAGGTTGACAAATTAAAATCGAACAATTTTTTTTGATAACGATATGCCTGAGGTTTGTGTAACTAGACTCAGTAATTAGTGAATTATCGATTTTACCCTTTGTATGAACAGTAAAATCGGACATTTTGTATGAACCGTAAAATTGACTAGCCGATTTACTGTTCATGCGAATTTTCGGCTAACCGATTTACTATTTATGCGAATTTCAACTAGCAGATTTATTGTTCATGCGAATTTTGACTATTAGATTTACTGTTCATAAGAATTTTCAGATAGTCGATTTACTATTTATGCGAATTTCGGCGAGTCGATTTTACTGTTTATGCGAATATGACTAGTTGATTTACTGTTCATGTGAAGTTTGGCGAGCCAATTTACTGTTCATGCGAAGGGTTGGTGAGCCGATTTTACTCTTCATGCGAATAGTAAAATCAGGAATCTACTAATTCCCTTGCCTGGTTACACAAAAAGTCTATGGGAGGATCGTTACCCTTTTTTTTCAAACGAAGGTGCTCGGACATCTTATCTAACTAATTTTCGAGGCATATTTAAACCTCTTAATCCATACATGTAAGATAAATTTAATGAAGTGTGACCTTTTGGGATTGAGTGTGAATCGAACAATACTTCTACTTTCTTAAGTGGATTCTTAATAGTCAGATCAACCCCTCACTTATATATAATTCCAAAATGTGGGTTGTAGGATTAAAAGAAACCATAAGATGCGAGCAGCTCTATTAAATTGCATATAAAGTGACTTAACTCAAGCATAAATGAATATTTTTATTAGTTTCCTATTTGTTTAAGCTTGAGTCTAAATGATACCACCCACCAGCTACCGATTGACTCGAACCATGACTTGAGCGTGTCGAGTGGATGCACCAACCCTTGCTATCTGCCTTGGAAACAATAACTGGCTATTTCTTATTTTTAAATGGGTGAACCACACGAGTGGCTCTTTCAAACTCCAAATTCAATGTTTTTGAGTGTTGGATTGGAGAAGAGTAAATGAATTAATTGGTGTTGGATATGATCCTGTCTTCTCTTGTTGGGTGCACCTGTGAAAGTGGCTTCAAATATGGAACATTACTTGGTGGTTGGTTGGTCTAGAGCTGGCCAATTTACAACAATCTCTTCTTTTTTTTTTAAAAAAAAAAAAATAATTTACAACAATCTTTTTGCTTATAATATCATGTTGGGTCTTTAAAAGATTGTTTTGTTATTCTGGAAGGTAAAGTTGAAAGAATTAAATTAATACTTGATAAATTTAAATAAGTTTTTATTAGTATTATGATTGTCGTCCGAGTTTAGTAGAAAAGTAAAACTTAAAAAAAATGAGTTTAAAATCTTAAATAGACAAGATAAAGTATTAGATGGCGATGACAACAATGATAACGATGAATGACTTAATCATCACCAATTAATTTTTCTTCATTTTGTGTTTCTCCGATTTCAAGACCTCTATTGTGATATATGGAATGGAGTTTAAATCAATATTGACTTTGTATGACACAACCTTTTATTTTAAAATTTTAGTTATGATATAAAAAAAAATGACATAAAGAAAGATTGAATTCCTTTTTCTTTTTCTTTTTTGAATATTTATAGAAAAAACAAAGAATTGATCTTAACTTTATTAGAAATTTCATTGTTTCAAATACTTTCTTATAAGTCACAAAATGATGACTTAAGTAGCATGCATTCTCTAGAAATCAAAACATATACTCGGGTTGAGTCGAGTTGATTTTAAATTTCTCAACCTGACTCGATCCAAATTTTATATGGGTTTTATTTTTCTCAACCCAACTTAATCTGAGATATACAAATACATAACCCAAAGTAAAAAACCCATTGATTTCTCAAGCCGGGAGATGCACGTTGGGTTAAAACCCAACCCAAATTTCACCGCTAATCACCCAACTCCGGCCGCAACACACCAATGCACTGCATCTGAGATCTTTCCGAAATTTGACGGCATTTTTACCCGTGGTCCCAACCAGCTCAAAACTAGCTGTGCAGTTGGCTAAATTGTCTCTGCAAGTGTGAGCCGTCAGAATTAATCACCCTCTTTCCGATAGAAAATGATAAATTAAGAAAAAAACTTTAGCCACATTCCTCCATAAAAAAACATATAATACTGATGTTATTCATATTTGGTACAGAGTTGATGAAATATGCTTCATAGGATACCAAGTAGCAGGTTTGAATAACAGGAGACCACAAGAATCTTTCCCTACTGGCCACCCTCGCCAACTTTATCTTAGCTGCCAATTGATTTGATTATTTACAACATTGTACATGTATAGATATTTTACAATTTTGGGTACATAGATTTCAGAAAATATTTCATTCTCTATTTAAATATCTATATATTGTGAAAAAGGGGTTAAAATAAGACTACTTTCCTAGAAGTTTTACTAGGCCCTTGTGTAAAATAATATTTATTCCAGCTTTTCTAAAGATCACATGGTGAATGGGGTTTCACATTTAGGTCCAAGTGCAAGTATCAAACACTAGACCCCAATGCTCAATAATGTGTGTCTTTTGATGGATGGTTCAATGTATGGGTTAGATGAAAGGGTTTTTCTTTTAAAGGCTAAGTGAAGAGTGACAAATTTTTACTCAATCTGAGCATCTTGTAAAATTAAAAATACATCAATTAATTTTTATTCATTGGTTTTAGTGTATGTCCCCCATTTCAAAATTTATAATCTTATTCTATTATCTTCTATTTTTTTATAGCAGAATGACTCTACATGGAATAGAAGTAACTTCATGGTCTATTTTCTATAAAAAATATTGTTTTTTTTATCATTTTTTAAATTATATCTTTTTATAAAAAATTTGGTTGGATTGAATAGAATGAAGTTGGATTAAATTGGTAAAAAAAAACTTGGGTCAACCTCTAGGTAGGCATCAAATGGATATGTGTATGTCCATTTATTGCACGGAATTTCTCCCTCTCTTCTGTTTAGCACTTCATCTTATCTTCCACGCTCATCATAATTAGTGTGTCTATCACAATCTCCTCACTTGAAAACTGGAGTCATCATTACCTCTGATACCATTTGTAAGGACTCAGTCCATCTATCATAAACTTGCACAACTTTGTCTTTGACACATATTCATCACACGTATGTCCAAAAGACTTCAAGTTTAGATGAGATTGAATGTTTACATGTATTTAGGATCTGAAAGCTCTTTCTTGGTGTTGAAGACTCTATAAATAGATATTGCATGAAATATCACCTCCATCTTTTTATTCTGTCTCTTAATTTTTAACTTTTAAAAATCAATAATTTATATTTATTTAACTAATTAAAAGTCATTTTCACAAGCTTTCGTCGAATTAAAAAGAAACCCTCTAATTCAGGGCACTCCAACCCGAGTCCGTGATTGATGATGTTCAAAGCATTTCATGTGTATGTTGACTTTTTCTTTCTGGATAGACATTGACAATACTTTTGAGGCACATTTAATGGATAATGGTCCAGACCCGTTTATTTGAGTACAAATCATTAGCCTTCAATTTATGGCCAATGAACCATCCCATCATTCATGTCCATGTCCATGCCCATTCCCATGTCCATGCCCATTCCCATGCCCATGCCCATGCCCATGTGGTCCCTTTGATGATGTGGACCCCACTTTTCCATTCACTGCATCAGAACCATCTGAGTATGACCCGTTTACCCATAACATATTCAAAACATGTAGCTACGCATCCACTGTAGCTAGACTAGCAATCGTGGCCCACACTCATGGCACGTAAATCCACCCATCGAAGCCCACGTGACATGGCATAATTGGTTTTCCCAGACAATGGATTTGAAGAGCATGGGAAAAAGACGAACGGTGGACCCCACTCGTTTGGAATTTTTTTTTAAAAAAATATACAAAATACTAACTTCTTTCAAAAAGTTCATTTTAAAATATATCTGAATGTATCAGGGAAAGTGTATCTCTGAGAACTTTTGAATTTTCAGGACGTTTAAAATGAAATCTTAACTTTCATTTAAAAATAAATTGACATCTTTAACTATAGGTCTCATAGATCAAATTTTAATTGCTAGTATATATTTTTCATTTTTTTTTTTGAAAAAGCAAGCATCTTGTAAAAATGCATATATGTAAAAGTCACAGATTCTTATTATATTATATTATTAAAGTTAAGATATGTAAAGAAAGCACATTAATAAAAGTTAAAAATCAAAGTACTGCATTCGTGTTTGTTAGTTCGGATGGTTAGCTGTCAGGATCAAACCCCACTGTAAAACTAATCTTAGTGATGTTTTAAGGGATAGAGGTACCATCTGTGAAGTTTTTAATAGAATTGTATCTGAGGTTTTCCACATATCAATTTAAAAAAAAAAAATCAAAATAATGAATTCGTGTTTATTGGGACCGAGTGACGATATTCTATTAGGTGAAGTAACTCAAGTCCTTTATAAATCTCTAAATTTCTTCATTCATAACCAATGACGGACTTGTTTCTGTCCTAATAATTTCCCTATTGAACAAGATTTTTTGACACATATTAGACAATTCAATTCAAATAGAAAATCTCCTGAGTTCACATGCATTGACTTCGAGATATATATTTAATTACACTTTTTAAGACTGATTCAACCCAACAATCTCTCTCTTGATGTATATATATATATATTTTATTTAAATAATTAAAAATAAATTAAAAATTTTTATGGACATATGCCACCTGGCTCAGTAGCCACTCCCACATATTAACATCCATTGTATGCTCTGTAACCACGTAAACCGGCAGCGGAAACGACGTTGACAGACTCCAAATCTATAGACATCTCCTTTAAACAACCAAATAAAAGCCAGCTCTTCAGATTCAAGAAAATGGAAATTCCAGCTACAGATGCTTGCCACGTGTCTCCTCCTCTTCTTCTTCTCTCTTTCTCTCTGTCTCTCTCTCACCTCGTGATCCACGTAACAGGAAAGTGCAGAGAACCCCACATATGAAATCCCACTAAAGACTCTTTACCACTTTCATGCACCTATTTCCCCTATAAATACTCCCTCTGACAGTGTCTTTCACTCACCATCCCCTCTTCCTCATCTTCTTAAAGCTCTCTGTTTCTTTCCTACAATGGCTTATATCAATCTAATGAAAATACCCATCTACTGTCTTCTTCTCTTGAGCTGTGTAGACCTCTGTATGGGCATGAGGAAGCTAGCTTCCCTTTACAAACCTCCATCCAATCTTATGACTTACCACAAAGGAGAATTGCTGGAAGGAGATGTTCCCCTGTCCATCTTGTGGTACGGAAAGTTTACCAGTATACAAAAATCCATCGTCTCCGATTTCATTCTCTCTCTCAGCTCAGGCCAACAGAAGGGTGTTGCATCCTCAGCACCCTCCGTCGCCCAGTGGTGGAAAACCGTCGAGGCCTACGCCCAAATGGCCGGGAAGAAGAGGACCAAACCCCTGCTTTCTACCCAAGTCTCTGACGAGAACTACTCTTTGGGGAAAACCCTCAAGAGGTCTCAAATCTCCGAGTTGGCAGCCAAAGCGAGTCACAAACTCGGTGGGGTGACGCTGGTTCTCACGGATAAGGATGTGGCAGTCGAGGGTTTCTGCATGAGCAGCTGTGGGTTTCACGGGTCGGATTCGGGTAAGAAATCGGCCTTCATTTGGGTTGGTGACTCGGTGACTCAGTGCCCGGGTCAATGCGCGTGGCCTTTCCACCAGCCCATTTACGGGCCCCAGTCGCCTCCGCTGGTGGCCCCCAACAATGACGTTGGCCTGGATGGCATGATGATAAATATAGCTAGCCTTTTGGCCGGGACGGTGACTAACCCTTTCGGGAAGGGCTACTTCCAAGGACCGGCGGATGCGCCTCTGGAGGTGGCGGCGGCCTGTCCGGGGGTGTATGGGAAGGGAGCATACCCTGGATATGCCGGAGAAGTTTTGGTGGACCCTACCACCGCTGCAAGCTATAATGCTCAGGGGGTGAACAGGAGGAAGTACCTGCTACCTGCTCTCTTCGATCCTAAAACATCTTCCTGTTCTACTCTCGTCTGAACTGGGAAGATTGGAGATTGGTCGTTGTTGTCTTGGATGGGTTCGATGGCTTTTGTGTTTATGTACATACATAAATCATTGGTATAGATTCTTGTAATTCTTTTTTTTTTCTTTCGTTCTTCGTTCTAATTTCTAGATTTTCTCCACCTTCAAACTCTAAATGCAATGTCACATTTTCATATTTCTGCTGGATGAGAAAAAATCGACTGGCAAGACTTTTTAAAGAGACTTGAGTAAGTGGATAAAAATATAAAAATTTATTATTAATTTATAATTAACTTACATAGTTTTTACTTGACATGATCATATGCTTTTGTGAATGAGAGTCTTTATTATAGTGTCTCCCGATATATTTGTATTGGGGCAGTGTATCAGCCATTGCATGTCGATATAGGCTCGGTCCTACCCTCCAACTAGGCCACCCCTTAGGGCTCTAAATAGATTGGCTGTTATGTTCGATTTAATTTTTAATTTCTCGCACTTTCTTTTGTCTTATAAATTTATTTTAAAGCAACTGTATCTGCGGGGCGCACTACCTCCGACTCTCAATTCAAACTTTGCATGTTTGATTTTTGATGGGTTCAATTTATCAATTTTTTATAAATTTAGACATAATTTTTATTTTAATTAAAATAATTTTATTTTTTTCAATTACTTATAAATTTAGATATAATTTTTACTTTAATTAAAATAATTTTATTTTTTACAATTTTTTATGAATTTAGACATAATTTTTTTTAAATAAAATAAATAAAATAACAGATATAATTTTTCTTCAAATAAAAATAATTTAGAGAGTAATTAAAATTAATTTGAAAAAGTTTAATAAGACACGTTAATTCGCTTGATTTTAATTTCTATTAAGTATAGTCAACTCAATTGATTTGGTCGTTTTCTTTTCAAATTTTAAATCTATAATTCTAATAAAATGAATTAAATACCATGATAAAAATCATTTATTCTATTCTTTTAAAAAAAAAAAAAAAGAATTGAAATTATTAATTGACTCTATTATAAGAGTAAAATGATCATATAAAGATTAAATTTTAACTAATTATTATTTTTTTCAAAAAATTTTAATAGAAGTGTGACGTAGAGAATTCTCTAATTGAGAAAATTCAGTGTTCACTGTAGACTGGATTTTTTACCTGTAGTATCAGTGGAGAAGCTCTCCACCATGATATTAGATTTTTGAATTATTCGTATAGCTGTGAGAGAGAGAGCAGTCTTCTTACGAATCAAGTAGCTAATTAAATATTTTTATAATACACGATTTATAATGTACACCCACGTGTGAGGATTTTATTTTTTATGCCGACGTTTGGGGATTTTTTTCTTATTAAGTAGTATTTCCTTCTTTTTTTTCAATTTTAAACACTTAAAAAATCAATGTCATGTGTGTAAAAGTAAAAAATTGTTTAAAAATAAAAGTGTCTAAGGTATAATATTTTTTAAATAGAGATAAATGGGCAAAGGCAGTAGGAGATCATGGAGGTTAAGCCTCTAAATGGCCCAAAGGAAGTGACAACCCAGCTGTCTTACCCACAGCCAAAGGTCCGGCCCAAAATCTGAGGGAAAAAAAGTCCCTAAAATGAGCCCAGTTAGGGAAAATATTCAGAGAAATGATCTGTTGTGAACTGGTTCTGTAAAATTTTAACCCTTGGATTTTATTTTAGAATGAAATTAAAAAGTAAAATAAAATTCCTGCTGTGACCCAAGAATGGAAAAGTGGGCTTCTCAGATCAGCCAAGCCCAAAACAGTCGCAGGCTGGAAGAACCTTTATTCCACAAAATTTAGTGTCAATGGCAGCAACAGTTCAAAGCCTTCATTCCACAAATAATCATCTTTGTTGTAATTGGATTTGACAATTTTTCTTTGGGCTTTACCCTCGAAGGCTTATACGACAAAAACTTGCAACTATAAAATTATAACAATGAACACCTTTTTATTTTTTTTCTCCAGAGGGAAACCACGAGGCAAGGGTCCCCCTAATTCTCTCAAGAGAACGCCCCACATCCACACAGAAAACCTTCAGTTTATACCGCTAGGACTCGAACTGGCAACCTCTCTTGAGCCGAGAAGTAACCAATTGAACTTCTTGACGTTGGATTATAACAATGAACACTTATCAACAATGATTTAGGCTTTTGTTAATGTTGTGGAAATACTCAAACTGCATATGAAATTTTCAACCTACAATTGGCAATCTTGCAATTAAAGATTAGTTGTGTATCTATTGTAACAGTGATTGAGTGTTACAGGAGTTGGGACAGTTTTAGTCTGTCATTGAACTGGCAATGGACCATAAAAAAGCCCGGAGATTAAGAAAGAAGCCCAAGCAAGGGTCAAAATCTCGTTATCGGCTGAGATATCGGCCACCAATATCGGCCGATATTTACAATATTAGCTATATGTACACATAGGCCGATATATATAGGTTTTAATTGTATCAGTCGATATCTCGACCCCTGAGCCCAAGCCCAACAAAACCAATCTAATACCTCATTTTGAGCATATTGGTGATAAATGTTTTCAGGAAATTCGAGGGCGATCTTAGTATAATTCAATATTTAATATATTAGGATGATGCTCTGATTCCATTTATAGAGCCATTTGGACCATTTTTTAGAACCCTTGCTTATTGATTTGGGTCTTACAAATAAGAGCTATAACCACTCTTAGAGTTGGAATTTTGGAATTTGACAATAGACTGGAGCAAGGAGTATGAGAATCTTTATCATGGGCCTCTTGGACACAGGACCCTCATGGACTTGGATTCTATAACATCTGCCGTATCTTAGAGCCCATTTAATGTTAGAATTTGTACTTTCTATGGTAGAATGGGTGAAACTCGGATCAAGTTTTCATCCGACCCAAATGACTTGACTCGAGAAATCATGCGTGTCGAGTCAGGTTGAAAAGATAAAAATCCGCATGGAATTCGGATCGATTTAGGTTGAGAAATTTACAAGTTATCCCGACCTGACTTGATTTCAGCCCTAGTAGATATCAAAATTCATAAATGGATATTCATAGGCCCAAATAAGAGAAAAATGGCTTGGACCCATATATTGTGGTTGTGGCCTCTTCAATTAGCCATTTTATGAATTGGAACTCTTTGAAGTGCAGTTTCTTTTCATAAATATTTAACTCAATTTGGTAAATTAACAAATGAACTCATATACTGAAATAATTCATTCATATAAACAAGTTTATCTAATCCAACAATATTTTTATGGAGTAAAGTGTTGGTTGACGAAGAAAAACTCTGAAAAATAAATTAGAAGATATTATAAAAAACTTTAAAAATAATACTAGAAAATAAGGATACGAGAGAAATAGAGAATGTCGCTTAAAACATGCCTTAGGAGGATAAAAGAACAGACGATGAAGATACAATTTTGACCATGACAAAATAATATTTAAAAAGTAATTATAAATAAATAAAATTATTAAATTTATGATAATAATAATTGTATAATATAATATTTTATATTTTCAATCATTACAACTTACAAGCCTTCAAATCACAGCAACACCCAATATAATGAGTTTCAAAGTACAACGGGCTTAATGGATTATGGTAAAAAAGTTTAAGCCCATCATGATTAAACATGCTGAAAATTTGAGTTTGCATATGACCTCATAATTGCATATAATTAAAACCACATGATGGTTGAATTGGATGGAACTCAAATTTAATTCAATAATTATTTTGTATATGAGATTAGGATTTTTTACATCAAACCAATTTAATTAATTAAAAGTTGTAAGTTCGAGTCTCCATGGCGTTAACAGGTGACATCACCCAAAATCGGAGTTTTAGAAGAACTAACCTAACCCTAAGAATTTCAAAGAGATTGCCCCTTTTTTCTAAAAAATAAAAATCAAACCAATTTAATTGTATCACAATTTCAAGAAATGGTAGTCACTTCAGTAGTTAGTTTTCATTTATTTATTTTGTATGAAATGAGGTATTTTTACATCAAAACAAGTTAATTGTATCACAATTTCAATCAATGGTAGTCACTCAATGGTAAAACAAATCTAATTATAAGATTGTAGATTGAAATTTGAAATCACAAACATAAAAAAAAAAAAAAAAAACAAACAATGAATTCCAAAACAAAAGAAACCCTTAGCCAATGTTCATTTTCCCTCCTCATTCCTCAAGGCATTTCTGCCGTTGGAACAAAAGGCCGAACTCTGTACTAAGAGGAGCTGAAAAAGGAAAACCCAAAAGAATCCATTCAAAAATCAGGACAAAGAAAGGTTAGCCAAACAGGAGAATCCATACAAAATCCAAGAAAATAAGCGGTCGCTCAAACGCCCCGGTCGAAGGCCCAAGCCCTAACATGGACAGGCACGGCCCCTTTCTGTCGCCGCCTGCCAAACGCCCCTACGACGTGCCTGACCCCAATCCTTACTCCTCATCCACCATCACCGCCAACGGCGCGCCCAAGCGCCGCTCCAAGCCCCCTCCTCCGCCCATCGTCGTCTCCCCTACCGATGCCGACTTCCGCCTCCTCTGCCCACTCTCCAAGATCGGCGGCATCATCGGCAAGTCCGGCATCGTAATCAATCTCATCCGCCAGGAGACGGGTTCCAAGATCCGCGTTGAAGATCCTGTCCCTGCCTGCGATGAACGCGTCATCCTCGTAGTCGGATCAAACTCACCCTCGAAGAAGTTCTCCCTTAAAAAGAATCCCGCTTCGGGTGAAGGTGAGAGTGAGGAGAGTGATGTGTCGGTGTCAGTGTCCCCAGCCCAGGAGGCGCTAATGAGGATTTTTGAGAGGTTTTTGGAAGTCGACGCTGAGGAAGAGGCGTCTGCAGTGTCTTGCAGGCTGCTGGCTCCAGCTGGGCAGGCGGGGTCAGTCATAGGCAAGGGAGGGAAGGTTGTCGAGAAGATTAGGAAGGAAAGTGGTGCCAAGATTAGAGTTATTGGTGGAGACAAGCTCCCTCCATGTGCGCAGCTGACCGACGAAGTTATTCAGGTAATGCTTTCAGTGGTGCTTTAACAGTCAAGATTTTGTTGAACGACGGATGTGGGGATTGCATTATAACCGTGGCTCCATCTGAATACAACGAAAGGAAAGTGCTTTCTTGGAAAATAACACCTTTCCGTCTTAAGTTAAACATCCTATGCTCCATCAATGTACTTAGCTTTCCCTTCATCCAAACAGAGCCTCTTGGAGAAATCAGTTTTGAATGTTCCGCTTGATCTTCTTCTGCTTTTGTTTCCTGATTTCTCATTCATTAGGGCGTATATTTATTCCTTTAAGGTTTATTTGGTGTTTTGCATTATTTTACTTTATTTCTGAGTACATTGGGGGTTTCATTCTTGGGGCAGTAATGGCTGAATTCTTGTTTAACCGTGAAGACTTCAAAGTTGTAATTTCCTTCTCATTAGCTCAAATTGGGCCAAAGAGAGATCTCTTGAGGCCTCAGCAATTTTATGTTTTGCTGGCTATGAAGTGTATTTGGCTTGTGGTACTTCTATCTATACTTCAAAGTTAAGACGAATCAAGCAGTCATTTTAGGCTTAACAATTGCAAAGTGCACCTTTTCAGTTTTGCAGAGAACCTTGATACAGACCTAATGGGCCTGCAGAAGTCTTGTTGTGTTGCTTGTTGACCTTGGTAAAATAGGGATTTGACACTGTGGTTCAAGCATTTTCCAATTTCTTTCTTCTATGTTTGGATGATTTTTGTATGTTTTCATTGCTGGGCATTTTGGCATGTTTGTCAGTTGTGAGATCATCTATCCCGGGAGTCTAATATGCAGTTCATGTATTATCACTGCTATATAGTTCATGGACTGAAAAATGGTGGCTTTGCTTGTGAAAGGGAAGTGTATCTCTTAGATGGTTGTCCATAATGAGTCAGACCAATTGTGAATTGAACCTGCCCTGCTCTGTAAGTGGTTGTGGAGAGGATAAGTGGTTTTGGAAGATAATCTTGATGGGAGCATCCCCTGCTCTCTTCCCCATGTTGGTCGGTCAGTTTTCATTACTCTCCCTAAAGCTTTGGGGACATGGAAAAGTATGAAGGTGTCTTTGACAACTAGGAGATTCTAAACCTAGGAGATTGGGGTAAAATCTACTTAGAACGACATATTATTGTTTGGATGTCACTAGAAGAGGAGGATAGGAATCTATAACACAACTGATAAGGGCTCATTGTTAAGGTTGGAGGTTCTGGGTTCAAGTCCCATGGGCGTTAGATAGGCGGTTGGCCCATGGAAACCATTTGCCAAATCAAAATATGAATGCCAAATCTAGCTCGAGGGGACAAATGCCTTAGATGATGACGACGACGACGATGTCACTAGAAGAGGGATAGATCAGTCATATATTTTCATAAAAAGGGAGAGATCAACCGTCTTTCAAAGAAGGGAGAGATCAATCATTGCGAAGCAGAGAGGTTGAGGAGTAAACAAGAGAGTGCTCTAAGTGTACTAGTTGGTCTAAGGAGATTGAGATCTCTTGATAGTCTCCCTCCCCAAGTTGAAAAGGTCCTTTTTTACTTTTAAATGTAAAATATATATGGTTGTTATCCCCTAGGTGCCAAATGCGAAGATTGAAATGTCCAACATTTGGAGATTTAGGGATGTCAGAAACATACTAAGGATTGCAATTGGTTCTTTTTATTTGACTCGCTCAACACAAATTTAATAAGGACGAAAGCTCTTTTATACCCAAACACTGTAAGGCATGTTTCCATGTCCTATCGTCTATGATGCTTCATTTTTATGTGTAAAATATCTATCCTTGCCCGTATTTGTGGCATGTTCTTGCCTTATCCATGATGTGTTTGGGCATTATATTTGGAGTTTGAATTGTTGTGGTTTGAAGAAAGCATACATAGAGATAGATGGGCATAAGATAGGTTGTTATTCCACCCTGTACGGGATAACTCAACTGGCATACGCTTTGGCTCAGGGATCAAAGATCTTAGGTTCGAGTCCACTAGTAACTCGATCCTTGTAACTTGTAGGGGGGTTGCGTGTATTTGGAGTTTACCCAACGCCCTCGTACTCGGGGAGAGGTGGGGGTCTTTGTCATCCAAAAGAAAAAGAGAAGATAGGTTGTAGGTTCATGGAAAACTATTTGTCAAATCCAATTACGAGTGCCAATCTTGGGTAGATGAGATAAATGGATTTCATAATGTTGGTAGTTATTCAAATTATCTTCTTCTTTGATTTGAAAGAATTTAAGGGTATTCAAAGAGAAGATTTGCAAAGGCTATGGTTGGATTGCAACATTGTGCACATGAGACGATCTTATACAGTTCAAAAACAGAATATTCAAGTTAAACTTCAATGGTAGTTGCTGCACATATTTAGGAAGAAATGGATTTGGCAGGAGGATCAAAGCCCATGACAAGAATGCTATTGTATCCTTTGTGGTTCCGCTTTCTGAGGGTGTGTTTGGTAGTTGGTAGATTTTGAACTTGGATCTTATGAGTTTGGAAGAATAGGAGAAAATCTATAGTTCAAAAGGATAAATCATAGAAGGTAATTCATTCTTGGTGATTCAATGGGTGAGAGGGCTAAGTTCATTGTGGTGTCTTTTTGACAAGGTGAAATATGATAGATTCTTCCTTAGAAAGTATGGTTCAATGTATCTCACATGGCTAACTTCGTCAACGCAGGGGTAGATCATGTACCAAGGGTGTTTTTGCTTTAATTGAAGTTTTTGGGTGGGTTCCTTGGTGCTCTTGGTTTTTGGGGACTTACATTTCTTTTCTTCTTAATGTTGCCGTTTTTGGAAGTGGCTTTTAATGTGCCACTATGATAACTTCATGACTTCCATTTTTTAGGTCATACTCTTTTTTAATCGATTAATAAATCAGTCTTATTTCAAGGGGAAAAATGCTGTGCTTGTTTTGACTGATGTATATTTGTCAATGTTTGTGTTATGACTCACTTTTGTAGTTCATGTGTTTAATAATGGTGCTTCTTGCTGTCATTGTAAATGTGGCTTCATTGAGGCTTGGCATGATGGCAAACCGAGTTACCACTTGTAGATGACTAGACTTGGTAGTTGACCCAAGTGATGCCTCTAGCCTGCTGAACTTGTTGACAAGTCATAGTCCCAATTACATGAACAAGTGTTGATTCAATTTTGTTAAATGTAAATACTCATTAACAAGATATGGACCCATGACTTATGGCATAACTATATCTACTCCTGATGAGGACATCATGGGATACAATCGAATAAAGATGCATCAAAATCTAGATTTTTCCTCAACATAGTTGGATGATGATTTTGTTTGTATTTCTAATATATCTGACCATGGATAGAGACAAATCTAGCTATAGATAGTCCAAGTTATGCATAATATGTGATTAGATTGCTTGGAAGGCTTAATCTAACCAATTTTTCATCAGATCGGGTTTTGGGAGTTCTTTCGTCCATTTCATCGTGGTTGGCTTGATCCGAACCATTAAATGGATCCAGAGTTGTCATAGTAGTTGGGTTAGGATTTTTTTTTTTTTATTGTCTATTTTTTTTATTCGAATATCAACTTTATGGGATGTAATAAGTTATTTTAATGGTTTGTATTGTTCACACATGTGGCGCACATTTGTGTTTTTAGGGTTTCTTAGGTTTTTCTTATAAATACTTGTAAATATTCATTCTTGAGAATAAAATACAAGTGAAGAATTTCTACATACTCTCTTGAGAATATTGGTGGTGTGACTTTATCCCTCCTTTGGCGTGACTCAAAGGAATCAGGTGCTTTCTATCCTCTATTATTCCTAATCTCTTATTCTTTTTTTCCTTTTCTTTCTTTCTCAACTTTTTCTCCAATTTTCTTGCATTTTCAGAACCTTAAACAATCCAAAAATCCCAAATAAATCCAAATCTAACCCAACCAAGCCTAGATCTCAACTTAGCAGACTGTCCCAACCCGGATCCCACCTATCGTATCACCGTACATACGGACTATTTACAGTCCTATTTTGCACCGTTTTACATTCCGACTTGATTTCCTACCATGTAGTGAACTTTTTTGTATTGAAAACCCCCAAACAGCCCTTTCTTAGTCCTATTTTAAGTGTTTTGGGGTTTGGATTCAAGTAGGACTTGATTCTTCATTAAAAGTCTGTACTTCTTCACTTGTTTGTGGAATCTTAGGCATCTTGAATTTAACTTTAGGATATTTGGAAGCCCTAATCTGATTTATGATTACTTGTAGGGTTTAATATGCTTGCATGTTATGGATCTCTGTAGATCTTTTGATTTTGTAATGTTATTTGCATAGGTTTTGTCAGTGACTCTAGTTTAGCAGGTTTGGGGGTGTGATTCGAGATGGTTCTGGTGCTTCTGTGATCTCCTTTGCTGCCCTTTCCCCAATGGTTTTGTTCTTGATGTGGAATTACATGCTTCATGGAGAGGTGTTCTGCTTTTGGATGAGTTAGGGGTTGTTGGGAGTATCTTGGAAGGTGATTCCAAGATAGTTGTTGGTTGGGCTTCGGGTTCTTTATGTCCATGGATTTATTTGGATAAGATCAAAAGAATCTGTCATGCAATTGAGGCTTTCGGTTATTCTATTTCTTGGCCTCCTCGTTTTCTAATTCGGAAGCGGACGAGTTTGCTTGTTAGGGTGTGTCTTTGTCTTCGGAAATTGTATATCATTTTATGTAATTGGGGTTTGGGTTTTGGTTTTTCTTCTTTGGTGGCAAGCCTTTTCGGCTTGCGCTGTTTTGTAGCTCTCCTCTTTTTTTAATCAATGAAGTTAACTTTCAAAAAAATAATTGAATATGGAATATTATCTTCTTAAATCAGTGCTTTTATTGCATATTATTGTGAGTATATAGTAGTAGTTTTCATTCAGATTTCATATTTTCCTTTATTACCTTCTTAGATCTAGGATTTTGAATGTCATACCCCATTTTAGGGCATACTTCACTTTTGTCCTGCCATATTTGGTATCAGAGTTTGTCTTGTCCTGCTTCAGCTCCTCTTCCATTATTTGTTTTCTGATCTTTTCAAGCTTTTAATAATATAGAAAGAGAAAATAACCTCATTATTTGATTTATTTTATCTTTGACCTTATCTTGATATAATGTTTGGGGTGTAAAGGGCTAGTTGCTTCGAAGTGTAACCGGTAGGTGGATTTTGACCATAAGGTTCTTTTAATGGTTTTGACCATGAAGTTGACAACCCAAAATTACATGCAAAAGGTGAAGTATTTCATGTCTTCATGCTTCATGAAAAGTTCGAAGGTTATTTTTAAAGAAAGTGCCAAAGTTCCATGTTGGGATCATCCAGCTTGTGTGAGTTTAATGGCATTGGTTACCCTACCCATATGCTCTTTATATAAGAGTCTAGGCAATAACTATAGCGTATGTACAAAGAAGACTCAAGTTACTATATAAAACCTTAGGTCATGTGATTCTAGAGAGAGCGGGAGAGAGAGAGAGAGATTTCCAGTTTTCCACTAATGTTCCATGACTTAACTATTATTCCATGAGGTTTATCCATGGTATTTGCTATATTAACCCCTGGCAGTAATTTCTCATCAAATAATTTTAATTTTTTGTAAATTTAAATAGATAATTACTTTAATTTCTAAGTTTCCAAGTGGACCCTACTCATTGGTTAGCCAAGCTGAATCTGAGTCACAAGTTGCTAAGCTGTGAGATATGGTAGGATGGCCTCTTATGAATTTTTTTCGAAGTAGGTTGTGATGTATAAAAGTTTGCTTGTGCATATGGTGAACCTTGTGAGGATATGAAGCAACACTTGCGATTGTATTAGATATTGTCCATTCATGCATCAATATTCTCTTCACATAAGTATATCCTGTAGAGTAACACACAAATTTGGTGTGTCTTCCTTAATCAAGGAGAGACCTTTTGATTTATATTTATTGGGAAAACATAATACAAATAAGGAAGGTAAAATCCCTAAAGCATCTAGATAGAGGAAGGTAAAGTAAAGGGGAAAGTCCTAAACTTAGTAAATACATCTTTAGTAAATGCTAATTAAGCAAATAATCTAGGTAAAGCAACAACTAAATAACAAAATATATCTCAACATATCCTGCATTTCTTTGCTTGTTAATTTTGTAGAATCTTATAGGGAGTGGCCCTTTGGGGTGGAGTGGGAATCGAACTTGGGACTCCCACTTCTTGAGGCAGGTTCCTGGCAATGGTGGGGTGCATAGGGCCCAAACCAAATTAGGAGTTGTGGATAGCCAATATACCAAAAGTCAACCACATTTATTGTCTTTAGCAATTCAATCTAAGGCCAAGAAATGGATGGATAGCTTGGTTGGATGGCTAGAGCATATGGCTCATCCACAACTTTGTATTCATTTGGTGGGGCAATTTGAACCAGCCATTGCTGTGAGTGAGGCTTTTAGGTTAAATAATCATTCATCTAGAATTATCCCAAATTAATTTATTTCCCATTATTGTTCTAAGCTTCTTTCTGGTTCAATCTTTATTAATTTGTTTATTTTTCTTTACATGAAATGGTTTCATCAAGTTTATATTTCTAAATAGTATAAAAAGGCCTTGGTATGCTAATGAACTGAAGGTCTATGTATTGCATGTGGATACCGTTTTCTATTTATGATATAGTCTCCTCAGATGTTTGTTCAATTCAGAAGTGTTGTGGATTTGGCAGATTACGGGAGATGCTATGGCTGTTAAAAGAGCACTTCATGCTGTTTCCCGATGCCTTCAAGAGAATCCACCATCAGACAGACCTCAGGTTATTGGCAGCAGACCTATTGAGACTGGTTTTCATGGGTCCTTTTCTGATTCATATGGGTCCTTTCCTGATCCTTATGGGGATCATTTTTCACATAGGAGCTCTTTTTTATCACCCACTCCTACCAGCTCTCTTGATTATGTTCCAAGAGGTCGTCCATTTCCTACACCTACTGAAAAGATCTCCTCTCCAGATCCAAAGACTACACAGCATGAAATTATGTTCAGACTACTCTGTTCCAATGATAAAGTTGGAGGTGTAATTGGAAAGGGGGGGACCATTGTGAAGGCATTACAGAATGACACTGGTGCTTCTATAAGTGTTGGTGCTTCGGTGGCGGAGTCAGAGGAGCGTGTCATCACCATTTCTTCACTGGAGGTTTGTACTTATTGAAATGGTTCTGGTAAAATACTCCATATTCTTTTTGGATGTGGTCAAATCATGTGGCCTGAATGCTTTCACGCAATGGACTATCTTTTTTAGTGCAATTGGGATTGTGTAGGGATTGGAATTTGCAATAGATATGAGGTTGCTGCTCTCTGACTTTTAATGCCCCAAATGCTCCGTCAATCATCATTGCTAAATATATTATCATCATCATCATCGCCAAAGCCTTTGTCCCATCTACTACTGTCAGCCTTTTGATGTACTACTTTCCACTCAACTTTGTTGATGATCATGTTCAAATTCTGAATATTATTGTGGCAGATGAAACAGTCGGTACTCTGAAGAAGCTTCCAATTCCCTACCGCCTCAAATGCATTGTGCCATGGATGACATACAAATGCACCATGTTCTTTAATGTACTTGGACTGGTTCCTTGATGCAATTACAAGTTCTATCATATTTTCTGATCTGCTTTATATATATTTTTTTTGATAGAATCCAGATTCAAGATATTCTCCTGCACAAAATGCTGTTGTTCGCGTTTTTTCTAGATCTGTAGAGGCAGGCATTGAGAAGGGGCTAGAAGGCGAAGGTAAGGGAGCGCCTGTTTCTGCCCGGCTTCTGGTACCGTCAAACCAGATTGGTTGCTTGATGGGGAAAGGTGGCATTATAATTTCCGAAATGAGGAAAACAACTGGTACAGGAATCCGGATAATTGGAGGTGATCAAGTCCCAAAATGTGCTTCTGAGAATGATGAAGTAGTGCAGGTGTGTAGAGTTTCTTGGTTCTTACTAGTAAGAGAGTAAAAATAAAACGTCTTGTGAATGTTCCAGTTAAAGATCAACGTTTTCTAACCTATGAATTGAGCTTCTTGCCTGTATAATGAAGATGCCTGTTGTTTTTCCTTCCCCCCCTCCCTTTTCCTGTCTGTTGGAATGTATTTTCCCCCTTTTTGTTAATAACGTTGTTTCTTGTTTTGGTAAGAAAAGATCAGGATGATTTAGGTTTACGGTTTTTTTTTTGTTCAATCCGTGCATGGGATTTAAAAACCTTGATTGCAATAGGTAACGTGTTTGGTGAGAATGGGGTGTTGAACAGTTCTTGAGAGGGGAGATTCTGCTGTATGCAGGGTTTAAATTGTGAGGAACAAAGCTGATACTTCTTAAATGTTGATCCTTTTGAATGTGTACAATCACTTATTTAATCTAAAGTAGGGGTATGACCTGTCAATCGTGGTTGTTAGGGGCAAAGTGGGAGGGCAGTGCTTCAGTCAGATGATGAAGTTTGGAGACAATAATTGAATCGCATCAAGTGGGGTTCATTGAATATAAAAGTTGAGATGGAGATTTCTGGAAGGGTTCCACTCCAGAAATGCTAAATGAACAGAATTTTATTACTTAAACATAATAACAGAAATTTGTAGGGTCTGGGAGTCCGTGGATTACTTATCATCACATTTTGCTCTGATGAGGTCAGTTGTTTGGATTTCCCCAGAGGTGGGTCTTCTAAAACTTAACTTTGATGGGAGTTGTGTGCTTGAGCTTGGCCTGGCAAATTACGGGGGAGTCATTCGTAATGGGTCTGGTGACACTTTGCTCTCTTCTGCGGGACCTCTTTTGTATGGTTCTGTGCTGGATGTGGAGTTATATGCTCTATGGAGAGGTGTTTTGCTATTGGGAGAAATGGGGGCAGTTGGGTGTATCTTAGAAATTGACTCTAAGATTGTAGTTGGCTGGACTTCTAGGTCTCTTTGCCCATGTTTGTGTTTGGATAAAATTGATAAAATTCTCCAGTCCATTGAGTCTCATGGTTTTACAGTCTATTGGGTTCCTCAATCTGCAAATTCAGAGGCAGATGTGTTGGCTCATCATGGTGTGACCTTGTCTTCTGAAAGTGTAACTATTTTTTAGTAATGTGAAGAGAGGGAAAAAGAAGAGGGGGGGGGGGGGGGGGGGGGGGGGGGGGGGTGTTGGCTGTTTATTGGTGGTAGGCTCTCTGTGCCTACCCTTTTTTCCATATGTATATGCTTTTCCTCTTTTTGATTAATGAAGTTATTTTTCAAAAAAAAAAAAGAATTGTTTTCTTATTTAAAATATTATGTGGGCTAGTGGGCCTTATCATATTGAAGAACTATCCATAAAGTACTTCAAAAATTAAAACTTAGGACCCAAAAACGTTCTTAGCTATGAGATTTAGAATTTTGTCGAAATCAATAGTGATATGGGTATTAATTTCAATGCCTTTGGATTGAATGGCTAACGATCACTTTTGGCCTCAATTTTTTATTTTTAGATATTTTACAATTATAGTTTTAATATGATGGGACCCATTGGCCCATTACATGTTAGCTAACTCAGCTGTTGATGAGGTGGCACGTCAGGGGTTGTCTTTATCCTCGAAAATTGTAAATAAATTCTTGTAATGGGTTAGGAGGGTTTTTGTTGTTTTTTCCGTGGTGGGTTCCTTTTAGCCTGCCTTTTTTGGTCTTTCTTGTATCCTTTCTTTTGTTTTTGATTGATGAAGTTACCTTTCAAAAAAGAAAAGAAAAAAAGATTCAAGTGTCAAATTAAGTAATACAGTTTTTTGTGGCTGTTTATCCAACTAGTGTGCTGTGGGCAGATATGACTTTGTGAGAAGGGAACAAGGTGGTTCATTTTTTTTTTTTTTTCATGTGGAAGTGTTTAATTTTTTGCAAACTCAGTATTTTTTTTTTTCATGTGGAAGTGTTTAATTTTTTGCAAACTCAGTGTTAGATCTCTAGGTCATGGTCGGTGGATTATACTCTTTTTGAGTGGCAAAGAAGGGAATGACACATGCTGACGAACAGAAATGATGCGGAGCACCACACGAGTTTTCATATTTTGCAAGTTTCTATATTTAGATTTAGGATTTCTAGCTTTTTATAATTGTATTTTTTCTTTCATTTATTTGTTTAGTCCAATAGTTGGTTTTGTTTGGGAAAATTTAGTGATTTTACATGTAATTAGGGCTTTCTAATCATTGAGGATAGTTTTATATTTGTTTATTTGAAGGTATTTTGGTCTTTTTCAAGTTTTAAGTCATTATATATATGATGTAACCCCTCTATACGGGATTGACACTTAATCAATGAAAATTATAACTTTTGCTTTCGGCAAACTTGCCTCTATCGTAGGAAGCATGGTGAGAAGCCAAGAAACCCTCGTGAGAAACTAGGGAAGGCGAGAAGCCACGGGAAAATGTGAGAACCCTCTTCCAAGATCCAGATTTTGATTTATCTTTTTTCTCTCTCTCTCTTTTTCCCTTCTCTCTTTGCTACTCTCTCAAACTTAGTCGAACTGCTATCCCAGAGTCATCCTATTGCTGTCCCAGAACCGTCCTATTGCCGTTCCCGATCTGTCTCAGATCCCATCCAGACTCATCCCGATCTGTCTCAGATCCCATCCAGACTCGTCCCAAGCCCTTCCTAAGTCCCTTACATCCCTCTTACTGCAGCCACAAGTCCTCTTGGACCCTTCCTTAGCCCCATACAACCACCTCTACCTGTCCTAAACTACCATACAGCCACCTCTACCTGTCCTAAACTACCATACAGCCATTACCTATCCTTTTTTATCATTAAATCTCTTTTTTCCATCCCTGATACTCCCATCGTGCTGCCTCCACTTTGTTTTTGACGTCTCCTTGATTCTAAACAATCCGAATTAGTTTATTTTGGTGATTGATCTACTTATTTATGGATTTAGTTAAACCCTTTTGTTTTGAAGGCGTTCTATTTTGAGTTGTGACTTGGTTTGGAATGTTATATAATTGTTCACATTAAATTGAATATTGGTGACAAATTTATATTATTTATTGTAATTAATTTTGAGTTTTAATTTCAGCTTCATATATTTGATTCATATTGATTTCTTGTTACATTATTAATTGCATTTAGGCATTTAGGGTACCCTATCCATTGTCCTGCATCAAGAAAGCCCTTTTGTTCATATCTATCTTGTATCCTCTTTGATTTTTTTACAGGCAAAATCGTAGCTCTCTCTCACTTGTTTTATGAAAAGCTGGGACAGATTGCGGACAATCTAGGGAAATGGAGGAAGGAATAGAAGATCAAAGGACCAAGTTGGATAGCCATAAAGGTGCAACTTGGGCTGCTGGTCTTAACTCCAGCCTGCATGGAAAGCCCAAAAATTGGGCTTAAACTGATTTGGGTTCAAGCCATGCTCATTTTTGGGCACCTAAGAAATGGGGCCTGAATTTGAAATTGGGTTGGATCAGGCCTGGTGGCCCAAAAGCCTAAATTTGAGAAAGCCTGATTTTGTTTGAATAATATGATATATTATCTCAAAAATAATGTATAAACATAAGTCTTATTTAGTATACAATTTATGTTTTTATTAGATTTGATAACATAGTCAGGCTAAAGCCCAATCTCTCTCTCTCTTGCCACGCCACCCAACCCAACACCCAAAAATAGAAGAGAGAAGGCTAAGTGCAAGTTTGACCCAATAAAACCCAAGCATGGATGAGCCCAATATTCATTTCAGGTTTGAGATCATCTTTTGCCTTACAAGCACAAATCTTTGTCTGGCTTGGGCTTGGGCTTGATCAAATTGGACCAACCCAGGCTCTGCTGAACAGGGCTAAAAACTGAGTTCTGCCAAAGTTGCAGCCCCATTCCAAAATCAACTAGAAGCTCTGACATCCTGGTTCACGATTTTGTAGATAATCAAGCTGCATCTCTAGGAAGGTCAGGTTTCAACTCTTGAATCAAGGTGGTTGTTCAGAGATGCATTGGATGAGGAGTTTCTAACTAGATGTGAATCCCATTATCAGTTTTGTAATGGTGGTTAGGTCAAACGGATGTTGAGAGCACCACGAGTCAAGCTCGCATTTATTAGGGGAAAAGGCTTACTGAGTTTGTTATTATAGGTGTACTGTTAGAATTGGGTACCATGATGTTTTGCTTACTTGGGATTTTTTATGAAAGTTTTGTTTTGTTTTTTTACTTTTAGAATGTCTCTCTCTTGAAGAAGAAAGGAGCAATTTTCCTTTTAGAGCAGATCTCTTGATTATGGCTTACAGATTTGGATGAATTTTGACACTTTAGTGAAAAATGCATCTTTTTTTTGTAACTTCTGCATTTTGATTGTACTGTGTACCATCCATGATTGCTTTTCTGTATTTACCATTTGCTTCTGATATTTGAAAATTTTCATCAGTTGATTATAAAGTGACAAGAAATGGTTGGCTTTTACAGATTACTGGTGAGTTTCGGAATGTTCAGGATGCATTATTTCAGGCCACTAGTAGACTGCGTGATAATATTTTGCCCTCTAAAGCCATAAATGGCACGGGAGCTGGGATCTATTCTTCAACCATTCCAGAGTCTGCTTCCTATGGAAGAGTCAGGGAACCTACCTCTCCTGGGCCATACTCATCGTTTGGTCTTTCCCATAATGTTGATCGCCCAATTAGTTTAGCTCACAGTATGGATCACCTTGGACTTTCTCACAACATTGACCGTCCTCCATCTCCAAGGTCATGGGCATCACAGGTGACTTCCCAACTCTTCTTTGCCTCAATGTATTTAAGCTGGTTGAGTGATTCTTAAAACAGCATGTTTTACCCTGAGGAATTAGATGATTGTCAATCTTACAATTTGCTCTATTTCAAGCTTTAATTCTGTATCTAAGGAGTTGACAGCCTTACCAACTTGATCTTGTGGCTTCCAGCATTTTGAGTAGCTTTAGTCTGGATACACTATAACATCATACCTGAAGAAGATACTGTGAATAATGTAGAACAACCTCCAACTAGGCAGGGATAAGAAGAAACAAAGAAGATAAGAAAAAGGCTATGCCTTTGAATAATTTTATTAATAATCCATTGTGTCTTTTTTCTCTTACATCCATCTATATTTATAAGAAAATAATCCAAACGAAAATAGAAAAGGACTCAACTAGGAAAGCTACCGACCTGGCTTCCTTATTAAACTAGAACTCCTAAACCAAATAGGAAGCTAACTAAAGTTGGACTGTTACTCAACTGGGAAAGCCACCGACCTGGCTTCCTTGTTAAATTAGGACTCTTAAACCAAATAGGAAATTAACTAAAGTTGTACTGCCAAGATCCCAAACGAAAATAACAAATCCTACTTGCTAATTAAGAAATAAATAAATAAAGAAATAAATAAAAATAAATAGAAGTGAAATTTGTGTGCTGCATCTTCCGTATCCTACATCAGTCGCCCGGTCTTGAAAAGAACTTGTCCTCGAGTGGAAATCAACAAAAACACACGGCACCAAACAAAGATGAAGACCAAGCCCGAAGATGCGAATGATGAAGCTTTGAACTGCACAATCTTCAAGGCACAGACGACGAGAACATTCTTTCTGTGGGGTGAAAAATTGAAGGACCGCAAACGGGCGTAAGCATGGACGAACCAAGCTGATGGCGAAGGGGTTGTCATATGGCACTGGAGTGATCACACGGTCCTGATGGTCTGTCTGATGGAGGACAGGAGGTTGACATGATAAGGGAAGAATAATCATAGATGAAGTCCTGGTATCCGTAATTGGATCAGGTTTGGGTAATGGAGATGGGTGAGACATTTGCAGTGGTGGTGGAGGTGTAGGTAGAGGTGGTGGCGGTTGATTGACACTCGTCAGTTGTATCGACGGTGGTGCCGGCAACACAACTCGCTCTGTCTCCAACACGGGCATTGGTTGTGGGGTCACGACTGCATGAGGAGGATGCATAAATTCTGAGTCTGACTCCGGGGCAGCATGCACGAACGCTGATGATGTCTTTGGAGTGGTCGGCACACATCTCGAGGAAGTGGGCACGTATTTCGAAGTTTTGTTCACCTTCATCGGGGCTATGTATTTTCGGCCGAGCAAAAGTTCTCTAAATTATTGGAGAAAGTCGTGAAAGTCAGATCGCAACTCAGAGATAAACTCGGATTTAAAGTCATTGAACTCAGATTGGCGGAGAAATTGAGCACCATTTTTGTTGGATGCTAACGGGGTTGCATGATGGTGGGAATCAGATCGGGGTGTCACATAATCCAAGACATGACGGTTGGAGTGGGGAAAATGTTTAATGAATGGGTGATGTGGGACCGAACGATAAGACATGGGATAGGTCAAAGTGGACACATAGCTTGTCAAATAGTCAAACTTGTATATTTGGTATATTTGGTTGGGTGGAAACAAGGCTGGCTCGAAGAAGTTGGTATATTTGGTTGTTTTTTTGTTGTCTGTGGGAAAAGGGAAGGAGGATGGGGATTGGGCCTTTGAATAATTTTATTAATAATCCATTGTGTCTTTTCTCTCTTACATCCATCTATATTTATAAGAAAATAATCCAAACGAAAATAGAAAATGACTCAACTAAGAAAGTCACCGACCTGGCTTCCTTATTAAACTAGGACTCCTAAATCAAATAGGAAACTAACTAAAGTTGGACTGCTACTCAACTAGGAAAGCCACCGACCTGGCTTCCTTATTAAACTAGGACTCCTAAACCAAATAGGAAATTAACTGAAGTTGGACTGCTAAGATCCCAAACGAAAATAACAAATCCTACTTGCTAATTAAGAAATAAAGAAATAAAGAAATAAATAAAAAATAAATGGAAGTGAAATCTGTGTGCTGCATCTTTCGTGTCCTACATCAGTGAATATCCGCATTGCTCATATAACTTCTTTTTGCAACTAAGTTCATAGAATTAAAATGATAAAATTGCTTATGATCTTATTACTCTGGAAAATGATGCTTGTCATTGTAGATACTTCTTTCTCTATGTATTGCCCCGTAATAGTCTAGGTAATTATCGTGTGGATTTTCAGTTTGAAGCTTTTTATTACTTACTCCATGGATTTGGACCTTTTCAAAGTTGGTTGTATTTTATCTTCTTATTCTCATCCTTGTGATGTAAAACCCAATCAGGCTAACCATCTTCCCCCTTCCCACCGACCCCCAACAAAAAAAAACCCATCACTGTAAATATTTTGAGTGGTAATTTGACTTTGAGTCCACAAGCTTTTGTAACATCAAGTTCTTTTCAACTGTGTTAAATGATTTTCCTAGATAGTTTTGCCCTTTAATTTACTTCCAAAATTTTATATACAAATCATCTGATTGGTACTTCAAATTTTGGAGGGGACATTGTTCTGTTGACGATAAATTTCCAAATAATATAATGTTTCTGATAATGTTTGTATTAAGATGATTTCAAATTCTGTGTTGCATGGTCTCCTAAATTGTTTTTTTAGTTTGCATGCAATTTGATTCTGTTTCTTTTAGATCTGAGTAGAAGGCACGTGGTTTCTTCTCTCATCTTACTCTATGAGCTTGGTTGCAGGTGGCAAGCAGTGGGAACCCCAGGAATACTGCAGATATTGGTAGAGGATTGTCTTCCTTGAGAGGCTGGACAGATCTTGGGAGGTATCATTCTCCAGAACTCTGGATCACATATGTGTTCCTTCAAGCTTCTTCCTTTTCCTCTCTTTCTTCTCCTAGGATCTGTGAAAAGCATGGTACTTGCAAATCAAACTATACTGCCCATATGATTTGAAGCTGCAACCTTTATAGTTTTCTTATGTATTAAAAAAACTTTATATGATGTGTGTATGTACGATGTTCTCATGATTTTACACCTAAGCTGCAATATTATATAAATAGAACAAGACAAAACATGTCACTTGGCAAACTCCTCCAAAATGTTATCTTGATCAATTCATTTGCTTCTATATAACTCTCTTTATGTTCATATCCAAGTGAACCATAGATGACTTTTCCTTGAAAAAAATAAACATATTGGTGAACTTTATGAAAAATACTTCACAATTAATAATGTGCTATAAAAAGGATAAAGCCAAAAATCTATTAGAGAGTGAACAACAACTGAAACTACTATATAATAAATTCAATAGAAAAATATGAAATACTACAATCTAACCGTTATGAATAGGCCATCTTTCAAGGTGCGTTTTTTACGCGAAAAGGGAGTGTGTTGGTTGACACGATTATTTAATAAGATTTTAGCTTCAAAAAGATGTCCGTCAAGTGGTGTAAGAGCACGATAGTCCATTTTTATAAAAATGAAGGAGATATTCAAAATTGTGCCAACTACCGAGCAATCAAACTCATGAGTCACAATGAAACTTTGTGAAAGGGTTATAGAGGATCGCCTATGATAAGAATCAAATGTATCAGAAACCAATTTGGGTTTATGTCTGGTAGGTCAACCACAAAAGCAATTTTTATTCTTAGACAATTGATCAAGTAATTTAGGGAGAAAAGGAAGAACTTCTATATGAATTTTATTGACCTAAAAAAGGCCTATGATAGAGCACCAAGGAAACTAATTTGGAGAATCCTAAGAAATAAATACATTCCCAACAACTATGTAGACATTATTCAAGATATGTACGAGGAAGTAACTGGTAATGTTAGAGGCATTTGTGGTGAGACAACGGAGTTCGCTGTTGGAGTAGGACTCTATCAAGGATCTGCTTTAGGCCCATACATGTTTGCGTTAATCATGGACGACTTAACATCAGAAATCCAAGATGAAGTGCCATGGTGCCTGCTTTTTGCGGATGATATAGCAGAGTACATGGAATGTAACTTTAGTGGGTTAAATGATAGTGAGTATAACTCGGTAAAAATAGGATACGACGTAGTGACACTCTGTGATAAGCTTAGATACTTGGGTTTTATAGTAGAATCTCAAGGATGTTTCGACTTAAATATAACTAATGGGATAGGAGTGGGGTGGACAACTTGTAGACAAGCCAGCGGGATCTAGTGCGATAAAATAGTCTCCCTTAGTCTAAAAGGGCGATTTTATAAAACAGTTATTAGATCTATGATGCTCTACGAAGCAGAGTATTGGCAATGAAGAAAAGACAACTATCGAGCATTAAGACAACAGAGATGTATATGCTACGTTGGATGAATAGTTTAACCATCAAAAACAGAGTTAGAAACGAATGCATTAGGGATGGTTTATACATAGCTCCTATAGATGACAAACTGAGAGAAACTCGTTTGAGGTGGTTTGGTCATGTTAGTAGAAGTCCAAGTACAACTCCAGTGCGTCGAGTGGAGAAGCTACAGATCGAAGGCACTAAGAGGATGCGACCTGTGAAAACATGGATAGAAGGGATAAGAAATGACATGTTAGGATGTAGAGTGATGAATGGTATGGTTTATGATAGGATTAAATAGAAAAGAATAACTCATAAATCCGACCCCGAATAGGTGGGATTACCGGTTGTTACTGCTGATGGTCTTTCAAGGCTAAGTACCTTTTAAGTCATGGATATGAACTTATGGAAACAACCATTATCTCCATTCAATCATTTCTTATTTTTTTGTGAGATCAAGAAGATGTATGAACCTGGAAAGACTTAGATGCAGGGGTTGAAATATCGGCTGATACTATGCGTATCGGCTAGAAATAAAAAAATTCGGCCGAATATCGGTCGATTTTTATTTTTTATTTTAAAAAAAATACAAATATCGGTGTGGGCCCAGTCGATATCTTGGCCGATATTCGTCCAATATGGGTGAATATCGACCGATATATATATATATATATATAATTTTTTTTTTTTAAAAAGCAGCCTTTTTTATTTTTTTAAATGTATTTTTTTCAAAAAAAAAAGCCACCGAGATTTTCAAAAAAAAAAAAATTGAGGAGAGAGAAAAATCGCGGCCGAAAATTCGGATGCCCCAAATTTTCGACCCCTGCTTAGATGACCAATTCTATTTTATTTTTAATTTTTTTAATCCCAATTCTCAACTCTTAAAAATATCATCTTTAGTTTTGAGATATATAGACCAAGGTGTCCAGGTCTCTTAGAGCACTTGATTGATCCTTGGGGCATTTGAAAACCTCCCTATCCATATACACCGGGTAACACTATGGGGAGTTTTGAGAAATATTAGAAGCTAATTGTTAGTAAAAATTGAAGTACTTGCAATAGAAAAAACCACAAAATGTTTATCTTAGATAGTTAAAGTTAGAACCTGAAAAACTTGCTACATGGCTTTGGTTTGCTTCTTAGACCAGTTGAAAATAACTCAGAACTTATGTTGGAATATATGAACTTTTTAATTCTTCACTCGCTTTTTCTGTTTTGTGTGTTTGCAGTGGAAGTAAATCTGCTATAGTGACAAATACAACTATCGATATTGTAGTTCCTGAGCATCTGATTGGGGCTGTTTATGGTGAGAATGGCAGTAACCTGAGCCGAATAAGACAGGTCTGTAAATGACTGGTGATATGATGTTTATGGTCTCACTCACACACACACACAAAATTGATTACATTTTCTTTTTAAAGGCATAAAATTGATTTCATTTGTCACAATTATGGAGTGTAACTTTAATAGAACAAATTATACAGATAGATGATTTAATTGAGAGGAATCCAAATCAATGGAAAATGGACGAAAATGGAAAAATGGGGAAAATGAGGGATAGGGATTTCACTTCGAGGGGAAATCGACCTCCTTTGGTTTCACTTCGAGGAGAAACTGACGGATAGGGATTTCACTTTGAAGTTCCATCTGAGAAACCTTGAAGTGGTTTGGCCATGTGAATGGAAGACCAGAGATAGCCTCAGCTTATAAAGTCGAGAGTTTACAAGTTGCAGGTACAAGGAGGACGGGTGACCACTAGAAACGTAGTGGGAAGTCATACAAAAAGATATTAGATAGTGCGATTATTAGCTTTATGGTTTATGATAGAGTCAAATTGAGAATAGAACTTGAAAAGATGAACCCAAATAGATGAGATTTTGGCTTTGATGATGATGATAGTGATTCATCACAATAATTTATAAGCATGCATCATATATGTGCATTGTATTGTTTTTGTGCATTTCAAAAAGTATAGCCCTACCCCCCATAATTGTATGTCCAAGAAGTACTGCCTTCATATAGTTCTAGTTCTACCTCTATCTCTCTCTCTCTCTCTCTCTCTCTCTCCAATTTACAAGTTTGATCCACTTGGCATAGATCTAGAGGGTTTTTGGGGAATGCTGGATTCTTGTATTAAGTTCTGCCCTGTACCCTCTTTGAAACTTCAATAATTTGATTCACAAGTTTGAATTTGATAGTTAGCAGAACGAGTATCTCCTTTGTTCCTATAGAAAGTCTATAACGCTCTTATTTCTTCGGGCTTGGTCAATGAAAGAGCAAAAACTTCTCAAGAACTCCCAAATTTCTAGTTATACCATCTGGTTCTGATCCCTCTCTTTTCTTCACTTTGCTATGGATATTTTTATACATATTTTAAATATTCATGAATATCCCTTGATTTGGATTTCACTAGTTTTTCTCCTTTAGCTGTATTCTGTTTATCATAAAAATTTATCCTTTATCCTTGCTGTTGACCCTGTAGTAAATGCTTTTTTTTTTTTTCATTATGATGACGATAATGCTCATTTGAGTTAGTCTAGATTTATAAACTGCAATCCTCAGATGATTGATATGTAGCACTCTGAAATAATTATTATATTATCTTTCAAAAAAAATATTATGTTTATCCTTTATTTTTCCTCAATAAGACAGTTTGATTTATCTTCTTTAATGTACTTAAGTTGATCATGATCTCTAGGTTTCTATTCTCCCAACGCAGCAGGCTTTTATATGTATGAGGCCTTGTTGTGCATCCATAATTTCTGACAGCTTGGGATTAAGCTCATCTCCACATAGAGTGGGGATACCCATGTTATTTGAAAAAAATAAAAAAATCTGACTGCTAATGTTTGAGATAGTGGATCCTATATGTTATATCAGATAAGCTAAATGGTTGCAGAATCCTGGGATCTAGGTGCTACTGACTGTGTTTTGGTTTCTCGATATATTGCAAGATCAAATGTTTTCTGTAAATATTTTCTGTTGTCAAAATATTCTCCCTTTTTACTTTTCAATATATATATATATTCATCCTTCTGAATGGCAAAATTTAGGGTCAATTTTTTGTTTCCTTATTATAGGTTATGAAGTATATCTTTTATTTGTACCATCGAATTTTGTAGTCTATAAAATTAGAAAAATAAAATCTGTATAGCAAAACAAGTAGGACCGAGAGGGTCCATTCTGTCCCATTTCGCCCACATCAGGCCCGTTCTGTCTGGAACGGGCTGGAACAAAACCTGGTACAAGAACTGAACTGTTCCTTTCCATTTTTTCTTTAGATCCAGAACATTTTGACCGTTCCAACTGGAATGGATTGGAATTGACAACTAAGCATGCAACTTAAACCTGCAATTTTTGGTTGGAATAGGGAGCCCTTACCAATTGTACTAGATGCCTTGGATGATGGGTATGCCCCATATAGAGGCTTTTACAAATTTTGCAGTTGAAAATTGATGTGTAGGATGGCACACAAAGGTTTCTGGACAATTTTCATATAAACATTTGTATGCCATTCCTCAGACTTTTTCCCCAAGTAATTCCCTTTGGAATATAACATCCTCTGAGAACTGCCAACAAACGACAGATTTAAAAGAGTTGCCATCAAATGACATCTGTGTTATGATTTTAGAACTAGCTATTACAGTTGAACAAGATGACTGATCTTGTACTGAAGTTTGTAATTCCTTTCTACTGATTCATGTTTCATGTGATGGCTTTATATTCCCGACAAGATGCTCTGTTTTCCAATTTTCTCATTTTATCACATTCTTAACAGATTTCTGGTGCCAAAGTTATAGTGCATGATCCACGTCCGGGCGTAAGGGATGGAATGGTCATCATATCTGGAACACCCGATCAAACACAGGCAGCTCAGAGCCTTCTTCAAGCCTTCATTCTAACTGGACGGTCATCACCAGATTCACATTCCCGGCTACTATAACAGCAGGTTTGGTGATGATAAAGAATCAAGTTGCCACTGTCTTAACTTTCTACTGCTATTGATTTAATTATTAGGGTGGAAAGCGTTCATCGATTTGATCTAAACATGTAAATTAGAATGGAAGACATCAAATTTTTGGGCCCTGCATGATTTTCTACTAAATTGTTGGATAACTATGGTGCGTTAGTCTGCAATTATAGCTCAATTGGTTGAACTTGATCAGGTGGTTGGGCTGAATTAAATTGAAAAAGAAAAAAACCAAAAAAAAGTGAGAAGGATAGTTTGTCCACAGGTTCAGAAATTTTATCAAGTAGGAGATGCTATGTTTTCTTAATTATCTGATGGATACAGTTTTCATTTGAATTTTCCAGTGATAACCTGTGGCATGGTCCACTGTACAAAACAATCTATTTAACATCAATGTGTTTCATATTTTCATATTTCCTTCCCTTTTGTTCCCTGGACTGGTGGATGGATGAGCCACTGATGCAGACTGGATAGGATAAAACACTACTCAATCGTTTAGCAGAAGCTAAAGCACCTGTCTGGATTAAAATTAGAAGTTTGATCACTTCAATAGATGCCCGCATCAGCCACACTTCTAAGGCCCTTGATTAAATCAATAAAATCAATTTTTAGCTTCTAATTTTAAATTATTTTTGATCTTTAACCTTTGTATCTTACATAGAGATTCACTGTATTTAAGCACATAAAATCAATTCTTTAATCCTTCCAATTTTTGCTAACTTGATCTCCATTTAGAACTAAGGTATTAATGATGGTTTTATCAAATAAGTTTGGAGCCAAGTACATACCAATCATATTTCTTGTAGATAATATATCTCAACTTCTGCCAATAATATAGAATAAAAAATGTAAATCACATCGTAGATAGTCAACATTCACAAAATAAAAAAAATTAGACTAAGATCTTTCTTTTCTTGGTTGAGAGAACATGACCTAGCCCACTTGCGATGAAGTTAATCACGCAGGGGTCTCTTCTCGTCTTTCATTTTTTTTTTTAAATATATAAAATATTAAAAAATAAAGAAAAATAAAAAAATCTAGTTTGAACATATTTTTGTTAAAAAGTGGTCTTTTCATAGTCTTTGATATTTGAAAGCTGAAATTTCGATCGATGTGATGTCTTGTAAATTTAAAAAATATTGAATTTTTTTAAATATAGGAAATCAATATGAAGAAACACCTAATATGAAATTAATGTTCTCTATATCCTATACGGTCATGTAACTTCTATTACAATTTATAAATTTTTTGTTTTAAAAAGATTTAAATTTCATGAAAATGTTGGAATATTATAAAAATCGCATAAATACCTTAAAAATTATATTAATCAATTAAGACGTCATCATTAATTTATAAATATTTGTATACTATTTCTTTAATTTTTTTACATGAAACTCCAAAATGGGAATTACTGAAGAAGACTCAGATTTTATTAATAAGTGATGAAAATAACTCAAAATAGATAAATGTTAATGAAAAAGTTTTACAATTGACAAATACTTTTATATTTGAAGAACTTGCTTTTAAATCTTCTTAAATCATACTAAATGCAAGATTCAACTTGAAAATGGTTGAAATTGTATTTAAAAAAAAAATATGGCCAATTCTATGCTGTATCAAATGATATGAAATAGTTTGATACGACAGAATTATCAGGCTTATTTATTGATACTATGCGACGAAATTATTAGTAAAATAAAAAATATATATATTATATATGTCTTTTTAATTAATTAAATTGACAGGTTTATATGTTTCCGTCGAAAATACAAACTTAAAAGTCGTTTTTTCATAATATTAAAGTAGTCAGACTTCCACCATCATTGAAACCTAGAAGAATTAATTATAGTGAAAATAGGTGATTCTAAGCAAAATAGAATTGAAAATTGAATATGCGCTGACCATTAAAAAAATGTGATTAAAGTCACATTACACGTGTCACGTTTTGCTTAGTTGTTGGAGAAGACAGAGAAATAACTTACTGACTGAAGGAAGCTTCCGTCCGTCCGTCCTTTCATTCCAACTTCTGTTTGACGGACTTCAAAAAAGAGGGACTTTTCCCATCTCGCCGTCGTCAAGACTCCCAACGAAGGGAAAGTGAGAATGCGTCTGCAACAAGATCGGATTGGATTCTAGGGTTAGGGTTTTCGCGACATGTTGAAGTCAGATCCCCACCCGTTGGATCCGTGTGGCCCTCCTAACGATCCTCATGACGCCACATTCGGCCACGCTCATCACGTTTATTCCGTACAGATGGACGGTGACGATGGCGTAAACGGCATCTCCTTCTCTTCTAGTCCCTTTGGCGGCAGTGGCAATGAGGCGATGTACGGCGTATCGATGGATGGAGAGAGCGTGGACAGTGCAGATCTCTCTGTGTCCCATTGCCGCGATCGGTTGGTGCTCACGTTTGACGGCGAGGTGTATGTGTTCGACTCTGTGTCGGTGCCACAGGTCTTGAATTGCTTCTATTTTTTGTTTTTTTGTTTTTGGAATAAGTTGAATTACTTCTAGTTTCTGCTGTTGGTCAGTGGATCACAACTTATTGCGTTTGTTTGCTAAAATGCGCGATTTGTGTCGTTCATTTCCAAGGAAGATTGACAAAGGCAAAAGTGGGCTTGTTAGAAACATTTGCAAGATAATCAACAGTTGGTGCTGTTTGGTTCTCTGGATTTACTTTCATTGAGAATAACTATTTCGTCGTTCTTGGTGGTTCTAAGTGCTGGGATTTCAAACTTCTTGGAATCTATTTAATGCTGTGCTTGGAACAGTGAAGGGCCTGAAATGTGTAAAATTGATATTCCAGGAAGGACTATTTTCTAGGATTCTGCAAAATGGCTTCTCTGCTTTGTGTTTGCAGTTTATGGGAATGTGAAGTTTTCAGGTTCATGGGAGATGAATTATGAGAGAGTGAAATTTTCAGGATGACCAAACAGAAAAACATGGATTTTCCTGTAAAGTGCATCTGTATAATCAAACAGCATGTATTTCTCTTCCCAGTAAAATTCACTTTCCTGCTTCTTGGCTGACCAAAATTAGTTGCCGCTGGATGGCTAAAATTTCATTCTTGTGCATCTTACTTTTGGGAGGAGTAGCTGTAGTTTATCTACTCGAATTATTTAATGTTGAAGTTGCTTCCACTCAATCCAGTCATGTCATTGTTATCTTCCAGGGTTCAGCTTTCTGACAGTGACATGGTAGCCAAGATTCTTTCTTGTCTGCTTAAATCAATGGAAGAGGGAATGTTGAATTTTCTTGTATTACTATTGAAATATCTGACATTGGTCTCCTGAAATGGTTCATCTCCTGTAGCACTACGAAAACAGTCTAGGTACGGAGCTTTTGAGCCTTGGAAGTAGCATTCAATTCAAAAGAGACTATGCCTTTGTTCTTCTGTGTCAGCATCTTTTACTGAAGTGAAAATATGTGTGTATGAAATTAGCAAAACTGGTTATGGAATGCAGGATGTTGCTTATTCTGACCTACCAATTGTAATTATTTGGGGTCTTTGTGGAGTTATTTGCATGTGCAGCGCTTGACATACATTCCTCTTATTCCAATTCTTCTTTCAGTGCAATCATGTTACTAACTCTTCCTTATTGGTCCTCATAGTAGTCAAGGCACTCCTTAGTTGCAACTAGGCCCTCACCTAGGTCCTGACGCAATTGTTTGCTTGACTTAGCCCATTTTGCACCTAGGCCGTCACCTAGCTTATTTTATTTTATTTTATTTTTCATAATAAGCTATTTTTAAAGTCTTTTTAATAGGTAGTGAGTATAATACTCATTCTGTCCCAATTTAGTTGTCTCATATGCATTTTAGGAATGTCTCAAAATAGTTGTCTCATATGCATTTTGGAAGAGTTATAGGATGCTGGAGAGAAGTTCATAAGCCTTTTGAGAGCCCTTCCTTAAAAAATTCAAAATTTTAAAATGGTACAGAGGGAGTAGTTAAAATAAAGTCATTGTTTGTAATACTTAACTAAAATTTCTAATTATCTGATAATTTACTTGTTCATGCATACAATATATGCTTATCTAATGTGCTTGGAAGCCCATTGGCCAATGTATTTGGCACTTTGGATGTGCATTTTTGTATGTTGTTAATATTTTTTTTTGAAATGGTAATTGTATTTTGTTAATACCTTTCAAAAAATATTGATGCAATGAGGATACAAATCCATGAATCCATTGTGTTTGGATAAGGGCTAAATTTTGTAGGGGTGGGTATCTAATTATGAATACCCTTTGTAGGGCTGCAACTCGGGTCAGGTTTTGGCCCGACCCACATGACCCGACCCGAGAAACCATGCTGGTCGGGTCGAGAATTTTGGGTCAACGGGTCTGGTCTGGTTGAGAAGATAAAAATCGGCATGAATTCGGGTCGGGTCGGGTTGAGGATTTTAAAAGTTAACCCGACCTGGCTAAAATTAGGCTAAAATGGGTTCAAAATGCAGGTCGGGTTAGAATTCAGGTCGGGTTGGGTTGTGAAGTTCGGGTTGAGAATTCGGGTCGGTCGGGTCGGGTTCCATATATATTAACTCGGGTCGAGTTGGGTTTTAAGGAACCCGACCTGCTCGACCCAAGTTGCAGCCTTTAACCCTTTGCTTCAAAAGGATTTTCAAAAGTGAGAATGGAGGGGTAAACAAGGGTAAAATTGAGATTTTTTACCCCTACCCTTTATTTACCAAACAAGGATAATGAGGGGTAACACCTCATTCTCCTTACACCCACTTCATCCAAATGCAGCCATAGATTTTTTTGAGCGGGTATGAATCCATACCTATTTTCTAGTATCTAAATAGGTGCACTTAGCATAATGAGGCCCGACCTAGACAGTGCCTTAAACCTTAGGCTATAGGACTCCTTGGTGCCTTGAATACTATGCTAGTCCTTGGAGAGACAGAGAAAAAAACTCAGTGGTATCAGAGCATTTGTAAGGCATTTCTTGTGGATCACATTTACATCTTCTGATTTGAGCTTGTTGTACTTTCTTGCATGTATTTTAGTCACATTTTCCTCTAATTTCACACAGAAATATGGTGGATAAATTTGCTACCAAGGGCTATTGGTTTGGTGGACCACCATAATCCAATGGTTGTGATGATAGGAAACTCATCATCAATTTTGAGTGGGAAAACCCAAGGAATCTATCACAAGGAATATAGAGAAACACAACCTTACAAAGACAAATGTGGATTTATATGCATTTTGGCAATGTTGCCTATGCCCCTGAATAAGAGAAGAGAATTCTTCACTACTAAAATGTTTGGTAATGGATATAATGGCAAAGGATTTTTCTCTACCACCTCTATTATTTTTTACCACTTGTCTTTTCCAAATCCTTGAGAAGTAGCTGGTGGCCAAATCTTCTTCCACCTTGCTTTCGTCTGAGACCTTGAAGAAGGCATTTGAGAAAATCATCCCTCTTATAGCTTTCACATGTCCAAGGAATTGAACCTCTTTTACAGCTTGACTTGAGATTACAAAACCATTATTTTTATTCCTTTTCTTTTCCTCTCTTCTTGAAGAAGAACCTCAAATCCAAGCATCTTTTTTGTTGAGGGGATTGTGGAACTCTTTTAGTAGAAATTTGCTTTTTTATGCACTTCAAAACTATGAATCTTATGCCGGCATTTAGAAACACACTGGACACCAAATTATAGGCCCAATTGATGAGAAAATGAGAGAAGGATGCTTTTGATGCTTTGTACATAAGAAACTTAGGTGGTAGGGATTAGGAGAAGGGATAGACCTTGTAAGACTTGGATTGATGAGGCATAGGAGGATATGATAGATTATATGGTGACAGAAGGTATGACTCTTGACAGGACATAATGGAAACATAGAACTCAAAATACTGACCCTAGATAGATGTTAAATTGATGTTCGGTGACAAAGACAACGATGGTTGGCCCACCAAAATTTAAGAAACACGAACAACATTATGTAGCAGTGTGACGGTTTGTGATCCTTGCATGTTTAATGTTGATATCTACTTATTTTTAGCTTAGTGAAGGGCTCATTCACCTGATTGGATGATCATTTGAATCTCTAATATTTGGTATGTACCAACCCTGTAGATGTCAGTTCAAATGAAGATCCACATGTCAAATGACACTGTGTTTAGTGGTTCTTTCTGTTAGAGCCCTGGTTTATCCGTATCTTCGTGTTGTCAATTTTGTAACAAGTGTCAGAACCTTGCCTTATGGAAGAATGAAGTTGTTGCATGAAGATTGGTGAAGACTCGAAGCATAAGGTTGAGCTCTAAGAAACTTCTCCCAGTGTTGTGTCAACCAAGCAGGTAAATTGGATCTTAGTAGACCTTAGGTTGAATCCAAAACAACTCTGAGCATAGAATCTGGAAAGTTCTTAAACCCAAGCCCAAGTCAAGAAGCCCAGTTTTATAGTTAAACTATATCCATGTCAGCTCGACCTGTCGAATGTTTTTTCTCACCCATCGAGCAAGCTTTGGGTTGTTTCGACCAGTCAAGTCCGGTGTTTGACTTGTCGAAGAGTGCTAGGAAATTGTCTCTCATGGGTGTCGATCCTTCTTCAACTTGTCAAGGAACCTCTCTTAGCCCACCGTTTGTAATTGGCGTGTTTTGTGGGTGGTCTCGACTTGTCGACACCAAGTCACCAGTGCCTCGACCTCTTGAGGAGCGTGTCATTCTCTAGGCGTTGCAATTATCTCTTGTATACTGTCTCCAAGCTTAACTGTGATTAAGGAGATTAGGCGAGAGAAAATAAGTGAGAGATTAACTTCTAGGTTCCAGTAGAGGTTCCCTCCGTTGCCAATTTCCATGAACTTCCAGTAATGCTATCTATTCTCTTCTACAACCGTTAATGGGATATCTAAGCTTTCTAAAGCTTTCCTATTGAATGAGATTAAGAGTTTGATTACTGAGAAAAACCCAAACTCTATCAGACCTATAGAGAAGCCCTTCGCCTTGGAAAATCTTGTCAAACCTCTAGAAATCTTTATCTAGGGAATCCTGTACCACTTAACCAGACCCTAGATTTCGTCTCCTGCTTTGGTTGCTGGCACTGGAGATTTAATAGCATGCGGACTGGAGCATGCAAGAGAAAAATTGAAGAACAGATTTGAAGATTCAAGCGAGGCCCAAAGGCAAGTGTTCTTCCGTTTCATTTTTATTTCTCAATGTTGTAAGGTGGATTAGATCTCTGCGATCGAACCACCATAAAAAATAGGTGTCAAGGAGTAGACATCGATGGTCGAACCTTTCAAAATCTAGGTGTGTATTGATAGAGTATTTTTCCCCTTTCATAGTGTGTTTCGGATAGCCCAAGGTTGGGTGAGTCCATGAGTGGATGTAGGTTCAGGTGAACCGAACCACTATAAATCACTGTGCATGTGTGGTTTGATTTGATGATTTGTTTATAATTATTTGCAAACACACAACTTTATTTTCCGGTGCACCATGCATTGGTTTAGCCTGGACTTACACTTCCTTGTTGATGGTATTAATAGTTTCTCTTCTGTTGATAAAAGGAAAAGCTATATTCCATTAATTGTGGGAAAATCCATCCAACCTAGGTTTTTTTTTTTTGAGACATCCTTGGAGTACATACGATTATTTGATGACATGGGACAAAGATACCAACATTGTCGCCTAGAGATTCTTCTGATGGTTTAACGAGAGTTTGCTCCTTAAAATTTCGCAACTCACTCTGTATGGTAACATCTAAGCACCATCTTGATTTAAACCTGCAACAGTCAGGCCTTATACTTCTTTGATCGTGATTTAGTTTGATGTTGCAACTATTTTTTATTTTTTTTTGAATGAAGTTTTTTTTTCTTATCCTAATGCTGCTGACTATGATTTGGCATATTTGCAATCATCATATGTTTGACAATTAGGTTATTAAGAATAACAATATGTAGTGCAATGGGCCTTTTTTGTTTTTTTTCCTTTCCATATCCACCTTTACATTATTAGTAGATTTCTCTGTACTTATTTCAGACCTTTACCTATAATGTGTTCTATAAGTAGTGTTACCATTTTTTTTTTTTGTCATTAACCTTGCATACTTAATATTGTTGAAAACTCCCTTACGAAAATTCGATTTTACCTGCTTCTGGTCATTTTATATGAAGAATCCTAATTGTATTGGGGATTGTTACAGGTGCAGGAAGTACTACTACTTTTGAGTGGGCACGAAAGGTCTTCTACTGTGCCTGGTGGGGTTGGATCAAAAGAATCTGGACATCAGAAAAACATCGTATTTCATCAATCACACAAGAAGTTTTTATAATTTTCCTAATTCTTATAACCTATTTATTGTTTTCTCTGCATTTTTGCCAGGATGTTGATGCTCTACAACGTTCAGATGCTTCATCAAGACGTGCTGCTCTGGTTAGGTACCGTGAAAAACGCAAAGTCAGATGCTTTGATAAGAAGATCCGTTATAATGTTCGCCAAGATGTTGCTGCCAGGTACCTAGTTGGATGTCTATATATATATATATATATATAGTTATCATTGTTAATCATTATAGTTAATACATCTGGTGTGTGGCCACCTTTGTGGGGCTCACTTGGGTTGGCTCCAAATCATGGGGATGGGTGGGTAAGAAGGTCTATCCATGGACATAGAATGGTTATTTTAAAAGGGAAAAAAATCAACTTGATTAATTCCTGTGGTGGTGATTTTTTAAGGCACTCAAGATCAATGGTAAAACTGTAGCTAGCTCTCCCTTGAATTTTACAGAGAGAGGTAGTATGTGGGAAGATTCACCAAGCATGATTTGATTAGAGTTAGGCTACCTCCTAGTGAGAGGTAAGATTTACTCCAGGCATTCAATTTCTTCGATATCCTTTCTATCACGGGCTCCCAAAAATGTTTGGATCTCAGATTCCCACCTACTGGCAGCCCAAGGTAAGTAAAAGGGATTTTGCCTATTCCACACCCTATCCCCCCTTGCTAATGTTTCGACTTCCTCCAACTCTACACCGAAGCCTACAATGTTGCTCTTTCCTAAATTTATTCCAAGTCCTGATACCAGTTCGAAACACCTTAGGACCACCCTAACCCATTATAGCTCTTCGCTAGATGCCTCATAGAACAATAACGTATCGTCTGCAAACTCTAGATGATTGATTGAAGAGCTGCCTAGGGAGACCTCAAGACCTTTGCTAAGGTTTATCTCTTTGGCTCGTCTCATAAGACCATTGAGTGCGTCGGCTACTATGGTAAATAGGAATGGGGATAATGCGTTGCCTTGTCATAAGCCCCTCATAGCCCTAATTGGTTCTATAGGTGAGCCATTCACCAATATGGAGTAGGGAGTATTTTGGACACATGCCCTCAACCAACCTCTCTACTTGGGGCCGAAGCCCATTCTCCAAAATAAATAGTCTACAAACTGCCAACTAACATGGTCATGGGCTTTCTCCATATCTAGTTTTAAAAGCACACCCATTAGGCCTTAAGTCTAGCGTGGACTAACTCATTTGCTATCAACACTCCATCCAGAATCTGTCTTCCTTCAATAAATGCACCCTGTGACTCCCCAATTAGCCCCCCAAGGATTGAACTAAGCCTCGCAGTTAGGACTTTGGCCAACAACTTATACACACACACTACTAGGCTTATAGGTCTGCAATGAGAAAGCTCTGAAGGCCGTTCTTTTTTTGGGATTAGGGCTACCAAACAATGTTTTAGGCTCTTGTTCAGGACCGCTCTCCTATGGAACTCCCTAAAGAATTTGAAGAAGTCATCCGTAAGTATGTCCCAACAACTCTTTAAAAATGTAAAGTTAAACCCATCGGGACCCTTTGCCTTATCCCCATCCACACTATGTAGCGCCTCTATCACTTCTGCCTCCTCAAACTCCCTTCTAACCACGATACCTTTTCCGGGGAGGAAAGAAAAGTCGATTACCTAATTAACCACAGATAAAGTTAAGCAAGGCAGTACTGGGGTTCAACAGGAGTGGTACAGATATAGGTCTAAGGTTAGCAGTGGTAACCTCCTCTCCAGATGGATCAACCTTGGGTCCCCCACAGGTTTCCCTCGTGGTATGATATGCACTAGAAGGAACAATGTGTAGAAATGCAAAAGGATGGGTAACACCTGATTCAAGTAGAGTTGTCTCCATATGTTGCAGCCGATTACTCCGGTCCACGCCCGTTGCTAAATGATGTGGCCAAAAATGTGAGAGCCCCTGCTGATGACTTAATTAATACCGCTAACCGCCCCTACTAAGATCCCCTGAAAGAAGTAGATTCGTCTCCGTGTGCTGCTGTCATCTACTTAGATCCGCGTCCGCTACTGGGTGATGTGGTTGGAGATGCGAGATCCCCGGTTGATGATCCAATAACTGTCTCTCATCTCCCATGTTAAGATCTATACTCGGAGGGTACCTAGACTGGAAAGGAGGAAAAATATGCCCCGGCTCGAAATTGCTGAGGATAAGAGGTGCAAGGTTGTAATTATGGAAGAACAAAAAGGGCATATAAGTAGAGGTACCCTCAAGAGGAGAGATCCTGGCAACCGGATCCGAAGGATGGAGCTGAGCCATGGGGGTGCGAATCAGAACCGACTAATGATAGTGTAGCACGATGCTTTTGTACTCTATCTGGATGAATTACCCTCACCATTTGGAGCAAAAATAGAGGCAAAATGGTTTCTGATGGTTGCCCATAGTTCCCTTTTCCCCTCCACCCTTCTACCATTCACCAGTATGACTTTCATAGTATTCACCATATCCCTTGCCTTGGCCATTTGATGGAAGAATTTAGTGTTCCTATCTCCTTCCTTCAGCCAAGTAGCCATGAATTTCTACCTCCATTCCACCTCTTCCCTCCTTAATAATCTCCAAGGCTTAGACATGCACAACTGTTTTTCTTTTGTTTCCTCCTCTGTCTAATCTCTTCTTCCATATTCTCTCAATCACCTAACAAATGTGGGATATGATCTTTCTCCTAATGTAAGTTGCCCAACTCATCTCTATACCACTCTTTGATCTTGGTCTTCAGTAATTTCAGTCTTCTCTGTAAGCAAAAGCTGGCCCAATCCTCGGCCTCAAATGAGAGCCACCACTCCCTCAGTTTGCCTATAATGCCCCAAACAACCATTATTGAAGCGAAATGGCCACGGTCCCCAATCCTCCTCCTCCATACTGAGGAGTATAGGCTAGTGATCTGAGGGTGGTCTCCTGAGCTTCACTTGTACCATATTTCTGAACAACTCCTCCCACTCTGAAGACACCAAGAATCTATCTAATCTGCTTATAGAGGGATGCCTCTGCCCATTCGACAATGTGAATCTTTCTCCCGACAACGGGTAGTCAATCAATTGACAGGAGTTAATACAGTCAGAGAAGCCTTTCAAGAAGTTGGTTCTTCCTGACAGTCCCCTCCCCTTCGAAGGGAATCTTGTAGCATTAAATCTCCACCGATGCGCCAAAGCCCTGCTCACCTACTCCTCAAGTGCTGAATCTCCTCCCAAAAAAGTTCCCGCTCTGCCAACGAATGCGGCCCATACACATTAGTTAGCAACACGTCCCCCTCTTCTTCCGCTAGTCTGTCTTTTATTGACGGTATCTTATTACCCATGATAGTCTGCACTGCCTCAAACACTTCTGTCTTCCACATGATCATGATCAGAAGGCTACCTAAATTACCTTCAGATGGTTTGGCACTCCAAGCTGCCGATCTAGTCCCCCAAATCTCCTTGTGTCCCCGCTTACAATTTCCTCTCTCTGTCTCTTGAATGAAAATAATATCAGCCCGATATTTTATGAAAATCCCACGGATGACTCGCCTTTTCATACTAAGGCCAAGGCCTCTCATGTTCCATGAAATGATCTTCATTGAGCAACTTGTTTCTTCACCGTACTCCGTCCTCTTCTCCTTTATAGTGATGCGGTGCATCTCAGCACCTTCCATTTTCAGATTATTGCTTTTTTCGTATTTTATTTTAGAAATTAGGATTTTTTATTTTCAGTGAGTTATTTTCATTTTAGGCTATTTTTAGGAGTTTTTTTATTTAAGGGTGACATCTCTTATAAAAGCCCTCTCTTGTAAGCATTATGATAGATGATTAATGAATAAAGATTGAGATTTTTGCAAAATACCTTTGCAAGGTGTGATTTCACATTGTGGTAGTGATTCTTTGAGCGAAAGGCTTGGCGTGAGGCTTGGTGTGGGGCCATACCTTCTTCTTTAGGTACTTCTCTTCATCTTCTATCTTCTTTTCTCTCTTTTTCTATCTTCATCCTCAACCTCTTACCCTCTCAGTCCCTTTCCTAAGCCCTTCCCTGGATTTCCAAGGACATCCCTTTGCTGAACCAGATCCACCCCTTTTGGCTTCCGTTCCCTCTTCTGATCCTTTCCCATGGTTGCCGCAAGACCTTTCCCTATTTTCCTTCCTTTTGTATGTGTTTTCCCCCGTTTAGTTACAATCGTGTTGCCCTAAGCCAAGCATTCTTTTATTCCATTCGTACCCCTTTCTTTACCCTTTTATAAATAAAAGCCTACTTTGTTTCGTATGTCTTAGTTAGACATTCCATCATATTTGGACCCATTATTCCCTTTAACTACATCAGATTCCGATTATTCTCTTAATTACGTGTTGTAACTTTATATTATTTTATTACATATATTAATTGTTGATTTAATTTCAGCCCATGTTAATTTTAGGGTGCATTATTTTCATCCCTTTTAACTTTTAGGGAACCAATTTAGGCATTTAGGGTTACCCTATTAGTTGTCCTACATCATATAGACTTTTAGGAGGTTTGCTGAACCTGTTAGTCCCTTCATCTTAGACATTGTCGGACTGCCTCGAATCTAATGATAGTCGATTTCTCTCGTTCTATCCATTTCAGAGCATCTTCGGCCGATTTCGAATTTAGAAATTCTATTCCCATATTGCTCCCTGCTAGCAATATTTTCCTGGCGTCATCTTTGATACATCCTAGTTTTGAAGCCAAAACTGCTTCACCCACTCGGTAAACCCGATTTCCTTTGGTCTCATTATCCCCAACTTTGTTTACTGAATTCACCCCACTTGGTCCTAGTGCTGCCTGACTGTTTGTCTGTGTCATTTTCTCTTTACACTTCACTACATCTTGTCCAACAAAACCATAATTTCTTCTTCGGCATCCGACTCGAGTAGGAATGAAGGTAGACCTTCGCCTTTCTCACCCTTTGAATCGATCCCTGCCTTAAGTCTGGCATGGAACTTGCTCTGCAGACAGTAGGAAAGACTTGTCTGATGCGAGTTGAACGCCATCCCTCAGAGTCATTCCCATTAGGATTGTAGTGACCATCTTCTAGCTCGCCTTCAGACGAGTCTCCGATCCTCTGCCTCTCAGTTCTTTTCTTCTTCTTTTTTCTCAGCATTTTTTTTTCATCCTTTGTTTTATTTTTGGAGAGATCAGAGACTCCATCTCTATTTCATAATCGTGGCCATCGTCTTCAGGATCACCTTCAGGCGCCCACCATTCATCTCCTCCTCCGACGATACAAAACTCGTTCTTTTTTTTTTTTTTTAACTTTTTTCCTGGGTTCTCTGTTGCCGTTGGAGAGGGAGGAGTTTCCACTTGCTGGTTTAAAACTGTCCCATGGACCAAACCTTAGGGCTTGTAAAATGGGTCAACTGGATTGCCAGACAATTGGTTTGGATCGCAGGAACATGGCTTCTTATGAGCCCTTGCTGAGCCTGAACAGTGGACTAGGCTGTGGCCCATCTCGTTAAGAGGGCCTGAATTGAAGAGGTTCTCGGCTGGGCTCAAGTTGCCAGTTGGATTTGAGGCCCATACCTGACCCTTATCCAGATCCCTCTCATTCGAAGCCTTAGCATGCGGCAAACCTTTCCAAGAAATATTTTCTTCCATTTCTTCCTCGATCCTGGCCCCTTTCCCTATCTTCGTTTGTGCTCCCCCTTCGTGATCGGCTCGCAGATTCACTGCAGGTGCATACATCCCATCGCTCCTTCCAGTCGAATCAGCGGAAATAGTGGTACGTTCCGTCCTTCCATTGGTTGGATACATTCTCTCTCTTTCCACAGTAAGTCATCGATTGTGGAGGCAAATTATAGATTTTTCCTTTCCAACTCAGCATTGCCTCGATTTTTGGGCTCCCACACTTTCGCCCTTCCCACGGGCGATCTTTCTGGAGACAGATGACCATTGCTGGAGGGTCAGTGGTGTTGCAATTTTGGTTGTCGCCCAACATTTCCACCTCTTCTTCTGCCACTTGGTCTTTGATGTAGACACTTCTCAGATCTGAACCTTATGCGACCCATCAGAGACTCTGATGATCACATCTTCTGGAATATTTTTGGTATTTTCCACTTCAAGGAGGATTCACAGTGATGATAGGTCCTTTTTCTTGAGGTTTTCATCATCGATATCCAGTGCCTTTCCCGGTTGGTTACCAAATTTTAAGATGGGAGGATTGATCCCATGCTACCAGAGGAAAGCCGTAGCAGTGAACCCACGTCCAATGGACTGATGGGGAAGTGTTAGAATGCCATATCTCCATCGAGATGAAGAAATTGGTCCATTCAGGATTTCCCAGCCATTCCAGGCCTCCTCTCTTGTCCATGCAGAAATCAGAAACCTGCAACCTCCTACCCAACGAACTGCTGCACTTTTGTTACCACGATTTTCGCAAAAGAGGTGGACCTCCTGCAGACTAACCTGCAACTTTGTCGATGCCACCACTGATCTGAGGAGCCATTCATATGCTTCATCCAATGTCAATTTATTCATTATAATATCAACGGTGGGAGTCGATTTATGAGTTGTCTGTTCCTTCCTTCCTGGTCTTGCTAAAACTTCAACCCAGGACCGATTCAGGGTTGGAGTGGCCTTTGAGTTCCTGCCTTTAGGTTTTGGGAGAGAACTGGCTACCTTTTTCTGAATATGACCTTCCTTGAAGCTTCAGTTTGCTTCCATTCTCTTCCATACTTGGCTCCTTGAGATATAATCCTCCTATCAGCAGCCATTGGATCCCTGGACTGCTCCTGAAGCTACCTCTTCTCCCATCATCCTCACAATTGCGAACTTCTTTTCCTTCAGGTTTCGTTTCTCTGGGATGAATACATCTGGAACTCGACCCCATTTTCTAAAAAACTCCATCAACCAATTTCTGGAGATTGAATCCTGAAGATTTTCTACAAAGATGGTGAATACTGCTGAGTTCTAGCTATTAATTACACCCATACTTATGCAACTTATTGTGGTTGATTTGGAAGGAGTACAATTCTTGAATTTTTTGAAGGAAAAGAAAAATCGCCATGGGAGGTATTTGATATGGCAAAGGTGGAGCGGTTGGATGAAGGATGAAGAGCAAGAAGAAGCTTCTAGTATTCTTATTGTGTGTTTAGAGAGTGAATGGGTGATCATGCATGGAGGAGGAATGCATAAAAAGATCAAAGAGATTTGGACGAGATTGCAAAAGATGAGTGGTTCAAGTTCAATGTAAATGGGGCAGCTAGGGAAAGCTGTTGCTAGCGGGTATTGGTTGGGTTTTGCATGATGCTTGAGGAGAGGTTGGAACTTTTTTCTGAGGGAATGAGTGATCATGCATGGTGGAGGAGCTCCTAAAAGAAAGATCAAAGAGATATGGAGGAGATTGCATGATGGGTGGTTTAAGTTCAACGTGGATGGGTCAACTAGGAAAAACTGTTGCTGGCGGCTATTGGTTGGGTTTTGCATGATGCATGAGGAGAGGTTAGAACTTTTTTCTCTGGTTTGATCTGATTGAAAGAGTCCAACAAGGTGGAATTAATAGCTAGAAAGGAGGCTCTAAAACTCCTCAAGGAGATTCAAATGCTTTGAAATGGGCCACAGGGAGAACAACACTGGAGTCTTTGGTCGCCATCTTCAGAAATTAAGGCCTTATCTAGATGTTTCATATCATCGTTTTTGGTGTTCAGTCAATTGTACTGCTTATCTTTTTGGCAAACATGGGATATAAAGTCAAGGGTTGGTTTGCAAACACAATTGTGAGACGTTTTTTGGGTTTTGCATAAAGTTGGTTTTGTATTGCTGGACAGTATAGACTAATATACTGTTTTGCACTTTTGTGTTCATTTCTCTTCAATGACAATTTCATTTTATTTGAAAAAAAAGGATACAAAAGTTGGCAAGCATCTACACTTAGTTGTTTTATCTTGATTGTTGTGAAGAGCGGTTTCTATGTAACTGGACCTTCCGTATTTGCTTGTATAAGTTATATTAATCCTTTTTTTTCATGTTGACAATTGTTTGATGATTTTAGGATGCAACGTGGAAAAGGTGGCCAGTTTTTATCCAATGGAGTCTCTGAGGAAGTGGTATCAGCTTCTTCTAGTTTCGATTCTCAACAGAGCTCACAAGAAGATACTCATCCACCAACTGTGTGAGTTCCAAGTTGTCCTTTTGCAGATCAATAAAAAGAAACAAGTCAAAAATCTTACCCCACTGCTCAATTTGTGGTAGTGAGTAAATGTTTTCCGTTGATGAATTTTTGCCTTGCTACTTTTAGTTTCTTTTGGGTGTTATTGTACCTTTTTTCTGTACTCAGCTGTTCTATGGGTTTATGCAGATGTCATCATTGCGGCACTAGTGAAAAATCCACCCCAATGATGCGTCGAGGGCCATCTGGCCCAAGGACTCTATGCAATCCATGTGGGCTCTGGTGGTCAAGCAGGGTGGGTTTACTGGTTTAATACCATATTATTCTCTCTTCACTTCTGTGACTTTTGCCTCTTCGATTTGAACTTATCTAACGTTGCTGTGATTCCACAACTCGTCACTGCTTTGGTTGCACAGCATTTTCAGAGTTTGTGGGGGACTTTTTATTAGAAAATTTTAGTACACTGTGGTCTACTATTGAGTGCATTGTGTTTTCTTGTTTTTGTTTTTAGTTTTTTAATATTTCTACTCTTAGATTGAATAATGGTCTTGAATGTGATCATTATTCATAACACCTGAAAGGGCAAAACCAGTTCTTTTATTTTGAAAGATACTTTTGTCATATGATATATGGTTCGTCAGCAGTACTGCAAAATATTTTTCTGCTTGTGCAATATCAACATGCAACCACTGTTAGAAACTTTAAGGGTTTTCAATGTCATACATAATACTTTTTTTTTTTTTTTTGAGCAGTAACGAAGAGAGAATAGATTAATATAAGGGGTAAAGGTACAAAAAACAACAACATTGGGTCTAAAAGGTTTAAACCCTGGAAGAAAAAGGAAAAATACATCTATCCACATATCAAAACACTATATAATGTGACAAGCATTTCTCCACATGCCTGAAGGAGCTCTCAAAGGTAGAATACACTAGTAGTCATGGAACCCACCCCGTTCTTTTCGAAAAATCTGCTACTCCATTTGCTGGTCTCCTAACTAGTGGGAAAGAGATCTCGCGACCCAAGCAAAACGCCCTAATCTCCCTTATAATTGTGGTCATTTTCCAAGGAGGCCATTCTAACCCATTTGCCTACTTGATCGCATTTACCAAGTCCCCTTCAATGATTAGTCTCCCCTCATTGATGAAGACCATATAGACAAAGCTCTCCTAATACTAACAAGTTCTGCCTTATTTGAATCCCTTCGTCATACTGGCTCGAAAAAAAAAAAAAAAATGGATTTTCTACCATTGCAATCACGGAGCACTCCACCATACATGTTAGACCTGTTTTCCCGTTACTGCTCCATCAATGTTAAACTTTATGAGTTTCGGGTAGGAGGGGACCAAGAGGCTTGAGCTATGATCTTCCTTGGTCCTCTACTTCAACAACTCTCCCAGGAGCTGTAAAGGTCCCATCATTTTGAAGCCATAAACTCTTCCCAGATAGGAGCCATGTACAAAGCCTCCATTTTTCCTTTTGAAGAATGTCTCTCTCCTTTGACTCCTTGTTCTCGAAGATCTTGAAATTTCTTTCCTTCCATACAGACCATAAGACTGCCGTTGGAATAGTGTTCCAAGTTGCTTTCATCTTAGGGATGAGATGCTGAAGGAACCCCCCGGATTAGATGATTCCTTTACAAGTCCTCTCGAATATCCATAATACTTCTATCAAGTTTGCTTTCATCGAGGCTATCTTGTTTGAAAGCCCTTAAATTTCTTCTGAAATCTTGTTGTTAAGAGACATTGCTGTCTTCCACACTCAAGCATCTTTTTCCAAGCCACAGGTCTGTCCAGAAGAGTTCCGTCTCCTTTTCAACTAGCGACCGTAGTTTATCCCGATAGATGATACCCACCCGCCTTCCTCCCTTACCTAATCTCCACCATGCCTTTACCACCTGCAAACCCAACTTTTCCACATTTTCCCCCAAAGCGCAACCACCAATATCTTGAAGGTTGTACCTTGCAGTTGACACCATTGACCACAAGGCGTCCTTCTCCCCCCAAACCTTCCCAAACCTCCACTCCATTTACATAATAGAGTTTGGTACCTGATTTCCAAGGGGACAATGAAATTTGGCTTTTTTTTTTTTTATGTGCCTGGCATGTAGTTGATGCATGAGTTGGAGGAATGGGTGTGATGGGTGAATCGATCTGGATGTTGCTGGCCTTGAGACAAAGGTGGAAGTTTTGTTGCGGAAGGCATGTGAGATGGAGATCCAGTTGTGGTTGTGGCATATGTGAAGCGATGCATGGGTGGGAGGCACAACTTCACTTGCAAAGTTTTGAATTCAAATTTCAAACGAGGTGGTTAACATGGGGTAGGAGATTGGACTATAATGTGGAGGCGCTCTTTCATGAGGATGGGAACGTGACATGTGATAGGTGGCACATTGATGCAGGAAGAGGGGGAGTCAAGGGACCTTGAGGCAATGGTATAGGTGATAAGAAGCATTTGGAATGTTGTTGTGGCACCACCACGGGTAAGGGTGATGTTGGACCAGTTGGGCCTGTACCTATTCCGGGTCTGAAGGATAGTAGCCTGTCCTTAGTTGGTCAGGTTGAGGATGAATAAAAATTATGGTGGATTCCCTACCTATTGAAGTTTAAAATGGGAATACGTGGGAGGTGGGTCAAAAGCTTTTTAAAAAAGTAGAATTTGTAGAGAGGAGGTCATGAAGATGGCTAAATTGATTAGGATGATGGGAATTCATTTCAAAGATGAAAATGATGCTGAGGCTGCTATGAGATGGTTAAAGGAAGACTTGTCTAGAAGGTGTAAGGGAGGTCTAAAGGCTTGTTTTCCCTCTTCGGCAAACCACTTAATTGGGGACTTCATATGTGCAGAGGACTGGTCTAAAGAAGGGGGTTGAAGAGAGAGGATAGTAGTACATGGCTTGATCAGATAGTGGGGATCAGGAGAGGAGAATGGAGCTTCTGTTGGTCCTTTTTAGGTCTGACAAGGTCTTGAGGGCTCGTGGTTTATCATGGGGTATGGGTAGATTTTATACAAAGCTGATTTTCCTATTCCGTACTTGTATTTTTATTTTTAATACAATATTATTGTCATTTAAAAAAAGAATCTATAATTTAATGGCTTGCTGAAGCAGGAATTTAGTGGGATTTCCGATCGTTCTCCATAAAGGGTGGAGACCTGTAATTGGGGAGAATGTAGATCACCATGTTATTGTACTGTTGTTGACTATTTAAATGCCTAACGCTGACAGCCACTTTCTATGTGGGCAGCAATGCCATTTATGGATTTTCATTTATGAATTTTGGTTATTTCCCAATAAGTGCTGAATCTATGGTGTCTTGGACCTACAATATCGTGGATGCAATAAGCTATACCTTCCCAACTGTACTAGGGGTTGGTTCAGTTTTATCACAGTCATCTTGATTGTCAAATTGTAGTTGCTTGTAAACAAATTCACGATTTCTTGAGTGATGGTGCATGTATTAAAATGTCTCCATTTCAGGTTTTTGTGGTATTATTTTAACTTCTTTTTCTATATGTATGTTAACATTGTTTTTCCAGATAACTAAATGTTAGTTCGCCTTCTCTTCATTTCATACGTAACCAAACTAATGAAAACTTTATTCTCAATCACGCAGAGTGAAATTATGTATATTTATTTTTATTGCTGCTGTTTCCTGCATGTTATTTTCATCTACAAAAAACTTTTTTTTTAGACATAAAATTTAATTGAATTTTAATTCAATTATTATCCATTAATGATTAATCATATGTTTTGAAATTGACCAAATTGGAGACCTATTATTTTTGGTAATACTACTCATGTACCAGTACTCTGTAACGTAACTTGTTTTAAGCTTTGGGCATTATGATGCATTTATGATAAAGCGACGTGTATGGAGTTTTAAAGTTGTAAGATATCAAGCAATCTCAATTTATTAGCTTGTATTTAATTTTAAAAAAAAACCTATACTATACTAGAAGAACTGCTTATTGTATTAATATGTTTTTTTTAGAGGTAGGTATTAATATGGTGAGCTTTCACTTTGTTGCATTTTAGGGAATTTTGAGAGATCTTTCTAAGGTTTCAACCATGGGTGTCCAGAATCCTTCTGCGAAAACAAATGTGCAGGTATAATTTCTCAGTGATGCAACTGGCAACTTCTGTTTTAGTCCAATATACTGTAATTTTTTGTACATATAATCTCTTTTTGGTTTTAAAAAATGTAATTGAAGATGGGTTGTTTGGATTTGACAGGTGGTGGGTCTTGGTTGGTATAAGAGATCCAATCCTGATCATAATAGTCAAGGACACACCTAGGCTCCAGAGCCCATTTGTGCCTTGATGCCCCTAGGTACCACCATCTCTTTCAGCAGTCAAAGGTGGACCTAGGTGCCAGGGCCCCATTTTTCTCTTAAGTTCACCTTGCTCCTTGACTACTGTGTTCCGGATTGGGAAAAAAAATCTAATTGACTTAGACATTTGTTTTTGCCTCTAATGCCATATTTATGGGATCTGCAGGGAACCTCAGAACTTTCCAAGGTTTCAACTGTTGAGATCTAGACTTCTTTGTAAAGCAACTCCAATGGGTAAGATGTGTTTTTTGATCTACAACCAAGGATTAAACAGAGCAAATAATGAATTAAAACGTTTTTATTCTGGATGTCTTGAAAACCAGATTGGAAGTCACTACTATCCACTAATAACCTTGTGCTTTATACTAACTTTTAGTGAAGAGCAAGAATTTTAGTAACATGAAGAGAATATGATCTGCATGATTGAGGAGAACTACTCCAGAGTGATTGTGCAGATCTCTCGCAGTTGAAACATATATATAATGATAAACCAAACAACTACTAAACTGCTTATGGAGATGATTGATAATTACACTCCAAATTGGTTCTCCGTCTAACCTTCAAAGGGTCCACCATTAAAGCCCACAAGGTGATGTTGAGCTTGTTTCTTTTGACAACACAATCTCTAGAGATGCTTTATTTTCAAAAATTTGTCGATTGCCTTCTCAATTGTGTACATATGTGTGTCTATGTATGTATGCATAGTGAAGATCCCCCAAGACAGGGTGTCAAGCTTTTAACTTTATCTAACCTTTGAGATTCATTGGGTTAGACCAATGGGTTGTAAAAGTCAAATTGGTGACAAATTGTGTACATGCAATTCACAGGGGGTAGGTGGGTGTGGCGTGCTTGCACGAGGTGGGGGTTAATGGGTCCATTGTAGGACCTTCCTGCACATCCACCATCCATTGAAAATATATATTTTTTTAATTCAAAATTCATCATTGGATGGTGGAAATGCAAGACTTGACCTTATTATTACTATTTTTTGAATGATAAGAATTGACCTTTTACAGTCAAGTCTCCTGCACTATATATAAGTTGGATCCGGTTTGGTGCCTTATTTGCAGTTTAGATTAGTGGTCCATATAACTCAGATTGGGGTCAAACTGAGTAAGAGTGCAATTCATGAAAGTTCAAGGTGGGCTTCACATTGCATTACTGCATGCAATTTTCATTTGATGGCAATTTTAGGGAGTGTGTGTGTGTTGTATGTAATAGAATTTCCCGCCACTTGCATGATTTGATTACTTATCACATGTCAACCAATATGACTGTTGTACTTAAAAGAATTTCCCATCATTTGCATGATTTGATTCCTTATCAACCACTAGGAAGGAGCACACATCATGAGATTGTTTTGCCACTTGGATTTGCAAGGATGACCTATCATCTGCATCCAAAGGGTCTGAATGGCAGGGATATGCTTCTCAGATCCCTCAAAGCTCCTTTTGCCATGTTCTTTCTGGATGACTAACTCCTTTTCATATAGACAATATTAAATATAATTACCGTTCAAAGAAAAACATATTAAGTATAATTTTTTTTAACAATTTGATGAGGATGATATCAAGCTCCTCACTTCACTAGGGCCATCACCACTATGGCTAGTACTCAACTACAAAAGATTTGGACGTTAATAAAGAAATAATTGCAATGATGAATTTATGTTTCTCAAAAAATTAGTTTACATACCCACTTCCTTTACAAGATTATTTTGTGGCATTGACTTCCCTAACGTCATTATGCATAGGTCCTTACATTTGGTTCACATGTGAAAAGTTCTCAATGTTTTGGTGATTGTAATTTTGCCCTTGACATTTGAAGATCAATTAGGTTCATGTTGTAGCCATACATTAGGGATTGATGGGGAAACCCCCATTTTTTATAAGGGGATACCCCTATTAATTTGTGGCTTAAATGACAAATTACCCTCAGGAGTTGATAATTATCTTTGACATTGAACTTTAATCAAGGTCATTTTCATTATTTAATCCATAATATAAAATAGTAGGGGGGTGTCCCTTTCTAGAAAATGGGGGTGTCCCGTCAAACCCCAAGCATAATGGGGGGCTGGGTGCGTACATGCGTGGTTGAACTATTTATTGGTGTTTTCATTTTCTTTTCCTTTTCTTTTTTAACCCTTTTGTTATGGAGAGACAAATAGTACTGCAATGCTCAGACATGAGTACATGACTGGTAATTCACCCTTTTTTTTACAGAGCAATGCCAATGATATAGGGAGGGGAGTAAGCACCAGGTAACAAAGTTTCCAATGTTACATCAAATGGCATTAGAATTGTTGCTATCAAGTTTATGTCGATGACAACTAATCCATGCTGTTTACAACTGACAATCGGACTTCTCAAGGAAGATGTTCATATTTTTAGTCCTTTTATTTTGGACTGGGGCTGCAGGAGGGGGGATTGGTTATATAGATGATGTAGAGGTCTTGAGTGTTTTTCAGTATATAGAAGGATCATTTGGCTAGGGCATGTGGGTATTTCTGTCTAGTTATAACAAACAAAGTAGTGTAACATTTGGATCATTTTAATACATGGAAACTGCACTCATGAAATGTGAAATTTGCAATGTCCAGTGTCCATCTGTATTTCTCAGACGTTGTTCACAATCTTCATTTATCTTTTAAGAACTGAACTGAAACAATTTTCATCCCACCTGTTTGTTCAACTTACTACCTGGAAATATTCTGCTTCCTGGCTGCTGTTTTTTTTTTTTTCTATATTTCTTCATCTTCTTGTTTATTGATTTTCATATTCAAGTTTGAGCAGAAACCCAGGTTTGTATTGAAAGCGAGCTACACAAGCAGGTTTGTTTGAATTACTTATCATCTTCCGAATCACCTCCAGCAGCAAATCGAGCTTACTTTGACTTCATGCTGACAATCCAGAAAAGATGGTGGGCTAGAAAATTCTAGCAGCACAAGTGAACCTTCAATCTAGGGAATTATTAAATTGTGCTGATTCTGGAATTTTGAATTCCCGCAAGAGACCTTTCTAAATTTGGCAGGTTTGAATTTTGATTTGTTTTTGCTGGAGTATGAAAAATTCTATAATCCAAGTTAATTTTGCCTGCAGAGTCGCAAAATAACAGTTCTATATGGGATTATATGGGTACTGGTTTTTTATTTATTTTGTGATTCCCACTTTTAGAATTCTGGTTCAATCAAATATGGGGTTCTTTGGAAAATGTGTAAATTCTTCTCAGAATTTGAAGTACCAAAGTTGGATAAGTGAAGTAACTTTAAGGGATAGAGTTAGAAATGACTGTGTTAGGGATAATATCAAAATAGCCCTAATAGTTGAGAAATTAAGAGTTATCCATTTGAGATGGTTCTAGAAGATCAGAGTTAACTCCAGTACGTAGAGTAGAGAGTATACAAGTTGTAGGTACAAGGAGGAAAGGTATACCATTGAGAATATGGATGGAAGGGATAGAAAAAACATGATAGTGGGGTGATTAACTATATGATTTATGAAATTGTCAAATGGAGATGTAGAATTTGTACAGGCTCGAGATAAATGGGATTTTGGCTATGGTGATAGTTAGGATGAATTTCATGATTTATGAAATGGTCAAATGGAGATATAGAACTCATATAGGCTCGGCTCGAGATAAATGGGGTTTGGGTTATGATAGTTACGATGAATTTGAATTACTAAGAGCCCTTGTTGTTTTTTTTTTTTTTTTTGAATTTACGTGTGGAAAAATGTGGGAAACTCAATGTAAAATCCCTACTAGTGATACTCATTGTCCGGCACAGATGAGGCTATGGGGGTTCGAACTTGGTATCTTTCGCTTCTTGAGACAGGAGATTACCAGTTGAATTACTAATATGAGCCCTTAGTGAATTAATAATAAACTTTACATAATTTCAATACACGAGGAATTCTAGTCCTACCAATGGGCTTTCAGTGTCCCCTATATGGTTGTTAAGTATCTTGGGCAGTTACGATTGTGCAATAAGGAAGTGCGTGGATTTGGAGTAGGCCTATGTACATTACGCGCTTTCCCATATCTCTGCAGTCTACACAACCTGTTGATATTTATATATATCAGAAAGTCCAATCGCACCTGCAGCTTGGAGTTTTTGAGACTAAGTCTAAGCCCACCGTTTTAGGAAATTTTGAAGCCTTCTAAAAATTCGACCATATGGTTTTGAAGTAGACATGATTGCTACAAGTCCTGTTTCAGTTTAAGATTTAATTTTAATCACCTGATTTTAGTGGTAAAAATCTCTAACATGCTTTTTAAAGGATAATTGTTATAAATTGAAATTTAAGTTGAAATTTAGTCCACTTAAAGTTCATCAAGCTTGCTTGTTTAGTGAAACAGGCTAAAAAATGAGTTGGAGAGATAGCAGGCTACTATATATGGTAAAGCTTGTTAATTTTTTATGGGTTTGGGTTGTGATTAGGACCTTGGGCAAACTTAATTAGGGGAAGGCAATTTAGGTTTGATGGGTGTCTTTTATGGTTAGGGCTATTCTTTAGTCCAAACTTAGCTCGAAACTTATCTGAATTCATCATTAACAAATAGGTTTTGGGTTGGGCTAAAGCTAAATTCTTTAGATCAATTATGTAAATAGTCAGGCTTGGTTTTTACAAGAAGCTGGTGAAAATTCATTGGGCTTTTAAGTCTATTTAGCCATTATATGTGTGTGTAAACTTAGCTCTCTTTTTTTTTTCGTTATTTTGAAATCAATTAGAAAACTAGTTGTTCAAATTGAAAGTAGATATGAAGAATCACAAGTGGAGCAAATTTAAGTTCAAAACTCAAATTTTTACAACTTAAGTAGTGTTTGGCGTTTTTAAAAATCATCAAAATATGCACATTGTGAATTTGAACAATAAGATCAACCATCTAAAAATTGAGTTTTGAGTTCAAACTTAGCTTAATTGTAGTTCATCATGTCTATTTTCAATCTGAATTGTTGAAATTTTAATAGTTTCATATAGATGGGCTTAGTATTTTTCGAAATAGATGGGCTCAACTTTAACCTGGCAAAGCCCGTTCAAGTAGGCCTGAGCTTCATAGAGCATAGCCTGTCCCTGAACACCCTTGCTCATGGGAGCTAAAAGTAAAATTAGGAATTTAGGTTGTGAGAAAGTGCGAGAATTGATGAGTTGGTTTGATGTCTTTCCCTAAAAATTCTAAAGTTAAAATTCCCCTAACAAGAGTTGTGATTCTATATATGGTAGAAAGTTCAAATTCTCTTACAATCCCCAAATATGGGTTATGTTTAGATGGTATTTACTAGAAATTGTGATAATTTGTAATGTTTGTAATAACCAGGCTTCATAGAGCAAACCTAGCCCAGATGGCCCAGCCACATTAATGATAAGTAACAGGCCTTGAAGAACCCTCACCCTGGGCCTTCTTTTAGATGGGATCAGAATATTTGGCCGGTAGGCTCCTCATTGATGGGCCTAAGGCCTATTCAGCATAGACTGAATGCACCGGGAAAAAAGCACAATGATCCATTTTGGCCATTAATCCATTATTTTGTTAAAAAGAAAAATGTGATGATCCACATTGAATCGGAAGAGTTCTCAACTCCACTAAAAATGATAGTTAAGGGATAACGGGGTGAAAACGAGAATAAACCTTATTTATCAATGTTTGTTAACGAAGGGAAGAGATGAGAAAATCTCAAGTTTCTCCTCTCCAGCACAAATTTGAAAACCCTTCACTGTAAGAGAATAATTTTACCTCTCCTTTAGAGTAATTTTTTTTTCGGAATATTTTTTCTACTGTAATTACCAAATAAGATAAAGAAACCTATGTTCAAGAAAAAAAAATTCTTGCGTATGAGAAACCCTGCAAAATTTACCTTTCATCCAAATGCAGTTATAGAGAAATTATGAGTTGTAGGAACCAAAGTTTCAGGCCATTAAAATAGTCAAATTATGAGTTAAGCACATGTTTAATGTATATTGGATAATTAATACTCTCTCTATCATATTTTAGTTCTCATTTAAAATATTTGTATTTTTTAATGAACTCTCTATATAAGACTAGCACTCCATATGATCTCATCCATTTTCAATATATTTTATAATATTTTAATATAAATGAGACAACTAATTTGATACATAGAGAGTATTTAAGTAGAATTCACATTTACATTTCTTATTTACGTTACATACTTACATCTCTTATCATATCAAGAATTGAATGGGTAGGTAATTTGAACTTGTTCTGAGATACAGCCACCATTAGATTAGGAACAACATTTGGAAGTACCGAAAAATAATTATTGGAGTGAAACCTATTCTCTTTCTCCTGATTGATCCAATCTGGATTGTAAAAAAAAAAGAACAATTCATGATATATCGATCCTTAGTCGCTAATTTCTTACCAAACATGTGCCTTGTAAGATGATTAATATACGCCAATGATACACAATCGTCTAGGCTCTAGCTATGAAACTGAGAAGAACGTTTCAAAGAAGTGCAAGCACTTTGTGCTCGGATTTCATTCAATTTCAATCTATCCAAACAAGTTACCAAAACCAACACAAATCTTGTGGATTTGCACCTCATTTGTACCAAAACTCACCCATCAATCTGACCGTCCATTCCTACATTTCTCTCCTTGAGCAGTGCATTGGCAGAGGCTCTCTAACGGAAGCAATAGAAATTCACACTCACATGAAAACTTCTGGTTTCCCGTATCTCAGTTTAGGCAATAAACTAATTCATGCTTACCTGAATTGTGGAGGCATTGATGATGCACGTCAAGTGTTTGATGAAATGTCCCATCGGCATATTGTACTTGGAATTCCATGATATCTGCTTACATTCGTAGTGGGCGAAACGAAGAAGGTCTAAGTCTATACAAAACTATGTTGGCTGAAGATGTTTGTGCTGATGAATTCACCTTCTCAAGTCTTTTCAAAACGTTCTCTATTCTGGGCATTTTACGTGGTGGACAGGCTGCTCATGGGCAGTTCATAGTTTCGGGCTTGGATGATCGAAATGTATTTGTTGGTAGTGCTCTCATTGATATGTATGTGAAACTCGGGAAATTGAGGGAGGCCCGGGTTATCTTCGAGGGTGTTGTGGAGAAAGATGTCGTCTTGTTTACTGCATTGATAGTTGGTTATACCCGAAATGGTGAGGATGGTGAAGCAATGGAAATTTTTGGAAAGATGGTTAATGAAGGAATTAAGGCTAATGAATTTACATTTGCAAGTGTTTTGATTGCTTGTGGAAATTTGGGAGAGTTAAGTAAAGGGAAGCTCATTCATGGCGTAATCATGAAATTTGGATGTGAGTCCTCTCTCTCTTCTCTGACTTCACTACTAAGTATGTATTCAAAATGTGGTTTGGTTGATGACTCTTTGAAGGTGTTTGATCAGTCATTCAATCGGAATCTGGTGACTTGGACTGCAATGATTGTCGCTCTGGTGCAGAATGGTAGAGAAGAGAATGCTCTTTCAATGTTCGTCAAATGATCCAGAATTTGATGAAACCAAATGCATATACCTTATCTGCGGCTCTCCGAGCATGTTCAAGCCTAGCAATGTTTGAACAAGGGAAGCAGATCCATGCCCATTCTGTGAAAATGGGGCTGGAGAGAGATGGATTTACAGGAGCTGCACTTGTTGACATGTATGGGAAATGTGGGAGCATTGAAATGGCAAGGCTGGTTTTTGATAACTTTGCCAAACCCGACATTGCTACAGTGAACTCCATGATCTATGGTTATGCTCAGAATGGTTATGGCCATGAAGCAATTACAGTCTTCAATCAAATGAGAAATTGGGGTCTACAACCCAATGATGCTACTTTTGTCAGCACTCTCTCTGCATGTACCAATGCAGGTCTACTCGAAGAAGGCCGTCGAATATTCTCTTTGATCATGAATTTTCCTAACAAAAAACCCACGAATGATCACTACGCATGCATGATTGATTTACTTGGACGTGCTGGAAAGCTCGAAAAAGCTGAAGAACTGATAAACAAAATAGAAAGCCCTGATGCAGTTCTGTGGAGAACACTGCTTAGTGCTTGCAGAATCCATGGCAACCTAGATATAGCAAAGCGTGCTGCAAAGAATTTACTTGAGCTTAAACCGGGAGATGATGGAACTTATATTCTGTTGACGAATATTTATGCTTCAACAGGTAATTGGGATGAGGTGATTAAGATGAAATCCTCAATGAGGGAGATGAGACTGAAGAAGGGACCCGCATTGAGTTGGGTCAATGGTAGGTCTAGAGATCCATACTTTCATGGCAGGAGATCTGTCGCACCCAAGGGCATTAGAGATCTATAAAGAGTTGCAGAGATTGACAGAGAAGATTAAGGGATTAGGTTATGTTCCTAATACAAGGTTTGTGCTGCAAGATATGGAGGAGGTGGAGAAGGAGAGGTCTTTGTCTTGTCATAGTGAAAAGCTGGCCATTGCCTTTGCTCTGTTGAGCAATAACCTTGGAAAGACTGGGTGTATTAGGATTTTTAAGAACCTGAGAGTATGTGGGGATTGCCATACTTGGATAAAATTAGTCTCCAATGTTGCAGGAAGAGAGATAATTGCCAGGGATGCAAAGAGATTTCACCATTTCAGGAATGGGTTGTGTTCATGTAGAGATTTTTGGTGACTTAAGAGTCTCTTAAATCTCCTGAGAATTTTCTCAAATTGATTTGTTAAATTTGTGAATCAGTGTAGATGAGTATAGTCTACTAACAACTAAGAAAAAAATAGTCTAAAATAGTCTTAACTTGTTTAACTTGAATTATTGTGTTCTGAATTGAGTGATTGTGTTAATATTATTGAAGTTTATCTAAAAAATTAGGAAAAAACCCAATCTAATTAATTGTATCTGAAATTGAGTCCAATAGAACAAAGTTCTATTAAAATCGTGTCTTCTAGCGGATCCATTTCTAATTCTCGTAGGGCATATTTGTGTACTTCCACATAATAGAAATGAAGGAAAATTAATTTATGGGAAAATGATTTTCTTTAAAATAATCATTTTGGTAGAAAAATCTACTTTTTTATGTATTAATAAACATTTTCATTGAAAAATCTATCTTCTAACAAATATAGAAAAATAAAAAGTGGGTTTCAAAATCATATTAGTTATTACTTTAAAAAAGTTTTTTTCATAGGCTATAATAATAGGTAAAATAAAGCTAAAATTAGTGCCCAATTTTGGTGGGAACATATGCTAAAATTAATAGGTAAAATATATAAATTAGTTAATTATTATTTTAATTTCAATTATGATCAAGTTCGGGTCGAAGACCCCTTACCTAACCTGACTCAAATTTATATTGGATCAGGTTTGGCCGGATCAATTTAAATTTTTTATAAGACTTGTAAGACTGGAACTCAATTTATTCTGATTGGGCTAGACGAGTTCATGGGTCAAGTGAAAAATTGCCACCCTAAAAATAAGAATGGTTTTCAGAAGAATAGAGTGTTTAGTAGAAAGAATGATTTCAACAAAGTTACATTTTTTATTTTTTTTAGATTTACGTGTGGAAAACTTAGACTAAGTCCTACTAAAACTCTTACGGGTGAACCCACTACCCCTAGGGCACACCAAGGTTATGCCATGGGCGCTCGAACTTGCAACATTCCGCTTCTTGAAGCCGAAGGCAACAAGTTGAACTACACCCATATGGATTACATTAAAACGACTTTAGCTCATGCTTTTTGTGTCCAAAACTTTATGAAAATAAGGTAATTCTTATGTTGTATTGAATGACCTATCCTAAGAACTTAGGTCCCTTCCTCCTCCAGTAATGTAGACTTCATATTAGGGGTAAATCACTGCATTTTCAATCATTTACCTTAATTTTTTTTCTTATGATCATAGTGTTTAGGCCATTTAAAGCACTCAACTAATCTTTAGAGTTTTAGCAAGCCTCCATACCCCTATATACTGCATAATTTTATGAGGAGTGGCCCTTTAGAGTGAAGTGGGAATCGAAGGCAGGACTCCCTCTTGTTGAGGTGGATTCATGCGCATCACCCTTTAGGGTTTTGAATTAACAATTCTTTTGAATTTAAATTTTTAATAATGATTAAAAACTGATGTTGACTACAAAGTTGGCCAAAAGTTTTGGTTGACATAGAAAGTCTAATGGTCGATATTTCAGTTATTAAAATGTCCACACACCGTATTGCTAAGAAATTATGTGGCAATTTCATTTAGTGTTGGCTAGGATCTAAACATGTTGTGTCCATACTGCGTCCAAAAACATAGACTTTATACCTTATATGAGTCCTTATATTAATAAATATTGATATATTAAGTATTTAAGTTGACATGAAACTGTGAAAATAAATAATACATATAGAAATATATCTAACGTATATGTGTAAATATATATGATTTCTAGACAATATGGAGTCGTACACAAAATATATGAACCTAGATCTTAGTCCATCTTTAAAAATCATTAAAAACATGAGAATTATTAAAGGGCCAGGGATTCTCCCATAGGTATTTTGTGTTTAACGACACGAGTTTTAGTGTATTCTCGATTTTATCTTATACATGAACAGTAAAATTTCGATGAGCTGATTCTTAATATTCATATGAATTTCGGCGAGCCGATTTGCACTGTTCATGAATTTTAGCGAGCCGACTTGCAATTTTGGCGATCCGATTGCACTGTTTATGAATTTTGCATTCTTTTTTCTTCGGTACGGCAAGTGGAAGGCAAATTGGATATTACAGTAAATCCCGTATCTGTATACACAAAATGCTCATGTGAAGATCGCTGACCTTATTAAAGTAGTAGATTTTTATTTTAGTAAAATAACAGAATTTTTTTATATAATATAATTTTATAGGTCAGTCGATGCCATCATCTTGAATATATTAATCGTAAATTATCATAAAATCAAAATTTAGAGTAAAATTCATTTTTAATCATCAAATCCATCAAAATTGGTGTAGAGATATTAAGTTGAATGCATTTTGAAGGAATGATTAAAAATCACTTTTAGTCTCAAATTTCTTTTAAAGGTACATGTGTGTACATTTGATATAATGAGCCGACAGGCCAATATGCCACAGGGGTGATACAATAATACAATACGTACTTGTCGAAAATGTGATAAAAATATATTTTTTTAATGTTTTCAAATATATATTATATATAGGGGTGATAATCTCGGTCGATACCGAGATTTTTACCCATATATATAATTAAAAAATAGAAAAATGAAAAATTAATAGTAATTCTATTTTGATTAAAAATGGTTCTTTTCATAGAGTATCCTGAAAGCAGAAAATTCTATAGGAACAGAGAACGTCATATAAATTTGAAAAAAATAACAAAAAATTATGAAAGAGAAAAATCAATACTAATAGAAATCTAATATGAAATTTATATTTTTTAATACCTCACAAGAACTTGTATCTTCTAATATTGCAAGTCATGAATTTTTTCATATAAAAACTTTAATTTTATAAAATTATTAAAAAAAATAAAAAATTATACAAATATTCTATAAATTATACTCCCTCAGTCCCATTTTAGTTATCTCATTTGAAATATTTGTATTTTTTAAGGAATTCTCTATATAAGGCTAGCACTCCATATGATAAAATTCATTTTCAACACACTTTACACTGCTCCAATGTAAATGAGATAATTATTTTAGGACAATTCCAAAATTCATATAAGACAACTAATTTGGAACAGAAAGAGTATCAATCGTATTAAAATATCGTCATTTAACTATTATTATTCGAGTCCGAACCATCAAACAGACCCGGCCAAGAAAACCCAAAATATAGACCCACCATCCTCATCACACCCAAATATAACTTAATATTTGTACCTGTTTTAGTTGTTGCTCAGTTTCTCCGCCTTAAGTTAGGCCCACCAGACTCAATCCTTATTTTGTGGGTCAGAGCTAGAAAAGTAAAGCAGACAAAGTACCAAATCAGATGAACCATAGAACACCCGTCATCTCCATTAAGTTTTAGAAATTAAAATTGGCACTAATCCACCAAGACCGTTATGAGATTGGCCGGTCACTTTCTCTAGTATAGTTTGGAGTTTGAACTTTGACTTGGAAATTGGAATTAGTAAAAAATTAATAATAAACTACATTTAGACAAGTGGTTGAAAAGATCGATAATCTGCTTCTAAGGTTTAAATATCGGCCGATACATATCGTATCGGCCGTACATACCGAATATCGGCCGATATAGCCGATATTCGGTCCGAAATATCGGTCACAATATCGGCCGATATTCATAAATATCGGTATTTAAAAAAAAAAAAAAAATTTAAACACCGATACGGTTTTTCGCGGTTTTTACACGGTTTTTCGCGGTTTTCTGCGGTTTTTCGCGGTTTTTCGCAGTTTTCCGAGGTTTTTCGCGGTTTACGGTTCTCGGGGGTATTCACGGTTTTTCGCGGTTTTCAGCGGTTTTCCGCGGTTCAGGGTTTACGGTTCTCAGGGGGTTCACGGTTTTTTGCGGTTTTTTGTGGTTTTTTGCGGTTTTGTCACGGTTCACCACTATTCATCACGGTTTTTTGCGATTTTTTCACGGTTCCGATATTGGAGGAGAGAGAAAATGCCGATATCGGTATGAGAGATAAAATTATCGACCGATATATCGTCCGTATCGGATATCGGCCGAGCCGATTTTTTGACCCCTGGTCTGCTTGACCATTGCAAATTGTAGGCCAGTAATGTCTCTACATGGCCCCACCTCATGAACACTACTCTTTCATATGATGAGCCCCGCTACAGAGAAGAGGGTGGAATCAAATAGGCAGCTGACCCGAATAATTTGCCGTACTATATTTTGAATTTTGTTTAGTGTTAAAAATAAATGATAAGATCAATTGGAGGAAAACAATTCATAAAGTCAATCTCAGATATAGGGCTGCAACTCGGGTCGGGCGGGTCGGGTTCCTTAAAATCCAACCCGACCCGAGTTGATATATATAGAACCCGACCCGAATTCTCAACACGAACTTCACAATCCGACCCGACCCGAATCAATCCGAATTCTGACCCGACCCACATTTTGAACCTGTTTAGCCTAATTTTAGCCGGGTTGGGTCGGGTCGGGTCGGGTTAACTTGTAAAATCCTCAACGCGACCCGACCTGACCCGCTGATCCGAAATTCTCGACCTGACCAGCATGATTTCTCGAGTCGGGACCCAAAACCCGACGTGAGTTGCAGCCCTACCCAGATAGATGAAATATTGACGATATCAGCTCAAGATGATGATAGTGTTACAAATGAATTAGGGATAAACTCATTTAAAGTGATTTGATCATATTAATAGAAGACTAGACATAACGTTAACACAAAAAGTTGAGAGGCTACAGATCATACACAATATAAGAGGAGAATCGATTTAAAAAGACAAATGTGGAAGGAAAGAATAAAGAAGAACAATTAGATTGTAAAATGTTTGATGATATAGTTTATAATAAGGTCAAATTGAGAAGAAAAACTTACATAGCTAACTTCGGATAAATGAGATATGATTTACAATGATGATGATGATATTTTAAATTCCAATCTTAAATTGGATAGATGAGAAAACCCTGATCATTGTCACTTCTTCATATGGGAATTTTGCTGTTTCTCAGCCCTTAAGATTGGCCCCACCTAACGAAGGGTTTTGATTAACTAAGGTGGCTCGGTGTAGAACCAGCCATTATTTTCAATTAAGTACTTGGATGGTGCGTTGGTTGGGGATTGGGATTGGGATTTAGATTTGAGTTGATGTCAGTGTCAACTGAAGAAACAGGGTTAGGTGGGTTAACCATCCCTCTTTCATACGTCTCATAACGGGTTTAGTTCACCCACTTACTCCATTCGCATTCTTCAACTCTTTTGTATAAACGTTGCTGTTCGTTAGTGAAAAGATTTGGGTCCTTCACAAGTAGTCAGTAGCAATTAAGAAATGAAGGGAAATAGACACACAAAGGATATATCATAGTAGCAAAACTTATAGGGGCTTCAATGATCTTGAATGTAGCTTGACTGATGTAAAAAAGTGAGTGCAAAAATTGGTAATGTAGGACAAATGTTTGTCTGCTGATAAAGCAGAGTCAACTCTAACCACTCTCAAAACTCAACTTAGCTTTTATGTCATGTAGACTTACCAACACATTAGGTAGGTTGGGACTTTTCCAGTCGACTTTATTTCTTCGGGTCAACTTGAGTTTTGTTCTATTTTTAAATTCATATCAAATTTACTCATTAAAGAGACTTTTCTAGCGAGACTCTCGTATCAAGACTACTCCTTAGAAGAGTTTAATATCATGGAGGCACTTCCCATTTCAAAATGGTTAATCACTATGGGTGGTGCATACCCCATTTATAAGCCTAGGACCTTCCCAACACACATCTGATGTGGGACTCAACAGACGACCACTTGACAAGCTTCCCGACCCAATCTCTGGTGAGGGAGACCCACACCTCTTTTGTTAGGGTCCACGCGTCAAGGTGCTCCCGAGCCCCCACGATAGTGCTATCAAGTTGGCTTTGTACTACTTGTCACGGAGGCGTTTCCCATCCCAAAGTGGTCAACCACTATGAGTTAAGCCTGGGTAGATTTTACCAAGTCTGATCAAATCATAAGATCCTATTGATAGTATATCGCATAGTTGTCACTTGTCAGGTGTTAGTTGGTTCCATAATAGAATGTCCGGTGTTCCAGCCGTTTGGTGATCTGTTTCGAAAAATCAACATAATTTTTTTAAACAGTAAAAAATATAATAAAATATAAAAAATAAATCAATCTTATAAATATATTTAAATTAATTATTTTTACCATTTTACACTAATCTAAATAAATAAAAGCATAAACTATCATTAAATAACTACTTATATTTGTAATCTCAATTTATAATAGTGTAATTATCAAATACTAATTCAGAATTTTTTAATTTTGCACTAATAAGAATCAAATACAAAATGATTAAAAAAAAAAAATCTAAAAAATACTCAAGAAATTAAATTGAATCCTATTTTATTCAAAATTAAGGTAAAAAACTTAAAACACAGTCACATCGGTGCATTTCGATTTTTTTCAAATTTTAATCATATAAATTAAAAAAACCATATAATTAAAAATATACTTCATGAACTACAACTTAATTAAATTTTAACTAAAATTTCAATTTTCATACACTTGATCTCATTACTCAAACTTAGAAGGTGTCTTGAATTAAGGATGCTTGATGGCCATGACCACTAAGCTCAAGTATCTTTAAATTAAATTTTAGGATCAATTTTTTTCTAAATATAACTCATGAAGTATATTTTTTATTTATATTGTTGAATTATATTTATATATTAAAAAAACTTTGTAGAGCAGAACACGTAGGGTCGAAATGGGTCATTATATCCGATCTACTCTACTTCTCAACCAAATCTAGAATATTCTTATTATTCTAACCTGAACTAAATGAAATTGACAACTAAGGCATACCAATAATTTTCCACTTTAATTTAGTGGTGTTTGTGAACTCTAAAATAATACATTTTTTTTAGAATGGTTCATATATATAGATAAACGATACCAGCAATACCAAAATAACAAGATCAAGAAGAACAAGAGAACCCAGCAAAAGAGCTCGAAAAGAAAACAACAATAAAGAAAGCCACACCACAAAACAGAGAAAAACGTAAAAAATCACTCAAGATCATCTAAAATAATACATATTATAAGGATTAAAATTGAGCCATGAGATTGACTCATTCTAACAACTTTACAATATTTGAATAGAGTTCCCTGCATCAATTTGGGGTTCTTGATGTCAAATCAAGAGAGTAGATAGCTATGAAAAATTTAGATTGACAATGGAAAAGTCTTGTATGGAAGGCATTAATTTTAGGATTTATTTCACTCTAATATTTTTTAATTACTTTTCCATACGTGAATAATAGATTTTATGAGAATATTTGTTTACCAAATATGGAATTAGGGATAATAATGAAGCAGTGTAAGTAACTTTGACCCATCAACTCCAATCTTGTGATTTGTGAATAGTGGGCATCAATTTTGGGAAAAAAAAGGACCTTCTTGATGAGAGAATCACTCCATTCTATCTTTTGCCTTTGTTTGATTGAGTGTCGAATGTTGTTTTGGTAGATGTAAATGGATATTAAATTTTTTAATTTAAATTGAAATGGAATGTAAATTTAGATCAGTTAAATTTATTGAATTTGAATTCATTTTTTAATTTAATATTTTCCTTTTTATGTAAAATTAGATATAGCCAGACTTGAATCTAATAACTTGTTAATCTAAATGGTATATGTTTAGGTAATAACATAAAGAAATTATACACATCTAATATAAAGAATAAGAGATTCTTTCATATCAATTCAAAAGATAGATAAAATTTAATAAAAATATTTATAATATATATAATGAAAAATGATAATTGTAGGAGATCCAACTACAACAAAATCAGTTCTTACATCTTGGGTTCTTCGTCGTTCATTTCAAAATATTTTATATTTTGAAATTTTAAATGATAGTAGAGATTTTTTTTTTAAACATTTGCATCTCCACTCATATTGGATGCGAAACTAATTCCTTTAGCATGTGTAATTCTCTCAATCCACACACATTAAGTAAGTTGGTGAGGAGTAATCTCATGGAGAGTGGCCGAGAGGAATTTCAGCGTGAATTAAATTCAATACCTCCCTTCATAAGTGGAACTTCTTGATTATTAGACCAACTCCTTTTCAGTTGATAATAGAGATCTTATCATTTATCATGTATAATCTATTATAATTATCATAAAAACTATTTATTTCACCTACTCTTACCCTTATATTCACATTTAATACACTAAACAATTAAATGTGTACAATCAATAAAAAAGATAGACCCATTTAAAGAATATCAAGTATTTCTATCCCTTGTGTATAAATAGAGAAAGTATCCCATACTCTTATGTTTTATTTGAGATTTGAGAATAACCAGCATGGGAAGAAATACCTTGTTTGCTATTCCTTCCACCTTCAGCTGATAACCTTCTATCCTTCCTTCATCTCTCCACCCTTCTTTTATTCCTCAACCTCAATACTGCATACTCCACCTTTAAGAAAAACAGAAGCACAACACACAGACTGACAACAAAAGCTTCTCTTTTCTTTCATCTTTCCAAGCTCTGCAGAGAAACAGGGGAACCCAATGGTTTGATCTTTTCGTCCACTTCGGGAACAAAAGATTGATTGAAAGAGTAAGAAATAAGCTTAATTCAGAATACAGACAGGTACCCAGATGACAATTAAAGAAGGTAAGCTTCATCTGATGCAGAAGTTCGAAAATTCTTTCTTCTTCTTTTTTTTTTTTTTCCTGTGAATTTGGTTATAAAATTAGAACTTCCATTTCTCTCTGCAGAAACAACGCAAAAGAACCCAGAAACAGAATCTCACAAGGATTTAATGGGCATGAATATGAACGCCGACGGAAGCTCGCCGAGATGTGTGTTGGAGATACCGGTTTCCGGTGCAGACTCTGATAACAGCAGCAGTAGCAATGGAAGCAGAAGCCCGGAGGATAAATCTGCATCGAATGGAGCTTTGGTGTTGGAATCTCATGGCATGCAGTGGAGGAATTTTATTGGTGTTTTCAGGAAGAAGTCCATGAGGCGGCTTGCAACTTTTCCTTTGACAGGTTCTGAGATTTGCAGAAGGAATTTAAGCAGGAAAACGGCTAGAATTCACAGAGCCGAAGATGGGATTGAAGATGGTGAGGAGAGGAATGTATGGAAACCTTCTTGGAAGAGCTTTGATTATGAAGAGCTTGTTGCTGCTACTGGTAATTTCAGCCCTGGTAAGAAACCCCTCTGTTTTTCTCTCTTTCCTCTGTTTTCATAGTTCCCTCTCCCTCCAATTTTGCCTGCCAAGGCTTCTCGCACGAGTGAGATTGGAATTGGAGACGCGTGCTAACACGAGATCCTGACCATTCATTGGATGGATCCAATGTTTATGTGTAGCTGTAGTTCAAACTTCAAAGTGGACTCAGTGAGTTCATCGTCTTAACTCTTCATCTTTGTTTTCAGTACAACTTTTTCCTTTTTGTAAAGTATTAAACCTAGCGTTAAAAATGATTTGAATGAGCCAGCCAAACTTGGTTTTATGGAATTATGGATTAGTTTTTTTGAAATAAAAAGGGAAAATATGTGATAATTTGCTCTAATAATGCAGATATTTGCATAAATATTAGGTAGACATTTTATGATTTTGGTAAAAATGGATGAAGATTTTGTTGTTTATTGTTTATAATTGGTCTGCGAACTTTGTTTTTTTTTTTTATAAGATAGTAAAATAAAAGAAATATGAGATAAGGTCACACATCTTCACCAATCATTTTATAACTTTTTAACTTTTGAAGCTTAAAAATTAGTAATTAACAGTGAGATTAAAACAACATTATATAAGATTTGAATTGAGTTAGCTGAGTTGAACAAGATTTTATTACAGTCTTAATTCAACCCATGTTTTTCACATATAAAATATAAACTATAAAGATCAAAATATTATACATTATCTACCCACTCTCATCATCATTGTAATTAAGTCATTAAGCTGATCATATAAAGATTAAACATAGCCTACTCTAAATCCAAATTATCCTTCTTTTGTTAAATTAGTGTCCACCTAAGTTATCCCCCAAGTTTTTTTTAAAAATTTAAATCAAATTAACACATAAAAAATGCATTATTCATATCTTCAACACGTAAAAGTAGCTCGCAAAAATTTTACAACTACTTTTGATAATTTGAAACATGTCGTAAAACATTTCTCAACCTGTCTTTAAATTCAATACAATGGAAATTTGGCTCAAAGGTCTAAAAATCTGACCAAAGAATGAGTGAGTTTGATCTTAAATTTTCATCTCAATTTATAATTAAATTAGAAACTGTTTAGATCAGACTCAAGCTTATATATTATATAATATATAACTAGCCCTAAGTTAAGGTATCTTTTATTATCATATTTATTCAAAATATTTAATATCCTAAAAGTCCCTCAACTTCCAAATAAAAAATATGGTCAAATGAGTTGGAAGAGTCTATTAAGATAGTTTTGGTGGGAAGTGAGAAATGTCCAAGAACAAAGCCAACTGCCCCCTCTCATCTCATCTCGTGTAGGGTTTTGTGTCTCTCTCTTCCTTTTTTACTTCCTTTTCCTTTTAACTTTCCCTTCTCCTTTGTTGGAATGCCGCCTTTGGATGCCAGTCTTTAAAAATTAAATTTAGCAAAATGTCAAATCTTTTTTTTTTTTCAAGAAAGAAGTAAACCTTTACACCTACTCACACGAATCCTCTGGTCCATTGAGTTTACTCGAGCAGGTTGATGAGAACTCAAATAGATCATGTTTTTAATTATTAAAATATTTTATATATATTAAAAAATGCATAAATAGTAGATCAAAAGCTAGTTGAGTACCTAAAGTGGAGAGGTTACATACCACAGATATAATGAGCATGGACAAATCACTTGAGGGCAAGGAAAAAAAAAAAGGAAGAGACTTCTCTTAAAGTTGTCTTAAGTTCTCCTATTTGGATCCTTTTAAAGTGGGAGAAACCAAACTTCTATTTTTCGAGGAGAAAATGCTTTTCTATGCAATTTGTCACTTTGGGTGTACATGTCGTGCTTCTATTTTTTTTTTTTTCAATTTTTTGGAGTTTCAAAATCTAATATTCACTCTGTTCCAATTTATTTGTCTTATATGGATTTTGAAATTATCAAAATAACTGTCCCATTTATATTGGAGTAGCATAAAGTATGTTGAAAATGGATGAGATCACATGGAGTGTTAATCTTATATAAAGAGTTCCTTAAAAAATACAAAATTTTCAAATAAGATAACTAAAATGAGACGAAGTGAGTAGTAAGTAGGTGACCAACAACGATGGAAAATGGACACGTTTATTGTATTATATGGAATTATGGACATCTAATGATTTTTCTGGGATGAAACTTTTCCACTGCTCTTTTTAAATAATACATTTTAATAAGATATTGAGTGTTAATATATTAAATGATTAATTCACTTTCATTCATTGTAATGGGTCAATTATAAAATTGAAATAAGATATAAACAAAATTAAATTAATTCAATTATAAAAGTTATTTTTTAAAGTCTTCATATTATATAGCTTTAAATTATGTTTTATTCACTAAACTTTCCCATCCTATATGGGCAAGTTGTCCCGGGTCCTTAGAATAGATATTTTCATCTATAAACATGATGTAAAAAATGATGTCAATCAAAACATAAAAGTCAAGTTTGTTAGACTTTATAAATATTAATTGCATTAATTTATTTTTAAATTCTACATGAGGCCCACTTTAACTTCATTTGATTACACATTAAAAAATCTTAACATATATTTTTTAAGTTGAATACCTAAGATTCTTAAACACCTTTTATTTACCTTTTAATAGTTACAGATTTAGTTAATATTTACAATTTAGATGAGATCCCTTTTAGTTCAAGATTAATTTATAAATATGTGCAGTTTATCATTTTTATGTCTATAAATTATAAAATGTATAATTAAACTCAATTTAAATTTCTATTGGAAGATCATGAAATTATATAAATTGAAAATTATGCAGAGAAGTTGATTGGGAAGGGAGGGCATGCAGAAGTGTACAAAGGGTGTTTGTCTGATGGTCAGGTTGTGGCTGTGAAGAGGTTAACCAGAAGAGAGACTGACGAGGAGAGGATCGGTGATTTTCTGTCTGAGCTTGGAATAATTGCTCACATTAATCATCCAAATGCTGCCCATTTGGTTGGATTCGGCGTCGAAGGGGGTCTTCATCTTGTTCTCCAGTTCTCCCCACATGGAAGCTTGGCTTCTGTCCTTCATGGTAATTATCAGCACATTTGTCATCGTCATCGTCGTCATCGTCATCATTTTTATCTTCTTCTTTTTCTTCTCTAATTTGTCACCTCAAAAGATTTATAAAGTAAAAGATTCATTTGTGAAGTGACAAAAGTCCTACATTGATTAATTTAAGAAACTAATGACTCTATATAACAATTGAGGCACCCCCTTCTCAATGGCTAGTTTTTTAGAATGAGTTCTCCCTGAAGAATATTATCAAATTATGGTTTTTTATATAGTATCAGAGCCGATTACGCTGCAGCCATAGGATCCAACTGCATCTGAGGGCGGATGTGAATTACAAAAAGTCATCGATTATTAAAAAACTATCACTATAAACACTTAGACACCCTCTCTCTAAATTAACTTTTGAGTTCTATCTCAAAAATATTATCAAATTATGATTGTCTAACGCCCGAAGCTAATAGTACGGTAGCACACAGATCAGGCATGATCAAATCTTATCCAACTCCCGCAAATTTCTGAGTGGCTCGGCACAAATATCCCATTAGTGAACTGATGGGCCACTTTGTATTCAATATTTGGGCCAAGTTGAGCCGAAAGTTAAATTTTAGTAACCATAAGCCCAGGCATGTTGAACCTTATAAGTGCTAGAATGCGCTTGGTCCAAGCCATTCCAATTTCATGGAAATATTGAATGAAGGCCCAGATAGTGACCAAGACCTCCTACAAATTCAACAGAAGCAGATCTTTAATATTCGACAAGTCCAGGTTGGCATAGGTCCATGAACTGATCTCGGTAAACTTCAGTCTGGTCTGGCCTGATCCACTTGCAACGCTAAATTTGGCTTTTAAAGACCCAAACTGCGTTTTTAAGACGGTTTATGTTTGACTAATGAAATGAACTTGAGTTATACAGGTGCAAAGGAGAAACTTGTGTGGGGAATTCGGTTTAAGGTGGCTCTCGGCATGGCTCAGGGCCTACTCTATCTTCATCAGGGCTGCCACCGACGAATCATTCATCGAGACATTAAGGCATCTAATATACTGCTCACTGAAGATTATGAGCCTCAGGTACATTCATTCATTTTCAATTTACTGCTAGATTTTTGTCACAAAATTTCATATTTTTGCATCAAATTGTGCTTACAAACTCTCATTCATATCCTCAGATTTCTGATTTTGGGCTGGCAAAGTGGCTTCCTGATAGGTGGAGTCACCATGTTGTCTTCCCCATTGAAGGAACATTTGGGTGAGTCATGTGATTAGCTTCTTAATTATATTCACTTATTTAACAGGCCTGTACTGTGAGGCCTTGGATCTGCCTGGGCCTCCACCAATGGATTCTCAAAAAATCAGAATCGGTATCATATTTTTGCCTTTAAAAACAAATCAGTCGACAGGATTTCAATCTCAACTTGCTTAGGTTTTTCAGCCCATTCACTCACTATTCAGGCTGGGAAACTGGGATAGAGGCCCTGCACCTGAAACTCAGGCCCATAGCCCTCTTCAGATTTCCTGCTTATGTTAAATGTGTCAGGCCTGAATACTGAACAGGCTATCTTTTTCGATCTCTAATGTCTGAGCCCTAGCCCATATAATTATAGACTTTATCAGCCTGTGTAAAGCCTATATACGTAAAATTCAACCCAAATTCAGCACAACTCGGACCGGGCTGGATGAGCCAACTCATGAACCATGATTTCCAAAATATTTTTTTGATGACCGAGTGTCTCATCCAACTGATCCCTTGGAATGTAATCCACACATGTCCGGGGAGTGACACACATCCAATTCCATACACATCAGGTCCGCAACTACGGGGAGTGACACATTGGGTTGAGCGTTAATCAAACTCAAGACACCACTTCTTGAGGCGGACGTCTTGACCGTCGGGCCAACCCCTTAGGATTATATTTTCCAAAATATTGATCGGAATGGTTTCTTTTTTCTCAGTTTGTCTTTGTACTTTGTGTATTAAACAAAGCAAAATTTCTGCTTACAATGAATTTCAGGTATTTGGCACCAGAGTATTTCATGCACGGCATAGTGAACGAGAAAACGGACGTGTTTTCATTTGGTGTGCTGCTACTAGAGCTCATAACGGGTCGTCGAGCTGTTGATTCTTGTCGTCAGAGCCTTGTGATGTGGGTACGATTGGATGATGTTACAGCCCTCTTTAAACAATCTTTTCTTTTCATAATTTTGGTTAAGACGACTCTCGTTTTTCCATGATAATCTATTCATCTATATAAATTTCATGGCCATCAAATAAGACCCATCATCTGACACAGCTTGTCAAAACAGTTGGAGTTGGCTGCGAACGAGTCCTACATCGAAAGTGTAGACGAAGATTTAAAAATTTGTAAATGACCTAGGTCACTCCACCTAATGGGCTAGTCTTTTGGGATGGATACCCAGTTCTAACAAGTAGTATTTGAGTCAGGTTCCCAAGTCACAACATGTGTACTTAGGGATCCCTTACCCGAACGGGATGGTTTGCGATGTTCTATCTACTAGAGAGCCTCATTCGAGGGAGAGATTGCTGGTGCAAACGAAAGTCCCAGATCGATTGTGAGGGAGAAAATCTAAGGACTTATAAGGGAATAGTCGATCATTAGGGTGTGATCATTTGTGTAGATTGAAGTTGGAGTTAGCTAAGTAGAAATAACTTACAAGTATATGAAAGTGTTTGGATTGATACCATAAGTAAATAAAAGCAAATTTGCATCAAAAACATTGTTGCATATTGTATTGTCGTGCTTGTGTGTACAGGCAAAGCCACTCTTGGACTCAAATAACATGAAAGAACTGGTGGATCCTTGTTTGAAGGATGCATATGACTCCGGCGAAATGAAACGGGCGATGGCCACAGCTTCCTTGTGCATTCATCACATATCAACGATGCGACCGCACATGAATCGAGTAAGTAATTCCTTCAATCTGTATAGTTAGATTTTTGTCAATCACTACTCTGTTACTGCAAAAGATGATTGTGGTTCTTGTAAATAGATGAACCATCAAAAATAAATTAAGGGTTCCTTCTTATTCAAATATGACAAAGAAAGAATAAGAAGTATGCCTATCTACAAAAAAATTAAAGAAGAAAATTCTTGAGTCCTGATGGACAATTTGGAGGCTCTGATTTTTCTTTTCCCTGTTTATCCATTCAAACTTATTAACGGAAATTCTTAACACCATCGGCTTTCTATACTTTGGTATTCCTTATTTGTCAATTTCTTTAATCACGGGATTGTAATTTAGTCATTGATTGATTCTTTCCTCTTTAAAGAGGCCTATAATTTCTATGTATTTTGTTTTCAATGAGTGAGTCATTTTTCCAAAACTTTTACAAAACGACATATAGTGACTCCAGTTACATTTTGTAAAACCAAAATCAATCCTAAATTCAAATTCTTTATAAACAATTTTGCCAAGGGTTGTCCTGTTCTTCATTTCTTTGATTTTTCATTTGAAGTTTCTCTGAGAACACTACATGTCATCATCACTGTCATAGATGAATTATTCCCATTATCTATTGCAGAATCTGCAAGTTCTATTCTTATACTCATTTCAGTTCAAAGCTAAATTCTCTGTCCTTCGATTGTCTAACATGGTCATTATACATTCAAATTGCCCTCCACTTTCCAATGGCATCTAATACTAGCAAGCTCCATTTCTCTAAACTAAACATGGCTACTCAAGTCATTACTCTTCCGCACTTTTTTATGATCAAGGTGTCTAGACCTTTTAGAGTCTGTGACTAATCATTGGGGTATGTGCAAGCATCTCTATTAGGGCTGCAACTCGGGTTGGATTCCTTAAAACCCGACCGACCGGACCCAAATTATCAACCCAAATCTCACAACCCGACCCGACGACCCGAATTCTAACCCGAATTTTGACCCGATCCGCATTTTGAACCCATTTTAGACTAATTTTAGCCGGCTTGGGTTAACTTTAAAATCCTCAACCTGACCCGGATTTCATGCAGGTTTTTATCTTCTCAGCCAGACCCGACCCACTAACCCAAAACTCTCAACCCGACCCGCATAATTTCTCGGGTCGGGTCATGCGGGTCAGGCCAAAACTTGATCTGATTTGCAGCCCTACTCTCTAACCACATACACTAAGTAATTCTATGGGGAGTGACCCTTTGAGATGGAGTGAGAATCGAACTCAGGACTCCTTACTTCCTAAAGCAAGTTCCTGCCTCGCTAAATGTTTCCCAAGGAGGTAATATTGGGCCTTGATTTGATGATTTCCATGCACTAACTTGTGACAACATGGATGGGTCCAACTTGCATAGAATGAAAATATCAGGTCTATCCATCATTCCTGTTTTCCAGAACAGAAGCAATGTTAAGTATGATTCAAAAAGACTCAGGGGTCTGTTTGGATTTGGTGGAAATTACTATGTTGGATAAAGAAAGTACTTCATATGGATATGGTACTCGAACAATTTAGAGAAAATTCTCTCATTTTGTATAGACAACTTGGTGAGTAAAATCATCCTTGCAGCCTAAATATGAATTGTGAGCCAATAGAAATTGATGGTGGAATTTGGTTGAATGCTTGCAGGTGGTACAGCTTCTTAAGGGTGAGGATGGTGCAGTAGATACCAAGGGAAGAGAACAAAGACCCATTGTTCTCAAGGCACTTTTAGATGCATGTGACTTGGAGGATTACACATGTTCCAGGTATCTCAGTGATCTCAATCGCCACAGGCAGCTCGCCTTAGAGTAGTAGCACTCGCAAGCGACGATCATGTGTATATATATATATATAAGCTCGCATTTTGATCAATGTGTTTCTTTTCTCGGCGCGAGTTCTCAAAGGTCCTTCAAGTGTATTGAATCATGAAAAGAGTTATGTTGATCATGATGAAACTAGTAAGTTGTTATTTCTATTGATTCCCATATGTGTTACAACAGGCAAATAGGCAATGACTCTTCACTTGTGTAGTATACCTCCATGGGTTCACTCAATGCAACTTTTTCCATCAAAAGTAAGTTCATAAACTCCTTTCCTAGGGAGAAATTCAATAGATGTTTGATACTATCCATTTTCGACACTCGAGCACCCTTGGATATTTCCTTTCTATGTTGCATGGACATTTCAATATAGATAATTCGTTTGTATTGGACATTTTATTTTTATGTGTGCAAATTCGTGTCAATACGAAAAACCAATATTCCAATCGGACACTTGGATAGATGTTTAGATTGTCTCTTTGTTTATAACTTTATCCATGTGTTGGATCTCAATTGCTTCATGCTAGGATTTTGAAACCGGTGTGCTCTGGACATGTTCTAATATTTTCCCAAGCTCACCCCTGCTTCAACAAAGAATAGCGAGATACCTATATCAATTGTTTCTCAATTTTATATGGAAAATAAAAAAATTACAGAGAATTTAGGTTTTGGAGGAATTGGATAATAACTAGTGGCTTTATAAAATGGTAATGTTGAACTCTAATAATGATTTTATAAATAACAATGTTTACTCATGAATAAATGGTTTTTGAATTTACTCACTATCAAAATAGTTAGTAGCAGGGATAGAAATCTTGGTATCGGCCGATATCAACTGTATTTATCATCGATATTTACCCCTAATTAATTAGTAAGTCATATTGTCGACATTTTCTGTCAAGTGGAAATGTAGCATCCAAATTGCTGACACTCTTGACTTGATTTCCAATGCCTGCCAGTGGAAGGAATCATTAGAATACTGAAATTGGATCATTTTCTTTTCTTACAATCATACCTTCAACCATTGCAGTTTTAATAATGGCATTTTTGCCTCCTTTGGTTTCCCTAGCCCTTTGATTTATTTTCTGTGCTTCGCTTGACTTGGGGGCTTCTTTTTTTCACCTATGGTGCGCCAATTTTTGTCCCAGGTGTCTTGCCTTTTTTTTTTTCCTTCTTATTTTTGAATGATATTTACATAATTATTAAAAAAAAAGTTAGTGGTGTTTACGGACTGAGTTTGGATTGGACTATACTCTATGGTAGACTGAGTCCATTTATATATATAGAAGTTTGAGTCATTCAAAACCCTTTGGACTTTGTATGTTAAAACTTGAGCTCACTTATTTTAGATTATTAAAAATCCAAGCATTCAGATTAAAAGTGGATATTATAATCTATAAATGGATCAAATTTAAATTAAAAAATTAATTTTTACTCATTTGATCTTAGTTGTCAAAATCACAACATATTCTTATCTTGGTGATTCTTAAAGACTCTAGTGACTTTGATTATTAAAATCAAGTAATTAAAATTGAATTGATATATTTATAATTCATCATGTTTATTTTCAATATAAATAATTAATTTTTAAAATATTTTTTAAACAAAAACTAAATGAGGTGCACGTAGAACTCATCTAATGATTAAATGAGTCAAAAAGCTCGAATCAATTCATTTATATAAGTGGGTTTAATAATTTAGTTTGAGCTCGATTCGATAGGCTCGTATGTTTGTCCATACCCGTTTGGTTATATCGGATTCGGGCCGACAAACAGCCAAAAAATAGTTAGGAAGCCCAATTACGTGTAGCATTGACTATCGTTGATCGTCTGAACGTCGGAGTGTAGATGGCGACGACTGCAGAGGTTGCGATCCAAACGGCGCTGCTGCTGCTGGCCCTGGCCATGGTCTACGCCCTCCACGCATTCCCCAAACGTGCCTTTTCCAGCCTCCGCCTCAGGGGCCGCTCCACCCTCCAAGCCAAGCGCCACTTCGTCCAAGGCGCCCAGCTTCTAGCCCGCGCCCGCTCCGCCGCCACCCGCTCCTCCACCATTTCCCTCGCCCGATCCGCCTCTTCCCAAGCCGACCTCGCCCTTTCCCTCGACCCTAAAGACGCCGCTGCCCACATCCTCAAAGCACTTGCCCTCGATCTCCAGGGCCACAAGATATCAGCCGTCCGTTCCTTCGATGCCGCCCTCTCCCCTCCCGCTTCCAAATCCCTCTCCCCACGTGAGCACGGTGATGCCCTTTTCAAGCGCGCTGAGCTCCAGCTCCAGCTCAACCGCCGCCGCCGCCTTGATTCTGCTCTGGCCGACCTCATCGAAGCCGTTAAACTCAGCCCCGATAATTCCAAGGCTCTCTGCCTCCTCGGAAGCTGCTATGAGCAGAAGGACATGTGGGAGGATGCACGGAAAGCCTATGAGGCTGCGTCTCAGCTCGATCCAGATTCTGCCTTGGCTCGTGAAGGGCTCAACCGGCTTGCCGGGTCACATTAGAGTTTCAACTTGTAAGATCAAATTTGAGGTCTATCTCTTTTTTCTCTTTAATTTAATGTTCACTTGATTAGTAGTTAGTTTCAATCTAAACCATCCAAATTGCTGACCAAGGAAGGATGTTCTAGTTGATGGGTCCTCAATGAGTGGTTATGATAATTCAATCATGGCGATAGAAGGGCATCGGTTGTTCTATCTCAATTTGAGCTGTTCTGAATCATTGTGTACACACTATTTATATCCTTGTTTTAGCCATTTTATTCACAGAACTTAGATTGCGCATTCTAATGATACCAATCATATTAATTAGTTTCTATTCAGTGAAATATTACTGCAATTAGTTGGAATTGTTAATGGATTTTGATGTTTGGTGTTTTCATTTCATTTTCAAGGAAAACAGCTTCTTATCTTCTTCTTTCAGAAAATTGCTGAAGATTTATAGATAGATAAAAAGAATGCAACTGATGTCTGGATGGCAAAAGCAAGATGGCGTTAAGCTGATATAATCTTGAAAAACGTACTTATCTTCTCACAAAAAAAGGGATAAATTAATAGATTATCCAAGGTAGTTGAATAATTGGCATTCGTTATTAGCTTGTCATAAAGAATTGAGGATTACAAATAGAAGGTATGACGTCTTTGAGAATGGGGTGGCCATTAAAGATTTGGGTTGATGTGGTATTAAGGGGTATGATAAATTATGTAGTTAATTAAGCAGCTCTTTTAGTTCAGTTGTGGATGAACCATTTGTAGATAAACAACAAAAAAGTGTGTAGTGTGTGTTTCGGTGTGTGTGTGTGGGATTTTGGGGTTAAATTACCTTTCACCCACAAAAGGCTCAACTTATGCAGCAAAGATTTAACATAAACAAGCAATACATGCCAATTCGTTGGACCAGGTAGCTAAAGCAGTCCCAAAGAGCAAACAAAGAAATTAAGTAAGAAAACGAGGTAGGCAGCCAACAGATGATCAAACAAATGTAGGATCTGTCTTTACTGTTGCTTATAAAAGGTAAAACAAATGGAAATTGCTCATAGAAACAATTTCCCGAAAAGAGAAGTAATTTAATTGAAATACAACCCACCAAGACACCAACTTCAAAATCAAATTACAGTGCAATGAATAAAGAACGCCAAAGTAATAATTGGAAAGTAATGCATTAAGAAAATAATTACAAAACTAAACACTCAAAGAAAGGAACTTGAAAACAAAGAACAAAGTCTTTTCTGACCCTCATGCTTTTTTTCTTTTTTTTTGCTTCTTTGGTTAGACTTTTGTAGAAGAAGCCCAAGTAGAAATCCTCATGGATAGTTGATGAAGAATCCGTTTGAGATTAGAATGATGATAGTTGCAGCTTCAAAATTTGAATATTTCACAAGCTGGAAATAGAAGTCAATCTTGATACTACTTTCATCTAGTTCTCTCGAGTAGACTTCTGAAATTATTGCATTGCCATTCTATGTACTTATTTGTGTCACATATGTGTATCCTAGAAGATAAATTCCAAGATAACAAATTCGGGTCCAAGTTAATACTCAGGCCCATAACCGGTCCAAACATGTCTGATCCAACTTTAATCTTTCAGTTCACGTCCATTTTGGCCTAAATGTTCACGAACTAAGCATGTTTCTGATCATCTTGCAATCTTAGACACAGGGGTATGGGACCTCCACCTTTGCTTTGGAACGCCCAAATAGCACTCAGTACATTAGTTACAAAGGGTAACTGCTATGTACTCACAATATTCATCATCATCATCATCAAAGCCATTCATTTCATCTATTTGGGATTAACTTGGTCTTTCTCTTCCACTCTATCCTATGAAAACCCATACCCTCCATTACCCTACAATCTATCATATCCCTCTTTACCCCCTCCAACCAAGTTTTTAGCGGTCTTCATCTCTTTATTGCTCCTTTCATTTGCATCCTTCCAATTTTCCTAACAAGGGTTGTCTCTGGTCTCTTATGTACATGTCCAAACCACCTTGTGCAACTTTTCCTCATTTTCTCATCTACTGGGAGCATTCTAAAGTTTTCTTTAATAAGTTTATTCCTGATTCTATCTTTTAACATTACTTTGGTGATCCATCTTAAAATACACATTTCTGTTGCCATTGCCTTATCTACTCTTTTTTTCTTAATAACCCAACACTTGGCTCCAAAAAGCATTGCTGGCCTACAAAAGTTGATGCCAATATTGTGAATAAAAATGATAGAAACTATAAAAGTTAATGACCTAGTATTTCACAAAAAAATTCTTGCCAGGTTTAGCAACAAGCAATTTTTCCATCTATTGTAGTGAACAAGTATGGTATGCTTATCTCTTGGGACAGAGCATCCCAATATAGATTTATTTGTGGCCTGCACACTTCATGACCAGCCTGACACCATCGCGACCACTGCACTTTCTTGGCATGCCCTCTACCCATCACATAGTTGTTGCAAAAAGGATTAGTGTATCATCAAATGGTCTATTGGTTCCTCATTAGCATTACAAAGTCAGACAAAATTCTTCTATTCTTATGTGCAGATTGAAACCCCCAATCCCCCTCCCCATATTAAAGCACAAGCAGGAATTGATTGTGGTTCATCACATAACTCTTTGGAAAAGGATTTGGTTGCGAGGGAGGTGTAGTATGAATCAGGCTTGAATTGACTTTAAAATGGCAAATGGGATGGATAGATACAAAATTATGTGAACAATGTGCTTACTCAAAGTGGGCCCAATAGGTCATCCTTTTTGAAAAAGCCCAATAGATCATACTAACCCTTGATTTTAAGCTTCTAAAGTATGAATCAGATGAGATTTTTTTTTTTTTTTTAAAGTTCTCAATCCTAATATGCTTGGACATTTGTATATGTTCTATATACCATGTCAGAGATCTATACCCATGTTGAATATCCTGGTACTCATAAGATTCTAAAATATGCTTTAATGATTTTATTATAACTATTATTTCAAGAGACATGCAAATGAACAACTTAAGCATGAGAGAACTATGCTGAAAAAAAAAACAATAATGATATATACAGAAGTTACAAAAAACAACAACATAACCTTGTCTTTCCACTTAGTGTTGGCCTAAAAAGTCAACCACCCCATTCACTATATGCTTGACATGCTCGAATACCACCTATTTACCGCCACTCATCCTTCTAATATGCCTTATGATTGCAATTAGCTTCCAAGGTGGTTTCTTCCTTCCCTTAGCCCATGCCATAGCATTAGCTAAATCTCCTTCAATTTCAGTTACTGTTTCAGAGAGAGAGAGAGAGAGAGAGTATAAAATATCTTAATGTGAAAGGCGTAAAATTATATTTTGAATGGGATATCAGTATTTGTATCTGTGCCCTGAATTTGAGAAAAATGGACTATCATATCTCCAATCCAACAATTTGATCAATGGGATGAGGTGTTGGGTAGTGGGCAAAGTAGTGGGGCTAGTATTTTACATGCACTTCTGTAGTGGGCTGAGTTTCAATCTAAACCTTGGTATATCCATGCATGATTTACTCTCTAGGAGGAACAAATAAAAAATTAAATTGGATGAGGGCACTAATGTAAATTTCATTTCTGAATGTGGTTATGTATAAAGGTTCACATTCTTACGAGCTATTCTTAAATTTTTTGAGGTCCCTAGCTCATCTGCTACCTTTAGTAGACATATTCTTAAGCTGATCCTCATAAAATTTGAATCCACAGGTCCAAACCATTCAGAACAGATTCTCATGCTTCATTAATCCACTACTTTTCTTCTAAAATCTCATTAGTTTGATCCCATATCCCATCAAGCAATATGGAGGACTACTGCTTTGATGGTTCTACAATCATCTCGGAAAGAGAAGCAGCAAAAGGATTACCAAAGCAAGTGCAAGACGTTTTGGAATTGGCGATGGTTGGTTCAATAAGGGTAGTTGTTACAAAATTTCAGATTTTGTGTTAAGTTGAATAGAATTGATGGGAGAAGGTTTGCTGTGAAGGAAGGACGAAGTAAAGCAGATTTTATGTTTGAGTTGATGAGCAATGATGTATCAATGTCTAAAAGAAACATGTCTTCCAAACTTGTCAAGGCAATATTACCATATCAGATTTCTGTGACAATGGTGTAAACAGTTTGTGTACCTTTCAAAAAAAAATAGTGTGAACATTTTGTAGGCACTCTCCATCCAGAGTTTAACCAACGCCCTCGTACTCGTTGAGAGGTGGAGGTCTTGGAATTCATTGTCATTTGTAAAATGAAAATGCTGGGTTTGGTGGTTTTATTCGAAATAGTGAAGCAGAGGAGATTATTAATTTTGCTGGGCATCTCAATAAGTTCAGTTTAAATTCAAATACAGCTGAACAGTGGGCTCCTTGGAAAGCAGTTTTAGAGCTGTCTGAATGGGGAAATGAGGGAGATTTGATAGAAGGGGATTCTCTCTCTGTTACCCAATGGGTTGTCCTTAGGGCACGTCTGAGTATTTCTAACCTTGCATGTAAATTAGGGTTTTCATGGAAAAGCACTTTCAGGAGAATATAGGGTTGGAATCACCTTCATGCAGTGTTCCTATGTATTTGGGGATCGAATCCTATCAATTTTTGCTTATTTTCTATGTCAACATTTTTTTTTTCATTGTATGCTTGTGCAATGTAAGAAAAATGGTTGGAAGGTATCTTGTTTATGGATTGGGTACAGGTTGAGTGTAGTCAACCTTTATCCACTCTTGAATCTATTCTCCTACTAGAGCTGCAATTCAAGTAGGTCAAGTTGGGTTGTCTACTCAAACCTCGACCTAGATTGCAATTAAAAGGCTTGAGTTGAGTCTAGGCTCGGGTTAACTCGAATAAGTCAAACTTGAGTCCAAACCAATTTGTATTTGTAGGACTCTAGTCTGAGTTCAAGCTCGAAAGGTAAAAAATATTAAAGTATTTTATTAAAATATAAATTATATAGGAATTTTTTGATGAAAATACTTCAAGAAATGCAATTTTGTGTCAGAGTAATTCCAAAAAATTTAATTATGTTAGAGTGCATCATTTGCTATGCCAAACTTTTTTTAGATGAAAAAGCTCTCATACGCTAGCACACAATGAAACTTTCTTTTTAAATGTGCATCTACTTTCTTTTTAAATGTGCACCTACTAGCACATAGATTGCAGCACTATCCAAAACAAGCGTATAAATTGCGTTATTAGTGCATATATCTATCACTAGTGCATGTTTTATTTATTTATATTATTTTACAGTCTAAATAAGATATAAAAGTTATATTAGATTAGTGGTGAAGATTCTTGTGTCTCATATAAGTAACTTGGGTTCAAATATTGTTGATGGTTATTGTTTCATTTAAATTCTTTTTTTATTAATAATTAAAGAGTCTTCATTTGTCTAAGTCCAGCTTAAAAAAACGTGTTTGGATTAAGATTTTTTGTTCGACGGGTGAGTTCGGGCTTTTAAGTCCATTTATTTTTTAAGTTCAAGCACAATTTTAGTTTAAAATCTTGAGCATTTTGATGAATACCAAATTGTCAAAGGCAATAGTACCGATATGGAAAAAAAAATATAATTTGGATGAAAATGATTCCACATATAAGTATTAAAAAATAACTTTAAATACTAAATTTAGAGAGCTTTAAACATAAGAATTTTTAATATGTTGATCAATATAAACTTCTCTTTATATGCCAAAAGGCAAAAGTAGAGACTCAACTACAAGCTAAATTTACTTAGGTTGAAGCCAATTTTTTATTTTTATCATTTTCCCTTTTTTAATATTTTTTTCTCAAGTTTATGCTATTCTTACTCTAATACCATTTGTGCTGTCTTTTTCTTTCAACGAGGAAGTGCTGTAAATTGTATACATTTTTTTTTCAGTGTATTTAGAGAACATATAATTCATATAAGGTATTTGCTATATTAATTTTTATTATTAAAAAGTTTTAAAGTTTTAAAATTTTAAACTTTTAAATATACTTTATTTATGTTAAATTTTTTGCTTTTAAAAGTCTAATGGTCTACTAAAATGTGCTCTTTTTTAATCAGAATAATTAACAATAGGTTTTTTCTAATATTTTATTTTTTAAGAGATTTAAAAAATCTCGAATTTGTCATATATGGATCGAAAATGTATCCATCGGTGTGTATTGCTGTCATTTTTTAGCACTTATTTGAATGGAAATTTTTAATCATGACTATTGGAGTGAGGCTCACTGACTAAAGTACTAAACAACATACATTATGAATTTATAGAATTCTCAAATTATTATTTTTGTATTAATCAATATTTAAAATCATCTGAGTTGTTTGCTTAATAGACCCTAATATTGATGGTATAAGATCTTAGCCAAGATATGGTAGATTAAATTAATCCTACTTATTTAGTTAGCATTAGAAAATTTTAGAATGCCCATGAATAATTTTCTTCCAATCATCGACTACAATTAAATAAATAAAATTATTTACTTAATATGAATTTAAATAATACTCATTTACTATATACAAGAAACATTTATTAATAAAAAAACAAAAAAAAAGTTATTAAAATTTTAAATTTAGTAATATACCCATGTTTAAAAGTTAAAACACGGACGAGTAAAAGCTTTTTTCTTTTTAACGAGAAGCTAATTTATATATAAATATTATTAGAAAGAAAAGGTCGGCGAAACACCAGCCATGTCCGCATCTTTTAGAAGTAGACGGTACGCCGGCGAGAGGGTGAAACCCTAGACGTTGGAGCCTCCGGAATCTGAAAAATCTCAGGCCGCATCGTTCGATCCATCGCCGATTTGCGAAAGGTCTCCTCTCTCGTTCTTCTTTCCAGGTAGGCCTCAATCTCTTATTTACCTCTTCCCTCTCTCTCTCTCTCTCTCTCTCTCTCTCTCTCTCTCTCTGTATACTGTTTCACAAAACCTTCTTTCACTTTATTTTATTTTATTTTCCTTCCTCTCTGTGCTACATCAATCTCTCTCTTTCTCTGCTCTTCAATCTCTATTTACTTTCTTCCCCTTGTGATCTCTCTCTCTGTTTACTGTTTCATAAAACCTTTTTTACTTTATTTTATTTTTTTTCCTTCCTCTCTCTGCCATTGCAGCTGGTGAGCACCATTAAATTCAGATTTTTTATATTTAATTTTATTATAAAATCTCAATCTCTCTCTCTCTTTGCAGTTTTGTTTGCTCTTTTATTTTTTAATATATATCGTATAAAAGCACCCTTTTTCCCCCCCTCTTTACAACAAGGAAATCCCATTTTTAAATTAAATAACAAAAGACCTTTTTATGAAATTTTAATGAAAAATCTAGAACACTGTTTTGTTGGAGTGAAAAAAAAATACTTTTAATGCAAAAGTAATCGTACAAAAGGCTATTGATGCCAAGAAAATGCATTTTGAAGAGCAACGTAAACCAAGAACCCGAATGGCTTAGAAAAATGTGGTTGACAGAAAACGAAGGCTATCAATGAAACTAGGGTTAGAAAAAGCTTTCAATATAATCAACTAGGTTTTTTAATATATAATAGAAAGGATGAGATTTCCTAAAGAGATAGGAAATTATGACCTGTGTATGTAGTCCACACTTCTGTATCATCATTAATGGATTTCTAAAAGGATTTTAGAAGTTTTATAGGTCTCCTTGACTCAATGATCACCGACTCCCCTTCTGCTTGCATTAATGGTTGACGCATGGAGTAAATGCTTCAGATGGGTATCTCAACCATTTCGACAAAACTATTTTTCATTTCCATTCTGCAGATGACAAATTATTTTGTGCTTAATGCTAAGCAAATATAGGATCTCGAAGTGACCCCGTAAAATGGTTCCAAACCTGCTATAATCTTAAAAATCAATTTCTTTTATTGTGAAATTCTAGGGATCAGTTTGCAAGTGGACAGTTAAGGCTTTTAAGTTGTTGTTTGGTTGTAAGATGGGCTTCTTCTCGAAAATCTACATGGGGCTTTCACTATTGTTTTGTTGACCATGGAAGGAACTATGAGGTCCAATGATAGAGAAAGTAGAGTCGTCTTTGATCACCTGGATGTGGAGAAAAGCGTTTGGGATGAACAGTTTGGATAGTAGAGGACAAAGACATAATGCATAGAATATGAGTCTAATGGATTTGAGAGTTAGGGAGAATTAACTGACTAACGTTGAACTTGGCCTAGCACCAGAATGAGAAAAATAACTTAGGTGCAACTATAGAATCAAATAGAGGGTCTGATTCAAACATAGCTGGTAGGATGGGTATAGGTTATGATGGGTTTGGGTATTCCATGTTTGCTCTAGGCTCTTATTTTTGGATGGGGTGTAGGACCTTTCGCAATGCAATGGCAAATCATTTGGAAGATGATCCCCCTGACCATCATTTGGTGGTTTGGCTGGAGCATAATAGGTGAATTTTTTAAGAAAAACATTGCCTGTTGAAGTGATGGTTTGTAACATCAAATCAAATATTATCCAATGGAAGTGCAATTACAAGGCTCATTACAGTGAGGCGATGGGAGAATGGTGAGAGAAGTGAGGAAGGAGAAATACCTGGAGAGAGATTCTGGCGATTCTTGAGGCCAACAAAGGGATCGATAAGGGGATTGGGCCCGGTGCGAGGAAGATGGAGGATTACATGCGATTGGAAAGCGTAAGTGTGTACCAGGGGACATAGCTTCTATCACTTTGTTCATGGCTAATTTATCGAAGGTGATGACTCAAAGCTGGTTGCAAGGGCTTTTCAGGTAGCGATGAACGGTTAAGGATGTTTTCATTCCCAGAAAGAAAGACTCCGCTGACAGAATTTTATTTGTAAGGATGGCATATGTAGGGCAGGCAGAAAGGGCCATTCTGGGTCTTAATGGGGCTATGTTGGATGGTAGTCGATTGCAAGTTACCTATTTTGAACGTGAGAAAAATCTTATCCTCAAAATAATGTAGAGGAAGCAAACAAGAATGGTAAAATCCTTTTAGAGGCCAAGGGCATGGAGAAGGTGGGTGGAGGAAGTAGGTGGGTAGTTAGTACTGGGGAGTCCTCTGCCTTAGGAGAATTGAAGCATTGGTTGCTTAGACAGGAAGAGATGGACTTAAGGTGGAACCGGAAAGGGCCATTTTGGGTCTTAATGGGGCTGTGTTGGATAGTAAGCAATTGCAAGTTACCTATTTTGAAGGTGAGAAGAATATTACCCTCAAAATAATGTAGAGGAAGCAAACAAGAATGGTAAAATCCTTTTAGAGGCCAAGGGCAAGGAGAAGGTGGGTGGAGGAAGTAGGTGGGTAGTTATTAGTGGGGAGTCATCTGCCTTAGGAGAATTGAAGAGCTCAGACAGGAAGGAGATGAACTTAAGGTGGAACCAGAAGAAGGAGAAATGATCAATCAGTGGCTATCGAGAGCGGTGGTGGTGTGCCCAGTAAGACTCATCCCTCAAGTCGAGATCACCCAACTGCTAAAGAGAGAAGGATTAAAGGAGGCTTAGTTATGCCTGATAGGGGAAAATAGCTACCTTGCAGTTTTGAAGGCAGAGAGGAGGTTTACAAGCTCGAGAAATCAGTCTCGATCCTGGGAGATTTGAAGATCCTTGGAAGGTGGCATTCAAACCTCTTTGAGCATACAAGAAGAATTTGGCTACATTGGTTTGGTTATCCTCTCCAAGGATGGTGAGAGAAGCTGATGGTAGCCTTTGGCAACAAATTTGGAAGAGTGGTGGAGATCGACAAACAGAACCGCGAAAGGGAGGATTGCTCTATGCTCAAGTTCCTCGTGGAAGTGGGCATTCACAACCAAATCCCATTGAAGGTATCCCTCTCTTTGAATGACGAGTTTGTTTTCTTTTCCTTTTTTGGTTTTGATCAAAGAAATGCCCCAAAAACTATCCATGCTGGGATGCTCAGGGCCAGAATCTGCAGTGGATGTCCATTCTCCACTATCGAAAGGGGCGAAGAATGGACCATTGGAGATGAGGACATGTGGCAGTTATCCAATCCCTTCCACTGTTGTGGTCAATAGGGCTGATGATGTGGCGCGAGAGGATTGGGATAAAAAAACGGCAGAGGAAGAGGAAGAAGAATCGAGGGTAGTCCCCTTTTTGCATCCGAAAGGGTTTTTGAATTATTATCTGAAAATGGCAAAAGCACCATCGCATGTGACTAGAAGCAGTTCAGGGCTTCTCTGCAGGATTGGCTTATGGGTCAGCCCAACCAGTTTTTGCTTGAGATAAGTAAGAATGTGGGTTAGGCTTATAGAGTTTAGGTCGAGCCCCATAGTCAACCCAATCAAGTTCCCACCCTTAAGAACTCTCATCTTAATCCATTACCTGGGTGAGTTGCTTCTGTTCCTGGTTTGAGAGGAGGTCCTAGGAAGCAACAGAGAGCGGATGAGGGAGAGGAAGGAAGTGCAAAAATGGAGGAAACAAATTCCCACGGAGCTATGGTGCCTGGCAACACCCAGTGAGGGAAACCCATTTCAGTTGGTTTATCGGTAGAAGGGAAGATGGCTCCGCCGATAGAGCTTATTGACGGAGATGTGGAGAACGTCAACATCTGTCAAAGGGAAGGAGCTGAGGGGAAAATGGGAAGCACCAGTGGGCCACTAAATTGTGTGCAATGATGTTGCTAGTCAGAAATGAGTGTGGCAACACCATCGACAACCCAATCAGATAGAAATTTGAGGGCAGAAGAAGCCATGTTGCCGGAGGAAGAGTGGAACAAGGCCGGGGTAAGTGGGGAATGCGACAATCAAGAAGAGGTCAGGAAGTGACATCTTCTATTTTGGGAGGTGGACTGCAAGCTTCGATAAGCAAGACAAAAGAAGGAAATAGGAAGAGCGGCTATGAGACTGAGGACCGTGGTAATGAAAGCCTCCCAAGCATTGAGACATTGGAGTGGGTTCTTGGCAACAACAATAGTGGTGGAATCCATCTCAATCACATTGCAGATGCCTTTGGTGGCCCATTGGGGAGGATGGCAGAGGATGAAGGGCGTGGGGCTGACAAGGGGGGTGAAGAGGAACTGCAGTCTGCCGGTTGGAAGCTTTGTGTAGGTGTGGTTACTCTAAGAAGACGAGGAAGAAATCTTGAGGATAGGAAAGGCCCTCGGTGTGCAGTTTCATGATGAGGATAGAGCTGAAGCAGCCTTGAAGTGGGTTGAGAAAAGGGATCGATCATCTCCATCCTCATCTCGTGGATTCATAAGAGGTATTGCTCCTATAACATTGATGGGAGAGGTAGAGTTCTCAAATTATAGTGCATCCGGAAAAAGGGTTGGGGGGAGGATTAGCGTTGTAGTAGAAGATTTTCATTTAAAGAGGAGATATAAAAGGGAGAAACAAGTCAGTTTTCTTTATTGGGTGGGATTTGTCTGGAGTTCTCATTCACAAGGATGTTTCAGATTTATGATATGTGGGGGTGTGGGGGGTTGTATAGTTCTTTTTCTTTCCTTTGCTCTTCTTTTATTTTGTTTATAATAAATTTCATACCTGTTCATAAAAATTATTATCCAATGTTGCATTGGCTGTGGAATCCTTTTTAGGATTCGATACTTCCATGTTTGTTGGCAGCTGGAAATCTTTTTCTTAATTCCATTTGTTTTTCTGTTATAATTTTGCTCCTGTTGAAAGGTAAGCTACTCGACGGGCTTTGTTACTTGTCTTTGAAGTTCATTAATAAATTTGTTATCTTTTCCGAAAAAAGGGATGGATGTAGGTTAGGCTCCTGCCATCCACACCAGAATAGATGGAGTTTTCTGGAAAAAACCTGCTAGTGGAGGAAGACCTCCTAGAGATAAAAGACATAGGGCTGAAGAGAGAGCCAAAAAAAGATCTTTCGTGTATAATCCTGCATAATCTATAATGTTATCGGTTCCAGCAAGGCAAGCTAGTGTTGCGTGACAAAAGAATGCCATGTCAATAATTTCTATGGTATGGTAGTTAGACTTGGCAATGCTAAATGGAGCTGAATATTTGTGATGAAGAAGAAGCATGCAGATAAATAATGGTGATATAGATATACATGTTAACAGGGATATATGGTGTAAGAGTAAAGGACATAATTAGATATGACTGCATTGGAGGAAGTCTAGAAGTTGCTTGGATAGAAGAAAAGATGAAGGAATGTCATTTAATATGGTTTGCACATATACATGGATTACCAAGAACAACCCTTGCATGAAGAATCAAAGGACTAGGTATAAGTTATGAAGAAGGGACATGGATTGTGGTGGTACAAGAAGACAATATAGATTGTGGTGTCATGGAGAACATGATTTTTGTTGGGGTGGACTGGTGAAACACAGTTCAAAGAAAGCTATCCCATATAGATGGGACCAATGACTTTGACGATGATGATGTTAACGCTACAATTGAATCTTGAGGAAAATGGGGATCTGAGGTTCACTTAATTGCACCAGGTTTCAATGCTTTGCATTGGTGTCCTGTCTATCACTGTCCAATCTTAATGAGAAGAAAAGTGATTCACCTTTGCAATAGGTATACTATGCCAAGTCAATTCTTTTTTCTCGTCCTTTTCCTTTCATTGTCCAATCTTGTGAGTGGAAATGTGATTTTGTTTAGATGTTTTGCCCAAGTCATTCTCTTCTCTCAATCCTTTCCAGACAATAAATCTTAACTATAATCTCAGGCACTTTATTCTTTTTGTTGACTACTTTTATTAGTCCTCAAAGAAGATGGAGGAATCTGAGAAGAGGAGAGAAAGATTGAAAAGAATGTGTAGGGAAGCTGCGGAGGTTGGAGCTTCTGATTGGCAGGGTTCTATAGCAGAACTTGGTTCTGTCTCAAATCCTTTAGTTGATTCCTTTGCGACACCAATTGTCCCAAAGAGCATGGATGCTGAAAGGTTCAATTATTACACAGACCCCATGTCAGCGTTTTCAGGTAGCAAGAAGACGTATGATGATGGTACTCAGAACCAGCAAGGTTATTTCTCAATCACCAGTAGTTCTCCCATGGGCCACTGTGCTTCAATCAGCAGTGCTTCATCTGTTCCAGGTAGCATAAGATTATCTATACTTGTTATTTCATTTGATCATTATGATACTACTTGTGAGTGTTGAGCTCTAATTTTTGAGGTTTCTATTTTTCAGTTTGTGCATTTTTTGCTTGGTATTTCATTTATTTGATTTTTTAATGAAGCTAAATGTGTGAAGCTAATTACTCATGCTTGATACCGTATTTCTTCGGTATTTGGAAGAAAAGAAGTTCAATGTTTGTGGCTTATTACTCAAGCTTGCAAGCACATTTGTTTGTTATTCAGAAGAAAAATAGGCTCCATTTAAGCACATGCAAAGGAACTTAACAATATAAATAAAAGTAACCTTGTTTTAAAAACAAAAGATAATTTTCTTTCCCTGCATCCAAATGGAACCACTTTTAAGAGGAAATTTCACCTTGTTTTAGTGGGTAAACAGCTGCAGACTCGTTTCTTGAGAGGTTGCTTGGGCTGCCTTGCCTTTTCTTTTTTGATCAATCTAAATGCTTTTCGAATAATGTCTTTATTCTTTGTATGAAGTGATGGGTGATCATACTTTTGATCAATGTTGTGAAAATTGAATCATATTGCAAAATCATTATACATCCTTAATCGTGAATTGTGAATCTTAATATTTACAATTTTTCTCAAAAATATATAAAATAAGAAAAAATATCCAAGTATAATATCTTTCGATTTTCTACCAATAAGTGAAAGATGTATATACATTACAAGAATTCAGAGTAAAGCTATCACATTGTAGTTCAAATTTCAATGTTCTAACATCCAGAACTACTACACCAGTATACTCCTTCCAATGTTACATAAAGGCTCACAACAAGCTAGAATTTCCTAAAAGATCCAAATAACCTATGCCACGACGAGTCCAGCATAAAAAGAAAAAAGCCATCAAACTAAGTTCCTTACTTCAACTTCCAAATAGTGACAAATTTCTGTCATTTATGGGAATTGTATGCTTTTTAATGCTATACGCATTCTGTCTTATGATATCATGCACATGGTAAGATACTTATTGTGTTGTAAGACTGTGTCAACATTGGTTTTAATTTGTCTAGGTGGATATTAACTAATAGCATTTGACTGAAATTTTGATGCTCTAGCTTAATCCGATTCTACCTTGTGCTAAGTGTATCCATACCATGGCAACAGTAGCACTTTTTGGTACTGCATGAATGCTTCTATGACAAGGTTTGATGGTTATTATTATTATTATTATTATTATTATTATTCCTCTTGGGTGTTTTCTGCTTTTGGAATGTATTGCCTTCATAGTATTCAAATGCACACGTTGGCTAAGCCTAGGCCTGTGCCTGGGCTCAAGTCTCATTTTGCAACTGCTGTAGCTCTAAGGCAGACGGACCTTAATTGGGCCTAGTTCTTTTAGAATCTAATTCTGTTGTTGGACTATTTTTTAAGGGTTTTTAGTAGCTAGTAAATATTAATATGAAGTAGTTCCTGGTAATATTTATTTATAAACTCTAATTAGTATGTAATATACTTGCTCTTGTGTATTGAGTGGAAACTTAAATGCCAATATATTTTGGTGTTTTGATGAGTAGTACTATTGTTTGTTAGAATTGATGGATAAGGACACAAGTCAATGAATCTACATATTTTTGTAGTATCCAAAGAAGTGCTCCTGGCAAATCAGGCTCGTGCCTTGACTTGCACTTTGTGCCTTAGGCTTTAAGACTTCTTGGCGCCTTGGTTGTGCCTTGCACCTTGACGATTATGATTTCTAGGTTTGTTAACTGCTGAACTTCCATCAATGTGGTCATGTTAGCAAAGTATCAGATGGGACACCTGTACATGTACTTCCATATTTCGGGGACTTTGGTGCATCATATATCCATCCGGGACACCTGTACTTGTACTTCCATATTTTGGGGAATTTGGTGCATCATATATCCATCCATTCTACTGTGTCCTTCCTTACCAGCCGTCTCTCAACATTCTAAATGTGTGTGGCGACTTTGAAGATCAGAGATTTTAACCTGTGCATTTAGCAAGTGATAGATTAGAAGAAAGTGTGTAGAAAAGCAACAGATAAGTGGTTCTCCATCTGTTGAGTCTAAATACTCAATTAAAAACCCCTTGAATCTACATAGACCTGTTCCACTCTAACCACTCTCTCCATCCTCTACTGACAAGCAAAACAACAAGATTTTAATCTGAGTATATCTTCTCCTAATCTCCTAAATTTAGAAACTTCAATATTGGGATCTGCCATTTGTTAAACAAGTGATTCTGCCATTTCTCATCAAGTAGCAGAAGCTCCATTTTCTTTTACTGTCAAAAAAATATTATAGTTGTAATCATCCCATTGAAAAAAATGGTGATGGTTTGGGGCTTTTGTCATTTTCTGTGACATGCAATGTTTGTGATGCTCAAAGGAGATCAAACTGTTGATCATGGTTGGTGTTGCCCCTCGATTTGCAATTGGCTTTGTGAATTCTATTTATCCATTTTGTCCTTGTGTGGAGCCACATTTTTTATTACTTGCAGATTAACATGTCTAATTCTAATTACTTCATTCCAAGTGCTTCCTCGCCCATGCCAAAAAATAAAAAGGCTATACTTGGCACCTCCCGTTTAGTACCTTGACCAGCAATTCCTCACTTTCTGTGCAAGGGGTCGTTTTCCCACTCCTACATACATGCCATCTAATATGAAAACCTATCTATCTATCTGTTTGTCTCTGTATCTATCTGTCTATTTGTCTGTCAGTCAGTCTGTCTGCCTGTCTGTAAAGGTTATGGATTGAAAAGAATAATACAGAAGTGCTGCACTTGTATTTACTGAATTAGACCATTCTCAACTTGAAACTCCCTTTCCACACCCTATTATGCTTGGGTGTAAGCTTCTTCATTTTCCTCTCATGGAACATTAGCTTATCTAATTTGATGCTCCCTTTAGTCATTCTATGATTTCTTTGGATGTGTAGGTTAATCTCCTTAGTTCACTTTTTCTTCCACTTGCCCAAGTGAATGCATTTTGGAGTCATTCATCACTTTGATAAAATCATCGAACATTATTGATTTCACTACTTCCACTCTTTCAATTGCTATTTTCTTTGTTCCATTAGAGGTTCCCTGCTCCAGCGCACCCTGGGAAAGACCAATGATTACACTGCTATGGTCCTTGATTGTGCACTCCACTCCTAATGGTCCCATATTACCTTTTACACTTCCCTTGGCATTGTCTTTGTACTTCGAAGTTTGAACGTTCACATGGTGTTGTTTTGCTCTTTGATCCCATTGGATTCAAAATTTTCACTCACTGCTTTCTAGTATGTGTAGAACTGTAGATTGAACATTGAAATCCCCTGAAACTCAGCTGTTACTGTCCATTGTATTGCAAATGATTTAACCCTTGCAGACACCAATGCCCACATGGATGCTTTGTCTTGGAAAGTCATTTTCTTCCTTTTTTTAATGTTTTAATGATATAGCAAGGGTATTTTTTATTGCCTTTTTTTTTTCAGAATATATCAAGGGGTACCAATTCCCACAATCTTAGGCCTTGCCCATTCAAAGGGCACTCACCCTAGCTATCAATGAGAGAGCTAATGACTCAGGTAAGACCCAAGACATGGAAAAAGTTTCATGAAAGTTGACCAAATTGATTTTGCGGAAGGCAATGTAAAAATAAATGGTTGAGTGATTCGCACTGACCGACAATTAGGCAAATAACCCACATGGGTGTAGTTCAACTGGTTGCTTCCCGCCTCAGGAAGCAGGAGGTTGCGAGTTCGAACCCCCATGGCCTAACCTTGGTGTGCCCTAGGGGTAGTGGGCTCACCCGTGGGGGTTTATGCTGGGTATCCCGCAGTTTCCTATGTTAATTCAAAAAAAAAAAAAAAAAAAAAAATATATATATATATATATATATATATTAGGAACAGAAAAGTTTATTGATTTAAGATGATTTATGGTGAGAATTTCGTTACCAATAAAAAAAAAAAAAAAAAGGAAAAAGAAAAAAAGAAGATGGTGAGAGTTCTGTTGAAAGTATCCATCAAACAACATGCTTTAAGTACAGGTGGGGGCTTTAATATTCTTAGGTAAATTTATGGGGAACACTTTGTCAGGTTAGAAAAGAGAAAAGAGTTACTTGCTCTAAAATATCTCAACAACCAGGAATATGATCATTTGATGGGGAAGTCTTTTCTAGGCAGATTTTATTCAGAAGTGGGCCTCCTGCTTGCTTCCCTCTCATTATGAATCAACCCTCTCATTGGGAGCTGTCTCCTATAGGTTTTTTGAAATTAAATTTTGATGGAAGTTTTTGTCAAGATTCTTGCGAAGGTGGCATTTGAGGTTTGACCAGAGATTCGTCGTTGTAAATGCTAGCTTCTTATTCTAATCGTGCTGTGGGGTCTGGTGCTAATGACATCGAGGTTCATTCTCTTCAAGGGCTGCAGACTTATTGACTCTTTTGACATATCAAATGCAATGGTGGAGTGTGATTCTTATTGTGCAATCTCCTGGTGTTCCTCTAGTTTTCCCTGGAAACTTTCTCATCAGGTTCTTGAGATTAGTGATACTGTGATTTCTAGGAGGTTGTTAGTTCAGAAAATCCATTGTCTGGGTAATGATGATGCAGATCAACTAGCACACCTTGAGATGTCTTCCTTTCCCTTTTGTCCATTTGTTTTTATGCTCTTTTTAATGGCTGATTAACTTGATTCTCCTTTTCTTTTATTTTTTCCTTAAAATAGAAGCCTGATCAGGTTCCTCAATCCATACCCTCCTATTTTCCCCGTCAAATACCAGTAGTACATCCATAATACGATCAAGGAGAGATTCCAACTCAGAAATTTCCATAACACGATCAAGGAATGATTGCAACTCAGAAATTTCAGTCTATCAAATTCCTCCTAAATTTAGAGCCCAAACTGATCTCCCCCCAGTATTTTCTGCAGAGTCAGTCACATGCTCCTATTAAGTTGATAGAGAGTAGAGTCTTCCATTTGATGGTTAGAGCAAGGATTTCCAATCTAATTGTCTTCTGAAGATTTTATGGATTTGACTTTTGAGTTTCTTACTGAGTATCTACTCCCCTTCCTCTACATTGCCCCTCATTCTTTTGACTTTTTAAATTTGGAAATCTCTCTCCAAATCCAAGATCCTCGTTCCCCTTCTTCTCCTTCTCCTTTTCCCCAACATGCTGTTTGAGCTACCTGTAGGAAGATGTTGCCAGTCTCAAGCCTGGCTCAAGTGGCATCAGTTGGTGATTCGAAAATCAGAAATCACATTTGGCAGTGTGTTATCTATTTCTTTTTGAATTCCCCTCTTTTTGGGGTATACCATGATTTATAGCAACACAAACAGGAGCTAGAAAGAAGTTGATAGAAGACATAGAAAAAGCTGCTTACTTTCTAATGGGTGTAGATAACATTTCTAACATATTCAAACCACTTGTAACAACTGGATTAACTTGTAACTGGGTTCACATGCAGGATCAAGGAATTCTGACAGTAGACCTGGTCCTCTTCAATTCCAGATGAGTTATTATCCTGACCAGAGCTTAAACGAGACGCCATTGCCGAGACCCATGTCTAGTTCTTGGAGAAGCCCAACTGGAATTCAAAGTACATTTTCGAGTCCCCAAAGTACACCTGCTGGTGTTCTAGGTGCTAGGAGTAAATATACTGGTTCACCTGGCTATGGAAGGGGTGGTTTTCATAGCTCTGGATATGGACGTGGAAGTAGCCCCAGAACCAATTCAGGAAGAGGCAACTATGTCCGGCACACCAACAGCCCCAGTCCTGGTTTGGGCCGGGGTGGTGGAAGAGGCCGAGGTTTCCATGCCAATGTTTCAGCACGTGAGCAGCCAGGACAGTTTTACAAGAAGTCCATGGTTGAAGACGCATGGAGGTTTTTGATACCCGTTGTTAGAAATTTACCTCCAACTTTGAAGAAGACACCGAACAGTCCAAATTCTTGGCTTCCTGAGTCAATCAGAATGAAGAGAGCCAAGGTTGAAGAAGGCACCGTTGATTTAAGTTGTGACTCAAGCCTTGCCGACTGCCTTGCCCTTGCATTTCAAGAGGCTGTTGAGGATGCTGCTGAGGCCTGAGAGCGCAGTTCTCTGTGTTGCCAACTACCTAGAATGGGGTTTGCCAGGTTAGCGCTTCTTGACAATATGCAGTGTTTGGCCATTAGAGAGATCCACAAGTTTGTTTCTATAACGACCCAACCCGAATACAGGGCTTAGGGCTTAACTCAGTAAGATATTGTCCGCTTTGAGCCTCGTACACATCTCAAGCCCGCATGGTTTTGCATTTGGGCCCGGTCCAAAAGGCCTCTTACTTGAGTTACACATAGGTGGCTTAATATAAATCCACCCTCCTTTTTGTTTCCCACCGATGTGGGACTCTAGGGGAGGGGAGGGGTATCACAGTTTCAGCCTAGTAAGCATTTATCCGGGTGGCGAAGTTTGGAAAACATAGGACGCCTAATATTTTTACTCAGGTGGGTCAAACGTTCAGTGCTTAAGCTTTCTGAACATGGTTGGGTTGACTTGTTTCGACTTGGATATAACCAAGTTGTCTCTGTGTTGGTAAGACTTGAACGAGTTGTGTCGATTCTGTACTGGTGGTCACCCCACTTTTTGAGTCAGCAACTCACTTAATTTAGGTGACTTAAAATTCAAGTTCTACTAGGAATAAAAATCTTAATATGGAATACTACACTATGAGAAGTGAGCACACTAAAATGTTCAATGTTCACTTACATTAACATTTTCTCACTTGATTGACATTTATTACTTTAGTACATTATTTCAATTAGAGGCCCATTTTCAGATAAATTCAAATAATTTGAAATGGTGAATGTGTGAGTGGACTGAAAGCAAGCCCAATCTAGTGTCACAAAGATTTTGCAGATAACTATTGCAAGATGTTTAAATTGTGAGGTTTTCTGTATTGAAATGATTTTTTTAAAAAAAAATTATTGTGGGTATCTCACTTCCATATTGGAGGTGAGACTAATCTCCACTGATGCACGAGCTACACACAAGTCTTGTGCATTAAGTAAGCACAAAAGGAGGTGAATTCGAGAGGTCTAGTCTTATTGAAGAGGCTCCAAGTAACTATTCTACATATACAAGTTTTTGGCATCTGAATAATATTTGGACCAAGTTATTCCAAAATTTCTTGTGTACATCCAAAAATCAAATGTTAACATGTGCTTTTATTTTTGAATTTAAAATGAGCTTTCTAATTGACTCAAGCTAAAAAATTTTATAGCAAGCCATAATTGGTCTAAAAAAAAACCCCCAACTTTTATCTATCTTGTTCTTTGGTTATGGATGGTAGGTCTGACTAGGGGTAATAATCTCGGCCGATACGATATATATTGATTGATATTGATCGTATTTATAAAAATATTAATAATAGGAGAGAGAATCTGGCCGATATTTGAATATCAGCCGATATCGAGATTTTTACCTCTGAGTCTGACAATGCCCATACTTAAAAGATTGAGGTGTTCTGATAAGTCATGTATGAGTGTAGGTCTCACTTTATTAAAAGAAAATGGTAAACTTACTCTATTCCTTCATATTCTTTATTAGTATAGAAGGTTATTTTATTGATATCTTAACTAACTCTTGAAAAAGCCAACTAATTATGATTTGCTACAGGATTTTGTGAATTTAGAAAGATATATTTTAAAAGGCATGCATAACATTTTTCTAAAAAAGATTGAGTGGATGTATATATAGTCATAAAAAGCTATTAAACTATCTAGAATGGTACCCATTGAATCATTTTAGCCTTTATTTCTTTTAATATAGATATCACTTTTATTTTATGAAGAAATTTAAAAAATATAAATTCATTATTTATTGAACTCTGGTTGTATGAGCTATGGTCAGTTTTCCCCATCCATATAACGCCATCTTATTTTATTCTTTTATTTTAACCAAATGCCGCATGAGTCATGACCTAAGTATAAGAAGGATGAGCATTCCGACACTAGTTTGCGCAATATTACTTACAGTTAAGTCAAGGCGTTGTGATATGATTTGTTGGAAATGTTTTTGGTTGAGTATGAGTTTAACGATTTGTCTCTCTAGTACAATATTATTTACTTTGGGTCTATCGGGTCTGCACAGCCCCAGGTGATTGGTATCACAATCCATCCACTCTTAAGACTAGAGGCTTTCCCAATTCTATTACAACACACAGATAGAGAGAGCTTACACAGTTTGAGTGTTGAACTGTGCTCTGATTCCAAATGTAACGGTCTGTCTCTCCAGCACAATATTGTTTGCTTTGGCATCCACAGAGATGCACGACTTTGCTTTGAGCTCTAACTCACTTGGTCAAGTCCAAAAGGCATTGTGCTTATGGGAGGTGCCTTCTTTTTTAAAATCCCATCTCAATTCATTCTCCTGGGCGATGTAGGACTTTTCCCACATGCCCATGTCGTTGGTATCAAAATGAAATCTACAAAAAAAATTATCTTGATCGGATCAATCAAACCATATTTTTGAAGATCGTAACTTTTAAAAATTAAACTGATCAACTTTAGAGAGTTGAAAAAATGTGGCTTGATTAATTCTATCAAAATGATTTTTGATGGGTTGTATCTTCAATGAAAGACTTTTCTAACTAATCCATCTTGATGAGCCTCATTTAAAAGTGAGAAGTAATTTTGTACACATTATCGTAGGATAGTGATCTTTGCACTATGAGTTTTTTCCATGGTGCAGTAAATTTAAAAGAAATTTCAATTTTGTTCTTATCTCTTAAAAATAAGGGAAATAGGGAAATAATGATAAAATTAAAATTTCTTTTAAATTTGGTAAAAATCACTGTCTTTATCATGGGGTGATCATTTTACAATTTGAGGAGGCTAAACTATACTCAGCTCAGATAAACAACAGATGTTTAGCCCCACGCAGGGTTCACTGAATAATGAAATTTGAATTTTTTTTAAAAGATATTTTATTCTTTAGATTTGGATCAAATTAAATTGATATATATATATATATATATATCTTTATTGCTCAATTAATTATAATAAAATAAAATATTTATTTAATATTAAAAGTAGATCTTCCTGTGAGTTTCATTTAAAAGTTTGATCGCCTTTATTATGATCTATCATGTTTTTTAAATATCAGGAACTGCCGATGTACAGCCTCCAGTTGGCGCTGTTGATTGGGTATCCAGAGTGAAATGCCGTACTTGATTGTGAAAGAAATTAAATGGAACCGCAAACATTTATTTAAAAAGCCAAAAATCTCAACTATCTCATTTGAGCTGACACAAACTTTTTGCTTTTGGTTAAAGTGTTTGTATATATTTAGTGGGCATTTTAGTACGAGTGTTATCTTTTAGGGTTATGAATTTTAGTGCACTTTTTATTTTATCTTTTATTTATTTGTAGAAATTAATTTATTTTTTAATGAATTGACTAATTGAATCATTTGGAAATCGATGCACTGACTGGATCATTTTACATATAAATCGGTTCACTCATCGGTGCACTGGACAATGCACTAATGAGTAAACCGATTCACTGAAAAAGTGAATCGATTTCTGCGGATGAAAGAAAAGTGAATAATCTGAAAAATTCATGTTACTAAAAGAGTATGCCCGTGTTAGGATGGGCATCTTATATTCATTTGCTTTTGAAGGACGATATATATACGGGCCACCAATTCTTTCATGGGCATTTTATGTTTAGCGATACGGGTTTTAGTATATTTTTTATTTTACCCTTCGCATGAACAGTAAAATTTCGACGGGTTGATTTTTACTGTTCATGTGAATTTCAACGAGCAGATTTGCACTATTTATGAATTTTGGTGAGCTGATTTGCAATTTTGGTGAGCCGATTTGTACTGTTCATGAATTTTGGCGAGTCGATTTGCACTGTTCATGATTTTCGGAGATCCGATTTGCACTGCTTATGAATTTCTGACATTCTTTTTTTTTTAGTACAGCATATAAAGGGCAAATTGGGCATCATAGTAAAATCCGTGTCTGTATATACAAAATGCTCGTGGGAGGATCGCTCACCCTATATACATGTTATATCATCTTGGGTTCACCATATATCACTAATATTTCGGGTTAGATATCTCGTTAAATATCGTCTGATATTTTAAATATCATCAAATATTGTGCAAAAATATACCGATACAAATTTTTTATTTTTTTTTAATTCAAAAAAAATTTAAGAGAGAGAAATATGTCAACGGATATAGTTGATACATATTGGCCAAATAAATATCGACCGGCTCATATTTTAACCCTAGTGTTAAACAGTAAAAATAAAAACCCTCACCAAAACGTGATTAGATTTGGAGCAGTGGTTTAAAAAATATTTGCCAATGTGTAGTGGCCGCTAGGTGCAGCGGTAGAAAAAATGTACATTGCTATGTAATGGTCGATGTGGGCATATTTCTGTAAAAAAAATGATTTTTTATAGATCATTTTTGCAATTTTAATGAAAAGTAAGTTTCAACAAAAATAAATAAAAATTAAGCCTGAAGTTTCAAAAATTTCACGAAAAAAAGGAAAATTTTAAAATTTTTGCAAAATTTCAACATAAAAAGCTAGGAGACCGCGCTGCGTCAACAAGAAGAAGGTAGACCCACCCCACATGGTTGTAGCTTAATTGATTGCCTTCTGTCTCAGAAAGTGAGAGATTGTAGGTTTGAGCCTATAGTTTAACTTTGGTATACCTTAGAGCTAAGGTTTAAATATCGGCCGATACATATCGTATCGGCCGATATATATCGGTTTTTTTAAACCGAGTAATATCGGCCGATACGATAAGTATCGGCCGTACATACCGAATATCGGCCGATATGGCCGATATTCGGTCCGAAATATCGGTCACAATATCGGCCGATATTCATAAATATCGGTATTTAAAAAAAAAAAAAAAAATTTAAACACCGATACGGTTTTTTGCGGTTTTTACACGGTTTTTCGCGGTTTTCCGCGGTTTTCCACGGTTTACGGTTCTCGGGGGTATTCACGGTTTTTCGCGGTTTTCGCGGTTTTCTGCGGTTTTCCGTGGTTTTCAGCGGTTTTCCGCGGTTTAGGGTTTACGGTTCTCAGGAGGTTCACGGTTTTTTGCGGTTTTATCACGGTTCATCACTATTCATCACGGTTTTTTGCGATTTTTTCACGGTTCCGATATTGGAGGAGAGAGAAAATGCCGATATCGGTATGAGAGATAAAATTATCGGCCGATATATCGTCCGTATCGGATATCGGCCGATATTTACATATTGGCCGATATATCGGCCGAGCCGATTTTTTTGACCCCTGCCTTAGAGACAGTAAGTTCATCCGTAGAGTTTCCCAACAGGTAAATTAAAAAAAAAAAAAAAAAGTAGACACACATAGGCTATGGGTTTGAGTCCTCATAGCCTAACTTTGGTGTGCCCCAGAGACAGTCGACTCGCCCATGAAATTTTCCCTCACAGGTAAATTAGAAAAAAAAAAAAATTGCTCTATGAAGTGTGTCTTAAAAACTTGGTCCTTTTATGCAGCTACCTGCTGGTAGTACTACTACTGGCATAGACTTTGCTCTTAAAACCTGATGGTAGCTTTATTTTCTTTTTGTACTGGTAATTGTATGTCCCAGGGAATGTGACCTTCCACGAAAATGCAACCTCAAGCTCACATTTAAGGGATGATTATGTGTGGAAGCATTATAAAGGATTAAAGGTTGTGTTATCATTCTACCGTGCCATTGTAGGGCTGACCCATGATTGATAGCCCTCAGCAATTTAATATACAGTAAACTCTCTTCTATAAAGTTATAATCTGTTTAAAATAATATCGACAGTTGATCTCGACCTCGAGTTCATACAAAATATAATAAATTTCTCTAATTCAGTACTCAATACATTCAGAATATTGTGAAGTAATATTACATACATTCAGTATACACAATTGTTGTAAAAGTGACTAAGGACTTTATAAACTACATCATCTAAACTTCGAAAAAGTAATCTGAGATAGACTTCTTGATAAGCTTACTCATTCTTTAGAATGGTGTAGACACTCTATTCTTAATGAACAAGAATTGTATAAGAATGAACGAAGTGATTTGTTTCTATAAAGAGAAACTGAAAGGACACTTTAATGATAGGTGAGAGTTTTAAGAAATTTTTTAGAAAAGAATACGGGTAGACCCTCTAATTAATAACCTCTATAATGTAATATATGTACTATGGTTCCAAGTATATTAGATTATAAATTTTTTACTGTACTATGAAAATGGAAATTAAAACCAACCTAAAAATATAAGATAAAATAAAATAAAACATTAAAAATCTAATACACTTGTACTCTTTTTTTCTTTTTCTTTTCTCCCTTCCATTTCTTGGGTGAATTCCCGTCCTTAGAACTCTAGCATGTCTTTATGAAATAGAAGGGAAGTCAATTGGACTGCAGACAAATTAGTTTTCACTTAAATGGTTGAGTCTATTGGTACAACCACCGAACCATACAAATAATGTCTGAAATCTGAAGATTGCCCCATCACAACTGTCTGTATGTGTAGGCCCATCAATACTAACTGCTAATAACTATAGTTGACAGGTAGATTGCAACTGTCCCTCTCAAATGTCATATTGGTATGTGGGATCAGCTTCTCCTATAATCAATCTATCTATGGACCATGTACCAAACTTTACAAAAAAAAAAAAAGTTGATGTTGAAATGTTTTATTAAATAATCTATTTCAATTTCAGAATTTGCTTGAAAATTTTAAAGCAAATTGCATTTGAAATTTGCTTAAAAATAACTCAATAGATGATAAATTGAAAAAAAAACGTTTAAAATGATTTAGACATATTAGTAGAACACCAGAGATAGTCCTAGTACATACATTGCAAGTTACAAAACACTAACACAAGGAAGAGAAGTAGATGATTGGAAATCGAACAAGGTAAGGATAAAGAAAGACGTAGTTGATTGTAGAGTGACTAACTATATAGCTCATGACAGCAGACCCTTAGATAGATAGGTTTTGGCATGTGATGATGACGAGATGAGACAATGACGACATGACACTCATTCTTGACCTAAAAAATAAGAAAGAAAAGAAAAGTACCGGTGCTTTAAACTTTATAAGTCGAAGATAAATGATTAGGATAAAGTAAAGAAGTCACTTTAAATATTAAAATACATTATTCTTTTATAAAAAAAAATGTTAGAGAATGGCAAAGATATTGGCTATGTAAAATTTGAATCTCATGTGATCATTATCTTTATGATTTCGTTGTAAAAGTTGATTATTATAAACACTATCTCACAAAATTATGATGAACGGATTAAAGAGTTTTCTCTTTAAATTATATCGTCTGTGAAATCCTCTCTCTATTCCATCTACTTTATTAAAAATATTTAGCTATCATAATCTCCCAAAGCTGCCCTTTTGGTGGTCTTTCAATCTCACTTCTTAATCTGGCTTTAGTGAAGTAGATGCACCTAATTCAAGTGTGCATTTATGGTCATTTTCTCTTACAGTTAGGGCTTGAATAATAGCACACTTACGTTACATTCTAATTAATGCAAGTTTGGCTCTGGATTTGATGGTAAGAGCCTCAGATCAATGGACAAGTGCTGTCTGTCTTTGATAATTTAAAAGCAGAAATTGTGAAGGTTCAATGGAAAAAAAAAAAATTCAAGGCCATTTGATGGATGTCAAATCAAGGAGGTGATATTAGGGTTCAAAACTAAATTTTACAAAATACTAACCTAAGTGAGCCACATAGTTAAAAGATGTTTATCCGACTAATTTTCAGAATATGTGCAAGCATCTTTACTGACACACACCAGCTAACTCTACAGGGAGTGACCCTTTGAGGTGGAGTGGGAATCAAACTCACGACTCCCGTTTAATGAAATAGATTTCTGGCCATCACTCTAACTAAAATTACTTTAATCCATGCAACAATATGTGATTGAAATATCGCTCTTATTTAAGTGAAACTATTTTTTTTGAGAAATGATCTACTGTATGAGACCTGATGATGATACTGTCTAACCCTCCATCTCAATTTAACGATTTGATGAAATTGAACTTTTTAAAGAACGAAATTTTCAAAATGACCAATTGAATTATAGGGCTTGACAATATATTGTCAATCGTCCTATAACTTGGTTATTTCCATTTTTATTTGGTGATAAATGAGGTATTTTTTTCACTTTTTTTTTTTGGAAGGTTATGTTTTCATTCAATTTGAGTAAAATGAACATCATTTTCTTCTAACTTTAAAATACTTAGTAGACAAAATAAAAGAAAAAATATATTCAAGTAGAAGTACAATACATATTAAAAAACATGCTTTATGGTAGCTATTCTCGACAATAATCACAATTCTAACCAATTTATGCAATGGTGTAAGTATGTGGCTGATATTAAATGTCATTGATGCTGCACATGTATCAATAGATGCACGTTATTGTTGGGATCGTTGCATTAGTGCTGGTACGATTGCACCCAGATATACGTTATTATTATATTTTTAAAGAGTGGAAAACAAATTATCATCTTTCAGCCCTATTCTTCACCTATTGATGGCAGATGAGAAGGGATGATTTCTTAAGCCTTGTAATTAGGAATGAGATTTTCCCTTTGTACTAAAAAAAAAATATTGAAAATTGTTCGATTATAGATTTATTAATATACTTCATATGGCTAGTTATCTAGTGATTTTTTCTCGAACTATTACAATAAATTGTGAGATTCGTAGAGAGATGGTTTGGACAGATATTAATTATTCATCTATATATTTTTGAATTTACGTGTGGAAAATTGCGGGATACTCAGTATAAAACTCCTACCGGTGAGTCCACTACCTAAGATACACTAAGATTAATTCATGGAGCTCAATTGCAATATTTATATTTGAATTCCTAAGAAGCAAAGGTCTAAGATAGATCGAAGATCTAGAAAGTATATTTTTCTTGCATACGTAGAATTGTAGATAGAACAAAAGAATACAAATTGTGAGATTCCATCGTATAAAACCTTGTTATTAGTTGAGTGGTCGTTTTCAATGAAGATTTCCACGTAAAGAGGTAAATAATAACCTAACTCGTACACATTAAAGATGATATAATTTGAAGGTTCACTTAGGGCTCGTGATAATGATGGGACATTTGAAAATGATAGTGAGGGTGATAAGTGTGATGCATAGTTTGAAATTGAAGGTGATCGAAGTCATTAAATGAGAGCTCAAAGACCCTTAGGTTTGGTTCAAGAGAAAAGGAGTGACCAAGCTCGATAAGCCATACACTTGTGGTCCTATTAGGGGTGATACACTTCACATGGCTTGTTATCTGGTGAATCTTTCTCCAATTATTGCGATAAATTGATTTTTTTTTAGTAAAAGTGTAGCACCCCCATCCAAAGGTCCCACATCGGTTGGGAGTTTGGGTGGTGGGGGCTTTATTTGAGAGGGAGCAACTCTCTCTACTGTGAGGCATTTTGGCCCACAAAGTAAAATCGCGGGTCAGTAGAGCCCAAAGTGGACAATATCACGATAGAGTAGAACGGGTCATCACAAAAAAGTATGATTTAGATGATTTTTTTTTTTTAATACCAAGGTATTCAAGCGTTGCATATGAATTTTCAGGTATCCTACTTAACTAATCTTTGGAGCATGTGTAAATCTCTTAATCCTCACATGCCAGGTACTGAACTAAGGGGACTAGCCCTTTTAATTATTCATGTCTCTATATATTTGGTTGTGATACTTACCTTTGGATTCCTAAAGAGCAAAGAGATATAAATTAGATCTAACTCCCATTAGTGTACTTTTGTTGTCTATTTAGAATTAAGTTGAGTTCGAAATATTAGCCCAATCAGAAAATCAAGTTCTTACGGGTACTAAATATCAGCCGATATTTCGGCTATATTGTCAATTTTAGACTCTATTTAAAAAAAAAAATGTATTGCAAATTGAGTTATCAATTTTTGGCCATTTTTTTCGAAAAACCCAACATGTCATGATTTTTGCAAATCACACCCTTTGAAATCCCATATATATCAACTAAAATTTCAAATTTCGGCTGATATCCGAAATTCTGGGTTCAATCGATCATCTAACAAAAATAATTAGGTCTCAATCTTACTAAAGATGTTATCTAACTCCACAAATCAGGCCCGTGACTGGGCCATCAGCAAATGATTTGGACCCTTTATGTTTAATTCGTTTTAGGCTGAGCCTTGAGTAGCGCCTTTAGGCAACAATATTCATAACCCCAGTCGACTCAGTTATTGGGCCAGAGTAACAATATTGGGCTCAGGCTGGCCCAAATCATCGATTTGGTCAGAAAGGAAATTGGCCCGTTTGCAGAATTGCAGGCCTATTCTAGTCAACCCAATAAAAACTTTTATTTTGTCCGTTTTCTTTTTAACCGTTCGCAAGAGACAGGCCGCCTGTTTGGGCCCAAGAACGACATTTGAAGCACAACTTATTTAGCATTTTAGCTATAAGACAATGGTTTCAACTTGACCCAGCCCATGGGAGTTGACTCATACTCAGCTCAAGATGTCTTCAGACTTCAGGTTAGACCATCCGGGCCTAGACTAGGAGTGAAACGTGGGCTGGACGCCTGGACCTAAGCCATGCTTTCATACGCAACCTGAAAAAGCCTGCATTCGGGTAGATTAGGGCTCTCGTCAGGCTATTTTTTGGCCTAAAATATCAGACCCAAATTAGATTTTGGACGAGGCTGGGCCTGATACGAAAGCCAAAGTATGGCCCAAAATCCCAAAATTGGGTCATATTTTAAAAAATAAATTCATTTAATTAATCTTGTGCATATATATAACAAAATGAAAAACTCAGTATGACCATATTTTTGTTAAGAATTGTTCATTTCCATGGAATATTAGACCCTTGGGAATCGAAATTTCGGTATAAATAAAATATGTTTTAAAATTTTTAAAAATGTCAAAAAAACTTAAAAAATAGAAAACCAATATAAGGAAAAACCTAATATGAAATCCATATTCTCTTGTATCCCTTCTATTACAATTCATTAATTTTTTCATAAAAAAAAAATAGTTTCATGAAAATATTGGAATATAAGAAAAAGCACACAAACACCCTAAAACCTAAATCATCACCTTAAGAGCTCTTCCTTTAATTCCATAAAATTTCTTTAATTTTTTTCAACAAAAAACCCCAAAATGAGAATTATCTTAAACAATCCAGATTTCATTAATTAAAAAAAAAAAATGAAAAAATCATACAATCACCCCACAAAGCTTTTCATGATGTCACCAATCACTAAAACTTTTCATAGAACAATTTATGAGTGAAGTGGTAATATTAGAAATTTAAAAGTTTACTAAAACTTTTCATAATTATAATTCAGCTCATTACAGCCTTAATTGGTGGTCAAAACTCCCTGTTCTGTTTGGCTATGTGTTGTTTGCCTGTTATGTTTTTAGAATCGTAATAAATGAAATCCCTTTGCATTTGCCTGCATGGAAATGGAATTTATACAATTCCCACCTGCACGAGTCGTCCGTACCAACTGAGTCAAATCGAACTCACTGGTAGTTGCCATTAATGCAAACCGAACCTCCTAAAATTAAAAACCCCACCTGTATACTTCTTCTGTATAAAGTATCAAACGGTAGCAACTTCTTTCTAGCACCTTACTCCTTCTCCTTCTTCTTCGTCTTGTTCGGGTGTTATTCGGGTGTTATTCTTCCACCATGATTTCTGTTGACAAAGAAAATGTCCTTTATGGCATGAAAATGTCATCAGTGGTTCCAGCAAAGGTGACAGGAGAGACAGCCATTCATGAACTGACCAACATGGACTTAGCCATGAAACTTCACTACCTAAGGGCCGTCTATTTCTATAAGAAAGAGGCTATGGAAGGGCTCAACATCTTTGCTCTGAAGGACCCCATGTTCGACTGGCTCAACGTCTACTGCTCCGCTGCCGGTCGGGTTCGTAGATCCGATTCCGGCAGACCCTACATCAGGTGCAATGACAGCGGCGTCCGAATCGTCGAGGCAACCGCCAAGCTCACCCTTGATGAATGGATGGGTTTGAAAGACTTCTCTCTAAACAAAATCCTAGTCTCTGATAAAGCCCTTGGCCCTGAACTGCTCTTCTCTCCTTTGGTCATACTTCAGGTATCATATCATAAATCAGATTACGTACTTGCTTATAATGTTAATGTTAATGTTAATGTTAATGTTAATCTTAGTGTTAATTAATTATATAATCTAACATGCTAGACCAAGAATTTAGTGCATAAATCTTTCCTCATTATTCTGCAAAGTGGACCCCACCTATGATTCTTTTCAAGTGCCCATTTCTACAATCCAACTAATAAATAGTATTCAAGTCATCTACAGATATTTTTTTTTTTATATTAGATGGATGAAATAGAAATTTTCATTGATTAGTAATAGTAGCATAAATTTTATTCTTATTTTAAATTCATCTAATTACAATCACATAAATAGAACTTAAAAAAAAAAAAAGCATTTATTTTCAAGAAAATTTAAAAATAGGTGGAGTAAGTTAATGATGAAAGTATTTATTGAATAACTATACAGATTTATAGTAAACCAAATTTTCAGAATGAATATGATAATCATTTTATGAGATATGGTAAATTTTATGTTAAACACTTATTAAAAATTAGTTATATTTTTAATAGTACATGTGAAATACAATAGAGTCTAAAAATGTCATCATATATAAAATTTGAAAACTTATGAGAAAGTAACAATGGTGATAATCATAAATAAAATTTGCAAATTAAACATATAATAGAAATCACCTTATGTAAAAATTTACATTCTACAGTAAGACTTCCAAAGACTTAAAAAAAAAAAAAAAAAATCACAAAATGAAGTAAATTTCTATAATTTCCTTATCTAGAAACTTAGTTGAATGTAAAAATTCAACTTTATTTACTTTAACCTGTTCAAATCATGGGTTTATGATGATCTTATTCATCAGATGGACAACAAATATAACTTTTTTAAATTTTGTGGCATAGCTTGCAGCACGGGTCATTTGTCATCTTTTTAATAATAAAAAAGGGTGAAGAATGAAAGTTAAAAAGAAAAAAAAAATCATTAAATCAATATTAAATTTAACCAAGTTGTTTAATTGTTTCTTTCGATTAATCGTTAGGATATGTGTAAACCTCTCTGTCCACACATCAGATAAATTGAATAAAGAGTGATTCTTTCGAGTTGAGATTGAATCGAAGATAAGACTTCCACTTCGTGAGGCTGGTTCCATATTTTTATAGAAACACAATTAATGATAGTGGAAAATTTAATTGGTATTAGTTGATTATCACCTTTAGACTTTTTTTTATTTCACCTATTTAATTATAATTATTTTTCCTAAAATTGTCATATATTTAAATTTAATCCTTATTCAATGTAAAAATTGGGGCCCCACAGTTTAGAAGGCCTGAATTTACTACAGAAGGCGCTGAATAAATATGAATACAAGTGGTTAGCGTACTAAGGAGCAAGGACCACTCGTTGCTATAAAAAAAAGTAAAAGCCGGCGTCAGAGGAATGAGAAGTCACTGCTTTGGAAGTCGGAACCACTTCTTAATGAATTTACTCAACATTTTCATAAAATTTATTATAAAAGTATAATGATATTAAATCCATTAAAAATCAGTTTGAACATAGTAATTTAAATATATTTTTAAAAATTACAAAGTGTTAAATAGTTTGTAAGTGTTGAAATTTAACCCATCATAAAATGTAATTTAGAATGAATTAAAATAGGGGCATAATCTAATTTATAGGTGAAAAGAACAAAGAGTGTAAATATAACTTTTTTAAAAGTTTTCAGTGGAATTGTTAAGAATTGCTTATGGGTCAAAAAATTTACTTGCTTAGAAATTTAAGAATTGGGTGAATTTGTTTTAAATGATTAAGATATGTTTTTTGGGAAGATCAAAAAGAACTAGTTAGACTAGGCATCTAAAATTAATTTGATTAGATGTTTAAATATTGAGGGCGATATGTGATGGATTTTTATTAAAATTAACAAATGTATGATTTTAGATATTATTTTTAGATGGTTATTAAGAGGATTATACTAAAAGGTCACTCCCCATAATTTGTATCTGACGGATGCTGATAGGGAGATTTATATATAGCTCAAGGATTAGTCAAATGAGACGGCTAAATACCTTGATCTTAAAAAAAAAATTATACAATCAGTAATGCAAGCAAGGAGGAGCGGACCACCGAAATGTGGTGGTTCCTTTGACCCACTAATGTGCCATGAGACCCAATTTTGCGTGGTGAAGCCCCTTTCTACTAGAAATAATTAGTTGTGCTAATACAACTCATACAAACCTAAATTGGGATATCAATGAGCAGTCAAAGCACAAAAGCATGTAAAAAATGTTTAAAAAAGGGGGTTGTGCTTATGTTAGATCTATAGATTGTTGGTGAATGACAATAGGTATATAAAATAATTGTTGATTGTGACATTATATGTTAAGATAGGTGTATTATAAAGTGATAAATAATACAATTAGATGTCTAACATCTTGCTCTATATGAATCACTTGACATGATTATATATCTAATTTTGCATGAATTTTGTTATTCTAATCATAGTTTAAAAGCTCAGAAAGGATTTAGGCTGCGTTTGGTAACTCAAAAATTACTTCAAGTGAGTGTAAAAATTCAAAAAATCATCCCTCTTATTACCTTTTTTGAATACCCCATTGAAGCTTGGGGTATTCAAGGGTGACCCAAGCTTTAAGGTGATTCCTGTAAAATTATCCTTCATCTAAACACAGGCTTAGTAAGTTCACTTGACTCGATAAAATTTTAAGTCGCAAGTTCACTCGATTCAATAAAATTTTAAGTTGAGCGAGTGAATGAATTTTTTTGAATTTTTTCAAATCAGATTTGAGTTGTTCGTTGAATAGATTTTGAGTCTAAGTCCGAGTTTCGAGTCTCTGAACCGTGTTTGTGATCGAATGTTGACTGAGTCAATGAGTCATATATGCTTCCAATTTTCAATTGAAGCTCGACAAATTTACTAAATTTAAAATTTTCAAGCTTTTAAAATACAAATTGTCTGAACAAGTCAAACCGTACAAAAATAGGTCCTGATGTTCATATTTACCGGTCAGTTTGTTGGATATCAGCATCAAATTTATGTTTGGTGCCCTTATTAATAATTCCTAACCATATTTAGACATGGCTGTAATTTTGCTGCCAAATTATTGAGATGTTTTTGTCATTTAAAAAGTAAATAAAACTACTTTTCCTCTTTCATAATCAAAGTGCCTCTCCCTCAAATGAAAATAATAAAAAATATTTAATTGAAAGCAAGTAATTTTTTTTTTTTTCAAATTTACATGTGGAAAACTGCAGAAAACCCAACATAAAATCCTCATAGCTGATACTCACTGCTTTTATGGCACACCAGATAAGACCATAGAAGCTCGAACCGACACCTCCCAATTTCTGAAATAGGAGATTATCAGTTGAACTACTCTGAGATATTCCACAACTATCTTTAATAGATTTCAGTTGAAAATTTTAGATTTCTCTATCTTAATAATGGTCCCTCTCTCATAATCTAAGTCACTTAATTGGAAGGAGAATTGTGGTTATCAATAAACAAAATAGTTGGCTCATGGATGGATCCATTAAAGAAAAGACACTTGAGATGATTAAGTGTATGTGTACACCAACCATAATAAATGAGAAAAAAAAAGTGTCTTATCATACAACTTATGAACAACATGTAATGTGGAAAATTCTTAATAAAATCTGGCGATGTGATCCCTTTTTCAATTTATGTTATACCCAACAATACACTCTAATATGTGTCAGGTTCTATTTTTACTTATTGTCGACTATATTAGGATAGTGGGCTCATTCATAGGGATTTTTAATAGGATTGTATCTGAGTTTCTCACACGTTAATCCAAAAAAAAAAAATAGATAGTAATTTAAATCTCAGTTCATGTTCTCCAATTTTTAGAAATTTGGGCTGATTGGAACCATGTGAGTGACTAAAGATTGCAGGGTGGCCCATTTTAAGTGGATGGGTTGAGCCCAAGAACATGGTCCATGTGGGGTGGTGGGTGAGGAGGGATACAATGTAAAGAGTGGTCTGGTCCAGCTCTATATAATTTTTTTTTGTTTTTTAAATTAGTGTGGTTGAAGCAAATTTAATGCCCATTGGCTATGACATTCTGAGATCTAATGGTCCTCCTACAAACTTTAACTGTTTTTGCTGTAGTCCTACTTATTTTATATTTCTACCCATCCCTATTGATTGGCTGCAATTGAGAACATGTATCTAGTGGGGTTTCTATCTGCTGTTTTTCTGTTAGGTGGCTCACTAAGGTGGTGTTTTTTTTTTTGTTTCCTTTTTTTTTAATAGTTGATCTTTTCGAAAATAATTGAAAAATCTATATTTTTTCAGAGGTTGATTTGACGGTCAAGAAGCTCCTTTCATGAAGGGAGGTCTTGAGTTTGATTCACGCTCAAACTCCCTCTAGGTCACTCTCCATGGAGTTACTCTTCATCTACTTATCCAATGTGTGTGGATTGAGAAATTTACACATGTTCGTAAAATGAATCACGCCTTCAATGTGAGATAGAGATACCCATGTTACAAAAAACATAATCTATATTTTTTATATTTATACCGACGTGATATGTTATAATGAACTAATTTATCATAATAAAAAAGATTTTTTTTTCAATTCCATTTTCTTTTTAATATAACATGGATATCTCATCTCACATTGGAGAATTCAGAAAGTTGTCAGACGACTTTTATTCTTCTTTTTTTATAATAAAACATCTCATGGGATAAAAAACAATCAAGACCTTAGTGTTTTAAAGGGAATAAAGGGATACAAATATTATTGAAAAACTTTAACAAGGCTAATTTAGTAGGAATTTTGGTGAAGCTCACCGCGTTGAGATCAAATGAACTGACATTTTTCTCTGTGCAATGATTTCACACTCTATTCATGTATTATTTGAATGTTTAAACCCATTTCTTCTCGTTTATAAATAGCCAACACACCTTGCTGCAACAATTTTGAACTTTCAAACCTTTAATCAATTTGATCCAATTTGTGGTATTTGCAGCTTACTAAGTTCAAATGTGGTGGTGTCGCACTTGGGTTTAGTTGGGCTCATGTCCTTGGAGATGCATTTACAGCTTCAAAGTTCATCAATTTATGGACTCAGCTCTTGGTAGGAAGTTCACTACCCCAAACCATTCACCTCCCAAGAACCATAGCTAGAAAGCCTGAAAAAACGACGGTTTCTGCCCGAAAACCAGCCTCAGCGAGAGCAGTGGAGCCGGTCGGAGATCTTTGGATAACTGCCAGTAGCTGTAAAATGGAAACACACTGTTTCCACTTCACTGAGGCTCAGCTAAAGCACCTCAGATCCAAGATACCCAGTCAAATCCTGCCCTTTGAAGCCATTTCTGCTCTAATTTGGCAGTGCATTGCCAAAATTAGAGAAGAAAGTGAACCCCAGATAGTGACTGTTTGTCGGAACAGTAATAACAAGAGAGAAATTGGGGTCCTCAGCAATGATCAGACCATCAGCACCATTCAAGCAGACATTAATGTGGCCAAAGCAGAGTTGTCGGACTTGGCTAAATTGATCGCAGACAACAAGAAGGATGAGAGTATGGAGATTGAAGCAATGATAGACAGTGATAATGGAATGCCAGATCTTATCATTTATGGTGCAAATTTGACATTCATCAACTTGGAGGAAAATGATTTATATGAATTGGAGTTTAAGGGGAATAAACCCGTAGAAGCCTACCTTACAGTCGATAGCATAGGTGAAAAGGGTGTTGTATTGATGCTTCCGGAGCCTCAGAGTGGCACAAAGGCTAGTGGCGGTGGGGATGGGAGAGTAGTGACAGTAGTTCTTCCAGAGAATGAGATTTCACAGCTGAGAGATGCATTGGAAAGGCATTTGTCTTTTGCTTGAATCAGAGTTCGCATTTCATCACACAAAATGGAATAATTGTTGAAATATCACTATCAGAGATCAAATTACCCCTCGCCCAAACTGATACAAACAAATTGGCAAGGCATATCTGCGATTGATGCTTTCAACATGATGCGTTAGATTTGTTTACCATCGTGTAACTGTTTGCTGGATCCATTCTGTCATTTGTGTGGATTGTGCCATGTTAGAACAGATAAAGTGAATTTATTTTTATGAAAATTACCAATTTAGAATCAGTGATTAATGATGCCCAATTAAACCATTGTAGGAAATATTGTGATGTTGAAGGCCTAGGTAGGCCTGAATTTGAATTTATATGGTTAGCTTATCCTTCCTGTCCTATTCAAAATTCAGATGGTTTCATCCAATGGGTGCTATGAAATTTGGCTTTGTGTTGGGTAATGGAAACCTGATATTCTTGTGTTTGCATGAAATCTTTATTTTCATTGATTATGAATAAAATGTTGTCTTCAAGAGCAAGAAAAACATGTCTCTTTTTCTCATTAAAATTTTCTATCCCCCTTCATGGGAAATTAATTCCTTGAAAGAAGAGGAAAAATTCACGTTTGTGTTCTTGGCAAAGAACCCTTATTCCATGGAAGAAGAGAAAAGGGTCTTATTTTCCATGATTTTCATTTTCCATCAATGGAAAATGACAACAGCCCACTATGGCTTAAACTGGGACCATGATATTTGGATTTTGATCAGCAGTCTTACCAAGGCTTTAAAAGACAATATTTCAACATACTAACATTGCTCAATTTAGTCACCTAAAACAGAAAGAGGAAAGAAAATAGAATAGCATTGCACAGTTTCAAGTTAGAATCATGTATGGATTCATTATATTTCTTCTAGTAAGGGAGAAAAAAAAACATCCTAGAGATATTCTAATCTATTGAGGAGAAGAATGATCTACAGAAGGAAAAAAGAAACTGCCAAATAGTTTACTTGGGAAGCCCCGCTTTCAGTTCTCCGAGTTGTTTCTTCAGTTCTGGATTCATCAATGAAAATTTCGATGCCTTCTTTGGTTTAACACCAAATATGAAAGAGCGCAGAGGAACTTCAGACCAATTCTTTGAATTACTTGAGTGGTGGACATGTTGATGTTTCTTCACTGCGATTAGTCGTAACTTTAACAGAATCTTCTCAACTTCTCGCTGAAGTCCTCTCACACGATCCAGACCTACTTGTAGTTCATTTTCAACTCCATTGTTCTCTTGTAGCATATTCAGAATCTCTCCTTGAAACTTTGCAGCATCATAGGTAGTAAAATTAGCTTGTTCAATTTTGTAACACATCTTCGGAGCACTCAGTATCTCGTTCTGAACCTCGCACAGAGACAAGAATCTGCATTGCAATTCATCTTTAAGCAATGAATTCTCTTCTAACCATTCTGACAATTCGGTCTTTAGTTCTTTCAGTTGTTTGATAATGAGTGTGGTTTCCAATTTTATTGACAAGTCTGAAGTATTAGCACTCATTTTCAGGACTTTGGCTTCTAGGTCTTGTATAGCCACTTCAAAACAATATATCTGATTAAATGACGTGCCGAACCTCAACCAGAATTGCAGGTTTTCCTCTAGTAGTTCGTCAATGATCTGTCTGAATTTATCTTCAATTGATGGCATTGAGTTCTTTTCACTCGTAATACATATCTTGATCTCTTCTTCTGTTGGAGTTTCAGTGAATGACAATGCGTTTAATATATCCACATTTTCACTGGAGTCGGAATTAGACTCGCCCAAGTTTTTCCCCAAAAAAATTTCAGGTTTGGATTTTGACATGTCTTCCATACTCCCATTCCTTGTACTATTTATGTCTTCAACTCTTATCAAATGGTTATCTGTGTCTTCGTATTGGTTTTGTTGAAGAATGCTGAGTTTCTGTCTTAGAGAAAAGATTTCCATGTCTTTAACGACACTGGCACTCTTTAATTCTCTCCTGTGTGTCACTGTCTGAAAGAGGGTCTCTTCACCAAAGTTCTCAAGTTCCATAAGTCTTTGCTTTGTTTCTTTATAGTTCCGAAGAATTGATGTGTACTCTGCCAATAAAACCTCCTCTTTGTTTTCCAACCCATTCAACACTAATTCTCGCCATTTTGGTGTATCTTCAACTTCAAAAAGAATGTCATCTAGTCCTAGAGAGGGAATATGTTTAGAAATAGCACCAAGGTTATGACATGATTCAGCTTGATCGTGATTTTCTCGATCTTCAACACCAAGATCATCATCAATTGTCCCTCTGTTGCCCTCTTCTAGTTCTGCCGTCTCATCTTTTGAATCCATCATAGCTTCCTCTCCTTGAGGCAGATCTGGTGTCCCAACATGCAGAAAAACATCATCTTCCATGTCCATAATTTCAACAGCATCCTGCCTCTTTGGGGACTTAAATCTCTCCAGAAACATCCTCAAGGCTATGATACACATCAGCAAAACTCATTTGGAACCTGCTGCTTTCATCTCTGATCGACCGGTGGAGATCTTGGAACCCTTGCAACTCAGTTTCTACTTCTCTTATCTTCTCATTCAAACCACTCGAGTCATCAGTGTGTATCATCTTTTCTTGTTCCAGTCTCTGCAAGTGGCTCTCAAGTCTATCAATTTCTGACTGTATGCACCTTATAAGTGCTGTCTGTGATGAAACAACAGGTCCCAGGCCTAATACCATATTGACGAGTTCATCGATCTTCTCTGCAAGTTCTGTAACTGTCAGAGGTGTATTATAATCCATTTCAAAGTACTCCTTGACTCTTTCGCATATTGACTGCCAATCTAGTCTCTCTTGCTTCAGACTGTAAAGTTCTTCCTCTGGATTCCTAGGGGTTGAATCTTCAACTATATCTTTGCCGGGGCCGTATTGATCTTCCACCAGGTTAAGTAATTCATCTTTTAATGCCCTCAACTTATTTTCAACATTTTTCATCCTTTGGAACTCCACCATTTCCTTTCCATTGAGCTTATTTGTTGTTCTCGCAATCGAACTAAGGTACCTTCACATGATCTGAGAGCTGTTGCTGCCACTAAAGATCGAGCTTCATTGTCCACAATATCTATACCAACACTGAATTCATCTTGCAAATTGAGAACTTGCACTTGCATACCTGTGATCTGCTTCTCAATTTCCCAGTACTTAGCAACACCACTTTCATATGAACTTTTGAGTGTTTCCATCTCCATCTGCAGAACCAACATCTTTTTCTGAAGTTTCTCTCTCTTCCAGCATCTCAGCTCTGTTCTTTTCAGGACAAGCACTACTAGCTTGGAATATCTTCCTGAGTGATGGTTTGTTTCTTCCATTTTGTATACTGAGTTTCTGGTTTGATTTTAAATTTTTGGGCAATCCAATGGGGGATGTCACTGGAGTCAACCAAAGAAGCATTCTGCAAATGTTCATCGTCATTGTCTTCCAGAGAAAACTGAAGTTGGTCTGGAAAAGCATTTGAAATAGTTTCATGTGCATTGTGTAACTCTCGTGTGATGTGCACATACCGTTCAGCCAATGAACTGTAAGCCTTGTAGTACTCCTCGATGTAGTTTATCAACTCTGGTCTTTTCTTGTAGTACATCTAATGTAGCGGAAGCGGGGATAAAAATCAAATTAAGTCAAAACCCGACTCGAAAAGAGTCATACACGTGAGTTGAGGCACATGTGCAAGTTCTAACTTGAGTGGGGGACTTAAGGTACGTGGGTGAAGGAATTAGGGCTGCTGTTAAGGTGAAATATGAATGGGAAAAGAAAAGAAAAGGAAAAAACGAAAAGGGGACAGCGGAAGAAGATGAAGAAGAAGAGGAAGAAAAAGATCAAGCACCTGGTTTATAGTTGGAAAGAAGCTTGGAACAAGGAGCTATAGCAGCAGTGATGATTTTAATGGCAGCAGGGGCGGAAGACTTGTAACTGAGATAAGTTTGGGATAAAGTCCAAGGCAGCGACAGCAGGATATCTCCTCTGGGATTAAGCCCAGAATCAGCGATGGCCGGAACAAAACCAGCAATGAAGGTAAAGTCTGCAACTCGGCAGAGATGATAGAAGAAAATAAGATAGTAAATCTATATCAATTCATATATTCCAAAAGAGATGTATCCCTCTCTTACATGCATTGTATTTATAAGAAAAATTAAGAAATCAAAATAGAAAAGGACTCCTAAATCAAAATAGAAAAGGACTCCTAAATCAAATAGGAAAAAGACTCCTAAATCAAATAGGAAAAGAACTCCTAAATCAAATAGGAAAAAGACTCCTAAATCAAATAGGAAAGCTACCGACCTAGCTTCCTTTTGACACAATAATTCTAAATTAAAAATAAATGCGAAAATAGTAAATCCTAAGAGAGATAGGTCTCGGACTCCTAAATCCGACGTGAGTATATCTTTAAGAATTTATCAGCCACTTGTTCTACATCAACATCTCTGCCCGTTTGGCAAAGGAATCAGCATCATCTTCAATGACAGAGAGAATGGATTTTACTTTCTCCTCCATATCTGTAATCCCACATGTTCATCCACTCGATTATTGACCTCAAACACATATCGATAACTATACTAAGTGAATTCATTACAAGAAAAAAAGCCAAAAAAAGGGTTAAACAATGCAAAAACTAAAAATCTTATCAGTTATTAACTCTATTACCATGTCATAGAAGAGGAAAACATTGTAAATTTACTATCTAATGCTAGAAATCTTTCTGTATGTATATATAGAGTTCAAAGCAATAAATCTGGAGAGAACACAAGATTTGAAAGATCGTATCCGACACCTAACAGCCAATAAAGTTATAATGACAGACCTAAATAATCAATCACAGATAATCCCACATATCCTACCGTATCCCCCTACTTTCCCGCCAAAATGGGTCCATATGCTCCAAAAAACCAACCTCACCCTCCTCTATCCCTTTAATTGGATCTCAACCCAATTTAACCCCAAAAAAAAGCTGATCTCACCATTGGGTTAAAACCCTCCTAATATGACACTAATGGGTTTTTGTGGGACTTTAAAATCATATCTACAATGACTCATTCAAGTTGATTTTTGAGCCTGACTTGTGAACAAGCCTAGTGATCATGCCGGGCCTGTTAAAACACGTGAGCAGAACTCAACCTCCATGCGTGGCCCACTTGAAAAAGTAATGAACAGTCTCCTTCATTGAGGAGACTGTGGAAGCTTCCTTAGAATTAATAATATATGGATGAAAATCCAATAAATTGAAAAAAAAAAAAAGAGTGTATGTAGACTGTATCCATTCCTGCATCAAACAATGGGGCCCATTTATGATCAGTCCAAATCCTCACACACTTCTATCTTACCATGAATTTTTACTCGAGCAAACCTTACATGCTAGTAACTATGTGCTAAGGTGATCATTATTCATTTATTTCTATGTGCATAGAATCATATTCTAGTTAGACCAATTTCATTTTGAAGATATTAGAGTGTCACTTTCTTACTTTATGGGGCTCACCTGTTTGTGTCAATCTCTTGTATATGGTCATTCAAATTATATTGCCAGGCGCCAATTGGGTGGGAGAGGTTTCCTCAAGTGCCCCCATTATTTTCATAGTTTTGTACATTGTTATTTATATAATATATGATGTAGAACAGGTTGCAGATAGATTTTTGAAGAAGTATTCGTGACGGGTTGACAAGAAGCAAAGCCCATGAGCCTAATTACGATTATATAAATAATCACGATTAGGCTCGTTTGTCAACCCATCGCGAATACTTCTTCAAAAATCTATCTGCAATCTGTTCTACATCAATATATGTCTAAGGGATTTCTAAGATTATGGGATTCATTTGTAATGAGAGAGCATATGGAAAAGATATTGTAACTCTATTATCAGAGATAGTGAAAACTTCAGTCTAACTGTGGATGTACACACATTACCAAACCACATAAATTATGTGCATTTCTATGTGATTGTTTGTGTGTTTGTTGCATCATAGTTTCTTTGTATTTCAAGACGACCTAAATGCAATTTTGACCAATAGAAATGAGCAAATATGAAGATCATTAGGCTTCACCTGGTGTGCCCTAAGGGTAGTGAATATCACCCGTAGAGGTTTTACGCTGATTTCCACACGTAAATTCAAAAAAAAATAGCCATAAATATGGGGTTCAGCTCTATAAAGCTCAAGTAAATATTGTGTTTAGGTTAAATGTTCATCATGGGCAAACATAAAGTAATTTACAAGGACAAGATGAGCATGAAGTGTTTAAATTGCTCATAAGAAGCACGCATAAGTGCCTTAATTTTGTAAAAATGAGATGTTTCTGGCCTTCAACAGTTTACGAAAAATTAATTATGAAAATTCAGCATCACCCCATTTCTCAATGTATTTGAATAAGAGAAAGCCATACCAATTTCTGCCTACTAACCAACTTCAATGAATAAAGCTAATTTCAATGAAATAACATGAAAAAGATAATATCGGGATTCAGATGAGGGGCGGCTGGTTCTTTAAAAAGATAATATCAGGATTCACGCTTCTTTAGGTTATGTCTTCCTCGTTGCCTGAGTTATCTTATACTTGGGTTATTGGTTTCGGTCTCCCCAAAGTGTTCCTTGTTGTAGCGCTCATCTCTCTTTGCTACGGTGTAGAGCTTATAGTGGAAAAGTAACAATAAAATCTTCAATGATCATGTTGAGCCGATTGATGCAGTTACAAGAAGAGTTTTTGTCAAATGTACATCATGGGCTTCCTCTCTTACGGAATTCAGGAATACATCGATGAATGACATCTTGCGAGCCTGAAAGGAATGTATTGACATAGCATAATATTTTTCTTTTTGTGTTCGTATTGATCGTAGGTGTTTCAGGCTTTCAGACTGTTTGTTTATTCGTTTTGTTTCCTTTAACACTGTATTTGCACATTTAGTGCCTCTTCTTTCTTATTAATATATTAACCATTCAAAAAATAATAATATCAAGATTCAGATGTTTGATCACAAAACAATCAGATAAATCCTAACCTTCATTTGCTACCAAAAATCAACAAATAATAATAATAAAGAATCATACCTTGGAGGTTTTGACTAAGCCATTTCCCCTGCTTTGTCCTGATGTGGCTCGCCCACCACCAAGAGTATGCATTGCTTGCAGCTCTCTGCAACATTCTCTCTGTAGAGAACTGGTAGTGAATGGAATCAAAAGATTTGAGAAAGAAGGAAGAAAGAGGGTCCAATGATTTAGAGGTTCTGAATTAGTAAAAGCCATTTAAGATTGGTTTTCACTTCATTGGGCTAAGAAAGTGGAAGGTTATTGGCTGAAAAAAATTTACAGGAAGCTTGGCCTAAATCGAGTGAGGGCTTTATGGAGAGGAGACAAAGAAGGTGGAAAAACAAGAGAATTGTTACCCAAAAAAAAAAAACAAGAGAATACGCGGCAAAACGATGAGGAACAAGGTCAAATAAATAAGACCATGGTTAGGGTCACTCTGAATTTATTTATTTTTTGATTGGGTGAAAATTTTGATCCAATTTTATTTTGAATTGGGCTAAGGTCTTGTTATATATAAAAATATAAAATAAAATATTTTTTGATATTTTTTATATTTAACTCTTTAAAATGAGTATAATTCATCCCTCAGTTTCTCACATGTAAATTTAAAAAAAAATTCAGTTCGTAGACTTATTTTTGTAGATGTTTTTATTGTTTGAAACATATCAATACTCAATTCTCTACATTATTATACAACTTAAGTGATGATCCAATTTAATCTTATTCAAATTTATTTAGTCTATATTAAAAATGAATTAAATTATGAACGACTCTAAGAAAATCAAAATTTAGGTTGAATTGAAAAATAACTACTCAAATTAAATAGGACTAAACTAAAATTTGACTCTCTATCAACAAATCTTCACAAAATGCACCTTAATAAAGTTCTTAAAAGTTCTCTAATTCTTGAATTATAAATTAAACAAAATAATTTTCCCATATAAGAGGGCAAGATAATAATAGGGAAGTGATTTGTGCACCCCCCATTTTACCCATGGTGCACTCCTTCAATTTTTTTTTCCAATTTTGCCCTCCACCCACCTTTTCTCCATTTCCATCATTTTTTAGGTGAGGGGTAAAATTGAAAAAAAAACAATTGAAGGAGTGCACCATGGGTAAAATAGGGAGGTGCACAAATCATTTCCCTAATAATATCCTATATCCGTTTCTTACTGCACATAAGAACAGGAAAAGTTGAAAGCGATTGATGGAAAATTTGACTATAAAATTTATTAAAAAATCAAATATAATATTTTTAATTCAATGTGGATATATGTTTTTTTTAAGTGAATAATTAAATAGTTTAAAATTAATTTAAATTGAGTTAGAGAGGAACTGAGGGCCGTTTGGGTGGACCTGAAATGTAAGGTATTTCACCAAATCCCTCATGTTTGGTGATTTAATAAAATTAAATATATCAAACACCGTGAAGTACATGCTCCATGAGTTCTTAACTCATCTCAGCAAGAGATCCTAATTAATTTTGGTGACAGCCACGCATTCAATAGTTCGAAAATTTTCAAAAAGTTTTAGAATTTTTATTTTGAAAAAAAGGCCTTTACCAAGCTAAAATGTTGGGTGAAATCTGGACCCATTTGAAAATGTTTTGACTTAAACTTATTATTTGATTTAAAAATTAAATGGTGGCTAATATGATTGAAATTTAGAGGAAAAAAAATGTTCTTCTGAAAAATGAGGAAAATAGTGACTAAATTATAAGCTTTACATCATAGATAGAAGTAAATCTAAACGGGTTAAAGTGGTGGTCAAGAATCTACTTTAAGAAGTAGAAGTATCAAAGAGCCACTCCTTATAGAGTTCTTCGATGTGTATGGAATTAAGGAGGAGGCTTACACATGCCACAGAGATTAGTCAGATACTCTAAAAAATCTGAACACCTTTGTCAAAAAACACATTAGATAGAAGTTGGACCGGTTGAGTTAGATGTTAATGGAACCTAAGCCCATCAAGTCCTAAATGGCTAACTCGATCCGATTTAACTAAGTGAGAGTTATGTTATTTTGAGTTGGATCTTGTTCGTCCAAAGTTGGATTAGGTTGAATTCAATTTAGTTCAGTACAAAACACATATCTAGGAAAACCTCCAGTCCACTTTAGCAGTCATCTAATAAAACATAGGAGCAAATCCTAATGAGACTCAATTTTTAGTAAACTAATATCTGTCAGCCTGTGCCCGGGAGTTGGAGATGGGCTTCACATGACAACTATTATTTTAAGAATATTAGAAATACTCATCCACATTCTCTTGAATAATTAACAACTTTAATGGGTGTATGGAATAAGATAAAACTTCAGTTTTGATGAGCTACAATTGCCCTTGGCCCGACTACATACATTCTACTTCTCCCAATCATCTAACTCCATAATTTGTATCCATATCTAATTTGAACTCATTTTGAGTTAATCTCTTCTTATGAATTAAAAATCCATTCAAAACAGATTTCATTTGAAATGTCGATCTTTGAATTTGATTTTTTACGAGAAGCACATCTTGAAAATACCTTTCAAATCCTCCCATATCTATCTCTGTGTTGAACTCCACCCATCGACTCCACATGATCCAAGAGGATTGGATTCTATGAAATAAACGGCTATGATCTAATATTATTAAAGGCTAAACATATTAATACACATGACTCATTCGATTAATTTGACTGAGAAAACTGCATTTGTGATAAGCCAAACATAATGAAGGTCTAGGTGATGGGTCCAGATTTAAAAAATCCTGGTGGGATCCCACCCATGACAGAATATGAACTTCAAAGGAGTTTATGGCCATCTCATTGTACCATCTTTCAATTTTTGAATATTATAACTGAGAACTCCATTACATATAGAAATCAGAGAAAATATATACAACACCACATTACATACAGAGAAGTAAGAGTTGCATTATCAAATATAAATATACACTGACATAATTGCCAACCTATCAATAGAGAATGATCAGGTTGGTCCTTCTACAAAGAGTTATTTACAGTAAAATTAAGAAAAGTCACATCCATCTGTACAATGCTATTTACAAAAAGAATTGCAGAGTTCTTTTGTCTACAAATGCCATCGATCCAACCCCAACACTTGTGGAGGGAAAGCCAAAAGAGAAATAATGAATTGACTAAACTGGTTTTTGTAGCGGGCACAAAGTGAGAACTCACATACCATAATCACATGCACTCAATGCACCCAGTTTGCTGCTTTCCCATTCCGCGTCCAGAAACCAACTTCAAATCCAGAAGGAACTTGCTCTTATCATTTCAGTCTTGCCATCCATTGATTTCAACGTTCCTTATCACTTTCTTTTTGCTTTTTTTCACATTAACAATCTACCATAGAAACAGGTCTTCAACATAGGAACATAAATCTTATGAAGGGCCAAGTCCTCCACCTCAGCTGTTCTGAAGAGAAGAGAGCCACTCTTCCATATACTTCTCTGCACACATAAGACGACTCGGGTTTAAAAGATGGAGTAAATATCTCGACAGTCCAAACCAAGCAAACAGAAAGAATCAGTGAATCAGATTAGTGCTGATAGAGAGATTGTAAGAAATTAGATATAGAAGAATCTGGGACACAGAACATCAGAAACCAAGAGGCAGTTAAACCAGTCCACAATAATAAATGGTGTGTCTACCATATATAATGGTTTCTTCAAGATCCTTCAGCCTTATTTTCTTATTAATCTCATGTCATATAGTCACTATATGACAAAACCATAACTAAAAAAGAAAACGTAAAATGTCTAAAAATTTTGAATCATACAACCAAATGACATGAGTTGGACAAGAATTCATCGAGGCTTGTTCATTGACAAAGGGTAGAAACAAATCCATATAACAAGGGGAATTCATTCAATCTGTTCTGATATGCTTCCTTTTTTTCCTTTTAATGATACCTTGTGAGTATTTTTAGTTAAAGAAGACACCTAAAACTAGAAAGTCTGCTCATTTTCATCAAGTCACGCAGACTGATTTTCTCCAAATTAAAGGATTCAAATTAAGAATTGGGGGGAGGGGAGATGGGCTGGGATAGATAATAGCCACCAATTTGAGAAATCTGGGATCTAATTTTCATTGTAAAGGAAACATGCCCTTCACTTTTTAACTTGTAAAATAAGCCATTACCAAAACCATGATCTCCACAACTAGTTTACTAGCCACATCTATTCAAATGGTGATCCACCATCGTTAATATAAAGTGCACATCAAGAGTTTTGACCGAGGATTGGAAAAAAGGCCTCAAATAGACAAACTAGTTGATTAACATGATGAACAGGACCATGAAGGGCAAGAAAATGCAAACAAAAACAGTAACAACAACAACAATATAGTGCTTAACAAGATTTAGACAATGAAACAACATGCCCGATAATAAAAAACACAACTAAGAAATGTCAAAAATATAAATACCGTGCAGTAGTGCCCATTCACAGGCAGAAAGAAAGCCACTCCCATCTGACCTATGTTGTATAAAACTACTAGCCCTCACACATTTAAGCTCTACAGAAGCCACAGAAATGAGAAATGTCTGCATGTTGGACCTCAAAAAGTTCACTCATTTTTTTGTTATCAAACAGCATGTCTATGTTTTTTTTTTTTAAGGTCACTGTATTAATTACCTAGTAAAAGCAAAAAACAAGAGGGAAAGCGGGCCAGAAAAAGCCCACTGAATGAAAAAATTACAAACAAAACCCTCCCAAATTACAAAAAAACTGTTTACAATTTTCATAGATAAAGACACCTCCCGACAAGTCATATCATCTGTAACAGAGTTTGCTAACCGATGTGCCCAGGTAACCTGAAAATCGTGAAGAGAGATCGTATGCCGAATCTTCTCAACTTGATCTGAGAAGACCCACGGGCATTGAGAGATCGTATGTCGAATCTTCTCAACTTGATCTAAGAAGATCCACGGGAACTGAGAACCTAAAGCCCATCCCACAACTACCTTAGAGTCCCCTTCGACAATGCTCCCTTTAACCCCTAGCTTTTCCGACTCTAAAATGCCTCTCCATAATGTAAATAATTCCACCTCAATTACAGAGCCATTAAGAATTGGCCCCGCAAAGGAGAGCACTGTAAACCCCAAATCGTTTTGGATGACCCCACCATAACCTGCAAAATCGACCTCACGCATACAGTTGCTGTCGAAATTTAGTTTGAGGAGCCCAACATCTGGAGGAGCCCAAGGAACATGAACGAAAAACAGCATGTCTATGTTGCTAGAAAGTTTCTTTAGAAAGCCCATTTCAAGTGGCACCCATTTTATCTTTTAATAGTGGGCTCCACTCACTGATCAATGCATCCTGCCCACACACCTTACTCCATGTTTTATCATATGGCTCAAGTTCATACCGACGAGATCAATACCCTCCTCTGTCGACTAAAATCTATTTCTAAACTTTCAAAACTGGTAGTTAACTTGGGGACTATAAAAGCATGGATTAAGAAGCTTCTACAATTGTGGTTGAAATCATTACATAATTCTCTGAACGTTCAATCCTACTTCATGATTTGAAATCCCATATAGCAGGCACACTTTTCCCATGCATCCTGTAGAAGTACTCAAGTTGTAAAGCATAAAACATTAAAACCAATTTCCACCAATGTATTTATTGCACACAAAATTCAGAGTTCAGACCATGGACCAGCTAACTAGCTAAGCCAACATATATAGGCTACCTCATAATTCATAGTAGTAGAAACTAAGCTGGTTTTGAAGTAAAATCCACAGCATTTTCTAAACATATTTTAGTCCAAAAGGTGTAGAGGAGCTACATCGGTTATTGAAAGCCTAAGGAAGCTCATGAGTTCCATGCAAATTATCTTCTACTAATTCCCACACCAGTAAAGGTATAATCAAAATCAATCTCAACTATCTCAAAACTTAGAAAGAAAAATACCAAAGCTTATCATTCAATAACAAAGTTTAAGATAAGAATCTTGAGTACAGGAATTAGATAGCACCCTTTCTAGCATATCAGCAAGCATGGATATGGCCAAATGGTAGCAACATTACATGGAAGAATCTGAAGGGGGAAAAGAAATTCAAGTGGAAGCCTAGAACAAAGATATTAGCGGAAATTCAAAAAGCAAATTTTCCCCATGGTTAACAGATCCCAACAAACAAGTAAAGCATCGAGTAAATGAATCACATAGAACAATAAATTGCAATTTGCAAATATAAAAAGCTCATACCAGCTGAGTAGCCGTCATTGAGGTTTGTTGATACAATGGCACCCAGAAGCTGGTTCTTTGAATTCTCCACCTGTTCATTCTGGCCACGCCCATAGCAAGGGACCAATACCGCGAAACTGTTCTCTGATTCACTGTCACTAAGAAAATCAGGGGCATGAGGCTCCAACCACCCAACTGACCAATCGGAATCATCTGACTCAGATCCCGACAAACACCCACCATCAGATGGTATCAGAACAAGATCATATTCCTTGTCAATTCTACGTTCTTCTCTACCATGCCATTTCCTCGTAACCCTTCGTGATGCAGGCCTCATCTTAGCCCCCTTCACTGATGAGAACTTCAGCGAATCTGGCTCTTGCAGGCCTAAATCAAATTCTGAAGCAGCACTTAATGGGGAGCCAGAAGAAACAGGGGATTCATGATCCTTTCTGGCCCAAAGCCACCAGGAATGATTGGTAAAGGTCAAAGCCATTAAATTCCAAGCAAGTCACACGATAAATATTTTCAAAAGTAATGATAAATAAATAAATAGTAGTTTCAAACTTCAATCAATTAAAAAAAAAAACAACTTTTGGACAAGCCGTTGTTTGCACGAGCAAACCACAAAATCATATCATACAACAAGAATTAATCATACAAGAAATGATTCTAAGAATAGATGAACTGAACAGAATAGTTCATTATGAGAAAAGAACATAGTTCTAAACATTAGAAAGTTATTGCCCAATAAAATTCAATAGCTAAAACCAAGAATTTGTTAAGACTCCTCAAACAAGATAAATGGAAGACAAAAAAAAATCCATTTCGCAAAACCAGAACCTGCCGATTATGAAAAACTCACTTCTCTTAAAAAGCAAGAAATACAGTTTTAGAACAATAAGTCAATTCCTTGAAGCAAATTTTTAAACCAAATAGCCAAAATCAAAAAGAGAAAGAAAAAAGGCACATTTTTTCTTCGTTTCTGAAAAACTCCGATCCCCAAAGCCTCAAGAAAACGACAGGAATATATGAGAACGGACAAATCATAAAGTTCCAAGCTTTTTCATAATTTCTGAAAACCAAACACCCCAAGATCCCCACAAACCCTGAAGACATCAGAATCCTTCATATCGACATTCCAAAAAGCTGTTTCTCGTCTTTTCTACAAAATTACTAATCTCAAACTCAAAATAACCAAATTCAATCGAATTTCAAGACAAGATAACAATTCAATTCAAAAGGAATTTTACACGACCATACACCGATCTCCTGCTCTTCTGCAGGGAAAAAAACAAAGAGCAACGTTCTCAAATCACACCAAAAACTCCCAATATCATCAAAATCCTATCAGAATCCGATAAGTCGAACTTCAAAAAGAGATAAATCCAAACCAAAATCCTAGAAATGCAGAAATCTTCAAAACAATCGAAATAGAAATCAAAACCCTAGAAATCTCTCTTTTTCTCTCTCTCTCGGAGAAGAGAAAAACATTTGCAATGTGCGACGGCTTCTGCATTTATAGGACTCAATGATTGAGATTCAGATGAATTTGATCGAACGTCTGAGATTGAGAGAGGCCTTGTTGGACAATTTTGAACCCTAGGATCTGTCACCACCTCTTCAATCATTGAACCAAGACAAAATCTTAGAATGGAGAATTAAATAAACTATGTTAACGTAACTGATAGAGTTACGATTAACGGGACTCTTCCTTTCTTTTTTTAAATTGGGCAACTCCGAGCATAATGCGATATCTATTTTTTATGTATTAAATTTGATATAATTGGATTGAATATATAGAATTTTTTATGAATAATATAAATTAAAAAGATTCTAAATTTAATTATTTTAGTTTTGTAAAATTGACTATAAAAATCAATTGTTTATAAAAAATAAATTTTCAAAATCTAAAATTGTAACTCAAATTTTATATATTCAATACTTTTTTATTTTTATATATTCTATTAAAAAATATGTGATTCACTTTATTAATATCTCTTGAATGTAGGTGTGAAACTTGGGCCTGAGTTTTAACTCGACCTGAGAAATTAGTGGGTTGGGAATTTTGTACTTGTAAATGGTTGAGTTGAGTTTGAAAAAAAAAAAAAAAATGCATAGAATTCACGTTAGAATGGACTCAAACTTTTAAAATCAACTCAACATGATCCAAATTGGCCCGATCTTACTCAAGTTTCAAGAAATATAAAAGATTCGTTACTAATTTTTTCTCTAAATTTGAGTTAAAAATTAATCAGATTATCGAGTCAATAACTTAGGTCAGATTGGGTTGAGCATTTTATCCTAACAATTCAGGTCGAATAGTGTTGGGATCAATAATTTTTTTTATATGAATTGAATTAAATTTATTAAAATTCAACTCAATCTATCTGAATCTCAACCTGATATATTTGAGAAGTCTCTAAATTTTTTTGTTATATAACTTATTTCAATATTATTTGTAAGTATGATAAAAAAATTAATTTATTTTATATTACAATTGTTTATCAAGAAAATTAAATGAATGATTGCTTAAAATAATTGTTTACCATTTATTTAACTTTTACTATATCTATTATTTTTATTAAATGTTATTTAAAAATTTAATTTGATTAGCGAACATAAATTAATTACTTATACAAGTCAAGAAATTTAAAAATCAGTCATAATAGTCCTGACTAATCACGGTAGTCTTTTCACAAATGAACAAAATATTTTCCTGTCACATCGCTTAACAAGTATGTGCCACGTGGAATGTATCCTTATCGACGAAATTGCTGATGTGGGCTTTGTGTATTGCCAATGATTTCGTCTCTGTATGGCTCAAGTAAGTGACACGTGGACTCTGGATCGGAGCCAGTTTTGAGAACAACCAACGGTCCGAATCTTCGTGACGGAAATACCGCGGAATGCAATTTATTATTTAATTCTTAGAGTGGAGACATTCAACTTCAACTGCAAGAGTGCAGTTATTAAATAGTTTATATTTTTTAATTTGAGACATCGACCTTGGTTAGCTTAAGACAAAAATAATAATATTGATGAAGATGATATTAAATAAAATTATAAAAAATAATTAAAACATATATTTTCAATACTCATTTGATATGTCTAACCTTTAGAATTAGACATGAGATCTTATATTTAAATTTGGATAGTGATTTTTGCACCATTATTTTTTTTAAATTTAAAGGAAATTTCAATTTTATTCTTCATTTTAAAAAAGAAGAAAATAAAGGGAATTAGAGAATTAAAGACAAAATTGAAATTTTCTTTAAATTTGGTATACAACGAGAAAAACTCATGATGCAAACATCACTACCTTTTAAATTTTTTTCGAATATACTTAATAGAGAAGGCTTTCAGAATGTAAAAGACTCATAATAATATTGAATCTTGAAATGATTCCAATTTTAATTATGTATGAATGACCTCGTCTAAATTTAGAGATGTTTATTCATTTAATGAGTGTTAAATTAATAACATGTTAACAAGGGGTGTACTGTTTTTAAAATTTTAAATTAATTAAAGAAAAAAATTATATAATACAATGGGGCATAGTCTTTGATTATTCTACAATTTATTATGATGGTGGGCAATTGGCATATTTTGCAAATTTTAATAAAATTTATTATTTTTTAGCATAAAATATATATTATATTATTTTAATTCACTTTATTTTAATAAATTATATAGTTAGGATACAAATTAAATAACTTCAAAATAATCTAAATTACCACTATAAGTCCAATATTTTGGATAAATAAGAGTATTAATCGAATATTTCGATTCAAGAATAAGAAATTTTAGATTTGAATTGTTCATAGCTTCTGGAGAAGCTTATCTAATATATTCCTATTTGAAAAAAATTAAAGTAATGATATTCTACAATTATTTATTTTTTATCATGAAAGTATAAAATAAATATAATAGATTAAAATTAATAAGTGGATGTCATATGTTTATGGGCAGTTCATAGTTTATGGATGAGTGCTTTTTGAGTCTCTCTCAATTAAATGCCACTTGTCAATATAAAGAAGAAAGGAGCTATTAAAGACAATGATTGATGAGATGGAGAGGAGGATGTGTGGTGCATAATTATTGTATTTGCAAATCCATGACTAGATTAATTATTTAGATGTGGAGCCACGTAATTATAATTTTTAAGCTTCTAGAAAGTACTAGAAGAAATTTTGGTATAAAGTATTTCAAGTTTCAACGGCCTTGATTTAATATTAATAGCTCTTATTAAAAAGATTAATATTAAATAGGAGTTATGAGCACTGAACATGATTGACATGGTCTTATCAATTGGATAGTTGTCGGTGTGATTTTCTATGTTTATAAAGAAATCGGAAATAGACAAAGCTACGCAACTTAGTCCAATCAACTTGTATCTGTTTTAATAATATTGAAAAAAAAAAAATTAAATTGATTTATTGGGCTGGGCTATGCATTTTTTAAATTAGGGCCGGATTAAATTCAAGAAAAAAAATTAGAATTAAATTCAGATTGAACTGGACAAAGCTTTTTAAAATTGATCTTACTTGACCTTAATTGACTCAATCTAAATCAACTGATTCAAAAACTTAATATATAAGTGATGATTGATGATTAACTAATTCTTTAATTTTAGAGAGAGAGAAGAGATGCCCTAGTCTCTTTTTAAAATCGACCTTACCTGACCTGAATTGACCCAATCCAAACCAACTCATTCAAAAACTTAATATATAAGTGATGATTGATGATCAACTAATTCTTTTGTTTTAGAGAGAGAGAAGAGATGCCCTAATCTCTTCCCTTAAGTTATTTCTTAGTTTCTTTTCCTTGACGCCTCTTTCCTTCACTCTCTATGAGCAGCGATCACGATCTTGGTCCTCTCTCCTTTTCAATCATCTCCAACTCTCAATCCTTTCGGTTCTTGATCCTTTCTCACTCTCGTTCTCCGTCACCAATTGTCATCAAAACTTGATCCCCTTCCCTTCTCTCGAACTTTTAGTGGTCCAAGTATTTTGTTTTTATTTTTCTTATTTTATTTTTAGTTGTTTTTTTTTTTAATTCAGGCTAAAATGGCCGAGCTGATTCTTGAGCTCTAGGTTGGAGTCAGATTGTGCAATGAGTTGAATTTATCAAAATCTGACCCAACTCGTCCGAGTTTCAATTTCGATGCTGAATAGGAGTGAAACCAAGCACTTTTCATATAGAGAACCGAAGATGCTGAGAAAATACTAATCAAAACTGAGATGTAGCAAACAATCAATACAATGGTGATATAGAGGGTAGCGAATTAGTATTTAGTAGAGACAGTTGACAACGTATGGCTCTAAGTATGGGGATTAAAATCTGTCATGGGACACACCACGATTAGGCTATGCGAACTTGAACTCGCAACCTCCCGCTTCTTGAGGCAGAAGACAACCAATTGAACTACACCCATGTGGAATATTGTTCATTATAGTCTTTAAAAATGATATCCACTCATGTGGGGCCAACATTTATCCCTTTTTCTCTACATTTTTCATCCATCATTAATTGAATCTAACCTTATTTAATCTATTCTTATTTATATTTGCTGTTAGATCATACCTTTAAGTCCAATATACTATTGAATATTTATTATCTTTAAAATATACAATCATTCATTTAAATTAATTTTTGATAGACTTAGAGGTGTAACTTGGGTTGGTTTCTAGCTTCACCCACCTAGAAAAGCATTAGAGTTGGGCTAGACATTTAATCCAAGAGTTGACATAGGTTGAGGCAAAAAGTAGAAAAAATAAATAAAAATTAAATTCAAATTTAGGCTGGGGTAAGTTCAATTTAAAAAATTCCACTTGACTCAACCGGCCCAACCTTTACCTGTCATATATGGGTATTTAGCTATTGTTATTTTATTAATATTTGTGCATTCTATTTCTTATTTTTTCTTTTATTATTATTGAATCTTAAAATCAAGATGATAAACATTGGTCATGCATATATTGTTTTTCTCCCTATCTCATAATGTTAATGTGAAAATTTAGTTAAACCAAATAGTGTATAAATTGGGCCAATTCGGGGTATTTGGGAAATGAAGAAAGAATTGAGTCGAGTTGGATCATGATAATTGGACTAGATCATGTTATTTATTGAATTGTTGTTTCATATTACTAATTAGTACGTTGACATTTCTAGGTCGATGTTAAGTTATCCATAACTAACTAAAAATAAATGGTTAGAGTAGATCCTTAGTGGACTTGACTCATACTTGAAATCTTTGCAAAGGGTTCTCATTCATACATGCCCTTAACAATTTCTATGTACACATTTATTTATTAATGATCTCCATAACAACTTTATTGAAACTCTATAATATATTTTTCTAGATCAATAAAAATCATGTACGTGTTCTTTTTCTCTTTGTATTTCTTTATAAGTTGTTTTAATTTAAAGATGGCTTCTAAGTTGATCTATTTGGTATAAAATCAAATTGATTTTCAAAGATATTAGACTCGGGTCTTAAACAAACTTTTATTATTCTCTCTTAGAATTTCATATTGTGACCGATAAATTTAATCACTTAATAATTTGTAGAACTTTGAAAATCTCCTTTTGCTCTTTTAAAGAAGGACCAATATACTTTTATGCCAAAAATCTTCATATAAGAGGTAGGCTTTAAAAGAGATCTCACTTTATAATATTAATCATTTATTCAAATTTGGAGAATTCTTATACTCACGTGTAACATAAAAGGAAACTATTTTACAATATCAAATCACATAGAGATGTTAGTCATATTTTTTTTTTAAAAAATCTTTAATAAGAATGTGTCTTTTTTAGTGATATCTTAAATCTATCTATAAATTTATAATTATTAATTTAAGAGCATTTTGGTGATTTTAGAATGAATTTAAATGTCGGCCGATATCCGATATATATCATGGATATCAACTGATATTTCAGATTTTAATTTAAAAATAAATTAGGTGAGAAATTTTTTGATTGAAATATCGGCCGAAAACCGGATATCAGTGGATACCGAGTTTTCAAACCGAAGCCCGTTCAATCACTATTTAAATTTAAAAAGTAACGGTCGGCGAGGCTTCCGTCTCCTAAACCATTCAGAGTTCCAGAATCCAGACTACTGAGAACAGAGCATCCGCCGCCTCTATCAGATCTTTTAGGAAACACAGAAAATCTGAAATCTGAAATTGGATTCCTTCTAAAAATAGTACTCTTTTCTGATGCTTCTACACGAAGTTGGAAAACAGAGTTTCACCGACTCTGCTCTTCTAAATAAGAAAACTTTCTTACAAAATCTCAATAAATACATAAGATTACTGAGTAGTCTACACGAGTTCGAAGTTCTAAGTCAAGCTTCCAAGAAAAAGAAGAATTCTTTCAGTTTGTGATTCTTCCCTCCAAACAAGTCTTGGAAGTAAGAATCGCCTGCCAATTGCTTCACCAACCATGTCCTCGCCCTCTACTTGTCTTCCAGTCTCTGATTCTTCCAACCAAACAATTGAAAGAAGTGAGAATTACCCATCAACCATGTCCTCCTTGCCGGCGCCGGAGCGTGTCAGATGGACTGCACAAGTAATGCACTACTCTTCCAAACAAACAGCAAATATGTTAAAACATCAAGAAACTCAGGTGGTTCTGAAGATTATCTTGAGAGAGAAACTGAGGTGGGTGGCCATCCTGCCGGAAGAAACTATTGATGTCGTAGCGGAGACACCATTTTGCGACACTATAAAGGCGTTCTATGTCGACCGCAGTTCTCTGTTGCTGCCTGAGGCTGCAGGGCGATGTGTTTCCGTTGCACTTTCACACACCAAAACGCCCCTGGAGATTAGGGACGATGTCAAGGTGTATATCGGGCGGCATGTTCACGAACTTGCAGAGATTGCTAGGGACAGAGAATTGAAGGAAATGCAGATTGTTGCTTTGATTGAGGTGGTGAAGGATTCCGTCTGTGATGATGAAGGAATGAACAGTCGGGTTGATCAGAAGATGGGATTTGCATCAGGATCGGTTGACATTGGGATCTAAAACAAAATTAGGAAAAGATCAATTTATTCTCAACAATCCTTTCTCCTTCTAGTTTCAGAACAGGTGGATTGGGTTCATGGTTACTTCCAGTTTTAAGCTTCTTCTGCTGTCAACTTGTCAATTCTTGATATGATTTTTTCTTCTCCTTATGTCATCTTGTAATACTGGTCTCATTTAGTTACAGAACTTAAATAAAGAATTAAGATGGATGAGTTTGTTCATGGTGTTCTTGTTTTGATTGACATTTTAATGTTGGAATTAAAATAAATATCATTTAGTTGCAACTGAGTAGAACCCTAGAATCTAAACAATTGATTAAGTGATGTTTCTAATACTATCTCTGTCATTGTTGCATAAACTTGATACACTTGATTTTTCAATTCAATTTAATAGGATATTAAATTTAGAGAAGTAGACAGAGTTTTTACCAAACTTAGTTAATTTGATCTTAGATTTTGTTGGGTGAAAACATTTTTCTTATCCATAGAAATAACAATATTGAAAAAGGAAAAAAAAAAATCAACACCACAACACGGAGATTTATGTAGTTTCTTTTCAGTATGTATACGGGTACAAGACCGATCCACCATATTCAATAACAAGAAATCAAAAGAGAGTTGACTTTGGATCTAAGTTATAGCTTTTTACAGTTCACTCTCTCTCAAAAGAACATTATGTAGTGTCATAATTAGGATTTACACAAGTGCAATATAAAATTACAAAATTTAATCTCTAATAAAAAAATTCTCGGAGGCTCCATCCCCCCGCAAGTTTAGTGTGGAGCTCGACCTGACGATCAGATTGACAATACATCTTGATATCAAACTCCAAAGAGCCTAACTGATTTGATGATAAGTCATTGGACGGCAGAAAAATCATTGCCAAACTCAAATCCCACACTTCTACTTCTATCATAACATCTTCTAACACTCATGGACCACCATTAAAGTAAGAGTTTTTCAAATTGAGTGAATACAATTGGTTGGATAAGTTTGATAAAAAAACATTTATTCCTTTTAGTCTAAATTGATTAATATAATTGTAGATTCACGATCGAATCAATAATACATCTTTCAGGTTCTATAGAGTCTAACAAATTTGATGATAAATCATTGAGCGTTAAACAAGTCTTTGCCAAACTTAAATCCTACACTTCTAATTCTATCATAACATCTTCAACACTCATTCACCACCATTAAGTAATAGTTATTATTCAAATTGAGTAGGGGTGAAACTCGGGTCGGGTTATGAAAGTCGGGTCAACGGGTCGGGTCGGGTTAAGAAGTCAGAAACCCACATTGAATCGGGTTGGGTTGGGTTGACCCAGTGAAAAGTAGGCTAAAGTAGGTTCAAAATGGGGGTCGGATCGGATTTCGGGTTGCGTCGGGTTATAATTTTGCTCGGGTCGAGTCAAGACGTCCGGGTCGAGTTCCATATATTAGTAACTTGGGCCGGGTTGGGTTTTAGAAAACCCGACCTGACCCGGCCCGATTTCAATCCTAAAATTGAGTGAATACAATTGGTTAGATAAGTTCCATAAAAAAATCCATTTATTCTTTTTTAGCCTAAATTGATTAATCTGAACTTAAATTTATTTGGATTTTTAATATGAGTTCGGAAATATGTACTTTGGAAATTGGAAGTTGGATTAAAATAACACATAAATTGTAAATTATAGTAATTTCCATAAATTGTAGAATATGAATTAATTTTGGCTGCCCATGATCCAGCCTCCCATGGTTGAAAGATCTTAGCATGATCAGCGCGATTTAAAACATTGTTGCATTTAGAAGAAATTGACATTCATTATATAGAAAAATGGTGGTATAAATGAAGTAATAGCTTGGATCATTTGATCAACAATTAATAATTTCATCAGTATTGTTTGATTGGTACCTTTGAAAATTAATGGATCTTAATTTACTTTTATATTAGAAATCTGAATTGAATATTATTGTATTAGTTTATTATCAAATATCTATCTAAGATCGACAATAATCTTATTTGACCAGACACTTAATGATACATGTTGGAATCCTAACATATCTTACATTTTGAATATCTTAATAATTTAATTATTAAAATGATTAAAATCACTTCTTTCATTAAATAATTTAAGTCATCTTCTCAACAAAAATATGCCCATTAGTCTTTATTAGCAATTTTGATAATAATTAATAGTTGTGTCATATTTGATATGTTTCATTTTTTATTTTGTCAAATTAGAAGTCTAAAATAAAGTATTTTTATTGTAATTATTTAAAATAAGACTAGTCTTAGATACTGTTGGATTAAAACTATTCTTTATAAAAAGTGAAAAGTAGGCATTTTGTGTGCGTGAGAATAAAGTCAAGTTTTTTTAATATTTTAAAAATATGTTACTCCACTTGAAAAAGTAATATTGTTTCATTTGATGGTCCAATTTAATTTGAAAAAAAATAATATTTTAAAGAATTTTAATTCCACATACATAAATGTATTGAATCATTGTTTAAAAACTCAAAAAAAAATCAGTTAATTCCATTCAAATTAACTCAATTCAATAGAATTTTGAGTTGAGTAAGTAAGCAACTTTTCCAAATATTTTTATTTCTTAAATGGATTTTTTTTTTTTTTTTTCCAATTTTTCTAAAAACTTGATTAAATTTATCAACTCACTGGATTTTTGAGTTTTTAAGCCTGAAAGTGACTTTTCCATTCTAATAAAATCAAATAATTATAATTTTTTATTCATTAATTAGCCGCCGAGTCGGTTACATCCAGCTCAAGTCCAATGGCGAGAAATAAAGAGGAATCGAGCTCTGGAAGTCCGACGTCTCTTCCTTCCGGTAGAATCAGGCAAAGAGCTGATCCCTTTCTGTTCCTATGCAGATGCTTCAGCTTTATCACTGCTCTGACCGCCATTCTCTGCGTTTTTGTCAATGCTCTCTCTGCATTCCGATCTTTCAAGAACGGTTCAGATGTAATTCCACCGCTTTTGTTTCTTGATCCTAAATTACCCTTTATCCATCCGCCTGCTTCTTAATTTCTGTTTTTTTTGCTTCTCTTTTTGCAGATATTTGGTGGGATTTTTCGGTGTTATGCAGTTGTGCTTGCACTCTTTACGGCAGTAGCAGAAACGGAATGGGGATTCATAATCAAGTTCTGTATGGTGAGTTTTGTCGACTTTTTTTTTTCCTGTAACTTGATTTTTTATTGAATTAGGAGTGATCCGGATCTTAAAAATGATGTATTTTATTTGGTTTGATCCATTTACTAGCTCGGGGGGTGGCAGGTGGTGGTGTGTGTGGTGGGGGGTGGTGAGGTCTGATGAGTCTTTTGCTGCGATTTGGTGTTTTGATTGAATTGTGAAAAATCCAGATAGTAAAATTGATTATTTTGTATCAATTTCTTGTGCAAACTCTGGGGGGTGAGTTTTTGGTGTAATTTGATGTTTCGTATTAGATAATGACAAATCCGTTTGTGAACTCCGTGTATTTCGTTTGGATTTGAGTCATATTTTGGAAGGTGGCTTTAGTTGATTCTTTTGCCACTTCTGGGAAATCCGGATTGTAAAAGTAATGCTTTTTGTCTGGATTTTTATTTGAAGTTTTGGAAACGAAGTTTGGTGATTCTTTTGACACGATTGATGTTTTATATGGACTATGAGAATTTCAGATTGCAAAATCAACGCAGTTAGCTTTGATTTGATTCATATTCAAGTTCGAATGGGGAGGAGTAAGGACTTGGCTCTATTAGATGTTTTCTGTTGGATAATAAGAAATTCAGATTATGAAAGAAATGGTGGAATTGGTGCTTAAACTTCAGTTTATTGACGAAATTTCCACCAACATGGCTTGGAAAGGGGTTGTTCCTCAAAGGGTAATCTTTGAGTGGTGTGTTTTAAAAGGGAGGGTATTGACTAGAATAGAGTTGAAGAGGAGAGGGATGCTAAGAACTGAAGAAGATCTTTTATGTCCCCTATGTGCTTTAGAGGAGGATTTAGACACCTATTTGTTAATTGTCTAGTTGCTTGGAGTCTATGGATGAACTTCGCCAAACTTCTAAATGTATCGTGGGTTTTCGATAAACCCTGTGTGGGGTGCGTGAACTCGTGGTTATTGTTGGGATTGCAACCTAGGATGCGATTCCAGGTGTAGTTTTGTGGTCCCTTTGGAAACACAGAAACTCTATAATCTTTGAAGGTAAACCATTGGATGTTAATGATCTCTTTCAGACAATAAAGTGGAGACTTTGTGTTTGCCCCCTTTCTAGCACCGAGTTTAAGGGTATGCAACTATTGGATCTTCTATTGTCTTGAGAAGGGTGTATGTGTAGTTGTAGTTGGAAAGGGAGATCAAAGGAGAGCTGGATCCCATCGGATCGGGGTGTTATGAAGTTTAATGTGGACGAGGTTGCAAGGGGGAAACTAAGACCAGCGGGAATAGGATGAGTATTAAGGAATCATGTTTAATGAGCCGATTGATATTAGAGATTCAAACAAGGCATAAATTCTTAGCATTAAAAGAGCTTTATTTCATGGATGTTCTTTATTTTTATGTTCTCCTTTTTCTTTTTGTTCTTTTATTTTTTTAAGTTCTATCGCTTCTAGACCTATCTTATATTTATGTACTTGTACTTTTTCTATTATGAATGAATTATCTTTGTTACTACTCAAATATATATATATATATATATGGATATGGTTGGTTACTCCATACTTCCATTTTTACGTATGCATATTATAGTTTGTACTTTTATCTTCTTGTCATTTCATCAATATTTAACTCTATTTTAGAAAGCATGTCTAGTTTCCATCTTATATGGAATAGGATGTTCCTCGGCCAGGCTTCACTAGAAACAGCCCAAGCCCAACTGAAGCCTGACGGGCTTCGAAGGCTGAAAATTGATACTCAAGCCTGCTTTTCTTGGGCTGGGCCTTTTGGGCTTTCAAGCACCATTGACATCCCCAATTGTCAACATGGGGTCCTTGGGATATTTGACACACTAGTATGTCTATGGTGCATGACAAGATTGTTAGATAAATATTATTTTTATAAAGCATAGAATTTGGAAAAAAATTATTGACAAGTAAATACATTTAATCTTAAAAGAATTAACAAATAGAAACACATTAATATTTTATGGGCCCATTTGGTTTCAAGAATAAAAGGCATAAATTATAGTGGAACTGGTGTGCCTGGGCTTGATCCTCCATTCTATTCCTAGTATTCTTGAAACCAAGCATGGCCTATGAATGATAGGCTAGTAAAGGCAATTGAGAAAGCATGTAATAGCCACACAATTTTGTAGTGGCATGTGGCTTGTTTTTGACATTGCAATTTTTCAAAATGTTGAGCACTGTTGCTACATTTGTTGGGACATGAGGTTTTGTTGTCATTTCCCCAATTAACCTATTGAGGGTGAGAAGAATGAAGCACTAGAGGTCCTACGTCAAGTTTGGTTTCTATTACTGGTGAATCTGCTGTCACTACAGTTTGTTTCTTATGGTTCTATTATCTTACATTAATTCTTCTGATTTGTTTCTTACAGCTCTATTCTCTAACATAAGTTCCTTATATGATGCAGATACTGGAGTATTGGGCTGGTAGGGGTATGCTGCAGATTTTGTATGTACCTGCTTGTTGTCTCTAATAAAAGTACTTCAACTATGAAATATTGTGGAAAGACATTGTAGATGTTAATTTATATTGTATGTAATACTGGTTGAAGTTATATTTGTCCTTTCTCAGTGTTGCTGTGATGACAAGAGCTTTCCCTGATGTCAATGGAGAGCGAAAGTATCTTGTACTCCTTCAGGAAATATCAAGCTACGTGCTTCTTGCTTGTGGTGCGATCTATGTAGTCTCGGTAAAGTGGATTTCATCAACATAATCAGTTCTAAATCATAGGAGAAGCGACATAAAATGGTTGCAACTTACACATTATTATTTTGACTAATATGTTGTGATGTTATTTTCTAGGGTATACTTTGCATTGGTTTTCTGAAACGTGCTCGTATGCGTAAAGAAATTACAAGGGACCAAGCAGCTAAAGATTTGGAGGTTGGTTCATTTGTATCTCATATCAGAGCCACAGAATAAACTCCACTATGTACTGTTTTTATTTATTTTATGCTATTAACTTTATAATAAATGTAGGCTTGTAGTGGCATGATCATTGTTACCATGTTACCATATGTGCAACTGGTCACCTGCTACACATATACCGTGCATGGTCATTCTGTATAGTAGTGTACTGATATCCCCGATCCCTACCTGCATCAGTTCCTATATGCTGCACTTCATATGCAAATACTGTATGCTGTATGGTATGCATATCAGATGGTGCATAGCATTTATACCATACATTGTGAGAACCAAGCCCTACAAACTGCACTTGTACGCCACCCTTTGTTTTTTTTAGCAGTAACGAAGAAATAGATTCATTAAAACAGTAAGAAATAAGTACATATAGAGGTCTGATAGTCTTAGACCCCATGAGAGCAGAGAGACAAAGTAGTGCTACCCATCCTGTACAATAATATATAACCATACCATAACACCCGGTAACTATCCCACAATAAAAATGCTATCACAAATAGAACATGCCTCTAGCAGGTGAAGATACTCCCATCTTCGCGAAGAAGTCAGCAATCCCGTTAGTTGAACGCCTAACATGATGAAAGGACACATCCATGCCTGAGCATAAGATCCCAATTTCCCTTACCACTCGCATCAACTTCCACGGAGGCCACTTCTTCCCCTTCATGATTGGTGGTTTTTATCCACCTAGAAAAGGCTTATGATATTGTTCTAAAGAAATTGATATGGAGTACATTAAGAAATAATTGCATTCATTATGAATATGTAGAGATAATTTAGGATATGTATGATGGTGCAACAACCGATGTCAGAACTGTATCTAGATAGACAACAAAGTTTCAAGTCGGAGTGGGATTCCATCAAGGATCTACTTTAACCTATACTTATTTGTGTTAATCATGGATAATTTAACAGTAGGAATCCAAGATGTATGCTGTATACTATTTGCAAATTATATAGATTATTAGTGAGATGAAACAACTCAAAATTAGGTTGGAATCTTTGAGATTTTTTTTGAAGACATACAGTCTAACAATTAGTAGAACTAAAATAGAAGTTTAGTCAAACAAAATTTGAGGACAAATCCAATTAGAATTGGAAATGGCGTAGTTTCGCACTGTGCCTAATTTAGATACTTATCTCTATGGGAGAATCTCATGGGTTCTAGCTTAGATGTAACTAATAGGACGGTAGCAGGGTGGGCAAAATGTAGGCGAGTTAGCAGAATTCTATGTGATAAAAGTCTCCCACATTGCTTAAAGGGACAATTTTATTGAACAATCATGAGATCAACACTACTCCATGGAGCAGAGTGTTGGCTATGAAGAAAAGACAAATATATAAAGTTAGGATAATAGAGATGTATATGTTACACTGGATGAGTGGATTTACTCTAAAGAATAAGTTGGAAATGACTGCATAAGGGACAGTTCAAAAGTAATTCTAATGGGAGAAACTTGTTTAAGGTGGTTTTGCCATGTAAGCAGATGACTAAAGGTGTCCCCAATACATAGAGTGGAGAGTTTATAAATTGCAAGCATGAGGAAAGGTAGACCACTTAAAATGTGGAGGGTAGGGAGAAAACAAACATGATAGTGGGGTGACTGATCATATGGTTATGACAAGGTCAAATAAAGAAATCATGGTTGTTAAAATCTTACGATACACGATTCGTATCTGACGATTCATACGATATGATAAGAGGAACAATTCGTCTATCAACAAATCTTACGATTCGTATAAATAATAGAATTATGGGGTTATTAGGAGTGTGAAAGTATGAAACATTTCATTTTAATGGTTTTTAAGGCTTGAGTTAATGAGCATTTAAGACCTTTCGATTTTTTGAGGGTTTTTTTAGTTCATTATTGACTTTTCACAGTATAGTTGAATTATATACTGGTCTTATACTTTTGGGAGTTAAAGCATTGAAATTTGAGCTCAAATGAACTAATTATATAGAATTCACTTAATATTGAAAGAAAGTTTGAGAATTGCTCATGTTATTATATTTTAAATATATTTTATGTTATTTTATATATTAAATATTCTTGAAGGAAAACACTTATGAATCTTACAATTTTACGATTTACGATACACGATTTGCGATTAAAGATGTATTAACGATTTACGATACGATTCGATTTTCACAACATTGAGAGAAATAATATTCAAAAAGTCTACTTTAGCTAGATGAGATTTTGGCATTTGATGATGATGATGATGATTCTTTGATGTGCCATGCCAGAGGATGGACCCCATCCTATGGTGTGGTAAAAATGATTCCATATACAAAATCATATGCACCATCATACTATCCAAAGTGGAGCCAATCTACTCATCTTGATCCTTGTTTTTGAATTTTGAATTTTAAAGTTGAACCATGAATAGATTAAAATTTGAGCTGCAGTATTGGTTCCTGCTCATGTCCAGAAACTCATGGAGGATGCTATCTCCTTGCTCAGCATAGGATGCATAGTATTCACTGATGGTGGCATCTTTGGTCTGTTTAATGGATGTATATATCTGGTTTGGGTCGGTTCAGGTCTGTGAATGGTTGTTCTTGGGTTGGTCTGGTTTCTTGTCATGGTGTCCAGTGGTCAGGTTCTTTTCGTTTAGGTGTCTTCAGTTAAGGCATGTTCTTTAATGAGAAATGAGATCAGGTGTCCTCTGATGGACTGTTTTGTATGCTGATCCCCTCTGTAATCGTGTTTTCCCTCGCATAAATCTATATTTCTACTGGAATAAAACCATGGATGGATGTTTCTTTCTTTCTTACTAAATCTGTTGGTGAGGATGAGCCAGATGGGCCTCCAGTCTGTCTAGATTTGATTTCAGAGGGTTGAATGGTGTTTGGTAGTTTATGTTGATCTTTGTATGGGTCCTGTTTTTAGGCTGTACAGAGGCAGGAATACTGACCTCACATTTTGTGGATTTATCAATGGTTAAAAAACTCATAAATGAGACCAAATTAGAAGTTCGACGTCTCTACTATGTCTCTACTATACAACAACCACTACTTGCACTTATCTGAGACAAGCATATTAGCATAAGATTGATATAAATGTAAGTGTACACTTCCTACTAGAAAAGTGGACAATTGTACTGACAAGTACCGAGTATTCTGTAAAGAAGTATATTAGTATCTATTCCTTTTACAGTAATGCATAATTGTGTGGATTAACCCATTTCAACAAACTGATCACTTAATCCAGGAATTGGAGCAGCGTAGGCGGGAACTTGAAGCACTGTTGGTAGAAGAAACAGCATAACTTCGATTTTCAAGAAAAGAAAGGGTAAACTTGAGATCTAGTTATTGACACATATTTTCAATTGGCTGGACAGATGATGTAAAACTGAATTATTGTGGTGCCAAATTTGTTCCATTTCTGTATGTATTTCCTTGATTGAATGTTTTCTACTTTTCTAATTCTGTAAATACTCACTTTTGAAAATCCAATCAATTAATTCATGGGGACGTTCATACATGTCGAGGATTGTTTGAACAAAACAAATTTGATCTTTACAAGCAGCTAAGATATGCTGCTGTCATGTCCTTCTTGAACATGAAACATGCCAGGAACATTTTTTAAAAGAAATTGAAGAGCATTCTCTGTAGCGCACATGTGCTTATATTGCAGGTTTGCAGAAATCATGTCCCTAGACTGGTGTAGGGCTGTAACTCAGGTCGGGTGGGTCGGATTTCTTGATATATAAGGAACCCGACCCGACTCAACCCTAATTCTCAACCTAAACTCTAGAACCTGACTCGACCTGAATTCTAACCTAAATCAACTCGAATTCTGACATAATCTGCATTCTGAACCCATTTTAGCCGGGTTGGGTCGGGTCGGGTCGGGTTAACTTGTAAAATCCTCAACCGACCCGATCCGAATTTCATGGGGGTTTTTATCTTCTCAACCCGACCCGACCCGTTGGTTTGAAATTCTTGACCCGACCCGCATGATTTCTCGGGTCGGGTCATGTAGGTTGGGCCAAAACCCGACCCGAGTTGCAGCCCTATTATGGTGTCATGGACCATTTATGACCATTTTATCCTAATTGTTTGCTTTGACATGGATCTACTATGAGCAACTTCATGTACTTCTAGGCCAGCCCCATGTTCTCCATGAGCCGACCGATAGCTCAGGTCTTGAAGATGTGCCACAGTAGTATGTTGAGGACGTGCTATCATTCAGAGAGAGAGAGAGAGAGAGAGACTGCAATATCTACAAGAAACTTCAAGAGGTACACATGCAATGTTTAGGTTGCATTAAAGTTTAGAGGAGGACAATGTGTGAAATAAAGATGGCCATTGGGGTTTGGTTGTGAGCTGTCTGATCTATCTAATAATGGGGTTCGCATCAAATAGAGACCCTTAGAGGTAACAATTTTTAACCTGACCTAATCTGATCCAAAAAATTGAATTTGGGTTTCTATATTAAAAATAAATAATCCCACTGATACAACTTGACCTAAAATAAAATTGGGTCAGTTAGGTATAGAGGTCTCGGACCTGAACTAATTCGGCTTAAATTTAAAAATGTTATTTAAGTAATTTATTAAACTTTTACTTATTTGGTTTTAGCACATGTACCTACCCAAGTTAAAAAAAAATTAGCATCTCAATTTTTCATTGTCCAATAGCCCCTCATTAAAGAGAAGTTCTCGTCTTTTATTTTTTATTTTTTCAAATTTTTGTAGGTTTTTGGGTTGGGTTAGGTCGGGTTTAAAAAAAATAAATTCTGGGTTTATTGGGTCTGATTAAATAGAAAATTTGTTAGCCAATCTAACTTAACTTTGACTCGACCCATTGCTGCATACAGTGTTCCATGCTTTTTGTTGAAATCCTTGGAAACATACAAACCTTAGTGGATTTGGAATTACGAATTCCCAAAATTGTGCAGTGTTGTTTGCCGATTTCTTGAGGAAATTAATTTCTGCAAGAAAAATTATGTTCAGATGTGATCCATGTTATCCAATTATGTTGTTTGCATAAAAAATCATCTTTGTAAACGAAATGAATGAGATATTCTCTCAAGTATGTTTAAATTTTTATTGAAAACATGATTTTCAATGAAAATAATTTTTTGCATAAAAATTAAGGTAGTTTTTTTTTTTAAATCAAAATTATTTTGAAACCCAATTTTATTTCCCCCACAAATTTTGGATAAGAGCTGTTAATATAATAGTTTACAATCTTAACAGAGCTCCGAGCTCCTATTAAAGTTGTCTAAAACAATACTCCATATTAGACCAATCACAATTGGAAGCCACAATTGAGTTATTCCAAAACTTTTGGATGTATAACATATAGCCATATACTATCACAAAAATAAAGAAAATTTTACGCTGGATATCCCACGGTTTCTCACACGTAAATTCAAAAAAAAAAGAAAAAAATAGAGAAAATTTTGACAAGAAAAGAGAAGAGTGTAATTTTCTTTTGTGAACTATAAAAATTTAAAGAAACGATAGCAAATGAAGATGGGTGAACACAATGAATGAAGAAATTGCATCATATAGAAAAGTCATACTTGGGACCTTAGTCCCTAACCAACCCCCCCCCCCGCCCCTCCCCCCCAAAAAAAAGGGAGTGGTGATTGGTCCTAAATGGATATAAAAGCCAAGTAAAAAGATATATTCACATTGGCGTAATTCAATTGGTTGTCTCCCACTTCAGAAAGTGGGAAGTTGCAGGTCGAGCTCTCATGACCTAACCTTGGTGCTCTAGAGGTAGTGGGCTCATCCATGGGGATTTTATGCTAGACATCCCGAGGTTTCGTATAAAAGCAATTAGAACTATTGCAACACTAGTTGTACAATGGAAATTGTAAGTTTTTCAGTTTGATGTTAAATCGATTTTTCTTAACAGAGAATTTAAAAAGCTGATTATTGTTGAACAACCTCAAGGATATGCCATGAAAGATAAAGAAGATGAAGTCTTATCACCTTAGAAAAGCACCATGTCTTAAAATAAGCATTGCAAGTGTGGACCAATAAAATTGACCAATATCTCCACAAAATGAGTTTGAAAGAAGTCCCAGTGAGCTGTCCCTTCATGTAAAAAAGTGAGGTATGTATGATTTCTTATTGTCTACTTTTTGTTTTTATGATTTGATCTATACAGACACTAATGAAAGAATGATAAAAGATTTCAAAAAAGACCATGATAACTAAATATGGCAATCATATGATCCCTTCATGGATTTTGGCCAAGCATCAGATCTTCCAGCAAAACATCATCAACCCACATCTTAATAGACACCATTAATCTAAAACACCAAACTATGGAAAGAGTTGTCTTTCACACCAGTTAAGGTAGGGCTCCATCTGCAATAATCCAGAGTGACAAATTGAGAAAAAAGAACATGAGAAACTTTATTCACAGGCTAGCGGCAGAAGCGAACCAGCTTCCAATCGGAATTAGAAACAAAATTAGTGTTTGTCACCATGTGAATTGAGAAGTTTTGAACAAATTCAAGAATGATAAAAATTTCCATGGAAAAAGGGAATTCCAACAATTCATCAAAAGAATAACAACTGATGAGAAATATTCATGGTCTTCTAGTCATACTGTCATTTTTTTTCCCTGTAGCTTATGAAATAATAATCTAAGTATCTCCTTCTTCAGCAGCAGCGCTGGCAGCACTCAAATCCACCGACAGATCAAGCGCCTGCTTCACAGAACAAGTGAAATTAGGATAGAATTTCATGGAAGGGCCATATAAATTCATATTCATTTTCAGATAATACTTGAACTCAGGTAAGATTACTGCTGGTTATTAAAACCTGTAGCAAATGGTCTTTAAGCACATTAAAAGTAAGACAAAACCCAGTTTCCACATTCCACTCAGTCTTAAAATCTAAGATTAGGTAGTCTTCCTACAGTGTGCTCGGGTAGGGCTTGATTCTGCCTTGAATCAATGGTTGGTTCATCTCAATTCAAAGTTCCAAGTGGAAGAAGGGTTGGAACATGAAATTTGAAATGAGGGAGATACCCATTTGAAATGAGGGAGATACCCACCAAACCAACCACCCCCCTCTCCCCCCCCACCAAACAGAAAAAAAAAAAAAAACTGTAGAAATGTGTTAGTTCATCCAATTTTCGTGAAACGACAAAATTCGTCCTTGCGACTATGGAAGTTCATGAGTATTTACCAGTCCAATTAGTTTGCTACCATTCAGAGATCATTTTTCAGAGAAGATTACCTTTCCAGCTATCCGGCTGTACATGGCTATCACATCTTCAACTGTTGTCTCAAAATGTGTTGTAGCATCGAAACTCTGTAAGTATTGTGATTCAAGTATACAATTAGCAGTGAACAAACCCAAATAGAAAGGGATGACCAAACTGCTTGTTTTGTAGTAGCAGAATGGTTGTGAAAAACATGAAAGGCCTTCCAATCTTTTCTTTTTCTTCTTAAAAAGGTGGTGAGATGACCTCTTGATGGGAAGTGAGCTAATAGTGAACAATATAGATCCAACTTTTGGAACTTCCCATGGTTGGTCCAGAGTTTGAAAAAAAAGCGACTATTGGACATTTTCAGCCATTCATACATTCTCTGTGTTTTTTTTTTTTTTTGGATAACATGTATATCACCACCCCAAATTGGAAGTGAGTCTAATCCCACAGATGCACGAAACCACCTGCAAGCCTCGTGTATCAGGTAAGCACAAGAGGAGTCGAATCCAAGACCTCTAGTCTAATCCTAAAAGCTTAGACCAATTGAGCTACCTTTGCGGGTTTATAATTTTTATGGTTTCTATTCACTGTTCCTCCAGCTAAGTGTGGGGAGCTTAACATGGGTAACATCACCCCTCATTGGAAGTGAGACTAATCCCACAGATGCACGAAGCAACACACAAGCCTCGTGTATCAGGTAAGCCCGAAAGCAGTTGAACCCAAGACCTCTAATACTTGAAGCTTAGGCCAACTGAGCTACCTGTGCGGGTTTATATTTTTTATGGTTTATCTTCACTGTTCCTCCAGCTAAGTGCAGGAAGCTCAATGTAAGCAAGCTCTGTATCATTTTTCATATTGGTGAGCAACTAAAACACTGAATGGTTTGAGTCTCATTATTGGGTCAACAGCTCCATTGGTAGTCATAAGAAGACAGTAAACTGATAAACAAGGCAAATTCATTTATACTTACAGTAGAAATAAAGCAATTGTCAGCTTCATCCTTGTTGGATGGTTCGTATCTGTCATAAATATCAAAAAATGTCTCATCCACAGGTCCAAGTAGATCTATTCCAGGCTTTAGTTCTGCCTCGGGCTGGTCTGTTTCTGCTTCTGTTGAAACAAAAGCAATGTATTTCCCTTTTGGAGCTACATTGTGAGAATAAGAGCAGCAGAACAGGTACCTACAATCGAAGGGGAAAAAGTTCAAGGATTTCTAAAGGTGCTAAAATTTTCAATCCACTGACACTAGAACTTGCACTGAGCTCAAGTTGGAAGTCCACCAGTAGAGTCAAAGACATAGTTCAGTCTGTAGTTTGCAAAAGTACTGAAATATAGCTTAGGAAAAGGAAGACAAGTATTCTATCACGTATGGGTGTTAGTCGAGTTACCTCGGTCTGATTCAGGAGAGACAGATTTAACTTTTAGGCCAAAAATAGGTATTCTTCAGATATTGGGATGCAGTAAAAAGGAATATGTGGCCTTCTTTTTTTAATGGGGCTTGATGTGTTTCTGGAGTCAAGTGGACACCCAATTTATATGAATGAACTTGGTTGATGTTTTTCAAGTCCCTTAGCATGTTGCATTACCATTGATGTTAGGAGAGCATGATAATGAATTTACTTAGTGGAGTGAACTTAGTTGATGTCTTAGGCTGAAGCTTGTTCTACTATAGGTCCAAGATTACCAATTAAGTGAAAAAAAGTTCCAACTTTCATTTGATGATGACCATAACTATTAAAGTCTAAAATGCTGTTAATGAGAATATGATCCTTAGTTCAATTGAGTCAATCATCACCGAAGCCAAAATCTCATTTATCTGTGATCGACTTTTTGAGTCATATTTCTCCATTCAGCTCTATCACAAATCATGTGACCAATCATCCAACAATTTGTCATGTCTTTTAGCATTCCTTCCCTTCAAATTTTTAGTAGTCTACTTCTACGTGCAACTTACAATCCATCAACTCTGTGTACTTAGGCTGCCTCTGATCTCTTAGTTACACGTCTAAACCACCTCGAAAAGACTTTTATCAATTTGTTATCTATTAGGGCTACTTTTAACTTATTCTTATTGCAATCGTTTCTAATTTTATCCTCTAGAGTTAATTCATTCATCCAGTGTAACATGTACATCTCTGTTATTCTAACTTTGTTTATTTCTCTTTTTCTTTTTCTTTTTTTTTACTGCCTAATACTCTACTCTATTTAAAACATAAGGTCTAATAGTTATAACCATTCAATAAAATTGACCCTTCTGTTTAAAACTCACAATCAATCAAAGTTTTGATCAATAACACGATGTAAATGTGGACTTCAAACATTAAACTTGGTTGAGAACTAAGACACTTGGAATCCAATCCTACCCAAAGGGCCACTCTCCATAGTTTTACCCGGTGTGTGGGTAGGGAGGCTTATACATGCTCCGAAGACTAGTCGGGTGCTCTAAGAGGCCCTGGACACCTCGGTTGTAAGAAAAAAAAACTAAGACAGTTGGATATACATTCAAAAATAGAAAAAAAATGATATAAATCATGGGAGGAAAATGGCAGAAAGCATACATATCTGACTTTCTTCCAAGCTGTTTCTGTGGCAGAACGATTTGAACTGAGTGGGAATCATTAGTACCTGAGATGGGATGGCTCATGATGCATATGGCACGAGCAACTCTTCCAACCTTACGAACCTGTTGAAAGTATCAGCTTGCAATTAAAAGAGTCCCATATTGGAAGGAATTATAGCCATGATCTGACCATCAAACTCACTGGAATTTGTCTTTCTTACTTTGTTGGGCAAATAGGAAGGATCACATACAACTTTCTTGCATTTAGCAGTTTCTCCCTCAGATGTCACACCAAAAGCTTTTCCATTTTCATCAAACTCTACCTGCCATAGTTGGTAACATGTTTATTTTAGTTACAAACTTTGATGAACTTGCTAATATTCATGAGAAATAAAAGATGGTAGATAAAAGGACTCATCTCAAGAAACAAGAGTCCTAACTCCACCCCAAAGGGCTACTCGCCGTAGAGTTACCCAATATATGTGAGTAGGGAGGTTTGTATATGCCCAGAGGATTAGTCTAGTACTCTAAGAGGCCCAGTCACCTTGGTCATAAAAAAAATCATAGGAACAATCTAATATTCTAATGTTAGATAATTGAGTATTATGAAAGTCTCATTGTCAACCCGTGAGGGTTGGGTTGATGGTTAAGAACCCCAATAAGTTGTGGGAGGTTCTGAGTTCAAGTCACACTCTTAACATATAAGGGTCACTCTCTCTAGTTTTACCCAATGTGTGTGGATAAGAAGATTTGCACATGCCCCAAGGGCTTAGTTAAGTGCTCTAAGAGGCCTGGATACCTGGACTTAAAAAAAAAAAAGGCTCATTTTCTTTAAAAGAAAAATAGCCAATCAAAATGTTCAAAAGATTCAACATGTACACATAAACAATGTTTGCTAACCCAAATTTCACCATCTTAGATCTCTTTGGATCATGATTATTTTTATTTTCTTGAAGGACTCCTTGGGAAATTCAATGGAAAATATCTCCATCTTTTAGCAGCGACCCCTGAGTTATAAATCTACTTAGAAATATATGCTTTTAAGTTTTTAGTTAAAGAATTAAAATTTAATCAATTCACCTACCTAATTGAACCCCTAATAACCTTGAAAATCCACTTGGTCAAAATTTTGATATTTTTAAAATTATGGGAAACTCATACTTCTAATTTAAAATATTAAAAATTAATTAATTGCCCACTTGGTTGACTCATCGAGTTATCTGGTTGACTCAACTCAAAGAGAATAATATTAAATAAGATGTACCTTGCACTCTGGCTTGTTGAGCATGTAGGTGCCACCATAAACCGCACTAAGACGAGCAAATGCCTAAAGAACAGATGTGTTGAGTTAAAGCCTTGGAGAAACTTGGCTACAAATTGACATAATTTTGGCTAAAAACAAACCTGTGGTAGTTCTCCCAATCCATACATTGGATAAATATATGGAGATCCTCCTTGAGAGCGTGCTAAGGACTCTGCATAAGTCTTCAAAAATAAAAACCAGTTTAGTTTCAGCAATTAAATGAAAACCTCACAAAATTTGATCCAATCCGATTATGCAATTCGACTTAACGTGACCCATTTAATAAATAGATGGACTTGATCTGAATTCGTTTATAAATGTAAAGACTCGATTGACCTGACTATGGCTATATTTATATGCAACATAGCCAACCACATACGATCTACGCTCATTTAAATAGTAGTCTTAGTATGAGTCTCACTAGAAGAATCTCTTTAGTTAGATAAATGTGTAACTTGACTCAAACTTGAATAGACCCAAAATTACTTATAAAAAGTTTAATAAAATTCAAAATAGTCCTAAATCAACTTGTATTATAGAAAGTAGAAACATAAATTTCCCTTCTGGGGTTAAGATTGTACATGTCAATTTTTATTGATTTAAGAGTCTGTGACAAGTCATAATTTATTTTTATGAAACCATTGATTACAAATAATCCAATAATAACTCCTAAAGATGATTGATAGATCATCTAGTTATCCATTTACACCTTAGTAGGAGTCTTTGAAGATTCAATTATATTTGAAGTCAATTTCTTCCTTCCTTTCATTATAATAGCATAACAAAGGTTTTAAAAATTGACTGACTCAAACTTAGACTTGTCTAATATGATTAAGTCTTTTTATAACTTAGCCGAGTCCTATTACTTTGACCACATTTCTACTAAAACTCAACGGAGTTAGACTCGGACTCGATCCCTCCCAAATTTGAGACCGAATTCGATATTTAAAACCTTGAGCATGACATTTTGTGAAAGGAAAAAGAATGCCATTACCTTAATCCTCCTTATAGTATGAATTGCAGGCTCATCCAAGTAGCTATCCTCTCTGTGCAAAGCTAAAGCATGGCCAATAAAATCAACTGTATCATCTTCTAACCCATATTTCCTACATCAAAACCAAAATTCAATTGCATCCAAATTCCATGAACAGTTTGGATAATTTACACTTAAATGTAAAATTACCACCATAGTTATTTAATGTAATGATACAAAATCATGTAGTAGTTTAGAGGCAAAAGAGAATGAGCAGTTCTTATAGTTGAAACCAGGGGTCTGAATATCGGCCAATATACCGATATCTCGACCGTATCATATCGGCCGTTTTTGTTAAAAAAAAAAAGGACAGAGAAAAATATCAACCGATACCGAATTTTAAACCCTGGTGGAAACAGATAAACATATCAAACAAGAGCTTCTTCAAAAGATAAACATCTATTTATCTAGCAGACAAAATGTGTTAAAAAGAAAGAATTTTGAGCTCTTATTAGAGAAGAATGAATAATCATGTTTATAAATCATATAACACCTGTTCAACAATTCTGCATTTCTTCAAATTAATCCAGGGGAAAACAAAGAAAACCCCAAGAAATTTATGTTGAACTTCAACAAAATGATTCCACAATTTAAGAATGGAGAAATAGGTAGTTGAATTTTTTTTCTGAAAATTAGCAATCATTTCCATTCAAATGGCTCTAGCTGAAGAAAGCTAGGAAACAAAAGCTCATAAAAAAGAAGAATCTATAAAAAACACAGATGATGTGAATAAGAACATTTGAATGAGAATCAAATGAGACATAGTTGATGGATCCAACAAATAAAACTAATGCATCCATCAATTATTTAGCAGGAAAAACTCTAATGAACATTGTAATGTCCTCACGGCTTGCATTGATGAGTCAACTTTAAAATGGCTCCTAAAAGGTTTTGTGCTAGAAGGTAGAGAGCATTCTATTTAAATACCCAAGCACACTCTCTACTCTATGCGATATGGGACCTTTTACGTCTTCACTGGTGACTTTGGAGGATCCCCTTCTCTCTCCCCCAGACACGGGGGTATTACAAACACAAGAAAGGAGAACACAGGTAAAGATGAGAGAGGTACGAAATGACTTCTCTGGTTGTAACTTTGTTGAGGTCCAGGCCTTCATGAGATTTTGGATCTTTCTCTTCATAATCTTGAACATAGATGAAGAACTTCCGAGCTCGTCGTTTTTCAAAGAGACCCATCAGAGTTGATTTCAGTGCTTCCACATCTGTTGCTGGCACTTTGTAGATCTAGCAGTCATATATAGACATAAAACATTCAGGCCGAGTTTTGACCCTTGATTATACAATTAATCAAGAGAAAGATCTTACTTGTGAATAATAAAAATGGCTTACCTTCCCTTTGTTATACACAAAGCTTCCATCAACAGCCCTGAAATTCAGGTATTTAGTAACATCGGTATGAATGAGAACGCGAACCAGAGCACCATTGGCCATCATGAACTGCCAATTATTTTTTTAAAGAGGTTGTCAACGTGGAAAACAATAAAAGATGGTAAGAATATTTAATTGAGACGCTTGTTGGCCTAATATTTTTGAAGTAGAATTCATTTTCAAAGTTAGTCATTGAGATAAGAGTGCTTCAAATGTTAAAATCATTGGTTTCACAAATTAACCGATGTAAGACTTTTTGTTACTTCACACTTTCCCTCAAGTGCAGTTACCAGGACTTAATAACATTATTAAAGTAGAACTCACTCTCAAGAGTTAGTCATTTAGAGAAGAGTGTCTCAAGTGTTGTATAGAGACATTGATTTCACAAATTAACCAATGTGAGACTCTTTGTAACTTCACTTTGATATCCAATTTTTAAGCGCTCTATGAAGTAGATGAGAGAGAGAGAGAGAACTGTGTATACCTTTGGGATCATATCAACATTGTATTCCTTGCATGAACCCAACTGCTCTGGAGGCTTGTCATCGCCCCTAAAACTCTTCCAAAGCTATAAAAAAGAGAATCGAATTATATAGAATGAAGGACTGTAATGGAAAAACTTTACAGGATTTTTTTTTTTTTCCTTTGAATAGCTTATATACCTGATTGAGTTTAAGTGAAGTAGACTCTCCTCCATAGTACTCGTTCCTATCCATATGAAGAACCTGTTACAGTGTACAAAGAGGTAATATCTAAATAATGAAAGAAATCATTAGACAATTAATCTATTTTATGCACAAACTGAATATCAATTTGAGACTTCAAGAGTAACAATCTTTGGTTCTCCTACATTTTGTTAAGCATATTGAAATCAACACATATCATTAGTCCTATGACTGGTAACTTAGTTTTGCTATACCTTCAAGACTAGCAAAGATCGGAAAAAACTCAGGTAAGTATGTTCGAGTTGACTCGACTATAGAATTTCAAGTTGAGTGAGTCAACGAGTTTTACGAAGTTCTTTCGACTCAACTCCAAAAACTTGCCAAGTTATTAGACTCGATAAGATTTCGAGTCGAGTCCAGATTGAATTTAAATTTTGAATTTTCGAACTACGGATTTGGATGCATACTTAATATGATTTCAAAGCAGTGACAATTTCTACCACAAAAATCAACACAAATGGCTTCCTTCCTAGCAGTATCACCATTTCCAAATACAAGAAATTTACTGATATATATCCCCATAAAAGAGGGGATGGGTTTGAGGTTTCATTATGATTACTGTTCCATCCATTTAGAAATGAAGCAGCAAATAGCACTTTGAACACAGGGAAATAAGATAATACTGTATTGACTTCTAATGCGAATAGAATGGTGACTTTTTTTTTTTGAATTTATGTGAGAAATCCTGGGATATCCACCATAAAACCCACATGGGTGTAGTTCAGTTGATTACCTCCCGCCTTAGGAAGCGAGAGGTTGCGGGTTTGAACCCCATGGCCTAACCTTGGTGTGGTTAAAATAGATAAAAATATCCAAAAAGGCTAAAAATATAAATAGAGATGTTAGGAGTAGATTTGATGAGTTTGATCAATTTATCACAATTTTTTTATTTCAATAACTAAAAATATGTAAAATTTATGGAAATAATGGCTAAAAAATTAGAGATTTTAGGATTTAGTTTTCGTCATTAGATCAATTTATGAAAGTCGATTCATATCAATAATTGAAAATATGTAAAATTCATATAAAAATGGCTAAGAATAGAAATAGAGATTTTATAATTAGATTTTGTGAGTTAAGTTATACTTTTTTCATATTAATAATTAAAAATAAGTAAAATTCATGTAAAAATGGCTAAAATAGAAACATAGATATTAGGATTAGATTTAGTAAAGTTAGAATGATCTATCACGTTTGTCATGTCAATAATAATAAAAAATAAATTTTGATTAATAATTTGGTTATAGAGAAAAAATATTTTAAGATTTGATTATGTGAATTAGAAGGATTTAACTGGTCTTAACTTTAAAAAAAAAAAAAATCATTGAAAAAGGATTAAAACAGAAAGACGATTTTATCTAAATCAAAGCGTTGCATTCCTTGGATCCAATCCAGGTCAGGATCAATGCAGTCATTTTCATTGATCTACAATGCAATAACAAATAGGAACCCCCTCATGAAGCGAGAGTCGTGAGTTTGATTCTCACTCCATCCCAAAGAGTCACTCCATGTAGAGATGTTTGTACATGTCCCGAAGATTAGTCGGGTGCTCTAAAAAATCTAGACACCGTAGTCATAAAAAAATTCAATGACAAACCTGAACATAAATCACGAATAATGCATAAAACTTTGCCAAGTGAGACCCGGGATTTGAAAATCAAAACATCATATCAAATAAATGTCTTAACACATAATTACTGAATAGAGAAGTGAACCTCCATATCATTCAGCAGAACATCAATGAATATAGGAAATGTGTAATTCATAAGGAAAGAGGTTGCTGAAAGAATGGGAAAAAGGGGGTAATTTTACTTTGAGACCATCAACGGAGAGAAGGCCGCTAAGGATGCATTCTTTGAGTCCTGTCCCAAGAACAATGACGTCGTATTCTTCATCCAAGGTTGTAGATTTGCTGCTGACAGATTTCCAAGTTAAGAAGAAGAAGGAAGAAGAAGAGTAGTGAGAGAGAGAAGATGAAGAAGAAGAACAGAGAGAGAAGATGAAGAAGAAGAACAGAGAGAGAGAGAGAGAGAAGGTGGGTAAGTTTCAGTGTTATAGAGAGTGAGAACAGGTCTCCAGCGAGAGGCGCGAAAATGTCGTTAAAAACCGTTAGGATAGATGCAGACTGTGTGATGTTGGTCTTCCATACAAAAGAAGTAAGTGGGGATCAGATCCACCATACATGAGCCCATGTCAATCTCCACCGTCCAAATTGGTGGAACTCACTTGTAGATGGAGTAAAACAAAAAATATTGAAACATTGCTGACCATCTCATTTATATCAGCTCCCATAGTCACATGATTCTTGAAGAACTATAAAAACAAGAATTCAAAGAGAACTTTATGATAAAGGTCATGAGTTTGAGCTCAAGAACTCGTTTAAATTCTTTTCCGGACTTTTCGATTGCTTCTCATTGTTTGAACGGGATATGTATCTATAGGGAGGTGTGGGTCTAGACAATTTTGGTCATGAAAAAAAATGAATTAGTTGGAAAAATCAATAAAATATTGTGAAAAATTAATTTAAATAGAGATCATCTAAATATTATTTTAAAGATAAAATATTTAGAAGTAGTAAAGAACTTAGGTTAATCTATGTGTAAACTATAAATGTTAAACATAAGTGAAACAAATTTAGAACTACATAAAAGTAATATGAATATAATGTTACAAAATTCTATTTTAAGAAAGAATATTTAGGAGGGCCAAACTTCTCTCATACTCTTTCTATATGATATTTTTGGATAATTGCCACATGAACATTGATTATTAATTCATTAATTGATTGAACACTTTCATGCAATGTGATAGAGCTATAGGCTCATAGCACGTCTTCCATTCAACATAGGACTTAACTAAATCATCTCAATTCAAGTATAAAAGTTAGGGCTGCAACTCGGGTCAGGCTCGCCTGACCCAAGAAATCATGTGGGTTGAGTCGAGAATTTCGGTCAGCGGGTCGGGTCGGGTTGAGAAAATAAAAACCCACATGAAATTCAGGTCAGGTCAGATTGAAGATTTTACAAGTTAAACTGACCCGACCCTACCCAACTCGATCTGACCCGGCTAAAATAGGTTCAGAATACGGGTCGGATAAGAATTCAGGTTGATTCGGGTTGGGTCGAGTTATGAAGTTCGGGTTGATAATTCGGGTCAGATCGAGTCACATATATATCAGCTCGGGTCGGGTTAGGTTTTAAGGAACCTGACCCGAGTTGCAGCCCTAATAAAAGTCATTTTTTAAGTTATTTCATATTTTTATTACTCTAAATTATTCTTTATTTATTAAACTTTGCATCTTATAAGTCTAACTTTACCCAACGTGATGGATCCTTCCAATAAATCTTTTTGTCCTAACATGAAGGAACTAAGATAGAGATTTATTAACTACATTAACTATTTTTCATTTATTTGAGATTGATTTTTTGAGTTGAGATATCTTTCTTTAACCTTAACAAAAAGGTCATACCATTATTTTTATTTTGAAAAAATAAAAGAAATTATAAACTTTTAAAAGAATACATCGTTGTACTAATTTAGCATATATTGCTTCGATTCAGTATGTGTTTTCAAAGTTGAAGTTTTATTCTACAATATAAAAAATGAAAGTAAAACTCTAAATTTATCAAAAATACAAAAATTTAGAAGCATTTAATATTTTGTCATTTAATTTTCAACTTTGATAATTGATTTATTTCCTTTGATTAAATAGCTAAAATTTTGTTGAATTTTAATATTTCAACTAATTTAGAGATTTTATTTATTTTACTTTAATAGATGGGATAGAAAACTATGCCAAACTTAAAAAAAAAAAAACTCTTTATTCTAATTTAGCACATGCTGTATAAATTTTTAATCTATCATTTTCAGAACTTACAATTGAATAAATTATGAACTCAACTCTATTATATAAAGTGAAATTATACCTTAAAATTTTCAAAATACAATAATTTTATAACTTTTTCTGATTAAAAATAACTTCTCCATTTGCTGTTATTGATTCATGTAAAGCCTCCTCGCGAGGGGAGGAGAGTTTCCACTGTACTTTTCTGGGAAATGGCATGGTCTCCCAAACATCCTCTTCATGTCTTCTGTTGGAAATTTCCATGGAATCCTCATCCTGTCCAAAAGCCCCAAAACCCTAATCCCTGCAACACCTTTGAAACACCATTTCTTTTCAAACCCATCCAAATCCTCTCATCTCTCGCACACAACCTCATCGATTCCGCCTCCAAAACGCTACAAAACCCCTCTATTCTTCATCCAATCAAGAACAATGCAAATCGGGTCTTGTCTCCTGAAGATCAAGGAGAGGCCGAGCATCGAGCCCTGGCGTCGGCTCTCGCCAGCAGGAAAGAGGCGACCGTCATCGAATTTTACTCGCCCAGATGCAGGCTCTGCAATTCCATGCTCGATCTTGTCTTGGAATTGGAGAAGAGAAACTCTAATTGGCTCAACATCGTCTTGGCAGACGCTGAGAATGACAAGTGGCTTCCGGAGGTATCCCATTTCCATGATTCCTACTTACATCGCTTCCAAGTTTGAATCTAATTCTGCTTTTGCTGGTGATGCATCTTAGTTTTACTGAGTTTGACATTATTTGATGATTGTATTTGTTTTGTAAAATGGTGCTGAGACTGTTGCAATTTCGAAATTTGATCAAATATTTGGTTCTGTTTGTGTATGTGTCTGGGGAGGGAAGGGGGTTGTGGGGGCGGAACAAAATTTTATATTGAGCAGGAACCTTAGACTCCGATTGATGCATGGGAAATTATTTTCCTGGAAAATAGCCATTTTTCCACTGAAAGTACTCTCCTTCATATGCTTTCAGATGAAGCCTTACTTTAGATGCAAAATAATCAAACTCCCAAATGCAAAATAATCATTCTTTTAGCCAAAACCTTTAGACTTATTCTATTTTTAGTTTAAAAAATGCTTAGTTTCTTTCTTTTTCTTTTTTTTAAAAAAAAGTACTTCCCATGTATTCAAGAAAAGAAAGTTGTGTTCCAAAAAGTGCATCCAGATGTCCCAAAAAAAAAAAACATACATTTGTTTCCAGGAAAGTCTTTCTTGGAAAACCTACTTTTTTAATTTCCATTAACATATGGCATATATTATTATCATTCAACAAAAAAAAAAATAGCATATATTATTATATACATTCTCAAATTTCCAAGAACCATGGTTAGCAAACTTAAGCTCACTCCTTGATGTGCCCCATCTGTCTTAGGGGACAATCCATTTTATTAGAGAACTTTTGCACAGTTTATCTTTTGCTAAAATCCATAAATATGTAATCCTATCAAGCTAGTTTGTGATGCTTCCCTAATCATTGCATAGACCAATGTTATCAGAACCGGACCGTGTACCGAACCGTCTTTGAGGAGGTCAGGGTTCAACCGGGTTCGACCGCGGTCAAAGCCGGTAAAAGCCGGTCAAGTATTAAAATAATATAAATATTGGGAAATGATTTGTGCACCCCAATCTCTTTTACCCATTGTGCACTCCCCTTATGTAAAATTACAATTTTCTCAAAAAAAGTAAAGAAGGAAAGAGAAAAGAGGAATTTTGAGTTTGGGCAAAATTGTAATTTCACATAAGAGGGAGTGCACAATGGGTAAAAGAGGGGGGTGCACAAATCATTTCCCTAAATATTATATATAATATTAAATAAGACATATTTTACCAATAATATTAATAAAAATATTAAAAATAACATTCAAACTCTGAGTAATATACCAAAACGGTGAAATATATGGGATAGAAATAGTAATAAACTTTTATATTTTAAATATACACATTTTTTAAGGGGAAAATTAAAAAAAAAATTAAAAAAAAATTCAAATATGTGAACTGCGGTTCCGGTTTTCGTGTCAAAACCGCATAAAACCGCGGTTTTGACCAGTTTTATGCGGTTTTGACCGTCGGGCGGTTTTTTGTATGAACCGAACTGCGGATCCGGCGGTCACGGCTGAACCGCCGGTTCGACCGCGGTTCGGTCCGGTTCTGATAACACTAGCATAGACCCTGCCCTTCCCTCCAAACAACATTTTCAGCATTTTCCGAAAAATGACTTTAACAGGAATTCACTATAAATCTATTTTCCTACTAGAAATCTATGTACTGCATTTCAAAGAATTCACTCAGGCCAAATGACTCATATTGCTGTTTCATTTTACAGAGAAATGCAGTACTGTGTATGCTCTTAATGTGTAAGACTGTGCTATATGTAAAATGGAGTATCCATACGATGGAACCTACCTTGAAGATGGCTAAGATCTTGCACATGTATATGACTGATAAATGTCGTTACATCCTTTTAACCTCATTTGGTAACTGATAAAATAATTTTCTCTTCAATAGTAACAAGCATGCTTGCAGATTTTCCCTTAAGTTGAGAATTGTTCAAGAAGGTTTAGTTAGGTAGTGATTCCTTTGTTTTCCATGCAGCTTCTTCATTACGATATCAATTATGTTCCATGCTTTGTCCTCTTGGACAAATATGGAAGAGCTCTTGCCAAGACAGGTGTCCCAACCAGCCGGCACCATGTAGTTGCAGGCTTATCACATCTTCTTCGCATCAAACAGCCCCATAAAAGCAAAGGTAAAGTGATAGGATTGATTTATTTATTAATAATGTCTTTGTTCAGTCAGTGAAGAACCACATACAGTCTCTATTCAGGTTAGAGAAGAACCACACAATTACATTTATCACACCTCTTCCCATTCCCTCTCATTCTTCCATAAAAAAGAGACCAGTGGTGGTTTCTCAACCACGGTAACTCCTAGGTAGGTGGGTCCGATAATTCATCCTGATCCACTTGGATGCACCATGGTCCAAAGTCTGTTGATTCTCACAGTTTTTGCAATCATTAGAAAACGAGCAGTTTATCCTGAACTCATGGTGAGAGCCTTATAGAGAAAAGCAATGAGGTGCTCAGTTAAGACTTCATGTTGCAAATGGTTAAATACATTTCTGCTCTGCATGGGATTAGGATAGGTCCCTTATCACTCTTGATAAACATAAGGAGATCATTTGTACTGCTACTTATCAGTGGTAAATTTATGAGAACACATACATCCCAATGCATCACTAGGGCGTGTATTTTCTTTCTGCCAAAAGGTGTCCTTTTCTTCGTCTTTTTGAGAATGTGTAGAGCAAAGTTTGTTGAAATTTGATTTGTGAAGTGGCTTTTAGTTATTTTTTCAAGGGCAACCATCATCAAGGCTTCTATCCCATCTTTCTTGCTCGTCTCTTCTGCCCTGCTTTTCCACATCTGGATTTGACAAAATTTATCATATGCGCCAACATTTTACATTTTGAAATAATTAGAACTCATTTCGCTTTGGAGATTTTTTTTTTCTATGGGCCAACTTGCCGTATGACACCTGCAACTCTTTTATCCTGGCTTCCTACAGGTACATGATGGAATATCAACATGCTGTGCAGTTATTATGACTACGGTACAGTCTCCTCTTACAAAGTGAATATAGTATTGATTTCAATTTAGGAATTGTCATGGCTGGATAAAAATGGGAGGGAAACATATGGATTTTGTATGTAGAAGAGGAAATTTTCAGTTCCACTGGCTTTAACTTAACAGCACAGTGCATGTAGTTGCATTTTGGCATTTGGGCCATCCTTATTACAAGTTGATTTGGTAGTCTATCTTAGTTAGTTAGTTGCCGTCTTTACCTTTAGCCGAGAAAGGCGGTCGTCTTAGGCCCTCGGATGAAGAAGGCCCCTCTCTCCTGGCTGCGCTCCAATAGTGCATTATTAGTTAAAAAAAATATATATAATTTCTATAGTTTTGAATAATAAAATCTCTTTAAAGTTATTTTTTAAGTACTATATATTTTCAAAATTTCTCAAATTGAATATCCGAAGTAATTTCAAAAATCTCATAAAAATACTTTAAGACTTAAAGGTCTTTTGACACTCCAAATGCTTAAAACGGAGTGTTTTACAAATAAGGATATCCCTCAGCTGTGCCGAAAACACACTTTCGGAAGTCCAAACGATAAATCGTAAAAATCGTTGAACTCTAAATTCAAAGCTGAACAAATATGTGAAATTTGAAAACTTAAATCTTTTAAATGATTGTTTACCAAAAGTTGGTGACCTTTTCCATCTCAAATCCTGTCCCTTCTTCAAAACAAAAAAAATTACAGTTAAATAATCATTTGAAAGAATTAAGTTTTCAAATTTCACATATTTGTTTAGTTTTGAATTTGGAGTTCAACGGTTTTTACGGTTTTTACGATTTATCGTTTGGACTTCCGGAAGTGTATTTTCGGCACAGTCTAGAGATACCCTTTATTTGTAAAACACTGTGTTTTAAATATTTGTGAGTGTCAAAAGACCTTAAAGTATTTTTATCAGGTTATTGTAATTAGTCGGATATTCAATTTGAGAAATTTTTGAAATACACTGTGTTTAAAAATAACTTTAAAGTTTTAAAGGACATTTTATTATTCAAAATTATAGGAATTATATAGTTTTTTTTTTTTAACTTATGCATTACTATGGCATATGTAGACCGTCTGAATGAATGGAATTTACGCATAAATAATGGTCCGAATGAAGGAAAAATATTTTTAACTCACGTCCGGACGGTGCCGAAGCGGAAGGGTAAAATGGTAATTTCTAATAAATTTGAAAATCCGTGTAGAAAAATCCCGTGTCTAAATAATTACCTTATTCAAATTATATAGAAAAGAAGAAGAAGATACGAGCAGTAGAGAGAACACATCTCTCACTCTCTGTTTGCACTTCAGCCCACTAAGTATACTGATCTTTTAAATTGTTCTTATTCTATTTTAATTTTTTAATATGCTAATTTCACTGGGATGAATATGCTAATTTCACTTAGATATGTAAATTTTTCAATGCTCTGTATTGTTGGTCTCTTGATCTTTTTAAGTTAAAAAAAATTATTGTTTAGAATAATTTATTTTATAATATATAATTAAAATTTTAATTAAATATTACTTATAATAATATATTAAATACCAATAAGGCCCATTTAAATTTTTTGTCTTATGCCTCAACTTGTTTCTAGACGGGCCTGCTTAGTTGCCAAGGTTTTATATAAAATGGATTAAAGAAGCTGATACACAGTCAAGATCGCACGTTGGACTCCTCAGCGCTTTGAACAATCAGTTTAATTAGATGTATATGCTATGAAAATGCATTATATCACAGTGTTGCCAAGATTATGGAAGGAAATGCAGTTATCCTAATCACTGCAAATGCATCTAAGATGAAAATAGATGAATCTCTGTGGAAGAAAATTTTAGTTCATGCAAAGGAGAAGCTGTGAGAGAAGTATTAATACGAACTATAGCAAAGATTGAAGGAGATGAATTCATTTATCATGAAATAGTGGATTTGAAATTTATCTTTTGAAGTCTCAATCATGGTTTTAGTATATACTTGTAGTTAACTTGAAATCATGACTGAAGTTTGTAACTTTTGAGAATCGAGTTCCATGCAAAGACTATAAAATTCTAAACCTGTGAGGGTTGGCTCGATGGTTTAGAATCCAATAAGTTATGAAGGTTCTGAGTTCATATCTCTCTCTCAATATATAAGAGTCACTCCTCCTAGTTTTATCCGTCTGTGTGATAGGGAGGTTTGCACGTATCATTCTAGACTTTCTCAACTTAAAATCCAAATAAGTTTGGCAAGTTGAGGCCTTGCAGCTTTTGAAGAAAGAGAATTGGTAGTATGCAATCATCCATCTTTCCATGGTTATTAGGAATCTGATGCATTAAGCAATATGAGAATGGAATGAATTAAGTGCTGTACTTTTACAAAGTTTTTAATGGAATTTATGAACAAGCTTGAAGCAAATTTGGAAATACAAAAAATTTGAAAATCTTTCTATCATAGCTACTAACTCTATTACATCCATAACATCAATTAAGTTCTCAAGTGATTATTTCACATCCAATCAACTCTTCATATAAAAATCCTAATAAATAAGCTCCAAAATAAAAATAATCTTTAGGTTTCAAGTTCTACCACTAAAAATAATAAAAGTAATTTTTCAAAATAAGATAATAAGTTTGCCGAAAGAAAGAAAAAAGATATATAGCTGGAGTTGGAATTGGGAAGCTGTTACAAGAGAATTTATAGATGACTAGTATTACTTAGGATAAATGAATAAGATTTAATAATGTATAGAGATTAAATTTTTTAGCAAATCATAATACGTTATTTGATATTAATTATATATATATATTAGATACTCTACGTCATAGAGTTTAACTTGAACTTTCGGGTTGTGTTCGGCCCTGAAAATACAAGGCCTGAACTGGACCCAAATTTAAATTGGGCCCAGGCCCTCACAGATAGAGTCAGTCTCAGGCTCTAAATTCTTTGGATCGGGCCGAGTAGGCATGGATTAGGCCCGAGTGCCTGACCGAATGGCAGCCCTAGTTCCTCTTAAATTAGAGAAGTACCAATAAGCTCTTGAAGCTACGTGATAATTATTTTTTAATAAAAAAGGTGAAATCTAAGCTTTTGCCTGGATTTTTTTTTTTTTTGGTTTTAAGTTGAATGGTCATGAGAACTCAGTATGTTTTAAGTCTTTACAGAAATATTGAAATTATTATAGTTGACAAATGTTACTGTTGAAATTTCAAAATAAATTGGTCAAATTTCAACTTATATAAGGCCCATTTTAAAAATTGTGTTTCATAGTATTTTTTATTTTCAATTAAAAAATATATAGGTTAATATAACCAAAACTTTGAATGATATTTTTGATCTTTTAAAGGACAAAAATATTTATATCGTTCAAATATTAATCTTAGGTTGATATAATAATTGTCATCTTGGCATGCTTCTGAGTTTATCAGTAGACAAATTTACATACTAAAATAATTAGAATTTAGTTGATAAAATTTTCTAAATTAAATTCATCAGCATAAAAGACAAATTTAAATGCAAAAATAATTAGAATTTGGTTGATAATTTTTTCTAAATTAAATTCATCAAAATAAAAAGTCATATGGCCCATGCAGGTCTCGAACCTGCGACCTTCGCGTTATTAGCACGACGCTCTAACCAACTGAGCTAATAGGCCACTTACGTAAGAGACAAGAGTTTGAGTCTTTGGAGATAATTTTCTTGAATCGGAGCATAATTTCAACCGTTTCATACTTGTTCATCGGAAAGATATCATCGTCCCCAGCTCTCATCTCCTTCAGCGATTAGCTACGCCCTTCAGATAAACCACATGTAATCATTATCATAATTCAAAGGTCAACCTAGACTTAGGTCTAAACATATGTACTTCTTTTTAAGACTAAAATGAAAATTCGTTCATATTATTCAATAAAATATAAATTATAGATCGTCGAATTCTTCGAATCTCTTACAGTAAAGAGTTCGGCGAACAGATTTGAAAGGCTTGGCAAATTAATTCGAAGGGTAAAATAAATAATACATTAAAACTCGTATTTGATTATACAAAATACACGTGAGAGGATCGCGGTTCAAATTTTATATTATACAATATAAAATTAAAAAATATTAAAAGTCAAACTTACACTTTTGTGTACAAACCTATCACAAACCAAATACTTTGAAACTCAACAATCTAATTACAATGAATAGCTCAACACTTCAACAACTCAACAATCTCATCTCAATATCTGGACAACTCAACATTTTTATATTTCAATTGAATGCTTTTATCACTTAAGCAACTAAAAGTCTAGGATTGTAAAACTTAAATATCGAATGTTTTAAACTCCTCAAATGTATTATTGAAAAATGAATCCATTGAAAGATAAATATTATACAAATTACTCCATTCAATATTAGAAATTATGTTTTTTTAATCTCTCGTAAATTTAAAAACTTAAAATTATTTTTTGAATATCTAATTTTTTACATAAATAATAAATATATCTATTTTGTCCGTGGAGGTTTTATATTGGGTATCTCGCGATTTCCTACACGTAAATTCAAAAATATTAATATAGATGTGCATATAAACTATAATTTAAATTATTTTTATAAAACTCTCAAAATGTTCAAACTTTGAATTTTTAACATCTAATATTTTTAAATACTTTAATAGTTACCAACAATCAATATCTATATTTTGTATAAGATTTATTTTGATTAATATATATATATATATATATATATATATATAACTAAAGTCATATCTAATATATTTTATAAATATAAATGATTAGATGTTTTTAATGATTTTTTTGAATGATTAATCTACTACACGTCTCCACCGAATCCTGACATTCAATGACTGGACCTACTTTCACCGTATTTCCATCATCGTCGTCCACTTGTATTTCCTATCCACTTTACCAACGGTTGAGATTCTCCCGGAATCTATCTTCACATGCGACGACGCGACGCCGAGGCCCTGTGTATGAAAACGGAATCTTGTATTTTATGCCCCATCTTCTGGTTTTGGAAAACCGCTTTGGGGACATCAGTTCCGGTTTTTGCCAATCTTATAAACTGCTCTCTCTCTTGTTGTTTCGATCGAGAGAGATTAGAAGCAGAAAAAAATGGGATCCGAGTGGGAACTGAGCTTGGATTTTAAACCTTCTTTCACCCCAAAAACGATTATCAGATTTCTGAGAGAGACTTCAACGATCGGTGATTGTAAGAAGAGATTATTAAGGGTGGAAGAGTACGTGAAATGCTTGGAAGAGGAGCGGAGAAAGGTTGATGCGTTCAAACGCGAGCTCCCTCTCTGCATGCTTCTCTTAAATGATGGTGACTATTCTCCCCATTTTGTCTATTTCTAATTTCTGGGTTTTGATTTTGGTGCATTGTTTTTATTTCCCTCTCTGCATCTCCTTGTGTTAAATTGATAGTGCTTGGTGAAGTTTTTTTTTTCGTCTTTTTATATCTAATTTATTTTCTTTTTTATTTTTTGGGGTTTTTGAGACATGAGTTTTGATATTTCGTTGTGTTACTAGAATTGGTTTTATTTTTGGTGACTTTTGAGCTGCTTGCTGCATATGCTTGTGCAAAAGGATGGTAACGATTTTTTTTCAAGTTCCCATTTTGGATTTTTTTTTTTTTTATTTCTGGGTTTTCTGATATATGGATTTGATCTTCTGTTCTTCTTGAGGAGTTTGTTGTATTTATGTATTTATTTATTTATGGATGATGCAGTGATCGAGACTGTGAAGGAGGAGGAAATATATTGTAGGAAGCGGGTTTTGGAGGATTTTATAGCGGTACAAATGGAGAAGGATTGCAGGGAGAAGATGAACTGGATGAGCTCTGCTCAGCTGTGGAGCAACAATTATAATAACAGTAATGAGAAAACCTCAGAAACGGATGTGGAGGAGGTAATGGATCTTTAAAGTTTGCAAATTCATGATTTTTGTAATTTTTCCACTCAAACAGCAGGAGTTTTTTTTTTTTTCTGAAAGTCTTTTCTCAATTCCAATGGCAGAAAGAAATGGAAATTTGTATTCATATTTGGGAGTTATCTGACATGGAAGTTTGATTTCAATAGTGGAAAGAATAAATTTCTCCGCAAATTGTTACTATTTTCTCTTCTTTCCCCAATTGATAGGAGGTATTCTCACATGGGATTTCCCCCCTTTGGCAGAAAGACTGAAATGGAAATTTGAAATTTATGTCGATTTCTATTTTCTTATTTTCTTTATTTATTTTCATTGTTCTGACACAAAATTCTTGTTCCAAGTTCAGGAGGAGAAAAAATCATATGGGAATGCATATGAGTACTCATTTCCCAGATGTAAATACAGGAATAAAGCGGGGGAATTTATGCCTTCCAATGGTTTGTCAGCTTTTACATTGAGGAAGGAAAATGAGGAGGCAACATTGCCTTTGCCTGATCTTTCTCTATTGTCACCTAGAATCAAGAATCGAGGGGCTGAATTGGGTTTAAAGAGCAGTCGTAGAGCTTTAGTTTCTACCGAAGCAATCACTCAATTGAATTTACAGCAGCAGCCACAGCTGAGAAAGCGGAGAAGGTGCTGGTCACCAGAATTACACAGACGGTTCGTCGATGCTTTGCAGCAGCTCGGTGGATCACAAGGTTCGATAGGAATTGGAGATGAAAAAGTAATAGAGAATCTGAAAAAAAAAGTTGGTTTCAAATGTTTATGTAGATTAATATAAGTAAACATCTGCATCCACATGATCATGATAAGATTGTTCTTCAATCAACAAGTGAATAAACTAATGAAAAATGAAAAATTAATGGTTGTAAAATTGTTGATCTTGATCTTGGCTTAAGGACCTGAATTCTTGCGTGGAAGTGAAAATTCATTGTATGTTTAGGATTCAGGCTTTTAGATGCCTGCCTACTTGAGTCTATGAAAATAGTGGCTGAACCGCTGAATGTAAACCTTAATTTCTTTCTTTGGAATACTTTGAATTTTTATGACATATAAAAATGACGTGATTAAGTCATAGAAGACTGAATGACTAAGAGAGAAAACAGAAAGTAACTGCTTTTGAATCTGTAAAAATGGAAATGGATGATCCATAACAACATACAAGCTACATGACATGCTTGATTTAGTTCTTTTTATATTGTGCCATGATGCTTATGTGAGTGGAATTAGAGTATTCAATTACTGAGAGTAAACTGCACCTTTTCATTTCTCTCATATGGTTGTTCTTCTCCTTTTTAATGTGCAGTTGCTACTCCTAAACAGATCAGAGAACTGATGATGGATGATGGGCTAACCAATGATGAAGTAAAGAGTCATTTGCAGGTGACCTAAAATCCTTATTTTATTCTATATTTGTCATCCTCACAATTTTTGTCAGTAGTGATGAATGATGTTCCCTTGTGTTTCTTCAGAAGTACCGTTTGCATACACACAGACTTTCTGCTAATACTACACCGGCTATTGGAAATGAAAGAGTTGAGGTATTGGGGAGAAAGTGGTCTGCACATGAACATTACGAGGCCTCAGAGCAGAGCAATTCTCAATCTAGCTCTCCACAAGGCCCTCTTCACTTGGCCAGGAGTGCTCCAGAAATCTCTAGTACAGTGAGTGACACAGCTGATGAAGATGATGTGAAATCTGAGAGCTATAGTTGGAGAGGCCATCTTCAAAGGTCAAGCAATGAAGATACCGAATGATAGAAGTCAATACTAACAGTTAAAGTATTGTATAAATTTTGCAGTTGCTATAATTCGACTGGAAGAACACATACTTTACAGTGAGTTCTTTAGAGAACCTAGGATGCAATATGCATTGAGTAATGGAGCTCTGTCCATGAAAATTTTGAGGCTTTGATAGATAGGCTTTGTTTTCCTTTTTCTTCGGCTTTGGGAGTTTTGAGTGTTTGATGTGAAGAGGTCTGTGCAGGATCCAGGTAAACAAGACAGCATTTTATTAATATAATGCTTGCAATTATGAGTCCTTGAATCTTCCACGTGAATCAGCATATATAAAAATGCCAATCTTGGGTCTCATTACTACTAACATGTCTTCCTCCTTTCATGTTTCTGTTTGTAGTTATATATGGCATTAAATTCCCACGACCGATGATACTTGCACAATGTTTTGAAGACATTTGATCATTTGATTTTTCAATTCTTCCTTCGAGGAGTGCTGGCATCCATTGTTCTGGTTTCAAAAGTTCCATGTCTTATCTGATCTTTTCAGTTCAGTTAACATTTGACATTGCATCAATTACCTTCGGTCATATCCAAGTGTAATTCCCAAATGACATTCATTGCACTTCTATGTGATTTTCTTTTAACCATTCCAACTGATTCTTAGGTGGCATTTAGATGTGTGGCGAGTGTAAATTTTCCACTCGATGGATATGGAAACTACTTAAGAGGGGACAAGTTTTCCTCATAACCTTTATTTCTTTAGGTATTCACTGAAGGAGTTAAGCTTGCCCCATTAGATTTGGGGAAAATGGTCAATCCACTATCCTTCAAAGATGATTTTGGTTGTCCATCATATAAACGAAATTTGTTCATGTTGATTTATTTTCCTCCATTAAATCAGTCTTCACTTTTCTCCACTAAAGTAACAATTGGTGGGTAGCAATCAGCCCGTCTACAGCACTAATACTTTTCTCACATCATAAGCCACCTTAGTGCTATAGCATCAACAAGTTTTTGCACCATTTCTGCTGATTTAACAGTTCTCATGTCCCTTTCTTGCTTTGGTACTTCTAAAGTCAGCTATTATGATTCTCTTAGTTTTGTTATTCCTCTACTTGTGAAGCAATCGATGATTTTCTTGTAGCAAATTGTAGGTTTTTGAACTACAATCCTTGTACATTTTCCTTTTGCACTGTATCAACCTTGACACACAACATCTGATCTCCAATCAGATAAACAAGAGCAAGTAGTAAGTTCTTCAATCATCATAGCAGACTTGAGGAATTCTATTTGTTACAGCTTTGCTTGCATTGTAGAACTCTGTCTGCAGTGACTTTGATCTTTGAGCAGGGAGCACAGGTCATTGTTTCTAATGCTTTTTGAAGCTTCAGAAAGGTATAGTGATCTTCAGCAGGGAATATGAATATAGCCGTTGTTTCTATCATTGAAGTAGGGTGATGGAATAATAGAGCATGTAATGATTCCCAGACACGAGATGGGTACGACTAACGACATGCAATCGATACGGTAAGGACACGGATTTTACACATAAAAATGAAATAGACATGTTCCCTGAATTGAAGTCTATGTGCAACATAGAGAACATGGAAGGGAAACCTGTGCCGATGAACAAAGTGGTCCACCAATGGGCTTTCTCTGGCTCTGATGTCATGTGGACCCATGTGGGGGACAGATCTTATGACTACAAATTGCAATAGAATGGACAATGGAAAATATTTCTCAAGAGAATTGACACTGGAGGATCGATTTGTCCAGTGATGTGAAACATAGAAAAAAGAGGATCTTATTTGGAGAAAACAAGGCTCAGATTTAACCAACCAATAGCACAATCCAAGCTCTGAATGGCAAGTCTGTTTTCATTTAACCCTCAATCTCTCTATACGGTTGAGCCTAAATCAAGTAATCAGGCTTGACTAAGCTATATTGGATAGAGCAAATCTAAGGAGTGAGTTTAAAAAGAATGAATAAGGAGAATGGCTCTAAAAAATTATCATTGAAGCATATTATTGAATGAGATGTACACATTTCATCTGATCGTATGGTCCCTAATCAACTTTTAAGACTTTTCTCTTTATCTCATTCTCCTTAATCCATTCTCCATAGAATTTCTAATGTTAGCTTCATGTCACTAACTAGGGCAAAGTAAAAACATTGGTCTTATTTTAATTTCATGCATGCTCGGGTTGACTTCAATAGGATTTGCTTAAATAGATGCATGTGTTATACATTTATGAGTTAAATTTTATTAAATAGGACTTGTTTGGTAATTTTTTTGTTGGAGAAATCTTTATGTTGTGTTAAGTGATAGATAATCGGTGATTTTGATAATAAGGGACATTGGTGTATTTTTTCATCACGTTGGAGCACTTTATATGGGGAATGTGGGGAATGGCACTTATAGACTGCACAATATTTTAAACTATCAATGACAAGAAACAAGGTTTCAATTGATCAACCATAGTTGATCCAATTGCCACTTTGCTTTCAAGTTTTAACTAGCATGGATCTCTCTTCCAAGGTTGAGATCGAGGTTTCAAGTTTTCCAGTCCCTCCTTCCACTCCTTATTTGACTGTTGTATAGATTGATGAGAAAGTATTCTTTTTATGTAGAAAAGAGAAATGATAAGGTTAGGTCTTAATTTATCATTTACTGAAATAATTAATCCAATTAGGGCGTGGCACATCAGTAAAACCATTGAAAAAAATGAAGAAAACCTAATATATTTTTTAATTTCTAATTCCGGTCAGTCGGGTTCGAGCCTAGGAGTGCTCCTAAACCCAAGCCGACTTAGATTTATTTCGGGTTGGATTCGGTCATGGCCGGGTTGAATTAATCTTTTTTTGAAGATATGTATGATTGAATCCAAATTTTTCCAAGCTGGATCAGTTTGGGTCTATTGGTCTAATGAACTATGAACCATAGTTTGGGCTGTTTTTGTCGTGTTCCGATTTTTCCAGGCCCAGACCCAGATCAGTCCATAATTAAGTGGTACGTGGATAATAACGGTTACAATGGGCTGGGTCAACCTCAGTCCCCAGAAGATCCAGTTAGCTTCAGCTAAATATAGGTTACATATAAAAGCCTTTAGACTGAGCCACAGTCTAAGGCCTTGCTTGTACATGTAGTTGCTCAAAGCCTGTCTTATTGGCTTGTTGGCCCATTAAGTTCAACATGAAGGGTGCATTGGTGCAACAACTTACTAATGGGCCAATTCTGAGTTTGAATTTAAGGTTATGGGCTAGAGAAGTTTTGGGCCAATGTAGCTTGACAAGAAATGGATTGGCTCGAACAAACTTAAGCTCATGGGGTCCAAAGTCCAAACCATTATGACCATTGATACTATAATTATTTTATTTTATTTTAAATTTACATATGGGAAACCACAGGAAATCCAGCATAAAACCTCCATATATAATACTCACTGCCCTTAGGGCAAACCAGGTGAGGCCATGGGGCTCGAACTTGGCACCTCCCACTTCCTGAAACGAGAGATTACCAGTTGAACTACACCCATATAGACTATTTTTGTTATTATTTGTTACTAGGAAAAATTATATCTTTGATCTTTGATGACTCATATGTAACAAATGGAGGTTTTTCTTGCTCACCAAAACACTATTTTACTCATTTTTAATAAAGATTTTGATGCAAATAACAAAAAAAATTAGATTTTTAGTTTTCATAACATTTGTTAGACAACATGAATTAAATCTAATATAATTTTTCATAAAATTACTTTTTTCAAGAAAATAGGCAAACAGCACAGAAAACTGCACTTTCATACATCACCTACTAGTCAGCACCAATCATCTACTTGTTTAGATTGGGAGAGTGAGAAAGGAATTGGTACATCTTACCATCTAATTAGAATCCACACCTCTTGTTTAATGATTTGTGTGTAAGAAATTTGTGTTAAATAAAACCATGTATTCATACATTTATCATTATTTTTTCCTAATTCAAACTAAATTAATTATATATGCTGAATGAGCTCAAATCTTTTTCCTTATCAGTAAAAGTAAGATCTTTTGTTTCATTTTCCAGTCATCTATAATAGGGTATTTTAACTCTTTAGATAAGAAGTGGTTTCATGTGGGCTCTAAATGTGGATAACAAATTTGGGTTGGGTGCCCATCCTAACACGGGAGTTTTCTTTTAGGAGACACGGATTTTTCGAATTTCTCACTTTGCCCCCCATTTGCAGAAATCGGCTCACTTTTTCAGTGAAACGGTTCACTGAAAAGTGAACCGATTTATCTGTAAAATGATCATGTCGGTGCACCGATTTAGTCTCTCAAGAAATCGGTGCACCGATTTCCAAGTGATCCGGTCGGTGCAAATGTTTGGTATACTGATAAGTGAACCGATTTTTGTAGATGGATGAGGGGCAAAATAGAAAGTTCACTAAAACTCGTGCCTCCTAAAAGAAAATTCTCGTATTACGATGGGCACCCTTTAAGATATAAATCAATATTTAATGATCTAGATAGATTAAAATATAAATATTTAAACCAGTCACTTTTTTTTTTGAAAATATCAGTCAGAAATATCGATTGAAACTTTTTGTTCTAGGTAGACATTAAAAAAAAATATTTTTAAGTTCCACATATTTGGAATTCATGGCTTGAGAGACTGAGAGCTGTCCCTTGTTTTCACTTTGAAATCTTCAATAACAAGCTCAATTAGAAGAATTGAAGATTGAAGATAAAGACAAGATTCTTCGAGCATGGAAAATTTTTTATTCAGGAGAAATTGAAGTTGTATTCATAAATTAATGAAGACTACGCACAACTGAGTGATTGTCAAGATGAATTGGGTGATGAAATTGCTCAATTAGCATCAATTGAGCATGAAGAAATTATTAGTGGCTAAGACATGTAATTCCAAACTCAAAAGGCACTCAAATTGATGGAAAGTAAGCCTAAGTTCATAGCATACGGGCCCAATTGCCCAAATAAATTGTTTCTATGTAAAATTGACCCAATTTGAGATCCAAATCTATGGAACGAGGGGTCTATACGAATTTCTTTTCTCACACATGCAAAGAGGGTCCCAAGAAGCAACAAACGAAGGTGAAGCAAAGAGGAAATAAAACCAAGAGAGTATGTAGGTCACATGCTATTTTTGGGTCTTCGAATTATATGTAGGATTTAGTTTGGGTTAAATAGGTGGTAATGGACGGTTTTGATGGATGAAACTTTGTAATTTTTTTTCTTTTATCTCTGTATAAATAGAGGTCTTAGACTATTGTATAAAGACACCGAAATCAATTCAAGTTTTGCTTGTGTTCTCTAATGTTTTTATAGTTTGAATTCTATTTTCGCACAGAGACATTTGTAGGCGTTAAATCCGATCATGTCCTTCATCAGACTCCTATAGAAAGACTATCCATTTATTGTGGTGTGATCTCTTTACATTGGAGATCTTTAAGGGGATGGCATCTAGAGTACACAAGTGTGACTGAAATTACAAAATTTGGTCAAACTCAATTTTTCGATCTTTAGGAGGACCAAAAAATTTCATAGCCAATATTTCAGTTATATCAGCGATATCAATCAAAATCTGTAAATGGATGAAATCACCAAACTTTTCAAAATGTAACTGAATTTTTTAGTGAATCACCATTGAAAGAGATGGTAGATTGATCAAATAGTATCCATATGAGATACAGTGATCCAACAATTTACATGGACCAGTATTTATAAGTGGGCTATTCAGTGCTGATTTTACTCACCTGTATCATAAAAAGCAAACCTCATCAACCCCCTTTAATAGATTCAGGAGATAAGTGTGATAGCTCCATCAACTTTATATGTGAAAATGAGAGGGCATCAAGTAAACTAGCACCATAAAGGAAAAGTGGACAAAAGGAGTGGCTTTCTAGTTTCCACCAGGGCATGTGGATCACATCTTTACCTGAACTTTTGAGGACATTATCTTGGATAGTTTATAGTGGACATTTCTATTTTTAAAAATGTCTATGGGTTAGAGATGGAAGTTAGGTCAGGTTGGTTTGAACCCATATGGTCGGCTGTAGCTCGGACTCAACTCAAAAACTCAATCAATTATTAAGACTAATCAATTAAAACCTATCCATATACAATGACCGGACCTGTGATGCCCTGAAATCTAAGGGACCTAAGCGCGGTGAAGGCCTTGAGATTTCAGGGGCTCTGAAATTGTGAGTAAAGTCATTGGTCGCATTAGTGGGGGTCTTAGGCAGCGGTTTACTCCGCCTATAGCTAGAGCCGGCCCTGTCCATGTACGTGCATTAGATGCTCTCAAGTCTCAAGTATATTTTTCATGTGGGTTTTCATTAGAAATGTAATATACTCTAGTATGAATTATCAATTTTGTAGGATATTGTTCTATGAGTGAAGGGTAAATGGCAAAGACGTTAATATTTTTACAACAACAGATACATATGTACCTTTTTACTATTTAAAAAAAATGACAAGTGGATAAAAAGATAAACTCAAGTTTCTTTATTATTAAAAATTGATGTTGGTATGATTTCTCTAAAGTGAATCAACTACGATTTTGATTTTGATTTTGCTCTGTCTCTCTCTCTTAGTAGCTTCCTAGCCTCCATATGTGACTATTTTATATTAAATTTGGTTGGCTATAATTATTTATGTCTTTTTAAAATTTAGATTCAATCTTTTATAATTTACACTTGATGTATCCTGAATGATAGATTAATCGTGATAGTCAAAAATATTTATCTAATGGTTCATTTTTAATCTTAAAAAATCAAATAGTTAACATCATTCAATGAGTTCATTTTTTACAATATAAGCTTTTATGATAATTTATATAATTTTTATAATCATCAGAAGATCCACCAACTGACATGACTTATCAAAACATTCGAGCTTTTCAGCCCGGTCTTCTGCCAGACCTTTTAACAATTTTACAGAGGGTAGTGATAAAAACAATAATACTTTTTGTACAAGAGGTATTGGGTGCATTTTACACCTTCAATGATGACATGTGAATAATAAGATAAATTCAATATATCCTACGAAATGACCAAACCCAATCTATTTAACAGAGGATTCAACTGACGCAAACCTATTTATAAGTGTTTAGACCCGACTTGAACTTAGAAATAAATGGATAAATCTTACTCACCCAATTATTATCATGTCTGTATGCAACAATACAATCAATCATATGAAGTCTAAACACATTTAAAAGATGGTCTTAAAATGCCATTTCACTATAAAATTATTTTTAATCAGAAAAATAGATAAAATTGACTTGAATCTAAATTAGGTCTAAACTGTCTTAACTTATTTAATAATATCTAAAATAAACTTAAATTACACGAATACCCAACCCAACTCAAAAGCGTTGTCGCTTCTACTTTAAGGAGTGATTTTTTTTTTTTTTTGCATTACAATGAGTGGGGGTAGTGAAGTCCGGCGGGCGCACCATCCTCCAAAATTTCAGGCAGGCACGTGTCGCACCGTACGCTTGGAAAGGATTTCTGCTGCTTTTCTTCTCAATTGCTTTGACATACAGGCACTTATTTTCAACTTCTCATTTTCTCACTCTTTATCATGGAAAATTGACTTGCGAAATCTCAAAAAAAAAAATGAGAATTGAGTTTCATTTTCTTTATTTTATGAATAAAGTATTCACAACTTTTAGAAAAGACGACTAATTAGAGTATTTGTAAGCTACATAAATTAATTTCATGAAAAATGATCTTTTGAAGTAGTATAAAAATTGATAAAATTCTTTCTTTCTAAACAATTTTTTTACCATGATTTTAATCTTTTTATTCTCAAACTTCGAACTCTTATTTTATTTGTCATATGCCTTGTACATGCATCCTATTATTCTCAATTCTTAATTTCATTAAAAATATAATTAAGAAAACTCTCTAATTTTTTTAAATGTGTAAATATAGTGTTCAACAAGTGAGTGAAGATAACTCAAAGGAGTTAAAATGATGCTGATTCACACTCTGTTTTAAATAGCTATTACCGTAGAATTATTCGATGTATATTGATAGGAAAAATTACATATATTTTAAAAATTAATTAAATACTTTAAAACACGTTAAACATCTTGATCATTAAAAAAAAAAATTGAAGTGCTTTGAGAGATTCAACTCATAGAAGTCGTGATTTCAAACCAACCTAACCTCAACAAGACACGTGGCTTACTAATGGCATGGCCTCCAATATTTTAATATTTATTTATGTTTATTTAAATTAAACTCCCAAAAAAGTATTAGTTTTCATTGCCCAAAATTTTGGTCGGTTTGACTCTTCTTACAAGAAGATAACATCTCCCATGAGAGAGACCAACCATTGACATTGATGCCTTGCCTCCTTCAAAGGTAACAAGTCCTGTGAAAGGGACAGCCATCTAAAATACAAATGGGGTCATTAACCTTCTCAAAATATCATCGTATGGATGTTACACTTGATAGAAGCCAATCTCTTTTCTAACTTTTTCATTTTCCTTGTTTGGATTTCTAGGGATGAAAGAGAAATAAAGAAATAAATATACTCATCATACATGTTTCACTCAAAATGAACCTACCCATATTCATTTATTTCTCCATGATCCTTTTTCAATTATTGGGGGCCATTGTGGACCTACGTTTCCATGATTAGGGAGTTGTTGATACCTTATAATTATAGATATTCAAATTCTTTTCAATTATAAGTTGAGTCGATGATAGATAGTCATATCAGTATAAATCGAAAAGATATGATATATATTATTTTTTTATGACTGGATAGCAATTCTCCTATAAATTTTTTGTGTAATTTGACAAGAATTTTATTATATTATCCATTTTGCTATTTAAAATCGCTCGTTGAACCCCTCAAATCACTTACAGTAAAACATTTGACGAGTTGATTCACAGGACAAAATGGGTAAAATCCGTATCGAATTATACAAAATACTTATAAGAAGATCGTTATCCTTTATGGACACATGTCTATTGTCATATTTCAACAAAAAAATTAAAGAGATAACATGAATGCTTTTATAAGGATAATTTAGTTTAAGGTCTTCACTTTCATTGATATTTCTAATAAAAGATCCAAAGTTATCCATGACTGAATTGAACTATTATCTTTTCATAGAACCTTCCTACCTCTTACAATAAATGATAGTCATTTGAACATTCCATTTCGTATTGGAATAAGCATATATATCAAATTGCTAGGACTATTAACCAATAGTGGGTGAGTACTGAAAGAAATGGTTCTCTTTTGTGAAAATTCGAGTGAAAGGTAAAATTTTGTAAGAGTTTTTCTTATGTAAGTCTCTTTTGAACACGAGTTTTCTTTATCTTATTTGATAATCACAGTAAAAAAGAAATAAGAGAAAAAAAAACTCATCTTAAGAGAAAGGTAAAATGATTATCTCAAAAAGACTTTCAGATTTGTACTGTAGAGGGAAATTTAGATTTTTTTTTTTCTCTTTCCTTACCAAATGAAGGCAAAGGATGATTACCCTCGTTTTGACACCTCTACACCTCATCCAAACACAACCCGAAAAGTTAGTATTATCTAATCAAGGAGATTTTTTGCTAAATATATCTTATCTTTAGAAGCTATTTGCCAATTTTCAACTATAAAAAATAAAGAGCATAATAGGGAATATGGTCTCTTTGCCCAATAAACACACAAAAAAAAATCATCTTCTTGTAAGGAATCTAATTTCTATCGTAGAATAAATAAAAAAATCTAGTGATAAAAAGATGGAAGTTTTTCAACTTCGATGAGACTAACATTTTGTTAATTTTAATTGAAAAAGCTTTGATATAAATAATAAAGGTTGAGTTTATATGCCCTGACATAATTCTGAATTTCATAATATTTGCGGGAGAACATAAATTGAATTTAAATATAATTTTTTTTTTAAAAAAAATTTTAAGAAATTAAAAAAAAAACTCCTTTAATGAAATTATTGGACGCCAAAAGCATGTGCCGTGCTGATGGGACAAATTGTTTAAATTGTTTAGATTATGGAGTAAGATATGGAAAATTATATAATTATCAACTACTATTTAATATTTTGAGATAAATTTTAACGTATCAATAGATTTATGTCAAGCTCAAACATATAATAATTCATGTGAAAACAATTGTACAGTGGACTTCGATTGGAGGAACAGTACTTAAAGTCTTGAAGAGGGTAATTTTGGAAAAAAAAAAAAACAGCGACATCTCTGAGGTTTGGGACTTCGGACAACGTGGGTTCTCATTTATTGGACCCACCTATCAATAAGATATCTAGACCTATCAAAACCCAATTGATGTGATGCATGAACCACAATTTATTTTTCGTCAACCAATAATGGTGACGCTTACTTTAGTCATATTTTAATGTTTTTTTATTTTATTTTGAGAAGCTGCTTATTTAGTTTTTTGAGGAAAATAGTTTTATTAAAACGTATATATTTAAATTCAATTATCTTATATAATAAGTACTACAAAATATAATTTTATATTGAATCATTGAAACTCGAAAATTTTAGTGTTTATGTAATGACTTGGCTTTTATTAAAAAAATATTTTGAGAAAATTTCAATTCAGAGTTAGAGTGTGTTTCCTCAGTTATTTGATTTAATTGGGGACCTGAGGTTTCGCAAACGGGGGTTGGGAGAGAATTATGTGAAGTGCAGGAGTGTCGGAGTTTAGATGTAGAAATGTTGGAAGTCCGATATTCTCAGAGTTTCGATAGGAAACTATTGGAACTCAGACCCGAGAGCAACATTTTTGGACTTAGCAAGTTGTAGTTGAGCAGTGCCGGAGTTCTTATATCGAAGGGGTATTTAAACCCCTATGTCGATTGAGAGAAACCATTTCTCTCGTTCCAGCTCTGGATTTCTGACTTGGGGAACCCCTCCCACACTCCTCTCTCAAATCTTCGTCGTGCATGTGCGATTTTGGGAGAAAAGACACCTCCAAGCCCCTTTCTACTTTGAATTCCTTCCCTTTCTGGATAATCCTCTCGTTAAACTCAAGTTTTTATTACTGTTTTGACTGCTTGGACTGAGGGGTTGGACAGTTTGGTTAGGATCCGATTTATCTATTTATTTGGCTTTTAAATTTTGATAAGTATAGACCATCATTTTTAAAAGTTTAAAATTAAGGGATAGGATGATCAGATGGAAGTAAAATATTATAGAGAACTTACTCATACAGTCCTCTTTAGATCACACTCAATTATGTGAATCTCAAAACCCATTAAATGATATGTCTCATTAAAGAGTCTTGATTAATAAAGTCTTACTAGAGTTTTTCACTCTTTAAATGGGTATTAACCTTATATAGTTCAATGCATTACTAATAAATGTAGTAATAGGTGTGTCACTTTTGTCTACTCATTTATAGATGGATTCCGATTAGATCGGATTATTTATTATATGGGTTAGATCATTTATTAAAATAAGTCGGATCATTTAGTTGAGCAATTAATTTGAGTCGGGTCAAATTTACTTATTTATAAACGAGTTTGCATTATGTCGGATTATCTATTTTACGGGTCAAGTCACTTATTAAAATAGGTATGATTGTTGTCATGTAATTGAACATGAGAAAGGATGAGGTAATTGCACTCATACTATTAATTAAGATAGTAAAGTCAATGAATTAAGTGTTGCAAGTTGAGTCATAGTATCACATATTTCAAAAGGTGGTTTTGAAACTTGAATGGCATTTTTGTCTTTTTAATTATTTTCTTTTTAACCACTGATGTGAACGTATGCAAGATTTATCCAAAAGATTTTTTTTTCAAAAAAACTTTTATTTAACATCTTTATTTTTAAGAAATTTTCAAAAAAATTATAAAAAAAAAGAATTCATTTGAAACTTTGCCAAGTCGATTTTCTATCTTTTTCACCCCTAATCCTAACTGTAAGTCGGCTAAAAGACCTGGAGAGCTGAAAAGGACCTTCGGCCAAAGGAGGTTCCATCACTGTACTCCTAACCCCCAACAATGCCGTCTGCCAAATGTTACCGTCAATCACCTGTAAAACCGGTTAAATTTCATGACGTGTGGCCTCCTCACCTTTCATGCAATCTGTCTTCCGGTTAATGGCTGGCGGAAGCCTACCATATCCATTATCCAGAATTCCAGATGACCAGATGGTCTTTCTGAGGTTTAATTACAGAAATACCGTTTTGAAGAACACTAGGCAATTTAGGAAGGGTGTAATTATGGTTGAGATTCAGATCGAATCAAGTCGGATTTTAATAAATTTAATTTAATTTATATAAAAAATTTATTGAATTAATTTGATTTGATTCAAATTGACGACTCATATTACTCAATTCAATCTGGCTCAAATTGCTAATTTAAGTCAACTGAATAATATTTTATAATTTAATGCACGCAGATCGAGTTAAATTAATTTTAAATTTCTTAATTCAATTCAATTTTAATACGAATTTTTATTTTTCCAACACGATTTGATTTAAAATATATAAATACATAGTCCAAATTCATTAATTTATCGAGTCAAATCATACAAGTTGAATTAAATTCCAACCCAAATTTCACTCCTAAAGGTAACGTAGGGAGAAGAGCATTTCGGTACACGAGAACTTGGAAGAGTGGGCTGTTTTGCCAACTTAAGAATATGCCAAGGGTTTCGTTGCAAAATTCCTTAATTAAACAACAAAAAGAAAAGTTGGTTTCCTTAATTGGCTCGCATTATTATAGTTTTTGTCATGTATTGCTTAGTCGTCTTTGTCCACATGGATTGGCCACTCTTCTCTTTTATCTTCAATGGACCAAAATGCCCTTTTCATGATGTGACCATACTTTAGATTTATTTCTTAAAAATCTTGTAGAACTTTAGACATTTATTTGAACACTGATATTTTCTTAAGTACTCAACACCTTCTCTATCTGGCCTTTTATTCTATTATAATAATTTAATAATGTTTTTTTCTAATTTATGGAGATAAAATCAAGAACAAAAAAAATAGTATTTAATGTTTGTAATATCAGTGAACAAATCAATTTTCTATAACCTGTTTAAGTGAAATTAATTTGATTAGATTTAATTATCAATAATTAGATTTTTTTTGAATTGTATTGAGTTTTATTTGAGTTTGAATGTTCTATATTTACCATTTTTAATAATTACATATTAGTTTCAAATTAACATTAAATACTCATTGGAGCACATTGATTTGAAACTGAAATAAGTCAAAGCAATGCTTGAATTTTTTTCTCTTATTTATTCACAAATCGTTTATATTTTAAATTTAACTAAATTGAGCTTAATAAAGTTTTTTTTTTATAGCAGATTATTTTGAAAATCAGGGTGCAAACTGGCTTGTGTCATGGGCATTTTTGTCATTTCGTCTCTCTTTCTCCTCTCTTTCAGACATTAATCATCCGAAGACTGTCGCCAATGCAGAAAAGGTTCCTCTCTCTCTCTAAAAGCAGGAGTTGTTCACGAGCTTTCTCTCTCTAGGGTTTAATAAAGTTCCTCACGAGCTTCCCTCCGTTGGGTCTCCATCTTCCAACCAACATATCATCTTCTCGATCCATCCAGCACATCCGACGGCCGCGATCTCACCACGTGTCTCCCAACTTCTGTTCTGCCCTCCCGGGAATGTGAGAAACTCCATTCTCCATCGTCGATAAAAGAGGACAGTCGGATCCACTGTGGATGGATCGGTCGGCGGTGACGATCGGGCCGGCTATGGATCTCCCTATAATGCACGATAGTGACCGTTACGAGCTGGTCAAAGATATCGGATCGGGGAATTTCGGTGTCGCCAGGCTCATGAGGGATAAGCAGACCAAGGAGCTCGTTGCAGTCAAGTACATCGAGAGGGGCGAGAAGGTAATTTAGAAAGGCTCCGACTTCTTTGAATTTTTTGACTTTTGCTGATTTTGTTTTCAAAATTTGGCTTCGTTTGGAAAATAATGCGCTTTTGTAAAACTTTTTGGCGGAATTTGTGAGAATATGATTGTTGTTTGTATACAACTGAATTGTGGGAGTGTTTTATTATAATTTTGTAACAGTTGAAAGACACTGATTACTGTATTTTTTTTACTATTTTCAGGAAAGTTGCGATTTTGTTTGCTTTTCGTGGAATTCGTTGAGAATTTGATAAGTGTTTTAAAGAACTAGAAACTTAGAATATTGAAGTTTTTCATTTTCTTTTGTCTCTGTTCTTTGAATGCTTGACGTTTAGAATTTTAATTAAGAAACAGTTGAGAATTCAATATCCTGAATTGGGGGTTTTTGAATTTTTTTGGATTCTTTCAAAAAATGATGCGATGCTATGCTTTTTGTGGAATTCATTAAGAAAACGATGCATGCTTGAATACAAGTAGAAATTTGGATTTTTTTCCCCATTTTCTCTTTTATTTTTTTGAGTCTTTTATGTTAAATAATTAGAATATATCGAGAATTTGATTTTCTGATTTGGTCTATCTCAGACAGAGAAAAAGAGTTGGGGGAAGTAGGGGGGTAGGGGGAAAAGGGAGTCCTGAATTGGTGTTTTTTTTAATAAAAATGAATTGGCGTAGGCATTTTTGACATATTGCCGGTTTTTTGTGGAACCTGGGTTGGTTCTTTTTATCTGTTATTTTAATGTTTGAGAATTTGGATTTTTCAATGATCAGAGAAGACTGAGAAGATAGATTTTGACTTATGAAGGTGGATTTTGACTCAAATCAGTTGTTGCTGAGTACTAAGTGCTGAAATAATACCCTTTTTTTCTAGAAGAAGAATCTTAAGAGAGGATATCATGTACCCAGATTGCAATATCATTTTGATGCTTGGTAAACAGGGTATGAGTATTAATTTAACTGTATATTTAGGCAAAGGGAACTTGCAAAATAACGGAAATGACCCTGAATCAATACTGGTGACTGGTGCTGATAATTATTTGCTATAACAGAAGGCAGAAAATTGGAGGATCTATTTTGAGCAGCATGCAGATTGAGGGAAGAACCAATTTTCAACCTTTCTGCTAGAATATCAAGCCAATTGTTCTAAGAGGCCTGGACACCTTTGTCTTCAAAAAAAAAAGAAGGTGTTTTATAATGCATACAAATGCACCCAATGATATTCAGGAGCTAGTATGTCTGATATACTAAAATTTACTATTTTGGTTACTTGGAGCTTGGACATGCCCTTCGAATCTTTACAAGATGGTTCTGGGCAAGCCCCAGTTATGGTTATGGTTATTGGTTAGTTTGTCGCATCTGTCTTTTGTTTTGGATGCTTTTGAAGAGTGGTTGAGTTGCAGTAGCAATCATTCTGAAACCAAACTCTTGTTTTGTGTCCACTACCAACTACTAAGACTTTTATCAAACTAACAGACTTTGGTATTGTAGTATCTAGACTTTTTTCTGGTCTAGATCATCTGTTAGATCTAGTAGTGGCAACCACTATTTTATGAAATTATGGCAAATATCTTGATCTTCTTTTTGGCAATTTTTGTAACAGATAGATGAAAATGTACAAAGAGAAATTATTAACCATAGATCACTGAGGCACCCCAACATTGTTAGGTTCAAAGAGGTTTGTTCAGATCTCGATATCTGCTTTGTTTATTACTTTTTCAATAACTTTGACTTCTCAACTGAATACTCATTTTATGGTGATTCATCTTTAGGTTATTTTAACACCGACTCATCTGGCTATTGTGATGGAATATGCATCTGGTGGAGAGCTGTTTGAGCGGATATGTAATGCTGGACGCTTTAGCGAGGATGAGGTTGGTAATCTGTTACTATTTTTTTATGTCGATGAAGTTGGAAATCCTATCTACCGATTAAACCTCATATTGTTGTGATGCCTTAAATCCCACATCCCCCTGCAGGCTCGCTTCTTCTTTCAACAACTGATATCAGGAGTGAGCTATTGCCATTCTATGGTATGCAACAAAGAGATCTGTTTTAACTTTCTTTATAGCTACTAAGGATGGCAGATAGATTAATGTTTTGGCATGGTTTTGTATTTTATGATGAAGCAAGTCTGCCATCGTGATTTGAAGCTGGAAAACACCCTGTTAGATGGAAGTCCTGCTCCTCGACTGAAGATTTGTGATTTTGGGTACTCCAAGGTATATATTGTTTTTCACACTACCTCTTTTTGTAATGATCATCTGGGTGCTCATAATTTGCTTGTAGGCTTGAAATTTAATGTGTGTGGGGATATAGTAATAGCATGCAAGATGCCATGTAATTCTGAACACTTTCACTCTTATAAACACAATATACCCCAGCTAATGGAAATGTATATATCCTTTTGTACAATTTTTATACATTTAGATTGTAGACCTGCTTCTTGTTTCAATGCTATTTTACTGATGTCCATCGTTGTGTAAAAATATTGTTACATTTAAAGAATAAATTTAACTTTGTTCTGATAGTTCATTAAAAAAATGTTCTGAACTTCTGATGGTCATACTTGTTTCTTTGTTACTTAAACTGTCAAATTAGTTTTTATTGGTTTAAATTCTAATTCAATTATCATCTCAGTCGTCTGTGCTGCATTCACAACCCAAGTCCACTGTTGGCACTCCTGCATATATTGCTCCAGAAGTATTACTCAAGAAGGAATATGATGGCAAGGTAATGAATGAAGCTATTGTGTGGGTAGATTTGCAATTATCTCTTCATAATACAGATTTCCTGTACTACTTTCTTCGTGATCTTTTTAATAGCAATTGTGTTTCAGAATGGCTTTTATATCATTAAATAATTATTTATAATTCTTTTTCCTTTTTTATTTTTTTTGAAAAGTCCTTTTTATTTTAATTTTTTTACATGACAAAATTTGATTCCTGTTGTGAATCTATTTAGTCTTGAAGCTTATTGAAGCCTAGTTCATGAATATCACAGTCATTCAATTCTAAATTTGTCTTCATTTTTTGCTGATGGAATAATTGAACTTAAGGACAATGTTCTAGATTTTGCAGCCAGAGCAGTTGATTATACAGTATTTTAGTAATTCATAGGCTGCATATTTTGTTTCCTATGATTTTCATGACTGGATCACTTCAAGTTTTCAACTCAACAATTCTGGGATATTCTGCACCTGTGAATGTGTGGCATAGGATTAGGTTGAATATGGGAGTACTGCCTGACCTCCTTTGGAAGAAACACCTTTTTAATTCCCATGCTGGGGAGGGGGAAGGAGGGTTTGAACAATTAGAGTTGCAGTATCTGAGATTGAACCTACACCCCAATCAGAACAAGAAAGAGCAAAACATACAAATACAAGCTAAATTGGATGCGGGCTTTGATGATGATGATGATTATTTAAGATCTTAGAGGAAAGAGAAATCCAGGCACTTATAATTTCTTGGAACACCGTTTTTCGCAAAGAGAATGAGCACATCCTTGCCTATTCAAAAGTCTTGGATGTTGATCTCCCCTCGCCTTCAAAAGTAGTTCTATTGTGCTCCTTGACCATATATGATGTTTTTTTTTTAAATACATTGTAGCTTTCACTACTTTGCTTCAGTAATATTCGTTTTATATAGAAATATATGTGCAAGGGACAACTAGATTGTCACGTGGACCTGTTATCTTACTGACATGCTGTAGTTTCTATCCATGTTTCATTTAGTTAAGTGCTTCTGTTATTTTTATTTAAAGCATATTTTTATAGCGATAGCAACAAAAATTATGTTAATAAAGAAAAAAATATTGGAGTACAAGAAGCGGGTGTAAGAGGCTTAGACCCGATACGTAAAAAGATATACATCAATATATAACATAAACCCCGATTCTATAAACACAATGCTAAAATCAATAGAACCAAGTCAATTCCTAAGCTTCTATATACCATTCTACCCTTGTTTAACAACATATCCGCCACCACTTTAGCTTTTCTCAACATGTGATGAAGTTCCTGTAGGCCTACATCGTTATTCTCGTCTCTCTTTCTGCATGAAAGCCATCTTTCCAAGGACTCTTTAACTTCTTTCCAAATCCTAACAAATGCATTATTTACAAATATGGCCATCTTTCTGGATGCTGTCTATGGGAAGCATTATTTACAAATATGGCCATGATGTGGTCATCCAAAATAAAAAATGGCCATGATGCCTAGTATGGAGCATTAATATTTAAGAGTAAACTGTTATTTATTTGTTTTTGACATTGTTCTTAAAACATTCATTATTATTTAGAAAGTGAACAGTGTTACTGTGAATGAATAGTATTTTTTTTTTATTATTTTAAGGGAAGAGACCATTTTATTATGGTAAATACCAAGATTGCAGAGAACTTCAGAGGGATTGTCACTTAGCAGGGTTCTGAGCATTGTATTAGTTCTGGCAAGTTGTAGTAAGGGTGCTGGATGTTCCATCTAAATTGATTAAAACTTTTGTAACACATGACTTGGGCAGGCTGACTTGACACTTGTCATGATGTTTTGTTGAGAAACTTCGACTCGGTCGAAAAATTCTACTGCATTCTGAGTCGAAGTCATGGCTCTCATTTTCTAAACTGACATAAAATTAGAATGTATTTATGTTACAAGAGGAAATCATCTTTCTTTTGAACTTCCCTACTACATTCAATTAGCCTGCTTTGGAAAAAACTGTTATTCACAGTTCATGAGTTTTGTTTAATTTTATTTTTACTTTTTAAATGCTGCTCTTAATGGGGAGTTTTTTGTTCACCAACTATAATTGTCTGCCAAATCCATGAAACTTCCATTGTAGTGATCCAATGAATTTTTTTCAGTGGTTGTTCTTTGGGGTTTGAAAGTAAATACATCCAAACTATAACTAGCACTTTATACAACCAGATTGCAGATGTGTGGTCATGTGGCGTAACCTTGTATGTCATGCTTGTGGGTGCATACCCTTTCGAGGATCCTGAGGAGCCCAAAAATTTCAGGAAGACAATACAGGTTTGTTGTTAGATGATCTGGTACTTTGGTGTTTGTGCATATTTACCAGTTGACTTACATTATTCCTTCCATCATGCAGCGAATTTTAAGTGTGCAGTACTCAATCCCAGACTATGTTCACATATCTCCAGAATGTCAGCACCTTATCTCAAGGATTTTTGTCGCCAATCCTGCCACGGTTAGTACTTCACACTTAATATGTGTAGAGAACCTCATGTTGCCCTTATTAAGCAACTGAATTTCTCAGTTGCAATGATAATGTTGCAGTATGTTTTTCCCCATTTAATTTGAAGAAATATTGCATGATTGTGAGTTTCTCTCTTTGATTTTTGAATAAAATTCTTGGATCTTTAAAACGCCTTTTTAGTACCAGTAAAAATCTGTAGTATTTTTGTCATTATCCGATATATTCTCTAAAAAAAGAAAATGTGGCCTTTTTTCTTAAACTTCTGAGTAGAATGTGAAGCCTATATTCTCTTTTAGTAGTTAGTAGTCTTCCTCCCTTTCCCAATTTTCTTGCTAATTAAATAGCTGTCTGTGGTCTTTATATTACTGAATTCCTTATCATTTTTAATATTTGTTTGTTCACTTCTACTTTCTTCATGCTTCACTCGTGAACTTGATTACCATACTAAATTGTCATGAGTCACAACTTTCTAATTAGACCTTCGGTTGGTCTCTGTACATTTTTATCCTGATACTATTGATGCCTATTGAGAGAGATTATAGAGACATTCACTCAAGGATTTGCATCATATCCCTTAGTTGTGAATTTGTTATGTGGCGCCCATTATTCAATGATCTAGATTCCAAAACCCACCCTGTAGGCTATGTATGTCATAGAAAATCATGTCAAGAATAATTCATATTAAAAGCTAATGATCCACCCATCCAATGTTTAACTTTTTTTTTTTTTTTGAATGTTTTGATCTTTTTTATAACGCTTAATGGGAAAATTGCTGTGTTCACTTCACTATTTCATGGCTGTTCACAAGATATCTAGATTGCCCCGTTAAGTTTTCAGAGCAAGTTGTAATCATACTAATCATTTAAAATAAAATAAAATAGAGAGATGTAATCATGGTAGCATCCTATCAAATGGTTCACTCCACTATGACATAATTGAGGCATGGGAAACCCCACCTTTGGTTATCATATGATTCGTCTTTCTAGTGTCCTGTTGGGGTCCAGTTCTTAGTTTCACAGTATTTTAATGCTATGCACAAAGTTTTCCTTCAGAAATTCAGTCATTTTAATTTTTATAGATGTCTTTCACCTGTATGAGGCTCTCTACATTTATGTGGTTCGTATCAGTTTCCTTATGGTGAATAAAGGATGTGCTTGGATACAGAGGAATGGGTTTCTCCTATCACTGACAAGGCCTGGCTGTGAGTTACACTATGATTTTCTTATGTTTATCCATCTTTCAACCCTGTCCAGAATGTAGTAATGATGAGAGAGAATCCTTGTCAGTGAAGTAGTTCTATTGGGAGATCTCCCCTTTGTATCCAAGTTCGTAACACACATAAAGTCTGGGAAGAACTCTATGTATCCAAGTTTGTAACACAAAGTCTGGGAAGATTTCTTTGTATCCAAGCTCTAAACACAGATAAACACTGGGGAGATTTCTTTCCACTTGGTGTGTCAAAATCTTGCAGTTAAATTTTGCTTTCAAAGACTACAGTCTGTCTCACCTTTGTGAATTGGCTGAACTTACAGAGGATAACCATTCCTGAGATTAGGAACCATGAGTGGTTTCTAAAGAATCTTCCAGCAGATCTTATGGATGAGAACACAACGGACAACCAGTTTGAGGAGCTGGATCAGCCTATGCAGAGCATTGATGAGATCATGCAGATTATAGCCGAAGCCACCATACCTGCTGCTGGGACATGTGGCATTAATCAATATTTGACCGGTAGCCTTGATATTGATGATGACATGGACGACTTAGAAAGTGATCCTGATCTCGATGTCGACAGCAGTGGAGAAATCATCTACGCAATGTGATGAGCTTTGTGGTTGGGTTCGATAAGAACAAGCTTACATGATAAATCCAATTCACTTGTGGCCTTTTGTGGGCTAAGTGTAAAGAGGTTGGGTTGCAGGGCTCGATATTGCTCATCGAGCAGTATTTGGAGTTGGTTGCACTTGTCTGCCACTGTTGACCGATACCAGCTATTGGAGTGATACGTATTTGAAATGTGCAGATTGACCCTGAGTGATCCATGTTGGGAGGGATTATCATATGTTGACTGCTTTCCAGTGGAGTGGATCTCATGATCCAGAAACTCGCTTGTTTTTGGAGTCCTATGTAATCCCCCTCCTTTCCCTGTTTTCCTTTTGTTTTCATTATGTTTGTGTTCTTTTTTTTTTTGTACTGTTTTGCCGATGGCATGTATGTAACTCTTCCACAGTGTTATCTTATAGTCCATCACTATAGTTATAGGTTATTACTTCATTTATAATGTTGCCGCTGCTATTTGTTTAACGTTTGGTGAATCTTGACTATCTGATGCAATAAAGGGTCGCGAATTGGAAAGCATGTTTGGTGTTTGATTAGGATCAAGAAATTAAATAATCCGTGGGATTAGTCTCACTTCTAATTTGGGGTGGGAATATCCATGTTATTAAAAAAAAAGGGTTGTGAATTGTTTGGTTTTTTACCAAGTGTTGCCATCACTTGATGGGCCACCAGGATGCTTGGTGTTTGATTAGGATCAAGAAAGAATGCAGCCAAAATAAACAGTTTGATGCCGATTAATGGCATTGTCCACCTTTTCCTTACCTCATCTATTCTGTAACTGTTGGCTTTGTGCAGGTATTGGTGCGAGTATACAGACATGTTCTTACTAAAAATTTATAAACTATAATATAAGATATATGTCAATAGGGGATATTTAAAAACATGAATTTCATAATAGATATTTTCTTATGTTAATTTTCTTTTTATAAAATTTTCAGTATTTTTCTAAAAAACAGAAGAGAAAGAAACCATGTCGGTGATAGATAACCGGAGTGAATGAATCAGAAGGTAACCTCTCCTCTCCTCTCCTCTCCTCTAATGAGGATCGATTTTAGTAATTTCACGATTTTGAGTGAATGAATGACATGATTTATGATTTATGAGAAGGAAATTTAACAAAAACAATCAAATGTGCAATGGAATATTTCAATAGATTTCATCAAGTAAATGGCTACAGAATCTAAACAGACAGAAACCCCTTTACATAAACTCAAATCAAAACGACTACAAAAACCCAAATCAAGAAGATCATAATATGATTTGATTTCAGCAGGCAAGTATGGTGGCCTTCCTTGAACCCCATGTGTCCGCCAATCCAACACCGCTGAAGAGGAATTCCTTTCTCACTTCTATAACAGCAAAAATCTCCATCTTCTTCGTCTCCTTTTCCCAAGCAACAATAGCAGCCTTATGCGCATGCCTGGCAAGATTGCCGATGACATCGTCTTTAATCTGTGGTGGAATCATCTCGGAAACCAAAAGGGAAACAGATAGCTCAGCCGCCTCAGGCAGCAACAGACAGTGGTGTTCGAGGGGAAAGACAGAGGTGGTATCAGAAACCGGTGTCTCCTCCACAATTGTGGTTCGTCCTGCCATAATGGAAGTCCGTATCAGTACCTCTCTTAAGACAATCTTCAGAGTCAACTCTGTTTCTTGATCTGTTTCCAGATTTAGAGTTTCGTATGAGAAACAGTCCACAGCTTGGAAATCACAAGTTATCTTATTGGGTGTTGGCAGGAACGACATGATTGGATTGAGAGAGAGAGAGAGAGAGAGAGAGAGAGAGAGAGAGAGAGAGAGAGAGAGAGGAAAAGCTCTGATTCCAGTGAACGGAATTGATTGAGGGAAGGGGAAGAAATTGATAGAAGAAGCGTTTGTGTGTGGTCTCTACGGAAGCTATTGATGAATTTATAAAGCAAAGGGTAGAAAGGCGGTCACAGAGGCGGTTCTGGGATGGCGGTCATAGAGGCGGTTCTGGGATGAAGACGCGTTTGGTAAAGAAAACATCCAGCTGGATCGCGGAGCATTGGGAAGGTAGAGGCGACACTGTTCTTTATGGACACCGGGCCATTTAGAATTTAGATTTAGAAGATTATTTTTTTATTTAAAAAAAAAAAACAATACTTTCCTAACAGTTGTATATAAATGGTTCATAAAAAATAATTTTTTTATAAAATTCAAATTTTAATATTTAAAATTATAAGACCAAATGATGATATGAAGATAAAATTTTCTTTTATTTATTGTTCTTTCAATTTTCTATTTATATCATGATAAAAAATATATAATCCATTTATATAAGAAGGCTTTAGAGTTTTTGAGTGTAAATATGAATTCAAATTCTCTACTGCTAGAATTTATCTTGCCATCATTTATATCGTGCAATGTGGACTAATTCATAGCTAAATTGGTCATTCAACAGTGTAGGAAGTTAATTTTTTTTTTTTTTTCATTTACTAATTCACATCTACTATTAATTTTTGATATTTTGGGTTTTAAATACAAATTTCAATGTTTTGGCTTTCATATGTTTGGGTCATAAGCTGATTTATTGGATTTTTAAGAGTCAATACATATCGGCCATACATTATAGATATTGTCTGATATTCCACTACTTTAATTAAAAAAAAGAAAAAAAACAATAAAAAGGACGATATTTAAAAAATCTCTAATTTTTTTATAAAGAATAGAAAATAAAAAATGACCGATATTTTAAACTTTGAATAAATGTGTTTTTGTATTTTTGCCGATATTGGTTCTTTTCTAAAAGATGTATGACAAAAATGGCCAATACTTTTCAGCCAAATATTAAATGTTAGCTTTATTTATAAAAAAATGATCGAAAAAATTGCACTATCCATTTATAAAAGATAGTAAAAATTCTCAACGGTTAAATAAGTTTTAGATTTCGTGAAAAACTCGTCTACAAAAAATATATGTTCTAATTATAAAAAAAAATAGCTGATACGTATCAAGACCTATAATATATGGGTGGGCCTATAAAGGTTAAATCAGTTGATGTTTTAATTTTTATTTTCTTAAAAAGTTAAAAAAAGATAATTCAATAAATGGGCACTAAACTTATATGATAGGTCTCTCTCATTCAGGATAATTCATAATAGGTGATTCTCATGTTATTTTCCTACAATTATTTAATTTTTAAGACATTTTATTCGTATCAAAATTTTAACTTTCAAGAGTTTAAAAATATTTAAAAAAATTCTCACTCTAAGTTTTTTATTTTTTTTTCATATTTTTTCTCTTATTTTTCAGTAAAATAAAAAGTAGAGAAATTTTATTCACAATAGATATGGGACAGACAACTGGTTTTTTTTTCAAACCCTTGTTATGACCGTGAGAATGAATCCGAAGGTAAATTGGAGAAGATTTGAGGTCCCTTCATGCAAATTGGAGCACCGATTTTAGTAATTTTACGATTTTGGGTGAATGAATGACATGATTTATGATTTATGAGATGAAAATTTAACAAAAACAATCAAAATTGCAATGGGAATTTTCAATAGATTTCATCAAGTAAATGGCTATAGAATCAAAACAGACAAAACCCCTTTTACATAAACTCAAATCAAAACGACTACAAAACCCAAATCAAGAAGATCAAAGCATGATTTGATTTCAAGATGCATGTATGGTGGTCTTCCTTGAACCCTTTGCGTCCACCAATCCAATACAGCTGCAGAGGAATTCCTTCTTCACTTCTATTACAGCATTGATCACCACCTTCCTCTTCTCGTTATCCCAAGCAACAATAGCAACCTCGTGCAGATGCCTGGCAAGAGCTCCGATGACATCGTCTTTAATCTCCGGTGGCATCATCTCGGAAAGCAATAGGGAAACGTATTGCTCTGCCGCGTCTCGCAGCAACAGAGTGTGGGATTGGACGGGAAAGACAGCGGTGGTATCAGAAAACGGTGTCTCCTCCAGAACAGTTATGTCTCCTCCTGAGACAACGGCAGTCCGTATCAGTTTCTCTCTCAAGACAATCTTCAGAATCACCTCGGTTTCTTCATCTCTTTCCTGATTTAAAGTTTCTTTAGAGAAACAGTTCAGATATTGGATATCGCAAGTCGTCCAATCGGGTGGTGGGAGGAACGACATGATTGGATTGAAACAGAGGAAAAGCTCTGATTCCAGTGTGCAGAATGGATGCAGGGGAAAAAATTGAAAGAAACGTCTGTGTGGTCTCTCTGAAAGCTATGGACGAATTTATAGATCAAATTTAGAAAAGGCGAGGCGGTGGGAGAAGATCAGTTTCTAAAAGTGGAAGCCGGTGATGGAGGCAGTTCGTTTGGGAAGATGGGTTTGAATTTTGAAATATCCTAACGTTTAAAAAGAAACGCGTCTCCCGTCTCCGTTAGAATTCAAATAGTAGTCGGCCACGGAAGAAAGCGAGGTGATAATATATTTTGGCATATGATTTTTAAATGTAAAGATGAATATATATTTATAATTTTTTTTATAAAACTATTTAAATTATAGTTAGATGGTTTAAATAAAACTATTTAATTAGAAAATTTATAAAGTTTATCACACCCTTCTCATTTAGTCCATTTAACAACTAGTCTAATAGTTTCACAAAATTTAAAAAAATGTGTATATATGTATATTTGTATTTATAAATTAATTAATTATTTTAATTTTTAAACTGTGGACACCAATGATCTAAATAGTGCTATTTGAAGTCACTCTTACAATTAGAATGAGAACATGTGATTATTCTTTTTGAGACCCACATAATTGAGTGAGAAATTGAGCACCATATAGTTGAAAGTTTTTAAAAGGAAAATCCTCCACATAGGATGTGTTATGAAAATTAATTGTTCAGAAAAATTAATTTTTAAAGTTTAAAATCAGAATACTACATAACCAGCTGAAAATAAAATTGTAGTCACTCAATTCTTATAATTGCTAATACATTATAACCAAAGATATATATCAATTAAGTGAAAGAATTGATTTTAAGTTAGAATACTTTAAAGTAATGCCGGCCCTGACATGCCCTGAAATTTCAGAGGTACTAAGTAACATCGTAAGATGGGACCCTACTGCAATTAGTAAACTGTTTTATGGAACCTTGACATACTCTGAAATTTTGGAGATCCTGAGTGGAGGACTAGGCCGCCTATAATCTAGGCCAGTCCTGCTTTAAAGTTTTGGATAATAAATATGATCACCTTGAGATGGTTTAATTATGAGTGACTAAACAAGATGTTATAATCAATTAGTTTCACTTCAATAATGCCTCCATGTAGAGCCCATAAGGGTCTTAAAAATATTATTTTCTACATCTCACTCAACTACTATTCATTAATTAAATTTTTATCCAATTTGAATCTAGAGTGATTTTACCGTTGGCCCCATCTTAACTTTTGATTTCTAAACTTATTAAATAATAAAATTTTAAATCCAATAAATCTAAAAAACATCATTTTAAAGATACTTTTCAAATAAACTTATTGATACAATTGAACTCTTAGTTCACTTAAAGAAACAGTATTCCTTATGGACGCGGACCATTTAGAATATAGATTTAGAAGATTATTATTTTTTATTTAAAACTAAATAAACACTTTCCTAACAGTAGTATATACTGGTTCATAAAAATCAACAATTTATAAAAAAACAATTTTTAATATTTAAAATTAAGAGCAAATGATGAGATGAAGATAAAATTTTATTTTGTTGCATGAAGAAGAAGATCCTGACTAGGGTAGAGCGTAGGAGAAGAGGTCTTTTATCGGAAGAGGGTGATGCTAAATGCCCACTTTGTGACTTGGAGGATGAATCTGTCGATCACCTTGTGGTTACTTGTCCAGTGACTTGGAGAATCTGGAGTTGCTTCTTGGAGCTTTTGGGCGTATCGTGGGTTTGTCCTAGTTCGTGGGAGGGGGTTTTGGAGTATTGGTGTAATACCCTGACCCAGATTAACGACTAATCATGTGATTAATGACCGTTGATTGTGTTTAATGGCCAGTTAATCTGAAAGATTAATAAGTGGGTTTTGTTAGAGTCAAAGTTCGACTCGATTTAAGCTCGAAAACCTATGGATCCTACTCGTTTATTGCATGGCAAAGTTGAAATTATCTTAAGTTTCTCCAGCTGAGACCTTAAAAAAATCATTTGTATTTGGAAAACCCTTTAATTGTGATATTTGATTTGTCAAAATTGCATACAATTATTTAATTTTTGAGACTGAAATTCCAATTTTTAGAAGTGTAAATTTTGAGTTATGAAGGGTGTCAATATTAGATTTTAAAGTTTAAGAGTGTCTAAACATCTCTAAATTTTAGAATGATAAATTATTGACCCGACTGTAAAGTACAAAGTTTTAAAAAGTATTATTTAAAATTTGAAAATTTACATTTATGTACTTTTTTTAATCAAATAATATTTAAGTTTTGAAATTTAAATAATTTTGCATAAATCATTAAATTTTAAATGGATTCTTTCTCTAGATTTCTCTAGTAATCATAATTTTAAAATATTTAAATTATTTGGTAAAATAATTTACTTTAGTGAGAACATAAAAATACTTAAAATCCCAGTGATTTATTTAAACTATAGAAGCTATATAGTTTAATTTATTATTAAGTGGATAAACATGAGATTTTAGACAATTTTTTTAAAAACAAAAATGAAGTGATTATTCATCCCACCTACAGCCTCATAGCCGTAGGTGGTGTGGACGGCTTCCCACCACAAAACGCCTACATGCGTTTATTATAAAGAAGAGAAAAGTGGAGATGGAAAAATAAAAATACAAAAAACCACCTTCCTCTTTCTTTCCATCGGTTTTCCTCCTTTTCCCGTTTCATCTTTTCCTCTTGGCCTACTTCTTGCTTCAGTTGTCCCCTTTCTTCCCTTTGTTTCCTTTTTTCTTCTTCTCTCCAACGTTTCAAGCAGCAGCAAGTTAGCAACCCTTGTGTTTTTACCGCATGTGATCGGGGTTTTCAAACTACGCTATTTCTCGATCGATTTCGACGAATAAGAACTGTGGTGAAAAATACAAGCTGGAGAAGGTGAGGAGACTCAACTTGACTTGTACTATATGTCTGTGTTAGAAATTATTACTCTAGGAAAAAAAAAAAATGGGACCCATTGGACGTATAGAGTATAATAGACTCAATAGGATATTAGTATGAATTGTTCGTCGATTGTACATTGTGTTAGGTGAATATGCATAGGATTCATGCTATAGTCATTGATGCATGTAGTATGTGTTATACTAGTTTATGCATATGACTCAAGTATTAGTTATGTGAATAGGTGATATATGTGGATTTAATCATGCATGAGGTTTATGTTAGGATCAGTAGTGTATATGATATGTGTTATATTAGAGCATACATGTGGTTCATACCATAGTATAGGTGCATGTGGTGGGTTCAGTATTTGATCGTGCATAGAGTTTTGCATGAATGTGATTATACATGTGCTAACAAGTTTGTGCAGGTGATTTTATATTATTTCCATGTTTATGGATAATTGAAAGTTAATATACATGTTAAGGTATACACACACACTTGTACATTCGGTCGAGCTCTTGCAAGATGTTGCATTTTGTCTGTCTTGACTTAATGCATTCGAGGATGAGTGGGATTCTTCGACAGAGTTGAGTGGGATACCCTGGACCGGTACAGTTGGGGTTGGGTGGGATACCTCAACGGGGTTGAGTGGGATACCCCAGTGTATTAGAAGCTTCGTTGTAACCTTTTAAATGATAGATATGATTTATTTAACAATCATGTGTTAAATATGCATTGTGTTATTGATATTATGAGTATATGCGTGAGTATGCATGGGTGTGTACGTGGATAGGAAAGAACAAATGGTAAATGTATACCATTGTGTTCTAAGTGTTTTCCTTTTATACTGCATTGTAAATTTGATATTCAAAAAAATTTGAGGGATTTGTTAATTTGAGATCTCTTCACTGGGCTGGAGCTCACGTCTCTTACAATGCAGGTCATGTATTGGATGTGGGAAAGGAGAATCCCTCTGCGATGTTTAGGAGTTGGAATCTAGTGCTGTTCGAGGGTAGGATTTATTCTTATTTAGTTTCGTATAAAAAAATTATGTAAATTGTAGGTGATTATGCCACTTGTGGCATAGAGACTTTATGTATAAGTCATATATGTGTAATATGATATTATGTTGTATAATTGATTGTATTATGGTGTGTATTTTGGATTTTTAGAGTGCCAGTCGACGGGTACGTGGAAATTGTTGACAGTTTCAGCAGATTACCATCAGTCGACTAATGCAGGAGAATTTATGTGAGATGTCTTTTCAATGTGCCCCTTTGGGGACGTGATGTTTTAAGTCGCAAGTATTGCCCACATAAGCGTGTACGAACGTTTCTATGAGCTTAGGGAATCGCATGAGAGGCCCATGGATTTTTGATAATTGGATTTGTTTTTAAAAAAAAAAAAAAATTAGTCACGTTCTGGGCCCTCTTCTCTGGTCGGGACGTGACAATTGGTTACTATCTGGATTGAGAAGTAGGAAAAAGATTGTTTAGAACTTGATCCCTCCGTGGTTTTGTGGTCAGTTTGGAAGGAGAGAAATCTTAGGGTCTTTGTATTAGAAACTGAGAAACTGTATTCAATAAGGAGTATTATACAACTATATATAGCCTCTAGCCGACCCTAGGGCTATTACACTTCTAATCTAATCTTAACTCAAATACATCTCTTAATAGAGATTAATCCAAACTAGAATCCTAATTCTAATATATTCAACATTCCCTCTTAAACTCAAGTGGTTCATCACTTTGAGTTTACAATTATTGAACAAAATAAAAAACTAATAACCAAATAAATCAAGTGTTGACTGACGCCATCTAGTTGAGCAGAAGCAAATCAATGGTGAAGATGTGCCGACGAAGCCAACCAAAACTGAACTAATATTCTACGTGTGCTGCAAGTTATAAAACAGATGTTGAACATATTCCAATTCTCCCACTCCAACTCTCCCCCCTTCCACGTGCTGCGTCCTAAAGAAAAGGTCCAAAGTTACTTGCAAAATCAATGCCGAAGCCGATGCCGATGCCGATGTTAATACCAAGGCCGCCAATACTAATGCCACTTCCAATTCCAAAGAATAAATTCCAATTCAAAAGCCAACAAAAGGCTAAAGTGCGAGAATGCTACAAACTCCAGAGAAAACAAGAAATCAAATCAAGAAACCAAATCCTCCAAGATGTGGCTGCAAATGGAGGAGACAAAGTGCCAAACGGCTGCAAAGGGTACCAAACGAATGCAAAGGGTACCAAATAAAATCAAATCAGCCACAAAACTGGACTACAAAAGGGCTGGGTCAAAGTCCAGATACAAGACGAAGACAAGAGGAAAACAAATGCAAATCAATCGAATGAGATGATGCAAATCAAGATCAATCGAGATCGGAGAAGATGAAAGAGACCAAGAGAAATAAAAGAAAGAACCAAGGGCATTCTCACAAACTGAACTCAATGCAGGGACAAACGGATCAATTTTTATTTTTTTTTGAAAATGGCTACCAAGAGGAACAAGAGGCAAAAGCAGACAAGACCAGACTAACTGCTGTGAAGAAGAGCCATTGGCGACGGGCACAAAAGATCCAAATTTGGGTGGTGTCGGGTCACATGCACATATCAGCAAAGGCTATAGCATAGGCGAGATGGGGCTGGTATCTGGCGGTGACTGCAAGTGAAGGGCTGATGAGAGGGATAAAAGACTAACAAACAAGAAAGGGCAAATCCATTTTGTTCTTCAAAATCACCAAACGAAAATCCAAAGTTGCCAAGGGCAGTCGGGCGGCCTCACCTGCACACTCGTCAAATCCGATAACTTAGTGTATGGCGAGATCCAACAAACAGAGGAGTTGGAGATCAGAACTCTCTCGGATCTGCCGGCCAAATTAGTGAGCAAAGTGGGCAGAAGGTGCTCAGAGCGGTGGCTGCAGGGTGGACCAGATCTGATCGATACGAATGGGCTGAGATCGGAGGCAGGGAGGACCGAGATTTGGTCGATGCGAACCAGATCTGGTGCGGGGTGGAAGGGTAGAAGGAGGACCAGATCCGGGCGATGCAAAGGGGCTGCAACTGGTGCTGCAGGGGTGGCCAGAGAGAACGAACGGAGACTGCAGAGTGTAGATGTAGCGTCGGGCTGGAGGACGGAGGCTCTAGATCTGGGTTTGGTTTCAGTCGTCGTCATCAAGAGCGTCGCACTCTCTTGCCTTTGTTTCAAGAACAGAAGAAAGCAGGTGGCTAAGAACATGGCAGAGGGAGAGAAGCAGATCTCGGCCAAACAGAAGCAGAGCTCAGCCAAACGGAAGCAGATGCAGCCAGATCTAGGACGATGGACGAGAGGGGACTGCAAATTTGAGATCTATTCAATTTTCCTATGCTCGTCGACAAGTAGATCGGGGTTGCTTAGTCACTGCAAAGGCGAAGAAGGGGCGTTGCTGATGTAGATGCGGATGCGAGATCCGGGTAGACTAGTGCCCATCGGCGTTGACAGAAGAAGAGAGACGAACGACTGGGTGCAGAGGCGGTAGAAGGTTGCAAGAAAAACCTGATCTGGGCTACAAATCTGTTGCAAAACTGGATCTGAGATCGATGAATCCCGATGAATCCCAAGCGAGAAGTACGAATGGGTAATGCAAGGTGATGCAAAATTGGGTTGGGTTTGCTTAGAACTGCGTGCAGAAACAAGGACGCTGATGAATCTCAGAAGGACAGATCGAGAGGGACAAATCGGAGACGGGTTGCATGACAAATCTGGACGGAAGGGGTTCAGACTATTCGAATGGGTTCCCCTCCCTCTGCCTGACGAGATTCCCCCGGCAAAGGGAGAGAGGAGGAACTCTAGGTGGTTTTCTCTCTTCAAGATCGTGGTTTGGCTGATACCATATTAGAAACTGAGAAACTGTATTCAATAAGGAGTATTACACAACTATATATAGCCTCTAGCCGACCCTAGGGCTATTACACTTCTAATCTAATCTTAACTCAAATACATCTTTTAATAGAGATTAACCCAAACTAGAATCCTAATTCTAATATATTCAGCACTTTGAAGGGATTAAGTCAGATTTTAATGGATTTTTTCATAACGCTAAGTGGAGATTGTGTTGTTAGATTTGTGCTAATAAGGAATTTAGAGATTGTAAAATCAATGACTTGTTCCAAGCATGGGAGGGTTGCTTGATGAATTGTCCGACAAGCAAGAGGGTACGAGCCTTGTGGTCTCCTCCGGTTTGTGATGTCTTCAAGTTTAATGTTGATGGTGCTTTGAGAGGTAAACCGGGTCCAGAGGGGATTGGGGGTGTTCTTAGGGATCATTTGGGCGTCATAAGAATTGTCTTTTCGGAATCTGTGGGGTCAAAGGAATCTAATGAGGGGGAACTTCTTGGTATACGGAGAGCTTTAATCTTAGGGTCTGAATTAGGGGGGTTAAATTAGTGATTGAGAGTGACTCCTCTAAAGCTATTAAATGGGCCAAAGGGGAGAAGCGTCCGCCATGGAGGCTGACTACTTTGATGAGGGAAATTAAGGGGTTGGTAGCAAGAATAGAGGTCTCATTTTCTCTTGTCAGCCGCTCTGCTAATGGGGTGAGGGATTTTTTTGCAAAAAATGGTGTAGATGGAACTGTGAGGGGCACTTTTCACCTTCCTGGGGGATAATTTACTTGGGTCTATGTTTTAATATTGGGTTCATAGGGTATAAGTTTTTGGCTATTTTGAGGCCTATATCTCTTAGGCCTCATCTTTGTTTTCTTACATTTGTATCTTTGTTCTATTAATGAAATTTTCACCGTTCAAAAAAAGATAAAATTTTATTTTATTTTATTGTTCTTTCAATTTTCTATTTATATCATGATTAACAAGATAGTCTATTTAATGAAAATAATTCTAAATAAGAAGGCTTTAGAGTTTTGGAGTGTAAACATAAATCTTAATTTTCTACTGATCATTTATCTCGTGCCACGTGGACTAACGTGTCAAGGCCTCTTAGAGCATTCGACCAATCATTGGGTCATGTGCAAGTCTTTCTACCCACACACATTGGAGAACTCCATGAAGAGTGGTCCTTTGGAGTGAAGTGAGAATCGAACTCTAGACTTCAGCTTTAGGAGACGGGTTACTAGCTATGACCCCAGGGTTTAATGTTGGCTAATCATTTCAGCTGCAATTTAGAACTACTGTTAATCAGGGCTAGGTTTCAATCTGTGGCCATGGGTGAAAATTACTATTGGATGGCACTGTTTTGATCTGATGGTTCACTTTGACAAGAAGGTTTCAATCTGTGGCCATGGGTGAAAATTACTATTGGATGGCACTGTTTTGATCTGATGGTTCACTTTGACAAGAAGGTGGGGAGCCAGAGGACAGGTGTTACTCATCCTAATGACGAAAATTTTGATATTTCTACCTCTATGATCAATAGAGAGAATTGTTCAAATATTGAAAGATAGCCATCTTCACATTTTTCTATTAGTGAATAATTTATGTACTTGGGGACTAAAGAGAATTCAATTAAGAATCTTGCAGACTACGATTTGTTTATCTGAATTCGATATTCCTCTGTTTTCATGGCATATACTTCCAAACATCTTAGGCATACCCTTTGGTATGCATGAACCATGAAAGGAAGAGTAGGTCTACTCCTTGGGTGATCTTGGCTTGTTGATTAGCTAACATGGTTAAACTTATTCAAGAAGTTTCATGGCTAAGAAATGGAGTTGCTTAATGAAAAGAAAGACATCCAGGATAAGGGCATTTAGTCATTCAGGGCACACGCATACCAAAAATCGGATACATTCTCACTTGGGGGTATGGGGGCAGAGCCTCGAGAAATTTTTTTATTGGAGTGCAAATTTTATAATTTTACATTGCACTTGTGTAAATCCTAAATAGGACAGTATAAAGTATTCTTTTGCGAGAGAGAAGTGTGAAAAAATGTAACCGATAGTCAGAGTCGAATTTCTTTCGATTTCTTGCCTTTGAACATAGTGGATTGATGTTGAATATGTGGACGTACCGAAAAGGTACCAAATAAATCTTTGTGTTGTGATAGGAAAGACGTTTTTATCCAACAAAATCTAAGATCAAATTAACTAATTTTGGTAAAAACTCTTCTAATTCTTTAAATTTAATATCCTATTAAGTTGAGTTGAAAAATCAAGCGCATCTAAGTTTTAGCAAAGCCCCCGATTATTGATCTAGCATAGATATAAATTTTCTCAAAACCAATTCCACAATTGAATGATTCAAATGATTTATTCAATGCTATCAAATGGGTCACTGGAGTGAAGCATTTTCCATGGAGTTTAATCATCTTAGTGAGAGAGACTAAGGATTTGGAGGTAGGCATGGAAGTCTCCTTCTCGCTCATTAGTAGAAATGTTGGAGTGGTGGACTTCTTTGTAGAAAATGGCGTCAGAGGGCCGATCCGTGGCTATTTTCACTTACCTAGAGATTAGATGTCTTGTTGGAGTGTATTTTTTTACTTTGGTTGTTTTTGTTGGCTTTTTTCTGGGCCTATCCCCCTTAGTCTTTTGGTTTTTTTCCTTCCTGTGTTTGTCGGTTCGAGCTCTAATGGCCTAACTTTTGTATGTCTTAAGTAGTGGGCTCACCCGTGAGGGTTTTAGTAGGACTGTACCATACTTTCCTACACGTAAATAATTTTTTTTTTTATTAATGAATTTTTTTGTTGTTACTGCTTAAAAAAAACAACGAGAGATGTAGTGGAGACAGCTCATCCGCTAGAGAGTATTAGCAACACCACTTAATCAATTGTTTAGATTCTAGGGTTCTACTCAGTTGCAACGAAATGATATTTATTTAATTCCAACATTAAAATCTCAATCAAAACAAGAACACCATGAACAAACTCATCTATCATAATTCTTTATTTAAGTTCTGTAACTAAATGAGACCAGTATTACAAGATGATATAAGGAGAAGAAAAAATCATATCAAGAATTGACAAGTTGACAGCAGAAGAAGTTTAAAACTGGAAGTAACCATGAACCCAATCCACCTGTTCTGAAACTAGAAGGAGAAAGGATTGTTGAGAATAAATTGATCTTTTCCTAATTTTGTTTTAGATCCCAATGTCGACCGATCCTGATGCAAATCCCATCTTCTGATCAACCCAACTGTTCATTCCTTCATCATCACAGACGGAATCCTTCACCACTTCAATCAAAGCAACAATCTGCATTTCCTTCAATTCTCTGTCCCTAGCAATCTCTGCAAGTTCATGAACATGCCGCCCGATATACACCTTGACATCGTCCCTAATTTCCAGAGGCGTTTTGGTGTGTGAAAGTGAGACGGAAACACATCGCCCTGCCGCCTCAGGCAGCAACAGAGAACTGCGGTCGACATAGAACGCCTTTATAGTGTCGCAAAATGGTGTCTCCGCTACGACATCAATAGTTTCTTCCGGCAGGATGGCCACCCACCTCAGTTTCTCTCTGAAGATGATCTTCAGAACCACCTGAGTTTCTTGATGTTTTAACATATTTGCTGTTCGTTTGGAAGAGTAGTGCATTACTTGTGCAGTCCATCTGACACGCTCCGGCGCCGGCAAGGAGGACATGGTTGATGCGTAATTCTCACTTCTTTCAATTGTTTGGTTGGAAGAATCAGAGACTGGAAGACAAGTAGAGGGCGAGGACATGGTTGGTGAAGCCATTGGCAGGTGATTCTTACTTCCAAGACTTGTTTGGAGGGAAGAATCACAAACTGAAAGAATTCTTCTTTTTCTTGGAAACTTGACTTAGAACTTCGAACTCGTGTAGACTACTCAGTAATCTTATGTATTTATGGAGATTTTGTAAGAAAGTTTTCTTGTTAGGAGAGCAGAGTCGGTGAAACTCTGTTTTCCAACTTCGTGTAGAAGATTCAGAAAAGAGTACTATTTTTAGAAGGAATCCAATTTCAGATTTCAGATTTTCTGTGTTTCCTAAAAGATCTGATAGAGGCGGCGAATGTTCTGTTCTCTTTAGTCTGGATTCTGGATCTCTGAATCCTTTAGGAGACGGAAGCCTCGCAGACCGTTAGTTTTTAAATTTAAATAGTGATTGAACGGGCTCGTCTCTAAGTACACTGATTGGGCTAGCTTGAAGAAGATTTATCAATGAGGTGCCCCATTCGGACACCCCATTTTCTCCCAAAGGACGCCCTTTGCAAATTTTGAGTGCAAATTATCCTTTTACCTGCCCGCTAAAACTACTTCGAATAAATTTTCACATCCTTCTAAGGCTCATCCTTCGAATGATGCTACAGTAAAAAAATTAAACAGTAATTTTTTTTTTAAATTTTAAAGTTATTTTTTAAGTATTGTGTATTTTTAAAATTTCTCAAATTAAATATCCGGTCTAATTACGATAGCTTGATAAAAATACTTTAAGAATTAAAGGTATTTTGACACTCTTAAATGCTTAAGACACAGTATTTTACAAATAAGGGTATCCCTTAGCTGTGTAGAAAATATATATTGGGAGTATCAAAAGACCTTCAAGTCTAAAGTATTTTTATCAGGCTATCGTAATTAGTTCGGATATTTAATTTGAGAAATTTTGAAAATACACTGTGCTTAAAAAATAACTTTAAAGTTAAAAAAAAATTACTTTTCAATTTTTTTACTGTAGCATCATTCGAACGATTTATGGTTCCAAGGATGTGAAAATTTGACTGTATAATTGTTCGAAGTAGTTTTAGCAAGTGGATAAAATAGTAATTTACACGTAAAATTTTAAAAGGGGTGTTCTATGGCAGAAAAAAGAGTGTCAGAATGGGATGCCCTAAAAAAGGCAAGCCATATGGGGTTTTCTTTCTCTACATACAATTACCATTTTGAAAAAACGACTATACACATCATTTCTAACAAACCTCGACTAGATTCTTTCTAACGATAGTTGTGGAGTGGGATTTTTAAGGGAGGTAGTTTCTCGATTGATTTTTACAAATAAAATATCAAAATTCATTTATTCTGAATTTTATGAACTCCGAAACTGATTTTAAGTGAAAAGAGTATAGTTTTGAACTTCAAAAATTTTACTGAAAGAATTAAAGAAAAATAGTATTCCCTCTTAATTTTTTAGATATGATATTTGAAGTCCAAAACTATATCTTTTTCACTTACCATTAGTCTCAGAGTTCATAAAATTCAGAATATATGAATTTTGATATATTATTTGTAAAAATAGGTCAAGAAATCGCCTTCCTGCTGACTGTAACTTTCGTACGTGTGGCTAAGGTTTCTACGTGTAGTCTTCGGGTTAAGGCCATCAAAATAGTGTACTAGCTAAAGATAGATAGGACATGATTCATATTATGATAATGATAATAAAACAAGTTAGCATTGAGTTTCAATGAGAATGCCCAGTAGATTGCTTTGCCATTAGGCATCAGCTTATACGGTTTTAAATCGTATAGGGTTAATTGTGGCTAAGAATTAAAAAAATTAAATGATATCAATCCATGTGTGATAATTACGTTGAATGACATTGTTTTGCTCTGATGGTTCACTTTGACAAGAAGGTGGGGGAGCCAGAGGACAGATGTTACTCATCCTAATGAGGAAAATTTTGGTACTTCTGCTCTTATGATCAATAGAGAGAATTGTTCAAATTTCAAAATGGTCTTTTTTTTTTTTTAAAAAATGGTTCATATATTAATAATAAAGGCACCAGAGGTGCAAATACAAAGAGGATAACCAACACAGAGACAGAAAGACAGACAACAAAGAAGAGAGTGACAATAAACTAACAAAACATAACTCAGCCGACAAATTACTAGACTGAAGGAGTCGATGAAGCTCAAACTTGATGGATAGAAAATTGGAGCACCAAAAAACTTTCTGCAGGACCAACAAAGAACAACTTAATCCAGGATAGGAATTCAAACGGGTTTCGATTTATCACCACGAAGGCGTCTAGAAGATTCAGATCCGATCTTTTTACAGCTAGAGTAATTGATAGAGGGCCAAAATGGTCTATTAATTGGGAAGCAAATGCATCCTTCTTCTATTATTTGTTTCATCAGCCATTATATAATTCTAAACTGCTACAAGAACACCGTGAGTGATAACTGATAACTGCATACATGAGTGATTAGATTGGTCCTCAACCTAAACAAGAACACCATTCACAATAAATAGCTCCATAGCCACAGCTAGTACAGACATTAATAACAGCTGAAAATCAGCCTAAAACATAGAGAGTAATCCATTATTTTGATACCCTGAAGTGAGATATCTGAATATTTTCAACATTGAGCTTCTTGAAGTTGCTGAGTCTCCTCGTCTTGAAGAACTTCCCCCAGTTATATTCGTTGTACTTGGGAGGATTGTGTTCATCTGTCAGCTCATCTAGAGGCTTTACCGCCACGTTGTGCGAAGGATTGAAGACGAAAGGGATGGAGAACCTCTCTCTCTCTGAGTTTACCATCGCCCTGTGCTCTGCACTTTCATACTTGTCATTACTCCAAACCTACAAAACATCAATCAGAAGATCCATCTTTTAGGATTCATTTCAACAGTATTTTTCACCATCACAAGTCTATAAAGTTACTGTATCCCAGCATTTTGCAACATTCCAAATATTGTTGCAAGGGTGGCAGTCAAAGGGAGAAGGTGGATTTGTCGAAAGATATGGCATCATGTACTGTCGGCGAGGGCTACCGTAGCAGTCCAAACATTCCCACTGCTAATAGAAACTTGGACCTGTAATAGGACGCCATAATTTTCCACCCCCGTGGGTAGTGAAATTATAAACCTCTTTCTCCTCAAATGCAGCTCAACTTACAAAGAAAGAAAGCAGACTAACTTTCAAGTTTAGGGACATTGATTAGTAAAATCAAGTTGTTGTTCACCTACCTGAATTATGTCTCCAACATTGATGATGTAAGAATTCGGGATAGGTTTGACCCTAATCCACTCACCATCACTCTTTCGCTTTACGTCAAGTCCTCCAACGTCGTCCTGAGCAAGGACTGCAAGAGCTCCAGCATCTTTGTGGCGGCCAACGCCAAGTGCAAGGTCCGGTGCAGGGCAAGGAGGGTAGTGATTGACCCGAATATAGCTAGTTTGGTCCTTGAAGAAACCATTTAGCCGTTTTGCTGGCAAATTCAAACTCAACGAGATGAGCTCAAGCAATTCGAATGCTAGCTTCTCCACACCCTTCGCATATGAAATACAAGCCTTCCTGGTGGAGTAAATATATAGAAATTTCAACATTGACATATATATCACTTAAGACATCCAAATGGATGACATACTTGTGTTTCAAGCCCAGGTTCATTTTGATCTTCAAAACAGAGGGAGACACGACTGAACATATATTTCTGCTATCAAACTAGATATATCCAAGACCCAATATGGTCTGATATTCAAGATTATGATCTTTTCATACTTTAAATTGGTGATATAATCATCTTTCGAATAGTCCACCAGCGACCAACTATTGCAGCCACTGGGGCAAAAGTAAATGTATTGAAAGATTGCCATCTTCACATTTTTCTAACGGTGAATAATTTATGTACTTGGGGACTAAGAGAATTCAATTAAGAATCTTGCAGACTACCTGGAACATGTCTGCCCAGGACATAATTACTCAAGTTCAGTCAGGATTATCTTATATTTGACATGAAAGTAAAACTGAATGAGAGAGATACCAATTGATCAAGACGATTCAATCGGGATCTTGATATCGGACCATTTAACGTCGAGACATTGGATACCAAGCATTTAGAGCCCATTTACTCACCGAGGTTCCTTGGGGGGAATTGGAATGAATTCCATGATTTTTTTGTAGTAGATGAGTTCCAAGTCTTGATGATTTTTAGACTACAAAACAAGGCCAATCAGTTTCTCAATTACCTCATTTCAGGAGGGTACTCTGGCCACTGATTCTTGAAAGTCTGCAATTCTTGGTCACCGGGCTCGTGTGAAGCTGGATCACCAATGGATCCTCAACCGCCCAGTCAAAGACCTCCTTCCAATCCCTCACATTCTTCGTGTGCTCTGTATCATAGTAACCCAAAGGGTTCACCTCATCGCGCCCGACCTTACGTTTCTCATCCAGCGACAAGGTGAAGAACTTCCTCGCAGCGGATTCCATTCGCTCTCGGAGCTCCGATGGCACCCCATGGTTGATCACTTGGAAGAAGCCCCACTTGCTGCAGGCGGCCCCAATCTCTGCGGCGAGGCTCAAAAGAGCTTGTGGGTCATCGGAATTTGAAGAATTCAATGGTGAGAGATCGATCAACGGAATCCCTCCGGCCTCAACGACGGAGAGTTTTGGCCTATGTTCAGTTTCTTGGATGAAGGCTTGATCAACCTCAAAGCCCATTGCCACAGAATGTCTTCCTAACAACAGAAGAATGGAGTAACAGATGGCTTAAAACTTATCAGGAATTTACTAATCAATCTATTTGGTGTGTCATTTTATAGAGAAAAATTGGTTCATTGAATCTGGACGCATACAGCAATTGTATGACCAACTTTGGCTGTATTCGTTGTAAATTAATGAATTGAGGAATGAAGACGAGGTTGCAGTGAGATCCACCTGACTCATTGATTGGTCTTCGTTTCGTAACATCATTGATCATTGCTCTTTCCTTCTTCGGTCATGAATGACAAGAGACAGAGAAATCATCCCACACAATTTCTAAGTTCTTCGTAAGATCATTGATCATTGCTGTTTCATTGTGAGGTCATGAATGACAAGTGAGATGGAAATCATCCCACACAATTTCTAATTTTCTCACTTACAACCTACCAATATCTTCAAAGTTATCATCAATTCAACATCGAAAAAGCATGTGCAAACATGTGTCACAATCACCAGTTAGAAGTATTAACTTTGCATATGTAAAAAAAATGATAGTAGATAATTCTTACTAAGTTTCACAATTTTTTCTTTAAATCCTTTGAATTAACCAAATTTAATCCTCGGGAAGCCAACCCTGTAATACCCCGATCAAAATTAGCTTATAATTATATGATTAACTATAGTTGATTGTGTTTAGTGCCGGTTAATCTGAGAGATTAACAAATGGGCTTTGTATAGAGTCAGAGTTGACTCGACCTGAGTTCAAAGTTTGTGGTTCCAACTCGTTAGTATAGTGGGAAAGTTGAAATTATCTAAACTTTCTTTGACTGAGACCCTTAAAATAATCTGCGTTTGAAAAATAAATTATTTGAGGTATTTAAATTCTCAAATTTCACTCATTAATTTAATTTTAAAATTCTAAGTCTAAATAATTTTCCTTGCTGACATTTTGATTTGTAGAAGTGTGGATTTTGATTTGTCAGAGGTGTCTCTATTTTATAAAAAGTTAATTTTAAAATTATAAAAAAATGGGTGATTATTCACCATCTCTAGCAGTATTATCAGAACCGGACCGAACCGCGGTCGAACCCGAGGTTCGGTTCGACCGGAACAGAACCACCTGCAGTTTGAATTTTTTTTATTTTTTATTTTATTTAATAAAATTCCCATTTAAAATTAAATTAGAAAATGTATATATTTGAAATATAAATATTTATTACCATTTTTATCACATATCTTTCATCGTTTTGATATATTATTAAGAGTTTAAATGTTATTGGTAAAAGATAGCTTAATTAATTTTATAAGTAATATTTATATTAATTATTACTTGACCGGCTTTGACCGACTTTTACAGACTTTGACCGTGGTCAAATCCAGTTGAACAAGAACCTCCTCAAAGACGGTTCATTAGACGGCGCGGTTCTGATAACATTAATCTCTAGTGTTCACTAACCTAGGTGCGGTGGTTTTACAGTCTGTGTCAAGAGAGGAAGTGAGGTAGGTAAGAAGATTAAAAAAAAACAATCACTCTCTCTCATTCAACGCTTTCCTCTGCCTCCTTTTGCAATCAAGTGAGTTTCTTTTACTACTCTCTTCCTTTTTTTTAAAATTAAGTTATAATATTAAACTTTGATTACAATTTAGATTAGGGATATTTTAAAACTCATTATGCTCAAATCTTCGTTCAATTGGGTTTTATTTTGTTACCACCACTATGTTAGAAATTAATAGTTTATCTATTAGATTAAGTCTTATCATTTTAGTTATTTCTTTTATTTATTGGTATTTTAGATAACATTAGATGTTATTTATTTTGGGTTTAAATTAGCATCCTATCTTAATGGTGGAAAGTTTAGCTATTATTTTGTTTAATTATTTATGTTGAGATTTTAACACCTTTAAATAATAAGGTGGTGTTTTTTTTAGATAAAGTTCTATCCTATTTTTAACTAATAGGTTTTTATGCAAGAATGTTAAAGTTATATTTTTATTTGATTATTTTAATTTTAATTTAGTGGGTTTTTTTTTATAATCAAATATATTGTTTCTTTAAGAGGGACTTTCAATCTCTCTCTCCCTTGGTTGGGAATGTTTTGACATTCATTCCTCAGTACCTCAAATATACTCAAGGTGTTGTATACTTAAAATCATCCACCACTTTGGGTGTTTGATGATCATCCACCACGTGTACCTCAATGCAGGACAAGGTCTGAAGGCAGCGGAAGACCCCTCTGCAATGGCTTAAGTTGTGGAATTTCTAAATTCCAATTAGTTGTTTTGGAGTAGAATTTAATTAGATGGCTTAATATGTAAATATTGTCTAAGCTTACCAGTTATATCATCTAGACTCGTATATATATAATTATGGTGTGAACTGTTATGTAAATATAAGTACCTTATGTGATAGTTTAGGTTATATGAAAATGTGTGGTCTCTTCATGGGCTTAGGCAGACCCGAGGCCATGGACATGTGGAGTTTGGGATTAGTTTTAATTTTAAAAAAAAAAAAAATTTGTCTCATTCTGAGCCCACATATCAGGTCGAGACGTGACAAATCCTAAATTTAATTCTCACTCCACTGAAAAAGACTACTTCCATTGAATTATCCAAAATTTGAGGATAAAAAGTCTTACACATACTCCAAAGATTAATCGAATGCTCTAAAAATCTTATACTGTTTACTTATAACAAAATATTAGCCATCATTCAATATAAGATATTTCAAAAAACAAGTTTCTATCCAAACATATGTAAGCCGAAACATTCAAAATTTCATTTACTAAAATATCAGGAAATTAATAGCTTTATGCTCCCAAACATTTTATTCAAAATGCTCTATCCCTCCATAAAAAAATTGCCCACCCAATTTAATTATCATTTTTAGTGAAATTTAAAGACCATACAGCAACACTTTGCCTTAGTGATTAGGTTTAAGTCAAAACTTTATGAAATTATTATAATATCTCCTTTGCTCATTAAAGTATCTCCTAGTTACAGAATTTGGAATCTTCTACTATTGTAGCAGTAGTGAATTTATCCTACAGCATACACTATGCAGAGGGAAGTTACCAAATGAAAAACTTTCTACACTGTTGAATGACCAATTTACTTATGAATTAGTCCACTGTTGATAATTATAGAGTCCGGATTCATATTTACACTCCAAGACTCTAAAGCCTTCTTATTTATTTTTATTAAATAGACTATTTTTTATTTTTAATTTACGTGTGGAAAACTGCAGGAAACCCAATGCCAAACCACCACAGATGATACCCACTGCCCTTAGTGTATACCAAGTTAGGCCATAGGGGCTCCAACTTGGCACCTCCTATTTTCTGAGGCTGAAAGTTAACCAGTTGAGCTACACCCATTTAGAATATATATTTTTAATCATGATAAATCTATAGAAAGAACAATAAAAGAATTATCTTTAACTCATTATTTGTTCTTATAATTTTAAATATTAAAAAGGGAAGTGATCGGTGCACCAAAAATAAATGAAATACCCATTTTGCCTACGTTTGTTTCTATCCTTTTCTCCTTTCCCTCTTTACATTTATTTGGACAAAATAAGTATTTCACTTATTCTTTATACACCAAAGTTAAAAGTTTTGATGCACCAATCAATTTCTTTATAAATTGTTGACTTTTTTAATGAAATTGTTTTTTTTTTGAAATAAGAAATAATTTTCTAAATCTATATTATAAATGGTCCTTGTCCAGAACACTGTCACCTCTACCCTCCCAATGCTAATTGAATTCTTACCCAACAGAACTCCGAGTTCCAGCTGGATGCTTTATTTCACGGGGGTTTTACGCTAGATTTTCTGCCGTTTCCTACACTTAAATTATAAAAAAAAAAAAATCTATATTTGACACTTTTGAAATTTAATTTTAATTTATATCAAAATCTCTAAAATATCTTAGGTTTTTAATCGATAATATTTATCACACAGATTCCCAGCAACATGAATTTTCATTTGAAAGTTGCTGGCGAATATAGTTATTAAAACCAATGACTTTTTTTTATAAAGATATAATATTAAGATATATAATTAAATAGGTCTTAAGGCCTACATAATTAATGATCTTTACTCATTAAAATTTAAAAGATAAAATTATATAATTTAAATTATTAATAGTGAAACTTTATCTATTTTATATTTATATAATCACCTATCATCAAATAAATTTAAATACATAATAAAACTTGTAATCTGTTTAATAAGATATCCCTATCTCTGGATAGTTATATCCAGACATCCTTTGCTGCTAATTCTTCAGGTTCATAGATCCTTTTGTTAAATCGACTAAATGAGAAGGGTGTGAATATAAAATAAAAAAGGGAAGCATACTGAGATTTGAAAAAATATTTTCTTAAACATCCATCCGTTTTATATAAAAATTATGCTTTTACACTTTCAATTAAAAACGTCGCATCCCCAGCAACTACACTCAGTTGCCGCTTCAGGCGGCAGAGCAATTTGTTTCCATATTGCTTTCCCAGATGATGTTGCCGGAGATTAAAGGCCATGTCGTCGGGGATCTTGCCAGGCATCTGCACGAAGTTGCCATTGTTGCTTGGGAAAACGAGAAGAGGAAGGTGGTGACCAATGCTGTAATAGAAGTGAAGAAGGAATTCCTCTGCAGCTGTATTGGATTGATGGACACAAAGGGTTCAAGGAAGACAACCATACATGCATCTTGAAATCAAATCGTACTTTGATCTTCTTGATTTGGGTTTTTGTAGTCGTTTTGATTTGAGTTTATGTAAAAGGGTTTCTGTCAATTTTGATTCTGTAGCCATTTATTTGATGAAATCTATTGAAAATTTCCATTGCAAATTTGATTGTTTTTGTTAAAGTTTCATCTCATAAATCATAAATCATGTGATTCATTCACCCAAAATCGTAAAATTACTAAAATCAGGTGCTCCGATTTGCATGAAGGGACATCAAATCTTCTCCAATTTACCTTCGGATTCATTCTCACGGTCATAAGTCATAACAAGGGTTTGAAGAAAACCCAGTTCTCTGTCCCATATCTATCGTGAATAAAATTTCTCTCCTTTTTATTTTTTGACAAAAAAGTTACTGAAAAATAAGAGAAAAATATGAAAAAAATAAAAAAACTTAGAGTGAGTTTTTTTTTTAAAATATTTTTAAACTCTTGAAGTTAAAATTTTGAAACGAATAAAATATGTCTTAAAAATTAAAAAATGTCTAAAATTTTTATAAAGTAGGAAAATAACATGAGAAAACACCTATAATGAAATTCATGTTCTCAAATATCCCCTAATGACATGTATCTTATATTATAATTTATAAAAAAAATTGTAATTTTTTTAATAAGATAGAAAAAAATTTAATTTTAGCGCCCATTTGCTGAATGAGAGAGACCTATCATATAAGTTTAGTGCCCATTTACTGAATTATCCTTTTTTAACTTTTTAAGAAAATAAAAATTAAAATATCAACTGATTTAACCTGTATAGGCCCACCCATATAGGATAGGTCTTGATACGTATCAGCTGTTTTTTTTTTTTTAATTAGAATATATATTTTTTGGTAGACGAGTTTTTCACGAAATCTAAAACTTATTTAACCGTTGAGAATTTTTTATTATCTTTTATAAATGGATATTGTAAGTTTTTCAATCATTTTTTTTTTATAAATAAAGGTAACATTTAATATTTGGCTGAAAAGTATTGGCCATTCTTGGGCTACATCTTTTAGAAAATAACCAATATCGGCCAAAATACAAAAATATATTTATTTAAATTTTAAAATATCGATCATTTTTTATTTTCTATTCTTTATAAAAAATATTAGAGATTTTTTAAATATCGTCCCTTGTTATTGTTTTTTTCTTTTTTTAATTAAAGTAGTGGAATATCGACCGATATCTATAATGGACGGCCGATATCTATTGACTCTTAAAAATCCGATTATTTCAGCCGGGATAAATGATGGCAAGATAAATTCTTGCAGTCGAGAACTTGAATTCATATTTACACTCAAAAACTCTAAAGCCTTCTTATGTAAATGGATTATATATTTTTTATCATGATATAAATTGAAATTTTGAAAGAACAATAAAAATAAAAAAATCTCTTCATCTCATAATTTGGTCTTATAATTTTAAATATTAAAAATTGAATTTTATAAATTGCTGCTTTTTTTATGAACCATTATGTACAACTGTTAGGAAAGTATTGTTTTTTTTTTTTTAAATAAAAAAATAATTTTCTAAATCTAAATTCTAAATGGACCGGTGTCCATAAAGAACAGTGTCACCTCTACCTTCCCAATTCTCCGCGTTCAAGCTGGATGTCTTCTTCACCGTTGGAAATTCCAAACGCGTCTTCTTCGACGAACCCCCTCTACTATCGCCATCCCAGAACCGCCTCGATGTATATTGGTACGCATCGTACCGGCCATTAAATTTCCGTTTTGTCACGACTGACACGCATCTGTATAGTCTTTTTTTTTTTTTAAGTAAGCATATGTTTGGGTCGACATAGTTTTTTGAAATTTCTGATATTTAATGTTGGCTAATAATTTTTATTTTTTGATGGTCAAGGTGTCCAGGCCTCTTAGAGTACCCCGACTAATTCTCAGGGTATGTGCATGCCTTCCTACCCATAAACACTGGGTAACTCTATAGAGAATAGCCCTTTTGAGTAGAGTGAGAATCGAACTCTAGACTCTAGGAGGCTGGTTACTGGCCATCACCCCAATTCATTTGAATTTAATGTTGGCAAATAGTTTCAGCTGAAATATAGAACTATGATTAAGCAGGGCTAGGTTTCAATGTGTGGTCTTCGGTTTAAGGCCATCAAAATAGTGTACCAGCTAAAGATGGATAGGACATGATTCATATTATGATAATGATAATAAAACAAGTTGGCATTGAGCTTCACTGAGAATGTCCAGTAGATTATTTTTGTCATTAGGCATCAGCTTATACAGTTTTAAATCGTATAGGGTTAATTGTGGCAAAGAATTAAAAAAATAATTAAATGATTCAATCCATCGGTGATAATTACCGTTGGATGGCACTGTTTTGATCTGATGGTTCACTTTGACAAGAAGGTGGGGAGCCAAAGGACAGATGTTCCTAATCCTAATGAGGAAAATTTTGGTACTTCTGCTCTGTGATCAATAGAGAGAATTGTTCAAATTCCAAAATGGGCTATTTTTTTTTTAAATACAAAGATGATAATCAACATAAAGACAGACAACAAAGAAGAGAGTGACAATAAACTAACAAAACATAACTCAGCCGACAAATTACTACACTGATGGAGTCGATGAAGCTCGAACTGGATGGATAGAAAATTGAAGCACCAAAAAACTTTCCGCAGGACCACCAAAGAACAGCTTAATCCGGGATAGGAATTCAAATGGGTTCCGTTTTATCACCACTAAGGCATCTAGAAGATTCAAGTCCGACCTTTTTGCAGCTGGAGTAATCGATAGAGGTCCAAAATGGTCTATTAATTTGGAAGCAAATGCTCCTTCTTCAATTATTTGTTTCATCAGCCATTATATGATTCTGAACTGCTACAAGAACACCATGAGTGATAACTAATAACTGCATACATGAGTGATTAGATTGGTCTTCAACCTAAACAAGAACACCATTCACAATAAATAGCTCCATAGCCACAGCTAGTACAGACATTAATAACAGATGAAAATCAGCCTAAAACATAGAGAGTAATCCATTATTTTGATACCCTGAAGTGAGATATCTGAATATTTTCAACATTGAGCTTCTTGAAGTTGCTGAGTTTCCTTGTCTTGAAGAACTTCCCCCAGTTATATTCCTTGTACTTGGGAGGATTGTGTTCATCTGTCAGCTCCTCTAGAGGCTTTACCGCCGCGCTGTGCGAAGGGTTGAAGAAGAAAGGGATGGAGAACCTCTCTCTCTCTGAGTTTACCATCACCCTGTGCTCTGCACTTTCATACTTGTCATTACTCCAAACCTACAAAACATCAATCAGAAAATCCATATCTTACGATTCATTTCAACAGTATTCTTCACCATCACAAGTCTTTGAAGTTACTGTATCTCAGCATTTTGCAACATTCCAAATATTGTTGCAATGGTGGCAGTCCAAGGGAGAAGGTGAATTTGTCGAAAGATATGGCATCATGTATTGTCGGCGAGGGTTACCGTAGCAGTCCAAACATTCCCACTGCTAATACAATCTAGGACCTGTAATAGGATGCTATAATTTTCCACCCCAGTGGGTAGTGAAATTATAAACCTCTTTCTCCTCAAATGCAGCTTAATTTACAAAGAAAGAAAAAGCAGACTAACTTTCAAGTTTAGGGACATTGATTAGTAAAATCTAGTTGGTGTTCACCTACCTGAATTATGTCTCCAACATTGATGATGTAAGAATTCGGGATAGGTTTGACCCTAATCCACTCACCATCGGTCTTTCGCTTTACGTCAAGTCCTCCAACGTCGTCCTGAGCAAGGACTGTAAGAGCTCCAGCATCTTTGTGGCGGCCAACGCCAAGTGCAAGGTCCGGTGCAGGGCAAGGAGGGTAGTAATTGAGCCGAATAAAGCTAGTTTGGTCCTCAAAGAAACCATTTAGCCTGTTTGCTGGCAAATTCAAACTCAACGAGATGAGCTCAAGCAATTCGAATGCTAGCTTCTCCACACCCTCAGCATATGAAATACAATCCTCCCTGGTGAAAAAATATATAGAAATGTCAAATTTTACATATATATTACTTAAGACATCCAAATTGATGACATACTTGTGTTGAATACTTTCAAGTGCAAAATGCGATAACCATGGCAACCATGTTGAAACACTGACAAATAGACGGTGCGTTACGAGCAACAAGATTTATCCAACAAAGGGAATGTTGGGAATGTTGCACTAATTGATCTACAAAACCGTTTTTGATGGCTTGAATGGGCTTAGGATTTAAGGTACAAGGGCCTGGTAGGACTGATCAATTGCAAGAGCAGAAATGGCAGAATATGTATCTGATTTACAGCCATACCCGAGTTTAATGCACCAACGAAATGTTGTGAGCTGAGAAGAATGATGGATAACTTGTATGAGCCAATATCATAGTGAAATTTTATCCAGGATAGGGTAGCCACTGACTTGATCTTGCTGGGACCAACTCATAGGCCCAGATCTTGTAAAATATGCTTGAACAGATTGATTCAAGGCCAGAGTTCATTGATATACAAATGTCGGTTTCACGCCCAGGTTCAATTTGATCTTCAAAACAGAGGGAGACATCACTGAACATATATTTCTGCTATCAAACTAGATATATCCCAGACCCAATATGGTCTGATATTCAAGATTATGATCTTTTCATACTTTAAATTGGTGATATAATCATCTTTCGAATAGTCCACCGGTGACCAACTATTGCAGCCATTGGGGCAAAAGTAAAAATATTGAAAGATATCCATCTTCACATTTTTCTATTAGTGAATAATTTATGTACTTGGGGGACTAAGAGAATTCAATTAAGAATCTTGCAGACTACGATTTGATTATCTGAATTTGATGTTCCTCTGTTTTCATGGCATATACTTCCAGACATCTTAGGCCCTTTGGCCTGGGAACATGTCTGCCCAGGACATAATTACTCAAGTTCAGTCAGGATTATCTTATATTTGGCATGCCAGTAAAACTGAATGAGAGATACCAATTGATTAAGACTATTCAATCGGGATCTTGATATCGGACCATTTAACGTCGAGACATTGGATACCAAGCATTTAGAGTCCGTTTACTCACCGAGGTTCCTTGGGGGGAATTGGAATGAATTCCATGATTTTTTTGCAGTTGATGAGTTCCAAGTCTTAATGATTTTTAGACTACAAAACAAGGCCAATCAGTTTCTCAATTACCTCATTTCAGGAGGGTACTCTGGCCACTGATTCCTGAAAGTCTGCAATTCTTGGTCTCCGGGTTCATGTGAAGCTGGGATCACCAATGGATCCTCAACCACCAAGTCAAAGACCTCCTTCCAATCCCTCACATTCTTCGTGTGCTCTGTATCATAGTAACCCAAAGGGTTCACCTTATCTCGCCCGACCTTACGTTTCTCATCCAGCGACAAGGCGAAGAACTTCCTTGCAGCGGATTCCATTCGCTCTCGGAGCTCGGATGGCACCCCATGGTTGATCACTTGGAAGAAGCCCCACTTTCTGCAGGCGGCCCCAATCTCTGCGGCGAGGCTCAAAAGAGCTTTTGGGTCATCGGAATTTGAAGAATTCAATGGGGAGAGATCGATCAACGGAATCCCTCCGGCCTGGACGATGGAGAGTTTTGGCCTATGTTCAGTTTCTTGGATGAAGGCTTGATCAACCTCAAAGCCCATTGCCACAGAATGTCTTCTTAACAACAAAAGAATGGAGTAACAGATGGCTTAAAACTTATCAGGAATTTACTAATCAATCTATTTGGTGTGTCATTTTATAGAGAAAAATTGGTTCATTGAATCTGGACGCATACAGCAATTGTAGGACCAACTTTGGCTGTATTCGTCGTAAATTAATGAATTGAGGAAAGAAGACGAGGTTGCAGTGAGACCCACCTGACTCAGATGCCAAATCTCTCTTGTTCTGCACCATTTATTGTTGGGTTGAGTGGGTGAAAGTTTCCTTAAAATTACATTTACGAAAAGTCAATCGTGTCCGTCAATGAGACGCTGGTTCTTCGTAACATCATTGCCCATTGCTCTTTCATTGTGAGGTCATGAATGACAAGTAACATAGAAATCATTGCACACAATTTCTAATTTTCCTCACTTACAACCTGCCTCTATCTTCAAAGTTAGGCTGGCGATACAGACATCATATTTTTCTAACGAGAGGCACCTCTTTTCATTTTTAAGTGTGGAATTATCAATTTGTCCTTCCGTGTTTTGATAGTCCTATTTAATTATCATCCAATCGAACGATTCTATGTAAAATGGAATCGTCTGATCGAAGGCTGTGGAGAGAATGTACAATCCGAACGAATGTTGTGTAGAGGGATTTTCAAAAGAAATCGTTTCTCGATCGATTTTTACAAAAAATGTATCAAAATTCATCTACTCTGAGTTTTATGAACTCCGAGACTGTTTTTAAGTGAAAAATATATAGTTTTGGACTTAAAAAATAGTGGCCTAAAGAATTAAGAGGGAATGCCATTTTTCCTTAATTCTTTGCGCTTAAAAAATCAATCCCGGAGTTCATAAAATTCATAGTAGATGAATTTTGATACATTTTTTACACCTAAAAATGAAAAGAAGTGTCTCCAGACAGAAAAATATGGTATCTATATGGCCAGCCCAAAGTTATCATCAATTCAACATCGAAAAAGCATGCGCAAACATGTGTCACATTCACTAGTGAGAAGTATTAACTTTGCCTATGTAAAAAAAATGATAGTAGATAATTCTTACTAAGTTTCACAATTTTTTCTTTAAATCCTTTGAATTAATTAAATTTAATCCTCGACAAGCAAGACTCCTTAATTTAATAACCACTCCACCCTAAAAGACCACTTCTATTGAATTACCCAATGTTTGAGAGTAAATAACCTTTCACATACTCCAAAGATTAATCGATTGCTCTAAAAATCTTAGACATTTTAGTCATTAAAAAAAACATTAACCATCATTGAATATAAGATATTTCAAAAAAAACATGTTTCTATCCAAACATATGTATGCCGAAGCATTCAAAAATTTATTTAAAATCTAAAATATCAGGAAATTAATAGCTTTTAGATTTTTAGTCAAAATGCTCTATCCTCCATGAAAAAATTGACCACCCATTTAATTATCATTTTTAGTGAAATTTAAAGACCATACAGCAACACTTTATCTTAGTGATTAGGTTTAAGTCAAAACTTTATGAAATTATTATAATATCTCCTTTGTTCATTAAAGCATCTCCTAGTTACAGAATTTGGATCTTCTACTATTGTAGCAGTAGTGAATTTATCCTACCGCATACACTATGCACAGGAAAATATATATATATATTTCTACACTGTTGAATAATCAATTTACTCATTAATTAGTCCACATTTCATGAGATAAATGATGACAGGATAAATCATTAGCAGTAGAGTCCGGATTCATATTTACACTCCAAGACTCTAAAGCCTTCTTATTTGTTTTTATTAAACGGACTATTTTTTAAAAAAATACGAACTATAATTTTATTTTATTTTGAATTTACGTGTTGAATCTGTAGGAAATCCAACGTAAAATTCTCATGGGTGATACCCAGTGCCCTAAGGGTACACCAGGTTAGACTATAGGGGCTCAAACTTGACATCTTCTGCTTTCTGAGGTGGGAGGTTAAGCAGTTGAGCTATATTCATTTGAACTATATATTTTTAATCATGATATAAATATAAAATAGAAAGAACAATAAAAGAATAAAAAAATTATCTTTATCTTATTATTTGTTCTTATAATTTTAAATATTAAAAAGGAATGTGATTGGTGCACCAACACATCCTTTGGTGCACCAAAAGTAAATGAAATATCCATTTTGCCCAAATTTATTTCAATCATTCTCATTTCCCTTTTTCCATTTGTTTGGGCAAAATAAGTATTTCACTCATTTTTTATGCACCAAAGTTAAAAGTTTTGGTGCACCAATCAATTCCCTTATAAATTGCTGATTTTTTTTATAAAATATTATATACAACGGTAAAGAAAGTGTTTTTTTTTAAATAAAAATAATTTTCTAAATCTATATTATAAATCAGAGGTATAAAATTTGGCATGGCCGATATGCATATCGGCCAATAAATTTCTCTTCTCTTTTGATTTTTTTTTTTTTAAATATCTGTATTTTTATATATTTTATTTTTTCTAAATTAAAAAGTAAATAAATAACCCAAAAGGAAGCTGATTTAAAAAAATAAAAAACATAAATATTGGCTCGGGCCCACCACTAAATTGATTTTTTTTTAAACTAATTGATATTATTAATATTGGCCACAATAAAAAAACCATTTTATCAATCATATCGGCCGATAAATAAGACTGTTAAAATTCAGTTCAAAAAATCGAATCAAAATGGCCGATACCATTCGTATCAGCCTTTTTTTGTTTCCCCTAATATAAATGGTCCGTTTCCAGACGAATTAGCTCTACCTTCCCAATGCTAGTTGAATTCATACCCAACAGAACTCCGAGTTCCAGCTGGATGCTTTCTTTACCGTTGTCAAATGTATATTTGACAATTTTGAAATTTAATTTTAATTTATATCAAAATCTCTAAAATATCTCATGTTTTTAATCGATAATATTTATCACACAGGTTCCCAGCAATACGTTTCCGTATTGCTTTCCCAGATGATGCTGCCGGAGATTAAGGACGATGTCGTCAGGGATCTTGCCAGGCATTTGCACGAGGTTGCTATTGTTGCTTGGGAAAACGAGAAGAGGAAGGTGGTGATCAATGATGTAATAGAAGTGAAGAAGGAATTCATATGCTTGAACCGGAACTGCGAGGGTTGCGGTTCAGTTTTAATTGAAAATCGGCTCTCCATCAAAATCGCAAAAAATTGGTCAGCCGCGGTTTTTTACGATTTTGACCTACAAACTATGAGCCATGGACAATAGTTCACAAATTTTGAATTTTTTTATTTTTTTATTTTTTAAAATTCTTTTCAAAATAATATTAAAAAAAAAATATATATATATATAATATATATATATATATATATATATATATATATATATTTAAAATATGAATGTGTATTACCATTTCTATCACATATCTTTTACCATTTTGATATATTATTTAGAGTTTAAATATTATTTTTAATATTTATATTAATGTTATTGGTAAAAGATAACTTACTTAATTTTATACGTAATATTTATATTATATAAATACTTGACCGGCTTTGATCGATTTTTACTGCAGTTGAACCCAGTTGAACTCAAAATGCCTCGAAAACGGTTCGTTAGACAGTCCGAACACAGTTTACTAGATTTATATAAACAGTTATACACTATATTTATTTTAATAGTTTATCTTATAATTCATCTTATAAAAAATCTTATTAAAGAGTTTTGAATTTTGATAATGAGGTGACTATCCTAACCCATTTAAAAGAGATTTTAAGTCGATGGGCCATACATAGCCTCCAAATGATTTTGTTTTATAATTGAAATTTTAGGTCATGAGTAGACCATTTTATGAAAACAAGATCATTTAATAAGTGATTTGGCTTAACTAAAATTTATTTGTTAAATTAGTTTATAATAAATACTAATAGGTACTTAAAAAGCACAACACATTTGAAAATGCAACTTGATTCCTATTATGAGTTTACTTAAAATATACCACTCTCAAGTGAATTGTCTAAATAAAACTTGAAATTACACCTTTGCCAATATGCAATTAAAGTTTTATCTACTAAAGTATTTTTGTTGTTCTTGAACCTTTGGACGGTCCAATAAACCCATCTAAAGAGAATTTTAGGTAATGATTTATCATATTCTTTTGATGACTTATAATATAGAATTTTATAAACAATTTACTATACAGTTATAAAATTACGTTGTATTTTTCTCTGAAGACTAAAAATATGTTGTACAAAAAAGCCATAAAGCATGTTTATGTATAAAGTAGAAATTTTATTACAATAACAATAGAGATAACACTTACCTAAAATGAGAATTCAAATTTTGATTCTAATTCCACTCAAAGAGCAACTCTAAAAATTATCCAAAGGTATTTTTTTTACCTTAAAATATATTCATTAACAAATTAATATATATAACGATCACAATTAATTTATTTTTCAGTAGAAAGGACATTTGATAACACCAAATGTTATAAGCCTCAACCTCAAAATCAAATTTAAGACATTTGATTTTAATCAATTGAAATCATCGAACCTTCTTAAAAAAATTTAAAGACATGTCATGATTTTAACTAATAAGATTAAGTAATTAAAAATAAATTTATAATAAGCTTAGTTTAGTATAACTTATAAGTCCATTTTTAAAGTATATAATTTATTTTTATTTTTAAAATATAAACTAAATTAAAAAAAGAAAAAGGAATTGAACTATATATAACAATTTGCTCAAAATAATAACTAGTAGTTGTCTTTAAAAACTTGAAGAGATTAGTAGCGCTCAAAGCTTATTTAATAACTGTAAAAAAATTGTAAAAAACATGTTAAATAAACTGCTGCTACGCTCAAAGCTTATTTAATAACTGAAAAATAATAATAAAAATTGTATAACACGTTTAATAAACTGCTAAAATGAATGTCAATACTTCAGTAGTTTACTCTGAAAATATCATCCTTTCACAGTAATATGTAAAATGATAAAATCATACACTCGTGATTAAATTATAAACTCTAAATAGATGTAAAACTGCCAATAAATTGGATTTAAGTGAGTCACCATACAAAATTTAGGAACACCATGATATGAACTCAGCCTAATAAATCTTACAAACCCCAACTCTTGTCATCTAAGCAAGATCACAAATGGAGAAATTACCATTATCATATTAAAAAAAAAAAGAACAATTTAACTTCCTTTGAATTTCAATGTAAATCAACTCAAATCAGAAAATCATAGACAGACACGACTCCACTGTACCTTGAAAGATAAGGAGAAGATATAAACACGAGTTGAGACATCTGTGCATGGTAACTTCTGTTACTCTGTTTTATAGCTTTATATACAGAATGAATGAAGCTTCCTAGTTCCTACACTTTCTTTTGTATTGTCATTGCTATCAACCAAAAGAATAAGCAAAATCCCAAAATAATATCCTCAGACCCTAAACTGAATTTGTAGAAGACCAATTGGTAAGGCACTCTTTATCCTGTTTGAAAAATGAAGGACAGGCCCTACGCATAGAAATGAGCTCAATCCAGATTCCAAAAGAACCTGCACTCACTCTCAAGGCCATAGAAGGGAGGAGGTGTTGCATCTTTTCCATCTCCGTTCACCAATCCGTTGTCCAAATTGAAGAATCCCCAGTTTCCCTGTGCTTGCCCATTGCATGTTCCGGGATCCGACGGGTCAATGTAACTGTAGTCAGTGACTGCAGGAGTCTGCTCCATGTGACACAAGCTACCTAACAACTTTGCATCTGGATTCTGAAACTGAAACTTGAGGGCTGAAGGCGATTCACATCGCAACTGTTCATCTTTGCCTGCTGGATGGTAATCTGAATTCAGCTTCGTCTGGTGCATAGAGGCTTCACCCACCCAATCAGGCAAATCATCACCAATCACATTTAGTAGCTCTTGTACGTCAAACATGTCCCAGGATTGGTCTAGGAAAGGATCAGAGGTATCATCTTTCATTTCTGATTCCATTGTGTCGACAGGGGCTTCCACAGCTAACTGTTTTCCATCTCTTCTTCCAAAATCAGATTCAAAATCTATCTTTGGAGCCTCCTCAGGTTGGAGTTCTTCAGTACCAGAGACCTCAGAAAGGTGTGAGGTCGTTGTAGACTCGGATGAACATGGGAAAGCAACAAATGAATTCTTCCGATCACCATATTGTGAGTCACAATCTGTTGCATTAAGACGTGCACACGAACCATACATAGCCCTAGCTGCATCATTATAGGCAAGAGCGGCTTCCATGGCAGTCGAGAATGTGCCAAGCCAGAGACGCCTACCTCGGTTTGGTTCTCGGATCTCAGCGACCCACTTACCCCATGTTCGTTGTCTCACACCCCTGTACTTGCAGCAGGAGTTCTCAGGTCCTCCCTTTCCCTTCATGCAGCCCTTCTTTGAGCCTTTAGCTGGCAACTTCCTTCTTTTCTCACCATCTTCAGAATTATTGAGTTGGTTGTTATATTCCTTCCACTTTGCAAGAGTTTCTTCTATGGAATTACTTGCATTGCGTCTTCTTTTCTTCCTGAAATTAATAAGATGCACGGTTAGTAAAGAACAGACAGGGTAACAGCAAAAATTTCTACATCAGATAAAGTACAGAGAAACTATGTAAATCAAAATACACTTCATTTCAATATTATGAGTAGTGTATGAGAATTGATGATTTCTCATATTGAAGGGGTTTAACCTTAATTGACTGGGCTATAATATGAAGTCTAAATTTAGTGAAGTACTGAAGTACCTTTCCCATGTCAAACATTTGGACCATCAAATAGACCCCTCTAATGAACATTCTACAGGACTATTCTTGTTATATCTACATTTTTCATAAATTAATTAATATATAGTTCAAACTTTGAAAACAAATAATTACAAGAGACCAACCCATAAACCCTAAACCTAAAATAACCAGCTCCAGGTCATGCATTGCATGAAGATTTTAAATTTAGGTCGAGTAGAGAAGGGTTATCTCAAACCCAAACCCAACCCGGTCCTAACTCATATTGAATTAAAAAGTAAATATTTGAATAATTTATTCATTGATTACCTTTCAATTTTTAACCTATGTATGCCCACCCAAGTTAAAAAAATCCTAAGCCTATTACCTAATTTTTTCATAGCCTATTGGGCTCACATAAAAGGAAAGCCCTATTATCTTTCATTTTTTATTTAAAATAATTTTCCTCTCATCAATGATGGCTAAAAGCAAAAAGAATCGAAACCATCCATTCAAAAAACCAACCTCAAAAAAAAAAAAAAACAGATGAAGTTTCAATGATAATGGAAGAAAAATTCTACAAACCCTAACACCACACATGAAGAACCACCATTAAATGGAAGCAAACTAAGAAACAGAGGATATCCAACAACAACCGTTCCTACTAAATTATTATTAATTACACATTTAGTTTTGATGATCAGGTGTTCGGGAAGAAATTCAATGTTTGAGAGTCTGATGATACCACGCGACAAAATTAAGTGGAAATTTCAAATCTAAGAAACACCCACCATTATTTTCATCTTATTCCAACATTATGTTCCCCCACAAAATAAGAACAATCCCTTCAAGGAATTACCCAAAATCACCAAACAGAGAGCACAACTCATCAAAACGAGAAATCCAAATCAAAACAGAGCAATATCCCAAGAAACAACCAAAATCTCTTATCATGAGCCAATATAGTAGGAAAAACCCATCTCGAAATAGAAATTCATCTCAAATAAAACAAAACAGAAAAAACCTGAGAGAACCAGCTAGGGCCCGGCTCAACACAAGTTGAGATCTAAGACAAAAAATTTAAATGGGGCTTTCTTTGTATTTAAAATATTATTATAAATAATATTTAACTATATATAAAAAAGTATCTAAAATTTATTTTTCATGTTTTTTGATATGCAAAATTACTAATTAAATTTTTATATTCAAATTTATTGATGCTTAGATCTATGGTTTGAACTGGTTCGAGTTTAAAATAATACATAAAAATATACCCAAAATTAAATGAAAGAGGAAAAAAGGGGCATAGATCTTCTGCTCAAGCAAAGATAATTAAATAAATAAAAATAAAATAAAAGTAAAAGCAAAGAGGTAACCAAAAGAGGACGATAATGGCAGTGATAGTGTGAGATGCAAAGTGATTGAATAGAAAACCGTAAGTTCTGGCGACTATGCGACTGAGGTTGAAACAGGGTCGCCTGATGTATGGGCAGCGTCAAGCAATCTCTGGCGGGATGCTGGGTGTAACAAAACAACGGTGTTGAGCAGTTGCAACAAGAAGAAAGTTCTGTAGAAGAGAAGAGAGAAAGGAGGAAGATAAGAGGAAAGAGAAAGGTAGAAGAAACCCAAATCCATGGGAGACGAGGGAGAGAAACGGGATTCCACCCGTATGGGGGAAGAGGAGAGAGAGAAGAGGGAAGGAGAGAGATGGAGAAATCGTGGGAGTGAGTGGACTGGAGAGAAGAGGGTGCCATTTGGGGCTTTCCGAAATGGGATTTGGCGAAAAAAAGGAGCGTGTGCGAGACATTTGAGGCCTTCCTGAAGCGGGGGCCTAAAGCCACTGGAACCATCAACAAGCCAAGATATGTCACCTTTAGGAAACCCAATTCAAAACAGAGCATAACCCAAAAATCAAAACCAAACCCCTTATCAAGAACCAGCATCGCAGGAAAAAAATCAGGAAAACCCTAGAAAAATAAATGCAACTCAAAGAAGAACTTCAATTCAACCAAGAAAAAACAGAGACAAAGCAAAAGACAACTCACCCTTCAGGCTCCGTCATTGTTGGAAATTCTTTTTCCGCCAAAGACGTTTTCCTTCGCTTCTCTTTCCCTGTTTCTCCTTTTCTCCTCTTCCGTGGAAAATCCTTTTCCTCGATTTCTCGTTTCTGGTTCTCTTTCTGGTTTCCTTTTTTAGAAAGCCCTCTCTCTTCGTCTCCTTTTTTAGAAAGCACTCTCTCTTCGTCTCGAGGGCTCGCTCTTCGTCTCCTTTTTTAGAAAGCCCTCTCTCTCTTCGTCTCGAGGGCTTTTGGTTATATAGGCTGCGTTTGGATGGGGTAATCGTAGGGGTAGGGGGTGAGGGTAAAAATTTGAAACTTTACCCCTGTGATCTCTTTTTTTAATGTCTTTTTGAGATTGGGTATTCACAATAATCTACCCTCAATGCCCCTTGCATTCATTTCTTTATCAATTATTATAAAATTAATATCTTTCAAAAAAAATATTTTATAATTAAAAAATAATATATTTCGAGTAATTAACAATTTAATTCTGTTTGAAATTTATTTTAAAAATGTGTCAAAATTTTTAACATGATACATTTGAATGAGGGGTAAAATTTATGGGGGTTACCCTTGAATAGAGGTAACTGTAAGTAGGGGTAAACTGACATATTAATAATTTTATGAGAATTAATATTTTTTTATTAAATCTGTCTAATATAAATAATAAAAATAAAATTTTATGAAACATAATTGTCAAAATATCCTTTAAGGGGGTAATTCTGTCGAAATTTCGATAAGGTCTCGGAACTCCGAAAGAGTTTGAGGTTCATGATAATCTCTTTAAGAGTAATTAACAATTTATTCTTTTAGAAATTTATTATAAAAATATGTCAACATTTTCAACATGATGCATTAGGATAAGGAGTAAATTTAACAGGGGTTACCCTTGAGTAGGGGTAGCTGTAAGCAAGGGTAATCTAACATATTAACAATTTTATAAGAATTAATAATTTTTATTAAATCTATATAATATAAAAATTAAAAAATAAATTTTATGAAACATAATTATCAAAATGTCCTATTTTTAAGGGGTGATTCTGTTGAAATTTCAATAGGGTCTCGAAACTTTGAAAGAGTTTGAAATTCATGGAAATCTCTTTCGGGGGTGATTAGCAATTTATTCTGTTAGAAGTTTATTTTAAAAATGTTTCAAAATCTTCAACATGATGTATTTGGATGATTTACGGGGGTTATCCTTGAGTAGGGGTAACTGTAAGAAAGAGTAATCTGACATATAAATAATTTTATAAGAATTAATATTTTTTATTAAATTCATATAATATAAAAAAAATTATGAAACATAATTGTCAAAATGTCTTATTTTTAAAAGCTAATTCTATCCAAATTTCGATAGGGTCATGAAACTCCAAAAGAGTCTGAGGTTCATGTTAATTTCTTTTGAAGTAATTAACAATTTATTTTGTTGGAAGTTAATTTTAAAAATGTGTCAATATTTTGATGCATTTCGATGAGGGGTAAATTTTACAGGAGTTACCCTTGACTAGGGATAACTGTAAGTAGGGGTAACTTGACATATTAACAATTTTATGAGAATTAATATTTTTATTAAATTCATATAATATAAAAAATAAAAAATTTAATTTTTTATGAAAAGATATCTTGATATTTTTTATTCATTTATTGGGATTTAATATAATAACATAAAAAAATCTTTATTTATTTTTTTAATGTTAGAATGCAAGTGTTCATTTTAAATTATAATTATGAAAAATAATTTATAAAAAATGGATAATATTATTATAAGTCATATTATTAGGATTTACTTCATGAATATTATTTAATAATTATATTTTATAAAATTTCTCAAAAAATATTAAGATATAAGGTTACCCTTGAGGGGTGGTGAGGACCCATATTAACTATCATGAGGTTTTTACCCTTAGAGGGGTGGTAGGCAAATAAGATTTTTTACCCTTAAAGTAAAGTTTTATTTTACCACTGCAATTATCAAATAAGATAAGGGTAATCCCAGTTCAAAGGTCACCCCCACTCAAAAGTGACCCCTACTTAAGGTAACCCCTCTAAAATTTACCCCTCATCCAAACGCAGCCAAAGAGTTTCCATATATTTATAAATACGGACTGATGACGTACCACATTGTGGTTGATGTGTCGTAATTTTAACCGATTATATAGACACGTGTCAGATCGATAGACCCAGAACTCACCCCTACTCTCCCTGGCAGCTGTCTATTTCAATGTTATAAAAATAAGACTAAACCGCAGTCGAACCTCTTTTTAATTCTCATACACTCCCCATTTTTTGCTATTGTTGATTGTTTTGCTATTGTTGCTTTGGTGGAAACAAAGGGTTAAGGAAGACAACCATACCCCCAAGTGAGAATAAATCCGATTTTTGGTATAAAGTGTGCCCTTCCTGGATGTCTTTCTTTTCATTAAGCAACTCCATTTCTTAGCCATGAAACTTCTTGAATAAGTTTAACCATCTTAGCTAATCAACAAGCCAAGATCACCCAAGGAGTAGACCTACTCTTCCTTTCATGGTTCATGCATACCAAAGGGTATGCCTAAGATGTCTGGAAGTATATGCCATGAAAACAGAGGAATATCGAATTCAGATAAACAAATTGTAGTCTGCAAGATTCATAATTGAATTCTCTTAGTTCACAAGTACATAAATTATTCACCATTAGAAAAATTTGAAGATGGCAATCTTTCAATATTTGGGAACAATTCTCTCTGTTGATCATAGAGGTAGAAATACCAAAATTTTCCTCATTAGGATGAGTAACATCTGTCCTCTGGCTCCCCACCTTCTTGTCAAAGTGAACCATCAGATCAAAACAGTGCCATCCAATAGTAATTTTCACCCATGGCCACAGATTGAAACCTAGCCCTGATTAACCATAGTTTTAAATTGCAGCTGAAATGATTAGCCAACATTAAACCCAAAGGGGTTGGGGTCATAGCTAGCAACCCGTCTTCTAAAGCTGAAGTCTAGAGTTCCATTCTCACTTCACTCCAAAGGGTCACTCTTCATGGAGTTATCCGATATGTATGGATGTGTGGATAAGAAGACTTACACATAATCCAATAATTGGTCGAATGCTCTAAGAGGTCTTGACACGTTAGTCCACATGGCACGAGATAAATGATGACAGAATAAATTTTAACAATAGAAAGTTAAGATTTATATTTACACTCCAAAACTCTAAAGCCTTCTTATTTAGAATTATTTTCATTAAATAGACTATCTTGTTAATCATGATATAAATAGAAAATTGAAAGAACAATAAAATAAAATAAAATTTTATCTTCATCTCATCATTTGCTCTTATAATTTTAAATATTAAAAATTGTTTTTTATAAATTGTTGATTTTTATGAACCATTATATACTACTGTCAGGAAAGTGTTTATTTATTTTTAAATAAAAAATAATAATCTTCTAATCTTTATTCTAAATGGTCCGCGTCCATAAGGAACACTGTTTCTTTAAGTGAACTAAGAGTTCAATTGTATCAATAAGTTTATTTGAAAAGTATCTTTAAAATGATGTTTTTTAGATTTATTGGATTTAAAATTTTATTATTTAATAAGTTTAGAAATCAAAAGTTAAGATGGGGCCAACGGTAAAATCACTCTAGATTCAAATTGGATAAAAATCTAATTAATGAATAGTAGTTGAGTGAGACGTAGAAAATAATATTTTTAAGACCCTTATGGGCTCTACATGGAGGCATTATTGAAGTGAAACTAATTGATTATAATATCTTGTTTAGTCACTCATAATTAAACCATCTCAAAGTGATCATATTTATTATTCAAAACTTTAAACCAGGACTGGCCTAGATTATAGGCGGCCTAGTCCTCTGCTTAGGATCTCCAAAATTTCAGAGTACGTAAAGGTTCCATAAAAAAGTTTAGTAATTACATTAGGGCCCCATCTTACCATGTTGCTTAGTACCTCTAAAATTTCAAGGCATGTCAGGGCCGGCATTACTTTAAAGTATTCTAACTTAAAATCAATTCTTTCACTTAATCGATATATATCTTTGGTTATAATGTATTAGCAATTATAAGAATTGAGTGACTACAATTTTATTTTCAACTGGTTATGTAGTATTCTAATTTTAGACTTTAAAAATTAATTTTTCTGAACAATTAATTTTCATAACCCATCCTATGTGGAGGATTTTCCTTTTAAAAACTTTCAACTATATGGTGCTCAATTTCTCACTCAATTATGTGGGTCTCAAAAAGAATAATCACATGTTCTCATTCTAATTGTAAGAGTGACTTCAAATTGCACTATTTAGAACATTGGTGTCCACAGTTTAAAAATTAAAATAATTAATTAATTTATAAATACAAATATACATATATACACATTTTTTAAAATTATGTGAAACTATTAGATTAGTTGTTAAATGGACTAAATGAGAAGGGTGTGATAAACTTTATAAATTTTCTAATTAAATAGTTTTATTTAAACCATCTAACTATAATTTAAATAGTTTTATAAAAAAATTATAAATATATATTCATCTTTACATTTAAAAATCATATGCCAAAATATATTATCACCTCGCTTCCTTCCGTGGCCGACTACTATTTGAATTCTAACAGAGACGGGAGACGCGTTTCTTTTTAAACGTTAGGATATTTCAAAATTCAAACCCATCTTCCCAAACGAACTGCCTCCATCACCGTCTTCCACTTTTAGAAACTGATCTTCTCCCACCGCCTCGCCTTTTCTAAATTTGATCTATAAATTCGTCCATAGCTTTCAGAGAGACCACACAGACGTTTCTTTCAATTTTTTCCCCTGCATCCATTCTGCTCACTGGAATCAGAGCTTTTCCTCTGTTTCAATCCAATCATGTCGTTCCTCCCACCACCCGATTGGACGACTTGCGATATCCAATATCTGAACTGTTTCTCTAAAGAAACTTTAAATCAGGAAAGAGATGAAGAAACCGAGGTGATTCTGAAGATTGTCTTGAGAGAGAAACTGATACGGACTGCCGTTGTCTCAGGAGGAGACATAACTGTTCTGGAGGAGACACCGTTTTCTGATACCACCGCTGTCTTTCCCGTCCAATCCCACACTCTGTTGCTGCGAGAGGCGGCAGAGCAATACGTTTCCCTATTGCTTTCCGAGATGATGCCACCGGAGATTAAAGACGATGTCATCGGAGCTCTTGCCAGGCATCTGCACGAGGTTGCTATTGTTGCTTGGGATAACGAGAAGAGGAAGGTGGTGATCAATGCTGTAATAGAAGTGAAGAAGGAATTCCTCTGCAGCTGTATTGGATTGGTGGACGCAAAGGGTTCAAGGAAGACCACCATACATGCATCTTGAAATCAAATCATGCTTTGATCTTCTTGATTTGGGTTTTGTAGTGGGTTTTGTCTGTTTTGATTCTATAGCCATTTACTTGATGAAATCTATTGAAAATTCCCATTGCAATTTTGGTTGTTTTTGTTAAATTTTCATCTCATAAATCATAAATCATGTCATTCATTCACCCAAAATCGTAAAATTACTAAAATCGGTGCTCCAATTTGCATGAAGGGACCTCAAATCTTCTCCAATTTACCTTCGGATTCATTCTCACGGTCATAACAAGGGTTTGAAAAAAAACCAGTTGTCTGTCCCATATCTATTGTGAATAAAATTTCTCTACTTTTTATTTTTTGAAAAAAAAATATTTACTGAAAAATAAGAGAAAAATATGAAAAAAAAATAAAAAACTTAGAGTGAGAATTTTTTTAAAAATATTTTTAAACTCTTGAAAGTTAAAATTTTGATACGAATAAAATGTCTTCTAGGAAAATAACATGAGAATCACCTATTATGAATTATCCTGAATGAGAGAGACCTATCATATAAGTTTAGTGCCCATTTATTGAATTATCTTTTTTTAACTTTTTAAGAAAATAAAAATTAAAACATCAACTGATTTAACCTTTATAGGCCCACCCATATATTATAGGTCTTGATACGTATCAGCTATTTTTTTTTTTTATAATTAGAATATATATTTTTTGTAGACGAGTTTTTCACGAAATCTAAAACTTATTTAACCGTTGAGAATTTTTACTATCTTTTATAAATGGATAGTGCAATTTTTTCGATCATTTTTTTATAAATAAAGCTAACATTTAATATTTGGCTGAAAAGTATTGGCCATTTTTGGCATACATCTTTTAGAAAAGAACCAATATCGGCCAAAATACAAAAACACATTTATTCAAAGTTTAAAATATCGGTCATTTTTTATTTTCTATTCTTTATAAAAAAATTAGAGATTTTTTAAATATCGTCCTTTTTATTATTTTTTTTCTTTTTTAATTAAAGTAATGGAATATATGACGATATCTATAATGTATGGCCAATATGTATTGACTCTTAAAAATCCAATACATCAGCCTATGACCCAAACATATGAAAGTCAAAACATTGAAATTTGTATTTAAAACCCAAAATATCAAAAATTAATAGTAGATGTGAATTAGTAAATGAAAAAAAAAAAATTAACTTCCTACACTGTTGAATGACCAATTTAGCTATGAATTAGTCCACATTGCACGATATAAATGATGGCACGATATAAATGATGGCAAGATAAATTCTAGCAGTAGAGAATTTGAATTCATATTTACACTCAAAAACTCTAAAGCCTTCTTATATAAATGGATTATATATTTTTTATCATGATATAAATAGAAAATTGAAAGAACAATAAATAAAAGAAAATTTTATCTTCATATCATCATTTGGTCTTATAATTTTAAATATTAAAAATTGAATTTTATAATTTTTTTATTTTTTTATGAACCATTTATATACAACTGTTAGGAAAGTATTTTTTTTTAAAATAAATAAATAATTTTCTAAACCTAAATTCTAAATGATCCGATGTCCATAAAGAACAGTGTCGCCTCTACCTTCCCAATGCTCCGCGATCCAGCTGGATGTTTTCTTTACCGTTGGAAATTCCAAACGCGTCTTCTTCGACGAGGCCCCTCTACTACCGCCATCCCAGTACCGCCTCTATGACCGCCTCTACGACCGCCTTTCTACCCTTTGCTCTATAAATTCATCAATAGCTTCCATAGAGACCACACACAAACGCTTCTTCTATCAATTTCTTCCCCTTCCCTCAATCAATTCCGTTCACTGGAATCAGAGTTTTTCTTCTCTCTTTCTCTTTCTCTTTCTCTTTCTCTTTCAATCCAATCATGTCGTTCCTGCCAACACCCAATAAGATAACTTGGGATTTCCAAGCTGTGGACTGTTTCTCATACGAAACTCTAAATCTGGAAACAGATCAAGAAACAGAGGTGACTCTGAAGGTTGTCTTAAGAGAGGTACTGATACGGACTTCCATTATGGCAGGACGAACCATAATTGTTGTGGAGGAGACACCGGTTTCTGATACCACCTCTGTCTTTCCCCTCGAACACCACTGTCTGTTGCTGCCTGAGGCGGCTGAGCTATCCGTTTCCCTGTTGGTTTCCGAGATGATTCCACCACAGATTAAAGACGATGTCATCGGCAATCTTGCCAGGCATGCGCATAAGGCTGCTATTGTTGCTTGGGAAAAGGAGACGAAGAAGATGGAGATTTTTGCTGTTATAGAAGTGAGAAAGGAATTCCTCTTCAGCGGTGTTGGATTGGCGAACACATGGGGTTCAAGGAAGGCCACCATACATGCCTGCTGAAATCAAATCATATTATGATCTTCTTGATTTGGGTTTTGTAGTCGTTTTGATTTGAGTTCATGTAAAGGGGTTTCTGTCTGTTTAGATTCTGTAGCCATTTATTGAAAATTTCCATTGCAATTTTGATTGTTTTTGTTAAATTTTCATCTCATAAATCATAAATCATGTCATTCATTCACCCACAATCGAAAAATTACTAAAATCGGTCCTCATTAGAGGAGAGGAGAGGTTACCTTCTGATTCATTCACTCCGGATATCTATCACTAATATGGTTTCTTTCTCTTCTGTTTTTTAGAAAAATACTGAAAATTTTATAAAAAGGTAATAAAAATTAAAATACCAACTGTCACAATCAGAATATATATTTTTTGGAGACGAGTTTTTCACGAGATCTAAAACTTGGTCTATTAGTCCATCTTAAGTTTTTAATTTCCTGATTAGAAGTTTCAGTGGTGTACTAAACCGTTGAGAAATTAATACTGGTTTTTTTTTTATTATTATGTAATGACCAAACATTTTGTAGAATTGAAAACATGAACTCCACTTCTTGAAAATATTTTTTCATGTTTCCTGTTAGAGATAATGAAGACAAAAAATGGAAATAAAAACCCAACCTATGGAAGAAAAAGGTGAAGATTCCTTTTTGTCCAAGTTAATTTTTTTTTAAAAAAATCACAAGAAAAGCACTCCACCTAAATATTTTACAAAAAAAAAATCTGCTTGCTTAAAATAATCATTATTAAAGCTTCATCCCATTTATGTTAAGCTTCCTGAGTTCTTCACTCAACACCATCTTTTGAATAAGAGCTATTTCCCATTTCCAGTCTTAAGTACATGTGCTTAGACCATCTTAAGTGAGATTGCTTGATATTCTCTTCTAATATGTAACTTTTGGGCTTTATATATAAATTTGTGATTCAATTATGCAGAAACCTGCAGAATTTTTGATATCCATGGAGAAGGTTGAAACTCCAAACCTCCCGCGGTCAGTGAATGCGACAAATATTTGAATCACTAAAGCAGCAATTTGCAGAGAAAAGTGATTTAGGGGGGCTGTTGAAGGCGTTCCAGCATGTTTTGGAGTGGTTTGAAGATTCTTCCATGAAAGATCAATTGTAGTCTGCGTTCTTCAGTTCAAACAGAAACTACTAAACCACAGTGACATTGGCAAGTATAATATTTAGACTGTACCTAAGCAAACCATGTAGAAAACAATTCCAAGACCATTTCTTAGCAGCATACGTCTTTCTACAAAATAAATTGGAGAAACCCTTTTCCTGGAAAACGCTCATCTATCTAGTTCTGTTCTCAAATGATACAAGCATCTCGAAATGAACTAAATGCCTATCTTAACCATACAAGGATGCAGAGATTCAGGCAGAAATAGGAATTCAGAAATAGGAATTGAGAAAAGAGGAAGTATCATTTTCACAAAACTAAATGCTCAGTGACCGATTCATCAGAGAATTGCAATAGGAAACATCCTTCTTTCATTCTTGGAGATACTTTTACCATTATTAACTGATATAACCCTATAAGGGTTGAGATGATTGTGTGTGGAAAGTCATACCAAAAGCTGCACCAGAAACAATGTGCCCTCAAAAGTGATTGCATTGGGAGATGTTCAAATAATGAATACTAAACTTTGCATGCATAATGATGACCATATTCTTTGCAAGATCGAAAACATGGGCGATTGTTAAAAAGTTGAACGCTCTTTCCACTCTGATGTCGGCATTGAAGAATCATCAAGTCCAAAATAAGTGTAATCATTTTTGTCATTGTCTTCCTGAAGCTTACACCCAAACATCTCAGCTTGGCTTTACGAGTTCTAATTCACCATTCATCTTTGTTTAGGGCTAAATTCTGTCGCTCAGTAACCCAACATGTTTCTTTTCCAACTTCCTCATTCCAAGCCATTTACTACTGATCATTCAGTTATTCACAGGAGGCCATTTAATCCAAACAGTGCACCTTTTGATTGAACTTGGATTTGCTCCCATGTAAAATAAACTGATTGCTCAGCCCACAAAATATCTCCCTTGCAATGAAATTAACATTGAACAACACTGCATCGTCGATCGCTTGGAAGGTCCAAACTTTAAAACAGGTCACTTGAAGCTCTGCCATCAGTGGACATTTCTGTCCTGCCCAACAAGATTGTAAAATGCAGAAAGAATATCCACTGTTTCAAGAGAAACATTTGGAATCTGAATATAAATACAATCATAAGCAAAGTAGGATAGAAAAGTGTATGGACTTGTCCTAGGCTGCAGCTATATCTGTTTTTTGGAGGTCTTCTCTCTCTTGTTGTTGGCAAAGCTCTTGAAATCTAGTGAAACTGCATTTAATAAAGGAGATACATAAGAAGTTTTTTGAAGCCAAATTCATGGAGTATAATATTACACTTCATATTGAATTTTTTTGAATGCAAGTCTAGCATATTATACCTCTCTTTTATTTTTTTGGTAAGCAGTGTATTATTCCTTTTCATATACACCTTTTTAGACTGGAAGAAAATAATGACACATTTAGGACTTATAAAAATGATTCTTTGGACCCATCGTCATGAAAAGCTTGGATGAGACAAATAGATGGGTTGATGGTTCAAACCATGGTGATGAAGATCGAAGGTCGTAACTGCAAGAAATCTGAGGTCCAACTAATGAAGATGGTCGGAATTCCCACGCACTTCCTTGAGCCCTCAACTTAATGAAGATTTTAGATCCGGATTTTTCAATCCGAATCAAAGATCTTAATGGTAAAGACCCTAAGGATCTCACTCTCACTCACACTCTCACTCTCACTCTTGAAAGAAAGAGATGGTTCTAATGCCAATGGAATAATTTGATGACAAATTCACCGATGAAATTAGGTGTTCAAAAAATTCAGTATGAACAAGGAATCTGTTTGTTGCCCTCAAAAAAGCAAGTGCCTCAAATGATCACTATATATAATTACTCAAATAACTTAGCATTCAGCATTAGTGAAGGCAGGCTAATCGCAAAGCCTTACACACGTATATAAGATGTCAGCAAACACATCCAGAGAGCTCACCATGTATGAGGGAGTATCCTAAATATGAGGAAATGATGTTTGATAAAGAGTTAATCTACATCAGATTGACCAATACTGGGTTGTTCCCATCTAGGCAGGTTTCCTAGATGAGCAATCCGAATTTGTAGATATCTTGCACAAGTCTGCAGGCGGTGTCTTGCACAACTAGCATTTATCATATAGTCCCGAAATTTTCATCCTTCGTGTTATAGGTATCAACATAACAAATCCAGGCAACGTCCAATAATGTGGGCATATAATGGATAGGAAATTCAAACAAAGCATGAGGCAAAGAGAGAAAAGATACCTTCTCAATAATGGTGATGGATTATACGGAAACAATTTTTTCTGATGAAGATTTTCTAGAGACTCTTTTAAAGAAAGCAAACACCCTTTGGCATTTTCAAAAGCCTTTTGACTAAAAGATGTTGGCATGCTTCCAGATTCAAGCCTTCTCTTTTTATGTTTCTCTAGGGCATTTGAACCTCGAACTCCTTTAATGGGCGGGAGTGAGACTTCCACCTTCCCATGTAAGTGCTGACTCCTAGTGCAGACCTTTCTTTTCTTACAAGATGACTGACTCAACTGACTTTCACATACCGAAAATTCCACGAAGATATGCCATGATTTGGAAATTAGGCGCAAACACCTATTGATGATCAAATTCAGTAACTATACAAAGCCTTCACATGCAAACAACAAAAAACAAAGAAAGCAAAACAACAAAAAAAAAACACAAAACAAACAAAAATTACTAGGTTCAAGAGCTGGAAAAGTAAATCAAATATGTTAAGTCACCTATTTAACAAGAGAATAAAAATTCAAGGCATCAATTTCCTAGACAAGAAGTTATCTAAGCCCTCAACAGCAAAGTAGTACTGATGGTTGGTAACAGGAGTATGTGGATCAGTTATAGCCTCATTAGAACAAACATCTTAGATGTTTTCAAAATGTAAATATTTTTGGTGCAAGAAAAGAGATATTTTTCAAAACCCTCCAGGAAACCTAAATATCATACTACAACCATGTTTTAGTTTTACGGTTTTTTAATCATCTTAATAGCCATTAATCCTCCATCTCGGCTTGGCATTTTTGATCTCTACTTTCCATTATATCTATCAACACAATTTCCTATGCTACCCCACAATCCCTTATATCCTTCTCTACCCTTCTAGATGTTTCTAATGGCTTCCCTCTCCTTGTTCCTTCTACTTGCATCCTTTCGGTATTCCATATAGGGCCTATTTCCAATGTTCTATTTACATGCCTGAACCATGTTAAATAAGTTTTCCTCATTTTCTTATTTCTCGGGGCTATTTTCAAAGTTCCCCAAATGGCTTAATGTGTTTGTTCCAAGTTTTACCTTTTAACGTTATTTTACTCATCCATCTTAAGATATGCATCCCTTTTACCAGTACCATGTCTACTTATCTTTATGATTTTTTATATTTATTCTGAATTTAGAATTTCAGTTTGTGAGTTTGTAAAGAATCTAGTTTTTGGTGGTGTGACATGTCAAAGCTATACTCTAGAATACATTAAGGTGCCCCACCATTATTCAGAGAATGAAGCACATCACAGTATGACATTGAATGGGAAACCTCCTCGTTTCCTTCTTTTTTCGTAACAATTAATTTTCCTCATTCACATTGGGCCCAGATAATGAGTACTAATTTCTTTTTGAAGTTTAATCTGTGCAGAATGCTTTTTAGTGTTTTGGTTTTTTTCATTTCATTCTTCTTATGTCATCAACTTCTGTTTTTTCTTGAATGGGTATTTCATCAACTTCTGCTGACGATATAAAAATCTACTAGTATATGCACCCACGTACAAAGAGTAAAAGACAACTATGCTGAGTTGTTGATTCAACTCATCCGAGTCCAAAGTTATAGGTTGGGCAAGTTCAGTCCAAGTCAAACATTTTCCAACCCTAGTAGGAGAATTAAGTGAATGAGTTCTAGAAATTCAGATTCTATATCAGCTTCAAACATCCATGTTTTCAATGCATACAAGAAGTGTACCTTAAAAGATATTGTAGACAGCAAACTCCAGTATATTTTGAAATAAGGTAGTCAAGAAGCACTTGGTGATCATAGTGTAACTGCAAAGAAAGCAATTACATCAATATCATTTCTGATCAACTCTACAACAGAGGGTATGAGAGAGAGAGAGAGAAAGCCTAGGCCTTTATTAAATACTAGAAAATCAGATGGAAGAGTTTAAAACACAAGGAAAAAAAGATGACAAAAACCCAACCATAACCGCAATGTACAAGCTAGACACCATCGAATTGGTAATTTAGAACAAGAAATGGCTTTTCAGGTCATGTGTATGCTAACCTCTGCAAGAAACAAATGAAAAAGGTGTATAGGATTAAAGATGCTCCAAATATATGATAATGCATCCCCCTTCAACTCCTCAAGCATATTGACATCTTGTTTGTATTGTCTGCATAATTTTGAACAATGGATAAGCATTTCATATAACCACCGGATTAATGATCAAGAAAGAGAACAAAAAATTTGCTCACATTGGCTTGGAAGGCAAGGGCATTTCCAGTAGTTGCAAGAGCATTTCAAACAAGAAACCATCCTAATTATATATTAAAAGAAAGATCAAATAATGCTTAAATGGAATTGAAAAGGCTAAAGACAATAAAATTATAAATTATGTAAATTATATTAAGAATATACTTGGATCTATTCTTAGGGTGTGTTTGGCAATTAGGAGGTTCTAAAAATAGGAGAGTAGGTGCAGTTCTTCTCTAATTCTGGTAGATAGAAATCTCAGTGTTTGGCTTCTATTGTTAAAATCTTATGTAGTTCTGGTAGATTGAAATCTTTGTGTTTGGTTGGACAATAAAAAATTTAATATATGTAATCTTTATACAACTATGTAAAACATCAAAATTCATAACCAAATTAAAAAAGTAAAGTCAAATTAGATAAAGAAAGATAACCCAATGGTTAATAGAAGAAACAAAAAATTAGACTAAAAGAAACCCAATTTGATATTAATAGTAGCAACTGTAGAATTAGATTAAAGAAGCAAGCCAATAGAAATTTAACTAAAAAATTTCCAACAAGTAAAACAAAAGTGGCTGAGAAGGGCACCAACCACAGAGCCCCAAATGAAGCTACAAGAAAAGAAAAGACTTAAGAAATACAATCAGTCTAAATCAAAATACAAATCAGATGTTTGAATTCCAGTCTTAGCTAGAAAGTTTGCAACTCCATGTATGAACACATGGATGAAAGATACATCTAAGGAGCCACTCAACTATCAAATCTCTTTGAAATTAGGGATGAGCTTCCAAGGAGGTGCCTACAATCCTTAAACCCGTCTAATGGCATTAGCAGAGTCTTCCTTGATGATAAGCTTACCCTGGAAGTGCCTAATAAATAACCTCATATGCACATCTGTTTGTGGTTCAACAGTTTCATTACTAACAAGTATAATTCTTTGAAATGCAAAAATATCTTTTAGCAAGTGACAATGTTAAGTGAATTATACGTTGAGATCAACTCAGTTCTATAAATCATGCATGTTTTAGACCAAGTCAATTTCAACTGTTGATTCTTCTGTAAAAAAAAAAAAGACCAAAAGAAGAGATTAAGTGCACGCATACACACACACACAGGGGCATGCAAGCAGACACACATGCACACACATAGGCAAATGTACACACGAGCACACACCAACACACATAAAAAAAATCCATATATGTAACTTACAAGAATATATTCTTATAGCATATTACAATATTTACATGTAAAAAGAATATAAAAAACAGATATGCTGGAGCTATTTAAACTATACTGACATGCACCTAAAATATAAGAGAAGAAGTTAAATTAGGTTAGGTATATAGATATGCCCGTAAATCCATCATGGATACACATGTTGAACAAGAAAAGAGAAATACAATAACAGACTCTTACGGTATTCAATTAGGGTATATGATCAAACAGTAAAGATCAACAACACATGGAAAGAACATTTTGAAAAAAAGTAATTCAGTAAAAAAGCTTGCATCTTCAAAAAGATAATAATGTTTCAAGTAGGACAGGAAATGCTCCAGGTCAATGGTTGAGTGTCTGCATCTGAACTACTGAGGACTATGATTAGGCCTTATCCTAGGTAGAGGTCAGACCTGGAGCTCCATTTCAGGTATAATCAATAAATGGGCTGGACATGAATTTCAGGTCCAATCAACTTCTCTATTAAAAATTAACACCTGCCTGTTTGATCGCTGTGAATGGGTCAGCTAACTTTAGGGTAACATAGGTAAACAATGCAACATCACACCTGAAGCAAATGGCCCAACCCATTGCCACGCCAGTATCAAGTAGTTTTCAGGACTCAGGAGATAGGAAAGCATACCTCATCCATATATAGTTGCAAAAATGATAATGCAAAGCTGCTACAGAGGTTTGAGAAAGTCTTGCAGTCTAAAATCTTTTCCAGAGACATACACCTCTTAAACCACTCATAAAGTTCTGACAAACCTTTTTCAGTGCAAGGTTCCTTCCCTATACACAAACATTTCCTGGCAGTTCCTTTACTGAAGCTGATCAAACTGAAGGAGCACTTTAAAAGAAGGAAGATGGCCTGTCTCTGTAAGTGGCGGTTGCATAAACTGTCGACATTTTCTCCATCAGCAATAGATATCAGAAATGGAGACCCTTCTAAACAGTTGTCAAGATCATCATGTTGTTCAGAGACCAGTAAATATAATACATCTTCAAAATATTGTCTAAGTAATTGCAGCCACAGTGCCAGAGTGGAACATTGATGATGAATATGAATACTAAGCCTGACCATTAGCATCTGCAGCATATAATCTAATCATGATCCAGCTTAACTCTAAAAGGTATTCTCTATAGTTAAGAAGTATAGGGGATAAACTGTTTCATAAAGAAAATAAAATAAAAATTGGGTGTCGTCTTTTCATATTGCAAGAATCACTCTAAAGATCAGTTCACTCAACCAATGAGAGAGAGAGAGGTTTATGATCATTTGCTTGAGAAACTGCATGCAATCTCAAGAATGCTTGTAGCAGCGGGACCTCTGGCTAGCTGATGCAACACTTTGGTCTTACAGCCCAACCATGTATCAAATATGACTGTACGAACCAGCAGTTTCCCAGAATAGAAGATCTCAGCCATCCAGATATTGGACAGTTTTCTTGAATGTCATATACTATGGGATGTTGCATATAGTGCTCAGCCTACTATTTGTGGGCCACCAATTGAAGGTTTAGGAATTTAGGATTATCCCATCAGGGAGATATGCAGAGCACATCCAATCATACTAGGGCCTATAAGTTCAAGGCCCAAGGATATTATAGATTTCCCTGGACTAAAGAAGTGCAAGCCACCAATCTGGACCCCACTTCATATCCACTACTTGTTCCGACTCAAAGCCCAGGGATATTATGGATTAGCTTGGAATAAAGATAACACAGTCTCAAGTGTAGAGATTTTCATTTCAAGGAAATAAGGTAGGGTCTATTTCATGAATTTTGTGGGGCACCTTCAACACAATAACAACTATGCATTGGAAAACTACATAATACTGACAACAGTTAGCATGGTGAATGTGCCAACGTTTGTCAAAAAAGAGATGAAAAGTTACTGCTTACCAATATTTTGTGTCTCAAGTATCTTGAAATGCACCTCCGTTTGGAATTTGAATGCCTGGATAGACCCCAATGCAAAAACTTGGGAACAAGATCTCTGATTTTGCCAAGAGGAAGTTCATCAAAGTTGCTACCACTGTCTTCCTCTGAACCTCTTTGCTCAACCAATGAACAGAAAAATTGAAGTACTGATGCTAAGAAAAAGTCTTTTGACTCTAGGGAGCCCATGTTTCCATCAAGCAACAAATCCCAAGATACATTTAGGAAAGAATAACTAAAAGAACAAACATATTCTTCTGGAAGTTCACCATAGTCATGTTTCAAAGATTTAAGTATCTTGCGTAAAACTTGAACTAGAGTGGTTGCTGTAACCCAATTAGCATTGACTAGCTTTGGTTGCAAAAGTGAAATGAAGCGTGTAGTATTGCAATCTATGCTATGGATGTCATAGTGTGCTGGCTTTTCATCTGCAATAATAGTAGAACCAGTTGCTGGTATTGATGTGGATGAATGAATTCCCAAAAGTGCTACTTCTATACTAGCCCATAACAATTGGAGAAAACTGTTCACGTCGTTTCCCTGCAAAGTAATCAATGAGAAGAAAGCTGAAAACTAGTATAGAAATAATTTAAACTTTCATACAGGGATTTCTAGGGCACTATCAAGACATACAGATTTAACAAGAAAATTGGAGATGACCACAAGAACACTTCCAGTGGTATGTTGAACATATTGATTCTCAATTGTCAGGAGAACTACCTGCCATAATAACAAAAAAAGCAGCAGCAAAATATGAGTAACCATGCACATAGGATTTTGACATATATGGAATATTTAAAGTCAACAAGTGAGAACTTGATATAATGTGCTATGATATAAAAAGGGCACTCAGTAGTCCAGATCTAATTTTACCAATGTATATACAACATTAACCAAGCAAAAATGGCCGCCTTCAAAAAGTGGATCCAAGCCTTGGCAACATTTACCACTGGATACCAGATTTACCATAATTTCCTGCAAGAAACAGCAAGACAGACCATCAGCTTTCCTGTTAACCTTGAGACAATCATGGAGCAATACCATAAAGATAATAGGTGCATTTGTACATTGCAACTTTTGCTAGGGATGGGATGTACTCAGGAATATGCATATAGGAACTTTATCTCCTAAGGGACATCTCTCATGAGGGAACACCCTTTTTCCCCCTCACACCCATCTACCTCCCATGAATTGGATCCAACTTAATTTGAACCCATATTAAGTTGTTCTCCTTGTTGGATTGAAATTCATCCAAAATTGAGCCCAAGTTCACCATTGATCTTTGGACCTTTCAAAATCATGGCTTCTAACTCCAATGGTTTCAAATTGGACCGGGATCCAATTCATGAAGGGTAGATGGCTTTGAGGGGAAAGGGTGTTATTGTGGCCTATGTAGGCTCCATTTGATCAAAAGAAAATTTTGTCCCTCATAAGGGGGCTGCGTTTGGATGAAGGGTAATTTTACAGGGGTCACCCCTCACCTAGGGTCACCCTTAAGCTTGGGATCACCCTTGAATACCCCAAGCTTCAATGGGGTATTCAAAAAAGGTGATGGGAGGGGTGATTTTTTTAATTTTTACCCTCACTTGGGGTAATTTTTGGGTTACCAAACAAGGTAAGGAGGGTCACCCCCCCTTACCCCCCATCCAAACGCAGCCGGGATGTCCCTTAGGTGTGTGTATATATACACCCCATAAAGTGCTCTTACAGTGGGAGCTCCTTGTGGAGCCTACCTATGATCGTGGGGTTGAATGGGTTTGAAAGATCTATGTGTATATATAATGCCTATAAAAAATCAGCTTCAGCAAGCAACTCTAGCCATAGTTTTTAAGGACCCGAAGATCAACAATAAATAAAGGTGTAATTTTATCAAGTTTAATCTCATGGCTAAATTCATTCAATCAAATTAGGTACACATAAGCACTAGATACACATAGATCTTTCAAATCCACCCAACTAAATGATCATAAGTGGGCTCCACATGGAGCTCCGACCATGAGAGCACTTATGGGGTATGCAGCTGATCATTTTCCTATATATATAAATCAATGTTCACCTACAAATTAGTTTGCATGAACTTTGGATTGTGAGGCCTATAGTGGATCAAATAGATCCATTCTATTCCCCCCTCTCACACCCATGTACCTCCTGTAAATTGCACTCATACCCAAAGTATATATATAGACGGGAATGTGATCTTACAAACGTAGTCTACATTTTTAGCATAAGGCTTTCTGAAGCAGGGAAATGAATCCAAAACTGTTATATATGAAAATCTTAATACACAAAAATGAAATCATCTAAAAGTGCCAGCTAAAAAAAGATGAAGAAAGGTATTTGAAGTACCAGCAATACTTCTTGAAATAAATGAGCAGAGAGCAATAATAACCATTAAATAAGTAAAATCTTAAACAAGTGCCATAACATTCTAAGCCATTAGAGCATGATACTAAAAAAAATTTATTAACAAAATAATCAACTACAAGTGATTTATATGCTTTGTATCATAGAGTACTCCAATCATAAGAGAAACACACTCATCATCATCATCATTGAAACATCATCCAATCTTTCTGGTGGCAAGACAGCCACGCTACGCTTGTTATATAATAGGTCAAACAAACTACAAGATCAACTTAGTAATCAGCAAGAAGACCAATCAAACTGGATGTTACATAGTTGAGTGAATTGAGTCCTTCTAAGAGTTTTAGTATTTAGCATGATACCCCTTGTTCTTCTGCAGCATCTAGTAATGGTGATTTCCTTTCTCCAAGTCGTAGCTTGATATGTTTCGGAGCATTACATTTTTGCAGAGAGAAACCAAAGAATGGGTGAAAAGGGTGACCTATCTAGATTTTTAGACCCTTTTTTTTTTGAGATTTTGGGGGTCAAAAAAAGTCCCATCATATTTTCTTGTTTATTAAAAAGATACATCCCAAAACTGCCTTATCCATTGTAAACTGAACAATTTGAACCAAAGACATTTACAACCATACATTTCATTACACCAGTGATGGACTAGTGAGCCCCAAATTTGAAACGGCAAGGACTGTTGAACACAAATAGCCTTGGCTCAACCCAACATTCATGAGCATCCTTGAAGCATGCTATATAGATGGTTCTTTTAGATCTGATCCAACTGTCTACTAAATCTGGTAACCATCCACTTTACATGCTCTTCATACTATTTAGGATCACCCAAATGTGATAAAAGGAGCATCATCATGACCATCATCATCTAGGCCAATTATCCTATCAATCAGGGTTGTCCTAATTTGGATTTGGCAAACTGTTTCTATGGGCCAACTGCCTATCTTACACCCATGGGACTCGAATCCATAACCATTCTATGTATCCCTTTCTAATGGCCTTGTGCATCAAAGGTGGGGCCTACAGACATACATTCTGATTGGATGTATTTTCCATATATATACAGTACTTTGGATTCAACAAAGAATCCAGAAATCCTTGAACTAATCACGCCCTAGTAATCTCCAACCCATTTTTGGAAACAGAATAAAATCAACTTATGGCAAAGGAAATTTCACCAGTAACACTTGGGGCGAAGGACTTAAAATTTTGTAAATAGAAACAGAAACAATAACAACAGCAGATAGGTATTCCTATGTTTGATTATTGAAAGAGAAGTTTTTTCCTGGAAATAATGGTTGCTTAATAAAAACCAATTTCTAAGCTTTTTTAGTTAAAAAAAAATTCAGCAAAGAACTTTCCATGTATCGAAACAGGGTCTACGATAATCACAAAATGAAACGCAAAATCGACGGAAATGATACTCACATCACCGTCAGAATCGGAATCCAGTGCATCTGTCCATGACTTGATTTGTCTGGATATCTGAATGCGGTGGAAACCATTAATAGAGGCAAAAAGAAGTGAATTGAGTAGACATTATGATATCAATTCAATCTGATTTCAGCCAAATGGAAAAAAGAAAAAAAGAAAAATCCCATCTGGGCTTGGAAAAAAGGGTAGAGAAAGTTACCTGAGTGAGAACGATTAGAAGATTCTTCTCTTTCTCATTCGTTGGAAATTCGGAACCCTTTTCCTGGATCAAAGAAAATAAAAATAAAATTAAAGAGATATCATAAGATAATACGAGAGAGAGAGAGAGAGAGAGAGAGAGAGACGATGTATGGAAGGAGAGAGTCGTTAACGAGACTGCAAAGGCGGGAGAAATGGGGAGGAGACATGGTTCCGTTGGATCGACCACGCGCAGGTTTGAATCGGCCTGATTTATCTATAGTTTTATACTAATGTGGGTCTGAAATTTCAAACGTGAATCGAGTCAACCCAAATCTAAAAAATATACAATTAGATTAAATCTAAAAATATATTCTAATCATGATAATTTTAAATGAGCATATATTAAATAAAAGATTATTCTAAAGAATCTATTATCATTTTATTTGGTTGACCCTATGATTGCATGCACATGAAAATACTATAAAATCGTGAACATCTCATTTTAAAATCCTCATCCTCTAATGTGATCTTACTGGTAAGAAATATCGGACAAATTATATTAAACGTATTAAGATATCTTTGCTCAAATTCATAAGCATTCAATCTCATTTTATTTATTTATTTTTACAAAAAACTTCAAGATTAAATTTTTCTAAAAAAATTAATAAAAATAACTCAAAATAAAATAAGGTTAAAAAGGAAGAATATCTTTCAAACTTGAAATCTTGCTTTAAAACTTCTTAAAAACAACCATAAGTATTATTTTTAGAAAATTCAAGCATTGAACCTGACCATTACGATGGGATGCATCAGTCAATATATGGCCAGTCAAAGATAAAAAAAGAAAGTTTGTATATTAGATATATTTTAAAAATAAGATTCAATAAAATATAAAATATTCTTACCATTTGTTTTAGCCTTAATTTCAGAGTTGCTTGTTGTTTCTTTATTTTAAGGACTCCCAAATTTATTAAGAGATATGGGATGGAGTGAAATTCTCATTTTACCTTTACCGGTGTATCCATCATAAAGTACCGGTATACCGATATGCAGAACATATGCATACGGAGGCATGTTATCGATACACCAGAAGTCATTCTGTATTACTATTAGCTATTGTCATAGATTATCAATTTAAACATATAAAGATAGATTAAAAATTTTGGAGTTTTATTTTAATATTGGAAAAATGATTAAAAAGAAAGAATGGAAATGAATTTGAATTTAAATTTAAATTTAAATTTTGAATATTTAGTTTAGAAATTGCCAATCAACTTTTCTAATAGGTGGTCATTTAGACACTCTACTTTTCTTTTAAGAGACACCTCATTTCAGAATTTTGTGTGAATATTATCATTTTACCTTTCAATTTTTTTAAAAAGACAATTACTCAACACAAAAATGAGGCACAAAATAGTAATTTCACATAAAATTTTGAAATGGAACGTCTCTTACAAAAAAAATCAGATGTCTAAATACGTACTCATAATTGAAAGGTAATAATAAGAAAAGATGTACAAAAATAATTAAGTAAACATATTTTTTTTATTAAAAACCCTATACGAATTAATCAAGAGCAGAAAGTAAGCATATTTTTTTTATTGGAACAGTCGTATATCACTGATACATTATTATTTGACCGCATCAATTTCAAACTAATATTTGAGTAGAGAAATGACCGGAGGTGGTAGACTTGACTATATAATTTACTTAATTTTTTTTATAATTTAAAAGTTCAAATTAACCAATCAACAGTGAAGAAGCATGACCTAACTTGATTAGATCTCATTTCTTCTTTTATTTTATATATATTTATGATGATAAAGTAGGCAGAGCAGTACCATAAGGTGACTATATGGGCCAATCGGGCCTTAAAATTAAGTATCCCATGGACACTAGAGCGCGTGGCCGATATTTCAATATCGGATCGACCATGTCAGTAGTATTTTTCTCTCCTTCCGTTTTCTTATTTTATTCAAAAAAAATTAGAAAAATTACTGGATGATATTTGGTGATATATCGGTCAATATTTACCGATATTTAGGATTGCAACTCGGGTCGGACGGGTCGGATTTTTTAAAACTCAACCCGACCCGAGTTGATATATATCGAACCCAACCCGACCCGAATTCTAAACCCAAACTCTAGAATCCGACCCAACCCGAATTTTAACCCGAATCAACCCGAATTCTGACCCGACCCGCATTGTGAATCCATTTTAGCCTAATTTTAACCGGGACGGGTCGAGTTGGGCCAGATCGAGTCGGGTTAACTTCTAAAATCTACAACGCAGTCCGACCCGAATTTCATGCAGGTTTTTATCTTCTCAACCCTACCCAATCCACTGGCCCTAAATTCTTGACCCAACCCGCATGATTTCTCAAGTCGGGTCATGCGGGTCAGGCCAAAACCCGACCCGAGTTGCAGCCCAAGATATCGACAATATATGGTGGGCCCGAGAAGATATATATTGATTGAAGCTTTAAAAGAGACTGCTAATTCGTACCGACTATGCCTGATTTTGATTTTTGACCAAGGAAACAATTGGATATGACATCCATGGAAATCAGAAAGAAAGCCCAGATAAACAGGTCAAGGCCTCAAGCCCTTTGGTGACAAGCTGAATTTGAACCCCGCTTAGGCCAGTAGATTTGACCCGATAGCCACAAAGGCTAGCTGCTCCTAAAAAAGTTCTTGGGCTCAGGTGCTAAAACACCTAACTTGTGCGGCATTTTTCTGGGGGTTGGATTATGAAACTTCAACTTGATAAAAATCCAATTTGAGTCAGGGATGGGCATTTCATGATCTACTGGAATCCTTAGGTAGAGTTTGAAATCGAGTCGAATTCCATTATATAGAAAAAAGTTTGGGAAAACCAAATTCTACTAAATTTCAGTTCTACAGAGGAATTCTACAATCTACACTGCTGATCAGAGTCAACACTGAACTAATAAAATCACAACAGAAATGACTTAATTAAGGGAATCTTGATACATAAAACAAATGCGAAAGTTCATCTTTTCATTTTCTACAAATCAGAGTTTCAGTTGAGGAACAATCGAGAATTGCTGAGTCTGACAAAAAGAATACAAAGCATGTGCCATCAATGTTAAAAAAAAACTGCCCAGAGAAAGATTTACAAAGCCGTATCCACAAAATGGAATGGAGATCAGAGATCCAGGGAAAATACTTCCTGGGATGCAGCAAATTCTTGGACATCCTCAGTATTTTCCTGGAATAAGAATCATCCGATTGCATTTGAAGTAGTATTTGATGTGGTCATGAAACTGCCAATGACTTTTGCACCGGCAACGGCTCATAGACGGTGTCTGATATTTTATTAGGAGGCCAGTATCGAAGCACAGATCTGCTGATAATGTTTTTGACAGGAAGTGGGCCCCTGAAAACAAGTTCAACGGATAACCGTTATGAATGCAATAAAAGAAATAGCATATGAACTGCAACTTTAATCAACTTTGTCCCGTCAATATCTATTGTAGTAACCATTGTAAAGCTTATGGTAATTTTTGACAATCTTAGTGCCATGGATGCAAATTTCAAGAAAACCAACAAATAGTGAAGTAGATTTTCCTGGAAACATTTCTTTGGAGATGCATGTATGTTCCATTTGGTTATTTGAATGGAGTTTACAGGAAATTTCCTGTTTTCCTGTGTGGTTATCTTGAAAATCTACTGTTTCAGAGTCTCTAATAAACCCGGAAATCTCACATTCATGGGATGTGCAAACAAGGGGGATGCTGTTTTGCAGAAGCCTTTTTTCAGGCTCATCTAAACACAAATGCCAATGGATTTCAAGGAAAGATTAAAATATTGACCTAACAAAATCCAGGTATCCAAAGTCTAACAAGCACTAGCTCCAGTTAAAGCACAGGACTTACCAAATGTGAGAATCGAGACTGTTGTTGCGGTTATCCCCCATCACAAATACATAGCCTTCAGGCACAAGCTGCACAAACAGAGGATATTAGTCCACAAAAGAAATCAGTAAAATAACAGGGTTTATCACCTCAAAAATGCATATCAATATTCAGGCTGCAAACAACTTCCTGGCATGTTGTTGATCATCCATTTAATTGTTACCAAGTATCTACTTTACAGAGGATGTAGCCCCTATTCTATATAATCAAGGAAAGTGAACATCATAACCAGTCAGACATTTAATCAGGTAGAGCAGAAATACTAATACACACACAAAAAAAAAAAAGGCTTGCCATCACTGAAACACCAAAAGTATCTAATGGAAGATACAGTACTCGTATTGATTCTAGAACCCTAGATGACAGTATGCCTTGCTTGAAACAGTCAAGTTTGACACCTCAATATTTTGAGTTGCCATCATTGTTCTGATAGGAGGATAATGAATTTACACCGCAATATTTTGAGTTGTCATCATTCTGATCTCTCTCTCACACACACATGGGCAGCCATGCCCGAAACAGTCAATAAATTTCTGCAAATTGGCTAAGATCAACATAAGTGACCTTTTTCTTTTTCAAAATCAGTCAAATACTCGTACTTTTAATTACTATTATTACGCATATCAACAAAAAACAAATATTCAATTATCTAGCACAATGTCAGCAAGTTAAGCAACCAATGTCAAACAATAAACAACAAAATATGTGGATGGAGAAAATACCACTGGATCCATTTCATAAGCAAGTGGCTCTAAAATGAAATCTTCATCCTGGATGATACCATTAACCAACAATTTCCCATCGCGGACCTACCACGCAACAAATTACATAATATCAGAGAGTATTTTTGAGAAATAAGTAATACCAGTCAATATGAAGTGTGGAATGAAATGAAGTAGAAGAAAAATATGAAAGATGTGAAATAATCAGACGGATACTCACTTCAACACAGTCCCCTGCCTTGGCTACAACTCTTTTGATGAGCACATGACCTGCACTGTAACCATTTTCCTGCAAAGGTTATTTGTTAATCAGTGGCACAATTTACAGATTCCTCCTCATAGATATAACATTATATATAAATAGACCTTTCTGAAATAATACACCATACCTCCAGGATTGGATTTCGAGGAGCCTTGAAAATCACTATGTCTGTGACATCAGGATCTCTAAAACAATATGAAACCTGCAAGGTTTAGAGAGGGGAAGCAATGAGAAAAAATTCCATTAGAAAACATTCAAGGTGAACAAACTTCTGCTTTTTATTTCAGTCTCTAGCCCTAGAAAAAACAACTACATGGAAATGTAGTTCTCTTCTTCTTTTTTTTCAAAGTAATTTTTCACCATTTGATCGTGTGTTAAAAATAAATATAAATAAGTATACAAATAAGATCAGATCCCAGGCCTAACTTGTAAAGGTGGGCATGGATGAAGCATCACCCAAGAAATCAATATTTCACAAAATCAATGAACCAAGCACTTCCATACATATGTGGACACTTAAATCCAGTGATGGTGGTAAGTAAAGCTCAACCAAGATCAGTATTCAGATTGCAAGGAGCTAAAGCTACAAAGTGGTATCTCTTATTACAACTCCTCAGTTTATCCCTTCATGAAAGAGAGTCCATACACATCTGAAATTGTAATTTGGTAATTTGATAATAAAAATTAAACTATTTTTATGGAATCTTCAACCAAATCATTGCTTCTTATGTCAAGAACAAAAAGATAAAAGTTGTTGGACAAATAATTGAAGAAACGATTGAGAAAAAAAAATGTTAGAAACACAAGATGGAATCGAGTGATACATCTATCACCCATCTAAGAATAATAAACTAGGGCTTGTTTGATGACTCAAATTTTCTAGGTAGAACCAGAATTCAGTAGGGTTATGTGGATTTTCATAATTGCAAGTGGCTAAACCTCTATAGAATTCCAGTTCCACTAAGTGATAAAGTAGGATTATGTTTCATATCCTGGATTTATGAAAGCACTTGTACAATTGCAATTCTGTAAATTGAGACCATGTTTATTACCGATTATGAGTCAGAGTTAGAACAGGAAAGTCAACCCAATCTCAATGGCCTATTTTGAATGTGGGAAGTCATCAAACTAACATCCAATCAGTAGTAACATCATAGATTTGAAGATAAAATCAGTAAACAAAAAAACTAGGATGAAAATAAGAACTTTACCTTATCTGCTAATATGCGATCACCCCTATCCAAAGTGGGATACATCGAGCATGAAGGAATTGATCGTGTCTCTGCCAGGAAAGACCTATAGAGCAGAGTAACAGTGACCGCTGTAAAAACAGTCCTCGCATTCTCTGAATCGAAATTCAGCCATCCCCCAAGCCAAGAATTACTCCTACCCCCTTTCCCATCAAATCGTTTCAAATCCAAATCTCCCCCGAACTTGTCAGAGGGTACACCATCAGCAGCATCAGCACTGCCGTTTTTGCCAACGGATTCACTCACAGATCCCTGAAAGAATTCATTACAGGGAAGCCACTTCGTTCCCTGAAAAAAGGAAAGAAGTGAAGAGGGCTTGAATCCAACCATCGATGAAGATGAGATTCCAAAAACACCCAAACCAGCTGATCCAGAGCAAAGTCCAGAAAACTTCATCATGGACATCAATCCGACAGCAACAGAAGATCTGCACCTCCCAGTCGTCAGATCACTTGCCAAAGAGCTATATGTTGCCACTGACGGCGGCGTCTTTGGCCAGCTCTTCTCCCAAGATTTGGAGAAGCCAGCAGGGTGATTCCTTACCGTCGTCGGTTCAAAGTCCGACTTCTGATTTGAGAAAAAGATGCGGGACCGGCAGCCGAAATCATGGAAGAGCCTGCAATTGCCCGCCCTGATTCCGGCGGACGCAGCGAGGTTCTGTGCGACGTAGCCTGAGAAGGAGACTGTAATTCTGATCGCCATAGTTCCGAGTTTGAATACCCGAGAGAAGATCCGGTGCAGAGTTGTTTTGGGGACTGAAGATCTTGATACGGCAACGCCGATGTTCAGAGAGTCAACATTGCCTCTTACTGGTAAACAAAATCTTCGGATCAAGCGATGAATTTGAAGAGGAAAAAGAGGACACTAGAAAGAATGAGAACTATGGTATCGAGGGGGAGAAGACGCGAGGCTTTGGAAGGAAAAATCGAGCCGAAATGGCGAAGAGAGAGAAGAAATCAGAGGGATTTTCCCCTAGATTTCACTGTCGGAGAACCCAAAAAAGCGCGACGACGCGGGAGCAGACTGGCGGGCGCCTGAGTTTATAGAGCGGGCAATAGATGGAACGGTCCGCGTTTTCGAATTATTTACGGTAATACCATTCGTGAGTGCAATGACGGAACTATCCCCATTTGACCATTTCTGGTTATCGAGGATCAAATAATTCAATTTTTGCGGGTCTATTTTAAAGTATCTCATTAGAATATTAAATCCATTGAGAAATTTTATAATAAATTTGGTTTGCACATTGATACATTCTTTTAAATAGATAATGATAATTTATTTTTCAATTTTTTTATATACACCATTTCACTGTAAAGATAAAATTAGAGATAAAATGAAAAAAAATAACAAAGATTATATCATATTATCATCCATTCTCATTTAAGAAAAAGTATTATGCCCAAATTAATTTACAATTTTAAAAGATGTTAAAGTTGTTAAAATATAAATGTTAAAAGATTATAAAGGTGGGATGGTGTTCAACCATCCACCTCATAAAATATTTTAAGGTGAGTGCTATAAGTGGAGCCTATTTATGATTATAGTGTTTGATATGTTTGAAATTTTTAAAATATTATTTATAAAAAATTAATTTAATTGAGTGACTTTGGTCATAATTTATGACACCTCGAAAGTCAATGGTAAACATTATTTAACTTATTTATCCAATCAATTTGAGATTGACTTTTATATTTGAATTTAACAAATTATTTTTATAGATTTACTATCATATCTAACGTCCATAAGACTTGAATCTACAAACTTTAAGATATAGTGAGCTTCAAGCATTTGTGCTATAGAATACTATTCTATTTGCCACTTTACTGCACTTTTATTGTACGATCAACTTGAATTCTGTAATTATAATTATTTATTGAAAGTAATTTTTCATGGGCATTAGATACACAAATAGATATTTTAAACCCACTTTATTACATAATTGTAGATAAACTCTATATCAGGGGTACAAATATCGGCCGATATGTACCCGTTTTGAAGTTGTAAATATCGGCCGATATATATCGTTATCGGCCGATATTCACAATATCGGCTGAAATATCGGCTGTATCATATCAGCCGATATCAAAATATTGGCCGATATCGGCTGGAGAGAGAAATATATAGGCCGATAACGATTTTTTAACCCCTGCTATATATAAAGCTCTCAATATAAAAATATTTTATAGATTGTGTTGTTGATTGTTTTCCTTAAAAGTATTTTAGTTGTAAATTATATTTAATCAACAAGCTATGATTTTTGATAAATATGAAGAAAAATAATATAGAATGCACATAAATAAGTTCATCCAATTTTTAAAAAGGAATGATGAAGAAATGAGCTAATGATATATGCCTATTGGAAGATTTTTAGAAAAAAATAATTTTTTAAAAATATAAAAAGTACAGAGTTCCAATTTACAAGTATTTTAACTCAAATTAGATAAACATCATAATGCTACCAAACTTATAAAAACTTATTTACATGTTTTTTAAAAAAGGTAGTAATTGTTTGTGCAATTCATTCCAATATCAATTGACATTCAAAAAATTAGTCAAAGTGTAAGGTTTGCATACTAATTTATTTTTTAATGCATTAATTATGTATTAATTACTATAAAATACAATATGAATATCAAATAAATCAAAATTTTAACTAATGTACTTAAAATATTAATTCTTAAAATAAGAATATTTTAGGGTCAATCGATATCTGAAATAGTGGACGAATAGAAAACATAACCAGCCACATAACTGATTTTAGTAAATTGTAAATTTTTCATTTTTTTATTATTACTAAATGATGGAAGTATTCTCTAATATTTATTTTTAAAGAATCTTTACTTAAAATAGTAAAATGATACATACATTTAATTATGTAATGGTAAAAATATTTTTATTTTTACCACTAAAAAATATTTTATTATTTTAATATAAAAATATACTTTAATCAGTTACTTTTGATATAAATTTTGTATAATTAAAATGAGAAACAAGAAAATTGCAAGAGCTCGTAAAGGTTAGTTTCGTAAATTGAGAGTATCCTTAAAGAAAGTGTGACGTGTTACAGTGCCAGGTTTATTCGTAAATTGGGTTCAAATCTTAGGTATTTTCAACTTAACAGTTTTGTTGACTTTTGAAGGGGAGTGTCTTTCCCTATTGAGAAAGTTGTGGTCCATTGCGTTAGACTCATTTAGTCATTTAAGTTTTTATAATTCCATTTAAATTTCAATAATTATATTATTCTGTTAGATATATATTTTATCAAATACTTCTTCTAAAAATAAATTTCTTTTAAATATTTTAATACAAAAGAGAACTCTTGTATTTTTTCCCACGTATTGTTATTTAATTATTGAAAACTATAAAGATACTCTCATTATAAAATATGAGTGTTTCAAACACAACTTTAAACATTTTTATCTATTTAATTTAAACAAATAAAATGACCACTTTGGTTAGAGACTTTTTAAAATAATTAAGAGCTTTACTTCAATAATCTATTTTATTTATTTAAATTAGATGAATATATACATTTAATGAGATTGATCGCTTTAAAATTCTTACATAAGAAACGATATGAAAGGCCATGGGACTTATGGCCCCATATCATGTAATTGAAAGAATTACAAAATCTTGTGACTCAGCTTTGTTAGTTTGGTATGTTCAATTAGAGTAAAAATAAGAATTTAGATAATTTGTTTAATAGATAAGTTAGAAGTACATTGATTTGAGTGAAATTTAAGATAAACGGATTGATTAAAATATTAAACTTCATTAATTTGTGAAAATTCACTCATTTAAATTAAATCTAATACTAAAAAGAACTTGAGTTGAATACATTAATTAAATTCAAGTAAAGAATTCAAAATTAGTGAGCCATTGAATCCAAATCAAAGCAAGAAAAATCTATAATAAAATCGTCAAATAACCTTGAGTGTGAATTAGTAATAGGCAATTAAAGAAAACGAATTTAAAATAATTCAATATAAACATCCACCATCTACCTTTGAAATACATTGTCACTATATATCTATATAAAAGAAATTTCAAATTATAACTAAGGTAATAGATGTAGAATAATTATTTGTTAAAAACTAAATTACGTAGAAAGATTGAAAATGTAGGTCCCTTTAAAGTTTATTTTGAGTTACTCACAGTTGAATTATATCAATTTATTATAACTTTAAATTTAATATTTTTTATTACAATTATTTATTTTGATTAATAATTAATTCTTAGTAGTTCATTCTATTTTAAAAAAAATTCCTTCTAATCAATTCAGCATGGTTAAAAGTTAAAACTTGAAATGGGCTTTACTTAAATGGGGGGTTTCTCCCTTCTGAAATCAAAAGTGATGATGATTGTTGCAGTCAGTCGCAATGAACGAAGATAGAATGTCAATGCTCTTTCCTGTGACCTTCTCTACTGTGTAGCAAATAAAGAATGATAGCGTACGGCTAATTTGTACCAAAGAGATTTTTTAAACCATTAATTAATTTATCTTTCCGACCCAAAATGTGAATAAAATTGTTGGATAAGAATTAACCTAAGTTTGATTACTCATAAATTAAATATTGTTTTAATTCAATGAGAAAATAATTAAATCAAAAGCATGTATTTTGGACAGTTAATTTTGATTTTTAAGCAAATTTTAGAGGCTTAGAAGGGATCATTGTAATTATCAAGTTAAATCGTGATTTTTTTTACCAATAAATAATCTATAAAATATACTTTTAATCCAAACCGTTTATAGCCATCAAAGCCACCCAAAGTCAGCTGTGTAAGGTGGTATTAAAGAAGAAAATTTCGGCCTGGGCCCGAGAGTGGGTGGGTGAGATGCTTGATACTTTAATGGGCCCTGAAATCGGAAGAAGAACCATCCAAGATGCTGCGGTCTAAAGAAACGTGGAGACCGGAGACTGTTCAACACGTGGCAGTATATATTATTGTTTAAAATTTTATAAAACCATGTATTTTATAAAACTGATTTTAAATTTTCTCGGAGATATTATTATGTATCAATCTAAACAAGTAACTGTAGGTTATATGTAGTTTTATTTTCATACTTTGTCATTAAATTATTTTAATAAAAAATCAAAATTTGAGATTATCTTAAAGTCAAAACTTAATAAATTAGTGAAAATAATTAAAGATGGTAAAAATATATGAAAATAAATCAAAATAAATCTAAAATTTTGATAACTTAATTTATAACTGTCAGTGACAATAATGTGAAAATAGGCCGAAACCAATTTAAAAAAAAAAAAAAAAAAAATCATTACTGTTGGGTGTATTAGTGCTTCATATATTAGTTATTCAATATGATATAGGATTTTTGAATTCTCGTTTTACCCTTCCAATCAACACACAAAATGAAAGGTTAAAACTCATGATATATATCCAAAGATAATTTTTTTTTGATATGTATCAATTGACAAATAAAATAATACAAACTCTTGATTTAAGTCATGATACACAATTTAAAAAATTTAGTCATATAAAAATAAAAAAGGGTCTAAATCTATTTAAATTTTATGATTGGAGATTTAATTTATTTTAATGGATCATCAAGTTATTTGACTAAATGTATTTACTATTTAGAACTAAAATCTGAATTTTAAAATTTTTAAGCAACCACTTTTGAAATTATCATTGTCGTAACTCGTAAGTGCAAGATAAAAGGTAGGGAGTGCGTGTGACGTAAGCCCTTATGTAAGGGCAAAGCTGGGGTTGAGCAGTTGACCGTCTTCTTATCAAAAGTTAGATTAGTGAAATACATTAGCGAGATACACTAACTAAACATGTTATTAGATAGATTTTAGGTCTTAAAAAATTATATTTGTTTAATAGATGATTATATAGATATGGATGATATAAAATTTTAATATCAATTAATCTAAGTCATATAATCTTGGCCTTTAAATTTTAATGAGTACAGACCGTTGATTTTTAGTTATCTAAAATCAAGTGATTGAGTCATCAGATGGAGATGATATTTCATAAAATAATTACTCATATGATTTTATTTAAATTAGATCCAACAAAATAATCCTTAAAATCCAATTTTAAGAAATGTAGATAGATTTCTTCTCATCAAAATCTAATCCTCCCATCTTTGTCATTCACCGTCATATTCTTCCCCAAACGATGGCTTTGGTTTTCTTTCTCTTAGGGTCAAGCCAACAAGGCGCATTACATTAAATAGTTTAAATTCAATGTATTCGCTCTTTTAGAGTATGACTTACACGTGGCATATATACATCAATCTAAATCATGTCTTATATACTTTAAAAATCATAAAGTAGACCCGTATGTAATTCAACTCGTTGGCTCCTTACTCACGAAAAATGGTAGGTTATGAGTTCAAATCTCTTGGTATGTTTTAGGGTAGCCGATTCATCTTTAGAAGTTTTACACGAAAGTGGAAGGTTGTCAACTAAATTTGACTCATATTTTTATTACCAAAACTCTAATCTAAGATAACTTTGTGACTCAATTATTTTTAATACTATATTAATTTATTAAAAACATAAATAAAAATTATCAATAGAAATTATAAAAATGAAACTTTTATTTATTTAATTTAAGTAAATAAACTTGATATTCAACTATTTATTTTATATAGTTTAAATTTATTAGTTATGCATGTTAAATGATATCAATTTCTTTTCATCATCAATCATTATTTAATTCTTAGAGTCAATAAATCTAGCTTATTATATCCTCATTATGATAATCTAGTGACTCAATTATGTCAGTGTAGTATTGTTGTTTTCATTATGAAGAATCATCAAAATGCTAAAAAGATAATAATGATATTATTTGAGATATATAAGTTTTATCTCTTAAAAATCTTAATATTAATTGATTTTTAAATTTAATTTTTTTGTAAAAGTATTGGACCCATCAAATTGATGGATTAAAAGAAAGTACTTAATTAGAAAATATAAGAAGTTTATCACACCTTTTTTATTTAATTCATCCAACACTAGCTTTAATAGTTTCATAAATTTCAAAAGATAAATAAATAAATAAATATATATATATATATAATATGTATCTTTACATTAAAAATTAATGAATAATTTAAATATTTAAAAGGTGAAAGTCATCCGTCTTAATTGTCATCTTTTGCTGTTATAATGTTATCTTTACTATTAGAATGACAGAATACCTTCCTTTACCATCTTTAAAAGTGACATATGGGAATCGTTAAGTGCTTTGACATTATCAAGTGCCATTAAAAAGTATACATGATCATCTCTTATTACATTATTACTTAAGTTAATTTTATTTATTAGAATTATTTTGTTGTTTAAAGAAAATGAAGTAGATTATCAGTATGCATTTGGTTAATCTAAATTTCAGTGGTTAAAATTTGTAATTCTATAAAATAAAGATTTCAATTTAATATTTAATAGATAGTAAATCACAAGTGAATATGATAATAAAATACTCCTTCCGTCTCATTTTAGTTGTCTCATCTAAAAGATTTGTATTTTTTAAAGAACTCTCTATATAATGCTAGCACTCCACGTGATCTCATCCATTTTCAACACATTTTATACTACTTCAATATAAATGAGACAACTATTTTGGAACAATTCCAAAATCCATATAAGAAAACTAATTTGGAACAGAGGGAGTAGAAGATAGAAGATATTGTTTATAAGTGGACCTCTCATCTCCTAATCTACAATTCTACAAATGATCTTCATAATTATTTTTTTTACGTTAAAGAGTAAACCAACAATAATCTCTATCCCTGAATGACACTGAGACACTAAGATTTTAATTTGACAAAAATATCTAATAATTTTTTAAGCCATGACAACACCCAGGAAGTAAGTTTGATTTCATTTCTGCCCAAATACACATTTACACATTCAGTGATATTCACTTTTGGACTACAGTAGCAGAAGAGAGGTGACCAAATCAAATCTTTAAAAAAAAAAAAATCAATGGCTGAATCTTTTTTTCATCAACTTAAAACAAAACCACTTCCACTGAATAGGTTCTGCCTCACTGTTGTAAAATCCAAATTGTATTGGCCTGTCCAACTAGAACAGATGTATATTTCAAATCAATTTGATGTTGTTCTTAGGATCATAGAACTGGACAAAAGGGTCAAAGAGGGCAAACCAGCTTATTCAGCCAACAAGTTTGTTTGGTTTCCGGAAATTGAATCAAACCAGTAAAAAGATCCAAATAGACCGTATTCAATCTGCACATCCACAGACCACAATGTCAAACTATCTTTTATCTATACATGCAGGCAAATTTCAGGTTGCAGTAACTTCAAATAAGAGAGGAAATAATATGCAATGTCACAGCCATTGGAGAGGGATTGAGCAGTGTCTTAGGCTTGTATCAAAGAATGCCATCAACTGCATGACCTAATATATATACAGAGCATTACAGGTTCAAAAAACAAAAGAAAAGCAACACTGTACATTACAAAGGGTTTAATAGATAAATCCATGAATCTGTTCTCCCCATTCTAAAAAAATGCATCCAGCGATCCGACCTTTTCCTTCTGTTCTGATTAGCAAACAAAAATAAAAATAAAAATCCTTTAGAGGTCATCTCAGTAGTTGGAATCAGGGAGATTAGACCCACCTTTCCTATGGGATTTGGGAACATTAGAACTAAAACCAGATTCAGTACTCTTGCCTAACATCATGATACATCAGCCTAGGGGTTTGGCTATTCCAAACACTGCTCTAAATGGCATCATTACTAGAAGTCTGGTGTTTTGAATTCTGATTCTGGTAGAGCACCTTCTTAGGGACTATGGTGGTCACCATTGATATGTAGAAGGCTCAAAGAAGCCTAACGTTCATGCATCCTTGAGCCTAGTGTTCGTGTATTCACCAGTTCACCCTATGGTTTAGTTGCCCGGGTGACCAATCAGATGAGTCCTACCATAGATAGAGCATATGCTTGGGAAAAGTCCAGTGGAAGATCTTATCCATCCAATGTTTTGATATCTCTACACTTAATGCAGACTCTAGTCATATTTCTCAACAATCAATTTGAATGTAATGGTTATGATTCAGACAAATCGGTCTGTGGGTGAGGAGTAGAATGAACCCCCAAACCATGACCCAATACACACATACTTTAGGCTCGAGAAGACTATGCAAATTAGCAGGTGGTCAAAGAACCATAAAATCATTCTGATGATGACTGCTAACAAGAGGATACATATTATGTGTTTGTTGGGTGAAGTACCTAAAGCTCATCCAAGGGGCAGTCATGACTGCTGAGTGTAAGATCCATAAATCTAATGGATTGTAGGTTACCATGCATATCCACTTGTAGATCCAACACATTTATATACTGGGTCAAGGTGCTATGCAGGCAATACTGTCAAGAATCATAAAATTGCTCTGCAATGATTGCTGACATGAGGATTTATATGACCCACAAACTGAAGATTAGTGTCCAGTGCCCTGAGCCCATCCAAGGGGCACCAGCAACGACCATGAGTGCTAATAACCAGACTTCTACAGGATTCAAATAATTTTAGCCATCCATTTTTATTATTTATCATCCCATTGAATGTGGACCCTTTGGCAAATGACTTCATCATAGAACACCAATTTAAGGACCAGAATAAATCCCAAAGAGAAATTCTGGCTACAGTCCATACAGGGTGGGGTCCATCAAATCAATGATCAAGACAATAAACCACACAATCCACTTAGCTAAAACCAAGGACACTCAATCCACCAGCAGTGAATCATTTCAACTCCTCTTTTAATGACAAATGTAAGGCATTAATATCATCATTTTATATAGTAAGAAGTCTTACACATTCTGGCTCAGGTTCTCAGCTAAGCATGCTTGGATGCCCCGTCTGGAGCATCCTCTTGAACATGTCCATTCCAAAAGAAGAATCTGATGAACTGTCATGCAAGAGTAAAGCAGGAGGTTGAGATATGAAATAGATCTAGTAATGAAAGATGTTAGATCATGTACGCTGGTAAAATGAAACATTAAAAAACAAAGAAATACAAATAGATTTCCATTGATCTCATCCATGTGCAGATTATAGCTTCATCTGATGATGAATTATGGTTTTAAGGACAAAGACTATGAACAACAGAACGATGAGCAAACTTGAGCCAATTCATGCATAAGCAGAACGGATTCCATGGAATAAAGAATAATTTTTTATGATTCAAAAAAATTGTTCTTATGACTTCTAGATTTAGGATTTTGGCACAGATCCTTCTCCAAAAACAATTGGCCACAGATAAAGAAGACAAAAGAGGATCAACCGATTGGAATAGAGGTGAGAATATGTACCGGAATGGATCTCACCTAAGGATATGAGAAGAAGGGCAATCAGTATCTTCACAATCTTCAAATCCAAGCTTTAATTGTATTTTCAAAAAGAGGGAACACACATATACGAGCCATCACAACATGGGATTCTTTTCCCATTCGTAAGTGTTGCTAGATTATTACAACTGATGCAAAGGTGTCCTACATTAACACCTATCGTCATACTAATCTTAGAAAGTTAATCAAGGAAATCCATACCTTTTAGGATAAATTGATATAAAGTAATTACTAAAATTCTCCTTTTTTTTTAAGTAAAAAGAACCTAAAAAGGATTTCATCAAATCCTACCTAATGTGGAAATTTTGAAGCATGATCTCTCTATGCACCAGAACATTCCATCTATTGCATGCTTCATAGGCTTGCTGGTGGGCCTTCGGCCTAGATCTTAGGGTAGACACAGATGCAAGCATTGCAAATAGGACAATGTAATTTCATTAAACCAGTCCATGTATTGATCACCACCAGATGCATCTCTCCCCAAATAGTTAACGTAAGAATTTCAGGTCAAGTAGAAATATATGCTTCAAAGATTTCAAGAAGCAAAAAGGAAAAGCAGGAATCAACCCAATCATTTCCATTTTCCTAGACCCAAAATGCAATCTTGATTGAAACTGGGGGACCCAATCCACTTCTCCATGAATTAGCATACACGATAGACCCAAATAAAAATAAAAATAATGGTTAAAAGAACGTGAATATTTCATTAGTTCCACTATATTAAAATCAACAGGGAAAAACAAATGGAAAAACCAATCACAAAAAGAACTCTGCTTTTCAGCTTCATGAAGCAGAGAGAGAGAGATCCCAAAATCCCATTTTCATTTAACCATGGAAGATATTGTCACCCATCCATCATGGATCTGATTCAATCAAAAAGTGTTGTTCTTATTTTGTAATTTAGTTTTCCACCATGAATATAATGAGTCATGACAAAGAACAACATAACCTGACAAATCATAAGAGAGTAAATAAATGGCAATCCACAGCTACTTTCTATTGTCATACTGTATGGTATAGTTTCCTTTTCGTATCCATATTCATCTCTCTTTCTCTCTCCCTATAATTTTTTTTGAAAAACAAGGTATTCAAGTCTCTTAGAGCACCTGACTAATCCTTGGGGCATGTGTAAACCTCCCTATCCACACACACTGGGTAACACTATGGGGAGTGGCCCTTTTGTGTTAAGAGTGACTAGAACCCAAGACCTCCCGCATCTCAAGCGGGTTCCTGACCGCCAAGCCAATCCTCACGGGTTTCTCTCTCTATAATTTGTTACCTCTCAAAAGAAAAAAACACTGTTTGAAAATTGAGGCATAAACAATGCTGATCGACAAATACATATTTGAAATTTCCAAGGAGATCTGATTCAGTCAAAACCATTTGAAATAATGAACCAGAAGTTTGTGGCCGTTGCACCAACAATCACCCGCAAATAGACTTCTAACACTCCAAATGACGGAAAGATCATAAACAATTAAGAAAGAAAAGTAACTACAGTTCAAATTATATGGGGAAAAAAGACTCTGTTTTGCCAGTAAGAAGACCCACAGAAAGATTGCAAGGAACTTCCAGCTAGAATACTTTGTTGTTCATGGGCCAACTCTTTTTTTTTTTTTTGAGGGGGGGTATGTGTACGTGTGCATTTGAGAGAGAGAGAGATTACCTTGGAATTGTGATTTCGCATGGAAATGCCACACCCTCAAGATTAGGCACAGGAGGAATGTGATCTTTCTTTTCATTGACAAATCTGATAATTTGAAACAATACTTCACGCAGTGAAGCCTCTAAGGCAGCACGGCGCATGTTCCTCTCCTCAAATGCACTTTCTGGAATCAGACAATTAGCAAACGGTCAAATTAGGTATCATTTCACATTCTTTAGATGAATGGAAACATCAATATCGTTAACTTGTCAATATTTAAAATTAGAAATATACCTCCTGGATCTAACACAAGTTTTGTATGATGAGATTTGCCAGAATGAGGCTTAGAGTGTACCACATTCAAATTAATATACCACTGCTCCCAATACAAGCGCTCAATTTTGTTACTGAACCATGTTGCTTGCTTATTTTTTACCTCATAGAAAGATAAGCATATCTGTGCCAAAGTGCAAAAATGAACAATGCAAAAATCAGTATGGTTTTTCAAAAAAAAAATGAAGCAGTATCGGCCCATTGTCCACATGGATACACCTCAGACCCACATAAGAAGCTATACATTTAGAGAAACGAATTTGCGTGCTGATTAATTTTAAGCTAAAGTATTTGGCATGTGTATTGGATTACCTTTTTATTAACAGCAGCAGTTGTGGTTTAGTTTGATGAATGGTTGATATCTATCTACGTTATAGGAGACCATATAATGAATGATGCGTGTAAGCAGGGGAGGAATTGGAAACCCTCCCCTCCCCCCTTCCCTTTCCTTTCCCCCTCCCCTTAGCAACCCCGCGACAAAAAAGGGGTGAATGCTTTTTATATCAACACTTTATTGGAGAATATTTCTCATGATAATATTGTTGATCCTCAAAAAAAAAAAATCCCAGTACTCTAATAGAGTCCCTCCAATGTAAATAAATTCTGATCATTTGCTTGACATTTAAAGCTAAAAAAAATGAAACCTACTTGGACCTAATTTCTTCCTGTGATTTTGGGGGTGAGGTAATTTGGATTTGACTTTTAGAACTCCTTCCATATGATATTATTCGTCACCTTAGATCTCTCTCTCTCTCTCTCTCTCTCTCTCTCTCTCTCTCTCTCTCTCTCTCTAACAGTAAGTTACTGGTTTCCAGGAGAAGAAGAAGAGTAGGCTTATTCTTACTCCTGCTTTTATTAACTTCTTTAATTTTTCAGATTGATGTAGGACACCGTGTCCCCCTTGCCCAATCCATTTTTCTTATAAAAAAAAAAGGATGTTCTAGATATCTTAATAAGGAAAAAAATCATATTAATTAGAACTTACAGCAGTCAGATTTATATCTATAAATTGAACAGCTCATTAGAAAATTCTTTTTGCCCATTAGTATCTCATTGCATAGCTTTAGATCTAATTGGTACATGTCTGATATGGAATGAATCTTCATAATTGTAAGATCTGTGACATTTTTTTATTTGAAAATGTTGATTTTCCCATTTTTTTTATCACATGTACTTTTCTAAGACACTAAGTGGACAACCCCAAGTATGTGGTAACACAGATTCACTACAATGACTCTCAAAACTTCCTAAGAGCACTCAGTAGCTCAACTCACTAGTTTTCTTTTTAGATAAAATAACTTACTAAAGTGCCCACGTGGCCACATGAGGAGCCATGTTCTGACCATTGAGCTGATGTGACCCAGCTAAAAATCTTTCTGAAGGTTGGAAGATCTTTTTAGGCAATGGCAAGCCAAAGATGGTTAAAGAAAACTAATGCAATGGAGACCAAATTAAAGCCGAGATTGAAGATTAGGCATCTTGCAATCAGGGAGAGTCGTGTGTAATGGCTCATCATATCAATAACATGGATCACCAAAAAAGAGAACCCACAGTACAGGTGCACGGCACTAACATTTTCCCTCATAAAATATTAAAAGGATAGCCAATGCTCAATGCAGACAATACATGAACCACTGAATTGAAAAATTCCAGTAGTTCACTTATAATAAATTATTCTAAGGGGCTGTCAAATAAGTTCCCTCTGATGCCTTACCATGACAAGTTGGTCAATTTTCTTCTCAACAAACAAATCACACACACACACAAAAGAGAGAGAGAGAGAGAGAGAGAGAGAGAGATTATATTCTGCATTTGGAAGGCATGCTTCACTAGGGCTGCTTACAGCACCTTGCTGCGAGCAGAGAAAATTTTCCCAAAATTTCAGGAGAATATTTTCTCCACAAAAACATGTCAAGACACCTTAAGCGAGAATATATTCTGCATTTGGAAGGCATGCTTCACTAGTGCTGCTTACAGCACCTTGCTGTGAGCAGAGAAAATTTTCCCAATATGTCAGGAGAATATTCTCCACAAAAAAATGTCGACACCTTAACCAAATGCAGATTGAACTTCCCAAAAAGAAATGCCTTCTTCAGCATACTGCCATAACCAATATTTGTTGGATACTAGTGCCAACGAGGAGGAGTGCAAAATTAAACCTGGCTTTTCTTGTTTGGGTGTTTCTCTACCCAACCAATGAACTGATCAATTTTTTCCTCTATTTTCTTTTCCAGATCAGCATCTCCACATTGTACCTAAGCAATAGGGACAAATTTCACAACATCAGTTAAAGTGACCATGAACATTTTGGAACCAGTAGACTACGACAATCTTTAGGAGATATAAAGGACCAGACAGATCATGTTGCTGATTGAAAAGGATTTTTTTTCTGAATAATGTGGGTATCCCCACCCCATGTGGAAGCGAGACCAATCCCATGGACACAGGAAACCGCCCACAAGCCTAGTGTATCGGGAAATTGAAAAGGATGTTCACTACCAATTTCGCAAATATTAACAAGGAATTATTTTTCTTCTGCTGGGAGATGAGTATTAACAAGGAAGTTATAAGGATTAACATCTCTATTGTCAATCAGAAATTGGGCCTACCTAATTAGATTGAGGTGCATGGATCCACTTCCTGCCCATCAATAAAAAGTTATAGTTTTACCATATTGGCAACATACAGTCTATAGAACATATTCCAAGTTCAAGGAATCCATGTAGAGCATAGTATCTTCTTAAATTTATCATTTCACAGTAGCAGCTTTCTAGAATACAGTTTAAATGAAGACTATCTCTTTATATATAGTAATGCATTAATAAGAAGATGTAAGTAAAAGAACATGCAAAAGGAAAAAGGGAAGGAAAAAGAAAATACAAAGCAATCAAACCCATGAAAACAACACCCAAAGCCCCACAAAAATACAGCCAAGTCAAACCCTTCCCAATCCATCAATCACAAATAGAAAACTCCATGAGATGATGATCAACTCCATACTTCGCAAAGAAATCCGCTACTCCGTTAGCTAATCTGCTGACTTGTGAGAAGGATATTCCTTTGCCTTTGTGTAATGCCTTAATCTCCCTCACTACTGCTATTAATTTCCAAGGATACCGTTCCACTCCTGTTACCTATTTAATTGCATTTGCTGAATCACTTCCGATTATCAATTTTCCTAGCCCAAGGAAGTTCTATATGGTCAAGGTTCTCCTAATACTAAGAAGTTCCGCCACATTGGATTCTTCCTACCTACTGACTCGAAGAACTTGATAGAAGATTTTCCGGTATATGATCATGCAAAACCCCACCAATTCTTGTTGGCCCCAGCTTTCCTTCAACAACCCCATCTACATTGAATTTAAATGTCCCTTGGGGTGTGTGGGTGTGGGTGGCGTGGTGGTGGGGGGTGGGGGTGGGGGTGGGGGTGGGAGTGGGGGGGTGGGGGGGATGGTGTTGTGTGTGTGGGGGGGTGGTTGGTGTGGGTGTGGGTGTGGGTGGGGGGGTGGTAGGCCAAATGACCGAAGTTTTAGTCCTTCTAGGACCTCTAGATAGACAACCCTCACATGAATTATAAAAATCCGTTATTTTGTGCCCCTTGAAGTCCTTCCCAATAAGAGCCAAACACAGATCCTCTACTTAGCCTTATTGAAAATCTCAATTAACTTTGATGCCTTCAATTGGAAGATCCTCGAATTCCTCTCCTTCCAGATAGACCATAGGATCGCTGTAGGAATTGTACTCCAAGCTGCCTTTGTCTTTGGATTGAGGCGAGGAAGGGGTTGAGATCCCATCACTCCCTCACAAGTCCTGTCTAAAACCCATGAGGTTAACAAAGTTTGTCCATAACTAACCCGTAAAAAACTACATGAAAAGGTGATCTGATCTTCCTCCGAAAGACCACAAAAAGTGCATTAGAGTTTCTCGTTCAGGTTAAGTGAACCCCTTTTAATTAGAGCCACTCTGGTAAATATCTTGCCTTTTAGGATGCTCCACATGAAGGCTTGTACTCTCGAGGGAGCCAAACTATTCCAGGCTAAGCAAGGTAAGGGGGTCTCAGTTTCATCATGGCCGACTTTAACAACTACCAACTTGACTTAGAAGGAAACTAATCAATCGCCTATCCAAATTTGTTCATCTTCCTCCTCTCTAGATAGTGGAAAATCTCCCAATAAGGTCAAAAGCTCTTTTAGGCTCTCCTATTCGAAGCCCCTAAGATCTCTTCTAAAATAAAAAATGTCAAAGAACTTGGTCTTCCTCAACTCTGTAGCAATCCCTGACTAAAGCCTCTTTGTTGTGTGCTATCATATACAATCCGGGATAGACTTCCTTTAGGGATCGCTCCCCAAGCCACAAATCTGTCCAGAAAAGGGTTCTATATTCATTTCCAGCTAGGAGTCTCAGGTTTTCTCAGAAATTGCAGCCCACGGGCCCCACTCCCCTTCCTATTTTCCACCATGCCTTAACTACCTATGATCCTATCCTCTCCACGGTTTCTCCTAGTGCCCAACCTCCACTATCTCCTAACCATAATTGGCAGTTAAGACTTCAGCCCACAAGGATTCCTTCTCTTTCCCAAACCTCCAACTCCATTTGCACAACAGTGCTTGAGTCCTTACTTGGAGAGGAACTATCTTTAACCCTCCGAATGACTTGGGCTTAGTCACTTTGGGCCAAGAGACCAAGTGAACCTTCTTCTTATCTTGCATGTCACCCCATAGGAACCTCCTAAAGTGTTGCTCCAGATTCCTCGAAATTCCTTTTGGCATTTGAAAAATGGACATGTAGTAGTAGGAGATTCATGAGGACGGAATCTAATGAGAGTTAATCTTCCACCTAAAGATAAGTACCTTCTACCCCATCCCTTTAATCTTTTCTCCATCTTTTCCACAACCAGGGCCGAAAAATATTTCGATCTTGGGTTCCCACTCATCGGCAATCCTAAGTAGTTGAAAGGAAATTTCCTTATTGAACAACCTGTCACATCCGCTAGTTGCCTTAGCAACTGTACCTCTACTTTGATTCCAATGAGAGTGCTCTTACCTAGGTTGACTTGCAACCTTGAAATCAGTTCAAAACATCTGAGGATCGCCCTTGTAGCCTATGACTTCTTCTTTGCTTGGTTCACAGAAAAATAGAGTGTCATCGGCAAACTACAAATTAACTACTGGGCCTTGTTCAAAGTTCAAGCACATGAAAACCTTTAATTATGCCCAGATCCCTAGCCTTTTCCCACCAATTTGTTTAGACCTTTGCCTACCAATGTGACGATAAGGGTGAAAGCAGGTCCCCCTACCTAAGACCTCTATTAGTTGCTATGGGCTGAATTGGGGATCTGTTTAAGAATAGAATAAGTGGTGTTCTCCAAACAAGATTTCATCCATTTCAGACCATAAAAGTCCAATCCACATAGTCATAGGCTTTTTCCATGTCAATTTTAAATAACAGCCCCGACTTCCTATTCTTAAGACACATTTGGGTTAATTCATTTACAATAAGCACCCCATCAAGGACTGTCTGTCCCCAACAAATGCACCCTGTGATTCCCCAATAATCTTAGAAAGAGCCTCCTTCAACCTTTCTACCAAAACCTTTGCTAATAATTTGTAGACACAACCAATGAGATCGATCGATCTTAAGAGAGACAATTTTGGTGGACATTCCCGTTTCGGTATGAGGGTTATATAAGAGTTCTTAAGGCCTTTCTTTATAACACCACTTCTGTAGAATTCCTTAAAAACCTTAAGAAAGTCTGGGCCTACAATGTTCCTGTGACGCCTCGAAAGTTTAGAATTTGTAAAAAATTAAGTTTTATTAGTTAATTGAGATTAATATGGTTTAATCAATTAATTAAAAGTGATTTAGTGAATTTAATTGAGAAATTAGATCTTAATTTAATGTCGAGTGGCACAATGGGAAATAAATTTATGAAATTCATAAACAATGAATTTGTGACGTGGCGTCACGCCACATGAGAGCAATGACGTGTTATGCCACGTGTATAGGGGACCCAAATGCCACACCTTAATGACTTAAGGGCAAATATGGAATGGAAAAGAGGCTACACGGTTGTACCTATGATACACACGGCAAAATGCAGTTCCTCTATTACATGCGCACGGCAGTTCTCTCCCATTCCATTTCATATTCGCACAGTACTCCTTTCCTCTTCTTCTCCACACGGCAAAACCCATTCCCCATCTGTTCCATTGAAAGAACTCAAGCAAGGAAGGAATCAAGAAGAAGGGAATGAAGGGAGAAGAAGGAAAGAGAGGAAAGGATTTCGGAAAGCTTCGTTTAAGGTTAGTCTCACTTCCACATTTAATATTTATGTTTAAGTTAAAGTTTAGAATGATTTAGAGTCAACCCTAGACAAATCTGGTTTATGAAATAAGAATAGGAAAGGTTCAGGGATTTTTGGGTATTTCCCCAATTCACGAAATTGGACTTAAATCTGTGAAATTGTTCACCTAATTGTGATTTTTAGTCCCTAAGGACGTGATCAATCATATAGGGAATAAATCTAACGGGTTAGATTTAAAGAACGGGATCAATAACCCACCCAGGTGTGATTCCCGAGTTCAGGGAACTCGGTTCGCACTCTGCAGAATTCTACAGATGACTATCTGTAGAAGACAGGCTTCGGAACCTGTCTCGGAACGTCTGAGACAAGTTCCGAAGGCTCAAAACAATCAGAGGGAACAATGATGTTCTGAGAACCCTCAGAAGATAGTAAGTCTCGGAACCTGGCTCGATCGTTCCGAGGCCAAGTTCCGAGGATATTAAATACAGGAACAAAACTTAGAATTTGGTTAAGTCCATATGAGAACCGAAGTCTAGGAATCTGACTCGGAAGTGCAGAGGCCAAGTTCCGAGCACTGTTTTGTATAACTGAAACCAGTACGTCTCTCGGAAGTACCGAGAGAGGACTTGAAGTTCAGAACCCTCGGAACTTGATTTGGAAATACTGAAGTCAAGTTCCGAGCAGTCCAGTGAACAATATACTTCGGAATGATCCGAAAGAGGTCACGATGATCCGAAGCTTCGGAACAAGCTTCGAAAGTTCCGAATTGATGACCTAAGTTCTGAACCCACAGTGTTAAGACTTGACCTTTAAATCCACATTGTTGGGTTGGACATGAACGTAGGATTGATGAGACATTACTAAATGGCAAATTAATGAAAGTGATAAGTGTAGATTTGGAAAACAAGGACACAATCTAAACAGATGAATTATTGTATTTTGATTCATGGAAATAACCAGAGGATTGGAAGGTGATCTACGAGTTATACGTGCCACGTAGCTCGCTCCTTCACGGAATTTTGTTGATCAAGTAGGTTTTCCTACTTTCTTGAAGTACCAAGTGATTATTTATGTACGTTTGAACTATAAGTCGATTTCAATGCATGATTGTTTAATTTATCAATGCATAGACATGAAACGCATGCATATATGTGGGATGAGAATGCATGAGTCAAAGGTTAGAGACATGATAAACTTTAACCTGAAATATTTGAAATGAATAAACCATTGTATATGGCCGCGTCCATGGGTTACAAATTATGGCATATTGATTGGGCAGAAAGCTCAAGAGTCAGAAGAAGTCCCGAAACCTGCGCAAGAGTATGAGTGTGTAGCACTCCCCCGATAGTCCCGGTTAAATGCTAGTATTGGGTAGTAGCTCCCAGCTGGTGTCCTAGGAAAGTTACGGGACAAGATGGCCAATGTTTATAACTGTTTAATGAGAATAAGATAGTGAGCAATGCATGGGGCATGAGAAGAGCTTACATCAATTCATGTCACCACGGCATATTACATAATATTGTTTTGATGAGTACATTGCAAGTATTGTAATTATGATTTGAATTATGAAATGATTATGAATTTGTTTCGAATAATTTATGAGTATTAATTATGAACTAATTTTGAAATATGAGATGGGGATGAATTTTCAAATGAGTTGTATGATATATATATAATATATATATATATATATATGTTTTTGTTTTGGTTTTATTATATCACATGTTGGTAGCCACTTCGATGGAATTCCTACTGGGTGTTGACTAAGCCCACAAATCTTTTCTCTTTTAGAAACTGAAACAGGAAAGGAGAAAGGTGATGAGGTAGGACCGAGCACTAGCCATGCGTTGGAAATAGAAGAGGACACAACATTTGCTTACATTTTTGGAGAATAAGTAATTATGTAGAAGTAATGTGATTGAGACTTTATTTGATGATGTATAAACTCCTAGGTGATGTTATAAGACCTTTTATTTAACATTTAATTTTATGAAATTATTATGCTTTGCTTTGAATTGAGGATGGTTAAATTTCAATGTATCAATTGTATGTACAAATTTCTGCAGATTGTAAGTTAGTGTGTTGACAATTATACATGGACTCTGTCCATGTGCACGCACTAGTTGGGTCAGTCGAGGGTCGAGTCTTCGGATTCGGACTTGACTCGCGTCGTGGCGCTCTCCCCTCTCTTCTCGTCCAATTTATTATTAAATAAATACTCTGATAATTAGGGGGAGAGAGAGGGGCGCTACAGTTCCAACACGCTTTAATGAATTTAAAGTTAAAACCATCTGGGCCTGGAGCTTTATCTCCCTCACTGCTATCTAGGATTGCTCTAATTTCCTTTACAGTGAAATCCATTTCCAACCAATTTTCCCTCCCTTCGCTAACCCTCTTAAATTGGATCCCATCCATCATTGGTCTGCTAGCTCTACCCTCAATCAAAGATGCAAATTTTAATCTAGTAAAAGGGTAGAATAGACTAATGGACTCCTCAAGGTAGGGAGGTGCTAGAAAGGGACTTGGCAAATGCTTGCTAAAATGAGATGAGAGAGGAAAAGACCACTGAAAGAAATATAGAAGTGAAAGGTAGAAGGATATAGGGCCGAGAGTACCATGTCCGAGAGATAGAAGTGAGAAAAATGGAGCAAAATGAAGTGGAGATAGTCAGGTATCCGTCATTGCATGAAGAAGAGACGAAGCACCGGGAAGGAAGTAAACCTACGGCACAGAGGAAGACCTGATGTCGAAGAGTAAAGTCGGCTAGAGCTCCGCCAAAGCATCAACATCTTGAGGATGAGAGGTTGAAGGTGACCATATACTCTCCCCCAAAAAGAGGAGAAAAAAAATGCGAGGAGAACGTCTGAAGGAGAACACGATTCACAGCAGTCTGGTAACAAAACACCAAAACAAACCACAAGATATGCTAGAAAAGATATTAGAAGGAAAATCAAAAGGAAAAGGGAGGGGGGAACCCGGAGAGGAAAAAGGCATAAGCGGAGCAAGCTCAGCAAGTAAGGAATCAGGTGGAGCTGGTGGGGGAGGATATGGCTGATACTGATTTGAAGTTGACCGAAAGATAGTCGAGAAGTGTCTCCTAACTGCTTCCCTAATTTCATCATTATCCACCACTCTTCTACCATCCACCACAATTATTTAATATTGTTGCTAGTTCTCCTCCCATTAGCCACTCTATGAAAGAATTTGGTGTTCTTGTCTCCCTCTTTTAACCATAAAACCATAATGGAGCCTCTACATGCTTAAACAAATTCAAGAAATTGGGATAATTTCTTCTTCTCTTTCTTTCTTTCTTCTTTTAATGTACAATTTTGGGGTAATTTCATTTAGTAAAATTATTTGCACAATTTGACTTTTCAAAAAAAATTATTTGAACAATTTGTAATTTGAGAGAAGACTCTAGAAATGCAACACAAGAACTTCAATAATTCAAAATCATGCAAAAGGGTTTGAAAACATTGATGATGGTTTTCTCTAAATAAAGAAGGGAAAAAAATAGTGGTGATTGTATTTGTGTTTGTTATTCTCAACTGATAGCCATGATTGAAAACATTTAGTATGACTTTATAAGCATTCTTGATGGAGGGGAAAATTTTCCAGCCAGGATTGGTTAAAAATGAACTTCATTTGATTAAAAAAAATCTAAAACATAATCCCCACCATGGCTCACAAGTGCCATGGACGCATTCTTGATAGAGGGGAAAAAAATTCAGCCAGGATTGTTAGAAATGAACTTCACTTGATTAGAAAACATCTAAAACATAATCCCCACATGGCTCACAAGTGCCATGGACTACATGGCTAGTAATTGCTAATCACCAGTATAACTAATTTCACTTACATAGGTGATTTCAAAAAGTTCAGAATCAATGTCTTTAGGCCGAACAGGACCCAAAGCTCTATGAAATGCAACTGTATGTAGTATACCTGCATCCAGTATCACATCCACTGTCAGTTCCAGCAGCTAAAATGGTATGCATTTGAAAGTCTAAACAAACAAAAGTTCCAAGATCTCAAAAAAGTATCTGAGCAAAGATCAAAAGAAAGTAAATTTACCTACCTTGTTTAACAGAGAAGCCTTTGACTATAAAAGAAATGCAATGAAAAAACATCATGCTAAATAATAATCAATGAAAGTAACCAGTATGGTGAAGTTTATTTTCTTAGGGTGCAAGCTTCAGGTTATTGGTAAAGCATAGACCACCATTTTGTGTTTAAAGAATTGGAAATCAGCATCAGCAAAAAAGGATAGTGAGTTAAAACTTCACTTTTTATGTTGGGAGTCAAAGCAATGAGCGGTACAATAAAAATCAACAAATATATATCAAACCAACCATGAAGCTACACTTTTTGCCCTTTTTTAAAACAATAACAGCAAATACTAACAGTAGATCAAAAGAATGAGTACAAAACTAGAACTATACAATATGTGTGTGTGCGTGCGTGCATGCGCACATGTGAGAGGGAGGTGTTGTAGAATATGTTGTAAATTCAGATGTGTAAATAAAGAAAGCAGTGTACTGTTTACCGTAGGACCACAAGAGCATTGTAACTAGCGTAGTTGACTTCCCTCTTATTTATGGTATTGTCTTTATTTAAAGATTCCTCTGTAATCTTTTGCAAACACACAAAACAATTAAGGAGAAAATCAGGTGTTCTTCTCCAATTATTCTCCATTACTTTACCATTTTTCCTTTACAACATGATATCAAAGTGCTAGGGAAGAAATATATATGCACCCTCCTCCTGGCCGCAAGGAAAGGTATGCAGGTTAAAGAAGGTTATCTACGGTCTCAAACAATCTCCTCGGGCCTGATCGACAAGTTTAGCAAAGCTTTATTGCAGTATGGTTTTTCTCGTTCCAATCAGACCACTCTATCTTTGTCTACCATACTGCTGATATTGCTATCTATCTTATGGTTTATGCAAATGATATTGTTCTCACCGGGTACCATGAACAGTCTCTGCTTGCTATGAAGGACTATCTCTATCAGTCCTTTGATATTAAAGATTTGAGACCACTCTGGCTCTTTCCTTGTCATAAGGTTGCTCATTCCTCTAAGGGTCTATTTTTTTCTCAGTGGAAGTATGCAATGGATCTTCTCCATGAAGCAAGCTATTCTAATTGACCAACATATTAATGGGAAATATTATTTTCACTATAAATTTATTTAAATGAAAATAGAGTGTGAAAATAACACTAGCAGAAAATAATGTACTAGTTTTACTCTAAATAATTGAATGACAAACATATTGATATTTAATTAGGTTTTACGAGGAAAAAGGTGATCTAATATTTTAGTCATCTCGAAAAATAATGTTAAGAAACACTAGAAAAGTGTATGAAGAATGGATGCAAGTGTCTACGAGTGTTTATCACAAGTGCATCACACATCTTGAAGTGTCCGTCAAACATAGATAATAAATATAGAGGCCACAGAGTAAGGGAAAAAGGAAAATCCAATCCTGTATGACATGTGCAAGGTAACTTACAGCGTAGTACTTCCCGAATCTCAAAGTGCTCCACCTCCTACAGTTACATAGCACATAATCAGTCAAAAAAGAAGTAAATGATGAATCCCTAAGAAATAGAAATTAGATGCAGCACATGAAAACTCTGGCAAATGAACATAAACCAAGGCTGGATATCTAGAGTCTTCCAGTCACAATCTTTCCACCCCACCCCCACCCCCCCCACCCCCCCCCCCCCCCTTTCTTTTTGGGATAAAATAGGGCCAGAGTAGAGCCCATCAAATCGGCACATAAGATCATCCAGTTTTAGGTCAATTGTACAACTCCAGCCCCAAAGATGTAATTCCTAGACCCCACTTGTATATATATCATCTAGAAGAGGATCACAAAGTTTTTATAAAGTAATCGCACTCAATAAAGACTGTATAGAATAAAGAATGGTGCTGCCAACATCTCATAGGATGGATCATTTGATTAGTACATGTCAGCATGGGGATTGCAATTTGTAATCACCAAACATACTCAAATTGGAGTGACGTTCACCACTGAACTTGCATCAATATATCATCTTGTAACTCCATGATAAAAAGCCAGATGTCCATGTGAAGGAAAAAATTCAATCGCAACTCCAGTCTGGTGTTTGGACGTGGGAAAACCATGAAATGATAATTTACACCTATCTGTTGCTCCTTCATACAGAAGAGTGGAGTTAAGTTGAACAATTTCTATCCATATTATGGGGTAACTAAAATCTCCTTCAAGAGGTTGTGAACCATCTTCCCCACTCTAATGAGTAATGACAGCAAGCTTCATTTTTCTTAACAAATATCAAAGAATTGTGTTTGGATACAGAGAAATGAAAAGTGGGTAACCTAAATAAAGTCAAAAGTTAGGTTCTGTGGATGTAGGGAAATGAGTAGTGGAGGTTTATCTAGGTCATAAGTGGGGATTCTCCTAAAACTATAGAACCTGCCTTGGCAGCAAGTAGCTACTCCTATGTGGTAGAAACTGGATAAATGGTTAGTAGAGCTTGATTAGAATGAGAGAGGAAGCCGCAAGTGAAGAACCTGTCAATTGTCTACATTTTTTTGGAAGAAAATGGAGTTCTCCATCCGTAGGAAAAATGCCTTTTGTAAATGCTGGAACTCAAGGCAGGGGGTGAGGAACTACCAGTTTCTAAAGAAATTGAGGGTTCTCCACCACCATTTCTCAACATCCAAGCACCGCTCAGAGAAATTTCTCCACTTCGGATTTTTTTCCAACTAAGGCAATGAAGAGAATCTCCATTTTATCTTTCCTAAAAAATAACCACTTTTAACTATAAATGGTTAAACCCATCTCAATTTTCAGCTAAAAGAGCACATTTTCCAAGGAACTATTTATCTTTTCATGCATCCAAACGCCAACAAAGTGGTACCTACTACCGAACAGACCTATTGGCCATTCATGGGAATAGTTTTCACCCACCATCCAATTTAAGGATACGAAGATCGCAATCTCCTGATTGGAGCTTGGAAATACAAAGATTTAAAATGAAAAGATCTCGATTTCCATTGAGAATCACGGATTGTTGGGGGAAAAAGAAATCAACAACAGCCGCAATCGAGTATAAGTGTAATAGGAAGAATAGAACGAGATACTCACCAATTCTTTAAGATGGCAGACTTCGCAGTTCATGGTTTGGAATTGGAAGCTCGCAAGATGCTGAGTTTGAGTCAGAGCTCTCGTGAATTGCAGAGAATTTTAGAATCGTCGACAAGAAATAAAAAAGGATCAGTGTCGTCACGCAAGATATGTGGAGCGTTGGGAGTTTGCTCTAACGTGCGCGCATTCCGCTGAAGTGGGAAGGATTCAGAAAGGAATACCAATGTGCACCTCGGGAGCACAGAGTTTAATTACATGGATATGTGATTATGTGGCGACAGAATGGTGGAAAACATAGGTAACAAACTAACAAGTCGCTCTTTAGTCTTTATTTATTTAAAAATGTTATTTTATATTTTTTTCCGACTAAGGTGAGGAGTCTCACTTGTATTTAGATTGGGGACATTTTAATATGACTAGATCTCCAAGCATGTACAAACCTCTCAATTCTACACATACCGAATAAACAACCACGAAAAGTGAGTAAAGGGTCATTGACAAAATGAGTTAATTTCAAAGTTATTGAATTTAATTATAACTTTTTATTTTTAGTATTTACAAAAGTTTTTCCTTTTCAATAATAATATATTGCAATGAACTATTTTTTTATATTTTTTGTTATTTTGGCTATTTTTTAAAATCTATAAAATTATGTGCTAATTTTAGAAAAAATATTTATTTATTTTTGATAATTTATCACAATATGTGTATGTGCACATGCTTTTATCTATTAAAATGAAAGCCATCTGCTCTAGAGACCTTTAAAATATATAAAGTGGAGGCAAATAAAACACATTGGATCGATTAAAATAGTCAGAGATAACAAGAGAGGAGGTGAATATTATGATAAATATAATGAATCAGATTAGAGTCTTTACTAGCTTGCCCATTTGCTAAATTTTTTAAATCAACAACACACTGACATAATATACAATGCTAGATATGTCACAAATTTAATAAATGGAGTAGCTAATAGGTATAAAAGTACCCTCCTCAATATAATTAGGAGTATAGTTAGTAATGCATTTCTATCCAAATAAGTGTAGCATGAGGTTTTACACACTACACACCTTTAGGGTATGCCTTGGCTTTAGGCCAATTAGGCCACCGCCTAGGCCCCTGATGTGATCAATGGACTGTAGGACTCTCACTTGCACTGCTCTCTATACTTAGAGCTCCCACCAATATACTGCGTTGAGATTTCAGGGCTGTGCACCTTCTAAATAGATTTTTTAATAAGCCTTTAACTCAAAACTCCTTGAAGAAGTAGATAATGTACTTAAGATACTTATGTGGTTAAAGTTGCGTTCAAGATTGAATTTGTAACTTATATAAAAAAAATTGGACCATAAAATTTATATTTGTTATTTGTCAGTATCCAAAGGTGTGGATTTTACTATTTTATTCATACAACCCATTTTGTGGAGACCTATAATGCTATGTTTATTAAAGATGATGAAAATAGTGAAAGTCTTTAGCCTTGGTTTGGGAAAAAAATTAAAAATTTGCTTACATTATTTGCCAAATCGACAATTGTACAAATTTCATAACAACCAAGTTCACAATAGACCATGGAATATCTATAATATGTCATTAATGAACCTTTCATAAACGCAAAAAAATCATCATAAAGAAATATTTCATTTGCTTATCAAGAAGAATTATCGATCAATCATCAGGAGATCTTATAGATAAAAATGACTTTTTTAAAAAAAAAAATACATGTGAGAAACTGTGGAAAACCCAAATATAAATCTCTACATGTAATACCCACTGCCCTTAGGGCACATCAAGTGAAATCACGGGAGCTTGAACACTATGACTAAACTTATTCCAAAGACATCATTGCCTAATATAAGTCAAACTTATCACTAAAGATTTCATCCAATGTAAATGCATTGATTTTAAAGAGAATTTTTCAATAATCTTAAAAACAAACCCTCTTAGATTTCTTTTAACTCTAGTAGTTTAAATTGGTCTGAAGTTACACCAAATAGATGTTAAAATGATTCTTTTTGATGATTAATTAGGTGAAAAATCTATGTGTTAGAATCAGAAGGTTTTGTGGAAAAGGGGTAGAATTTTTTTAGTGCATAAATTTGAGAAAACCATTTATGAACTTAACAAGTTTCTAGACAGTAGTATTCAAAGTTTAACAACATGGTTTTAGTTTCAAATTTAAAGAAAAGTGTTGCAAATCACTATATTTGTCTTAAAATTAGTAGAAACAAGTTTATTTTATTTTTATTATGTATCTATTTGATTTTCTGTTTGCTAGTTGATTTTGTCAAAGTGCATCTTGTGATCATTTTATGCATTTTCAATAGATTGTTGTTAAATATTGAACATAATTTTTTACTATTTTTATGCTTTCTTAATTTTTTTTGTATTTTTTATAGGGTTTGTTTTTGGAATGGAATGCTTCAATGGTTAAAACATTGAAGCTTTCAATTTTAAAGATAAATTAGAACAACTAGCAGAATAGATCTCATGACTTTGCTCAGACATACTTTTGAATGATTCTTTTGAATTTGAATTCAAATTCTTTTAATGATTTTAGGGCCTTCTGAGATGCTCTTGATCATTCATAATCTTTAGCTAAAATTTCTTTGGTTAGGTTATGCTTCACTCTTTGCTTATGATTAACCCCAAAATTTAGCTATTTTAGCATGTATGTGACATTTATTTTATAATTTACTTCTTCAACTAAAAATATAAAAATTTAAATTTATTATACATTGTTTGACTTTCAATCTAAAGCAATCACTGTAAAATATGCCATTGCTCTATACTTCACTTGTTCTTTAATGACATCATTTTACATAGACAAATTGTTAGATATAGGGATTTTAGGAGAGTTAGGCATTAGCGCCCCCTGCAACTTGATAACATACCGCTTGAGTAGACTCGGGATTTCCTCTAGATTATCAAAAATAAATAAATCGTTACATTTATTAAATCAACCTCATTTAATTGGCTGGTTGCCTCCCGCTTCAGGAAGCGGGAGGTTGTGAGTTTGAATCCCTATGACCTAATCTTGGTGTGTCCTAGGGTAGTGGGCTCACCCATGAGGATTTTAAGTTGGGTATCCCGCGATTCCCCATAGGTAAATTAAAAAAAATAAAAATTGAGTCATACTTTTTAATCCTTTAAAATAACTTTTGGTAAAGAAGTTTATGAACAGAGTAATTGAAACTATTATTCACTAACATCAAATTATTAATCATTTAACTTATTATGGAGAATATAAGTTATTATAATTTTTATATTAGTAAATTTAAAAATAATTAACTGTGTATTGCATAATTGAATTAAAAATTTAGCACATGAACCAAATAATATCTATTCTTAGATATCAATGGTGATAAATTTATGTATAAAATCTGCACTAACTCCCACAAGTATTTCAAGAAGAGTAATTTCTAACTAGAAAGCGTTTGAATTTTTGAATTCACATAAAAAATCGGCATACAAATATATTGAAATTAATATTCATTTTATCATTACTTTTGATGAATATAATTCTAATATCTAATAATATATTTTTATCTAATTTTTCATTTAAGTACACTATGAATATATCTTGAGTATTATAGGGTCCATCTTATCCTGTCAGCATTTCTAGCACATGTGCCTTTTTGTAGAAAAAGGCATCGTCAGGTCGTCCCCACCAAACCGTCCGTCACCCACTATGCCGTAAATTCAAAACGAAAATGCGCGCTGTTGTTTACACTCCTATCAAATCTGAACCGTCCATTCTCATCCCTGAGTCCAAACGGAAAACTCTTAACTATCGCATTGAGCTCTCATGATTTAACTCACTTTACAATGTATGGCAGTTGGTGGAGTCTTAGGTCCCACCAAAATAATATTGAATTAATGGATGTCCTAAATAGAAAAAATAAATAATCTCATTATTTACTTTTAATCATTTGCTCTCAAGTAAGAATTTGAATGACTGAAATGCCATCCATTTCATTTATTTTAGATTAAAATAATAAGCAAATCTATAAAATGGTTGAATTGTTTGACAGTGAGCACAAAGATTTTATATGAGCCTAATTTATAATCAAACTATATTATTTTTTTTTTCTTCAGAGCATGTGGAGCTTCTTACCCAAAAATCAAATAATTTTAATAGATTGAATTTATAGATTTTCTAGAGTTCAAACATCTACAACTTCCGTAATTTATTTAATATGTTGCAATAAGTATACATAAGTGTACTGCATCAACGCCCAACATTTCATTCAAATTAAAATTAGACTGAATACCGTTGCGAAGTCTTAAATTCAAAACTGGAACCCCTCTACTAACTCCCAGTCAGCTGAGGCAGATGTCTGAATCATCAACAAACGGTGTTCAATAGTAAAAGATCGAACGAATTCTTCAGCTCCTGATCTTGTTTTTCAATTCCTCTGTCAGGTTTGCTTCTTTCTGTTCCTGAAATTTCCAGAAATCTCAAGATTCCCCCGTTTCTTCCATTCTTCTTGATTTTGAGGCAGAATGTTGAGGGATTTCAAATTATTCCGACGGCAACCAGGGAAGACCAATCTAGCGGAAGGGAATGAGAATCTTCCAGAAAATTTGTCAATTCCGCCCTCGAACATGCAAGTTCTGGATTCCACAAGGGCCCCTTTAATCACAATTCAGGAGCCATTGCAAAACCCTAATTCTGCATTGGACCAAGAATCAGGGTGCAGGGCCAAGATTGATATAATCGCTTCCAAGGTGAAAGGCCCAGATGCTCCGGTGCCATTCGCAAGTTTGGGTGGGTGCAAAAGAATGAATCTGGTTTCAATGGCGCTGATGGTATGCCTGGACTGACCGCTTTGCCGCCATGTAGCCGCGGAGCAGGTCCTGGAAATGGTAGTTTCACGAGAAGTACTCGCACAGGTGGGAAAGCCAGGAAGGCATCTTCCAACCACACAGAAAGTGGGTCTTTGTGGTCGACTCAGGGTACACCAAGTAAGAGCGTTGCCAAGCCTCCAAATCCAGTTTTTGCTCCATATAGGACTCGTCCTCCTTTGAACCTGGGTGCCCGGGCTGGGAGCTATGCTGCACTTTCAAGAGGAACTCCACACTGTTATGTTCTACCGACGGTGATCAATACGGTGGAAGTTCCAAATTTTGAGCTGAGAGAGGACCCTTCATTCTGGATGAACCACAATGTGCAGGTAATGTTCCTTTTGTTTCTTACTTGTATAACATGCTTATGTGCATTTTTTTATATGAATAGGAGTGCTTTTGGATGTATCATCATTGCAATGATTTTGATTATTTTGGTAAAACTGGCTGGATATTTCGCCCATTGTACATTTTATGCGGATCATGGAAATGGGATATCTTTCCACTTACCAGGTGCATTGTTTTTTTCCTTTTGTAACTTTATTCGGAGTAATATACAATTGCATTTATGATGTGTTGCAATTTGTGAACAGAAAAACAGAAGAAACAGTGATCAACAAATACATTTTCCCTCTGTACCACAACAATTGCACATTGGAAAGGATGTGGTGATCTGTTCTACCACAATATTGTATCATTTGCAATAAGGGGAACATCAAAATGGACATGCATCTCTCAATTGAAAAATGCAGAAATTCAAATTGTTGCTGTTGATATTCTGTAGGTTTTGGTACGTGTACGTCCTCTCAACAGCACAGAGCGGAGTTTACATGGTTACAGTCGATGCTTAAAGCAGGAGAATGCACATACCATTGCTTGGATCGGACAACCGGAAACCCGCTTTACTTTTGATCATGTGGCATGTGAAACTGTTAACCAGGTCTGTTTTTAGAAATAAAAACCCAATAGAATATTTGTGTTTTTTAACCTGGTTATGATGTTCTAAAAATTTTGATTTTATGCAGGAGATGCTTTTCCGTGTGGCAGGTCTACCAATGATAGAAAATTGCTTGTCAGGGTACAATAGTTGTATGTTTGCTTATGGCCAGGTACTTCTGCACTCAGAACTTTGTTTTAAGCAATTTTACAGTGTTTTAACACATTTTTTTGTGACATTTCTGTCCATGGACTTTGATATGTAATGACACAACCATAAATATCTTCATGGCTTTATGAAAATTTATTGACACTGTCTCATAGGCTGAAATAATGTGTTTGTGGTTGTAGACGGGAAGTGGGAAGACATATACAATGCTTGGTGAGATTGATGCATTGGAATTGAGGCCCAGTCCAGATCGTGGAATGATACCACGCATTTTTGAATTTCTGTTTGCAAGAATCAGAGCGGTAACTTCCATTAACTATGCTTTGTATGCATTTGATCCATTTTCGTTGATAGCATACAACACTCTTTTGAATAATCATGCTCCACTCCTAAGTTGCATGGGTATGCGTACAAGAGCTAGAGTCCAACATGGGTGCTAGGTGTTCGACTTGGCAAACCAAAAGAAATAGGACTTGGGGCTTGGCACCATATTTAAATAAATTTGATTTAAATTTATTTTAAATGAAAATAAGGTGTGAAAATAACACTATAGGAAATAATGTACTAGTTTAATCTACTGACAAACATATTAATATTTTAATTAGGTTCTAAGAGGAGAAAGGTATGTTAATATTTTAATAATCTTGGAAAACAGTGTTAAAAAAATACTTGAAGAGTCCATTAAGAATCTCTTAGGAGTCTGGCACTGGCACAAGTGCTCAATAAGGGTGCAAGTGTTTGACACAGGAGTCCATACATTTTAAGGACTCCATGCAACATAGCTCTCACATGTTTGATCTGTTTGCATTCATTGCTCTCTTACAATCTTGATATTTTGTGGGTGCAGGAAGAGGATAGCCGGCAGGATGAAAATTTAAAATACACTTGCAAATGTTCATTCTTAGAGATTTACAATGAACAAATCATTGATCTTCTTGATCCTTCATCCACTAATCTGCTTGTAAGCAACACATACTTGTCTACTTTTGAGGGTGTTTACTTGTTTTTCTTTTATGTCTTTCTATTTCTTTAGATACATTTTATTTTTGCATGTAAATGATTTGAGCACTATGAAATCTAATGCTTCAGCTAATATTTGTACTGAACTGTTTACATTTTAAAGTTTCTTCAGTCCTGTAGTTGATATATGTGTATATGCTCCATGTTACATATCTTTTAATTTGATATCCGACATTGGATGACATACTTCTGAATATTTCTATTTGCTTTACAGTTGCGAGAGGATATCAAGAAGGGTGTGTATGTTGAAGATCTTACTGAATTTGAAGTGGAAACAGTTACAGATATTCTTAAGCTTCTAATTCAGGTAGCCATTCTTGATTCTAATCTCTTTCTTTTTTGTTAGAATGCTACCATAATACATCCTCTTATAGCTTAAAGAGCCCTTCTGATACATTAAACCTGTTGTTAGGGCTGCAAATAGGAAAATTGCAGCAACAAACATGAATCGGGAGAGTAGCCGTTCACATAGTGTTTTTACATGTATAATTGAGAGTCGATGGGAGAAAGATTCTATGACTAACCTACGATCTGCAAGGCTAAACCTCGTAGATCTTGCAGGTTCCGAGAGGTACTGTTGAATCCCTGAGCTTCTGAAACTATTTGTATTTAGTTTGGTTGTAAGAAGAATACTCATAACAGACCTCATCCTAACAGGCAGAAAACATCGGGTGCTGAAGGTGAGCGCCTAAAAGAAGCTGCAAACATCAACAAATCCTTGTCAACGCTTGGGTATTCTTCATTCGATTAATAATCACTAGAATAAAACAACTTTTATTTTTGTTTAGACATTATTGTTTTATATGCATATTTATTTTTATTATGCGTCCATTTCTTATGTGTTAGGTCATAGCTCATCAATATTGCATATTTACATTTTCAGTCACGTAATCATGCTCTTGGTTGATGTGGCACACGGGAAGCAACGACATGTTCCTTACAGAGATTCAAGATTGACCTTTCTTCTTCAAGTCAGTTTCTAGCTTAAAGTTCTCATCTTTCTTTTTCTTGTTTCCCATTGGTTTCTGGACCAACCTAATTTATTTTTTATTGCATGTATTTAAGGATTCCTTAGGTGGAAATTCCAAAACAATGATAATTGCAAATATCAGTCCTTCAATCTGGTATGTGGTGCTACCTCTGCTTGCTTTATTCTCCTTTTGGTTTATCATAGTGTCCTGTTCTTTTCATCATCTTTAGTGCACAAATAATCTCTGTTCATTTATTTGTAGTTGTGCAGCAGAAACACTTAGCACTCTCAAGTTTGCCCAGCGTGCAAAGCTAATTCAGAACAATGTAATGATAATTATCATTGTTCAATGGAGGATTGATATGTGCTTGTATTCAGATTTATTAAGCTAATTATATGTTTTTGTCTAATCTTTTTTCTTTCTGCTAACTGAGGCTGTCGTGAATGAGGATGCTTCTGGAGATGTGGTGACATTAAAACACCAAATATGCCTGTTGAAGGTTGTATGCAATCTTACAAGGATGTTCTTTTGAGTTTTTGCATGACATAAAACTGAAATTTAACTTGAGGTTTATGAATAGGAGGAGCTCTCCCTTCTTAAACGCCAAAATGTCTCAAGATCTCTTTCATTCCGCTCAACAATCTTTGGGACCTCTAATAGTGAAGGATATGATGCTCTTCCCGAAGGAAAGGTTTCTAGCATTGAACATGGGGATACTGATGAGTCAAAGGAATGTGAATCTTTGGGAACCATTGGAGTTTCTAATAAACAGGTGGGTCACCTTGCTTGGTGTAGAATTTATTGTTAAGCAACATGTAGGAAGTTTACTTCTAACATGAACTTTGATTATGACCATTTATTAAATGTTTTCATTGATAGAAATTAATTGAACTATCTATTTTGTTTGTTGATGTTTTCATTTCATTAGTATGTACTTCCCTTTTCCTCTTGATTAATGAAGTTAATTTTCAAAAAATATATATTTTCATTCCATTACATTGATCATTGATTCTATGTGATCTCAAGGGCTCCTTGGTCCTTTTCTTTTTGGCTTTCCATTCTCAAACACAGGTTTAACGTTGTTTTTATTTGATTGGAATGATATGATAGATTGGTCTTAAAATTAACATCAACGTCGACCTGTTGTTTATATGAAGGATGTGCTTCACTATTGGCACCTAAAATTTTCACAAATTTTCTTCTAGATGACATGATCATTGCCCCCAATGGATTGATCAAATGTTTTGTCAAAAACCCATGATATTGAATGGAGTCCCTAAGAGATTGAATTGAAACATGAGAGATAGACCACATAAAATTTTAAAATCCTTTTAAGAATGATATGTCTTAATCTGAAGGAGTCTATGGAACAGATGGGCCATCAATCCAATATACAAATCAAAAGGTGCACCTAATTTTTTTGCAAAATTGCCTCTAGATGACATGATCACCACCCCCAATGGATTGTTCAAATGATTTGTTACATGATATTAAACAAGGTCCATAAGAGATCGAACTGTAAGCTTGAATGTGTTCTCTGAACTATTTTATATAGGTCTCTTTTAATAGAGTTATCTTTCCCATTTTGAAAAATCAATTTTCTGTTGATAATTATAGAGGTTCTTTTTTCTGTCTATCAGCTGAAATCCTTAGAGACAACATTGGCCGGTGCCTTGAGAAGAGAGAAAAAGGCATGTGGTGATGTTAAGCACCTTAAAGCTGAAATCGAGCAATTGAATCGCCTGGTAACTTGGTGTATTGGTCAAGATAAGAAACCTTGTTTCATTCCTAAGTGTTCTATTTTAAATTAGAGAATCTGTTGCCTGCCAGGTTCGACAAAGAGAGGAGGATACACGATGCACCAAAATGATGCTGAAGTTTAGGGAGGAAAAGATTGAAAGAATGAAGTCACTTTTGGATGGTTTAATGCCACTGGACCCGTATTTGTTGGAAGAGAATAATGCTCTTACTGAAGAAGTTCAGTTGCTCCAAGCACAAGTTGATAAGAACCCAGAAGTTACTTGCTTTGCCTTGGAAAATATCAGGCTTCTAGACCAACTTAGAAGGTAACCACCTAAGCTTATTTGCCATGCTCTTCGTTAAAATACAAATTACCACCTTTTGGAATATCTTTTAAGATTAGTGACTACAGGTTTCAGGATTTCTATGAAGAAGGGGAGAGAGAAATTCTTTTTACTGAAGTATCTGAACTGAGGAATCAGGTCTCTATGGATTTTTAACATTAATATTTATGACTTTTTTTTTTTTTCATTTTTGAGAAACTAAATGTAAGTTCTGTGTTTGCAGCTTGCTCAACTCCTTGAGGAGAAGTATGGGGAGGAAAGATGTTCAGACTTAGGTATCACTTCCCAGGTTGGTCGATTTCATCCCCCCTATCTTGTGTTTTTTAACTACTTCCACATTCATATAGCTAAGGGCCTATTAACAAATAATGGAAGCAATTTGTTCAGAAGCATGGTGTTCCCTTTTTGGCATGCATTTATGGAATCACAGAAACCTCAAACTTCATTTGTTGGATATCGTTCCCTTACATTTATGGCATCAAATAGGAAGTTGGTCTGTGAAAAACAGTTTGTGAGATGCAATTTTGAGTGCTAACCCTAGATAGATGGGATATGTGTCTTTCATGACGGCATTATTCATTTGACTTCAAGTTAGGCCTGAAATGCAGGGTTTCCAGTTCTGGGAGGAAAAAGATCCTGACCACACAGTTTCACTAGGAAGATTGACATGCACTCTAAGCTATCTTCTTATCGTTCTCTTTTACAATTTATTTTCTCCTTGTTCACATGCAAGTTATTTTCACAGGGACAAGAAACTTCAAATATCAGATCTGTTGGGACATATAAGGATGATGTGTCATTCCAAGTTGAGGTTTTTCTTAATCATTTCAACTTTGATGTGCATCATAATGAAGAATACAATTTTGCTTTACTGTTCTTAATTTCAGACATAATTTTTTGCATTTCAGTTGAAGAAAACTCGCGAAGAGCTAGAGGAGTGTAGGATAACCTAAAATCTTGCTTAGAACTTAATACAAAACTCACTAGGTTAGTATAATTTACTCAGGCTTTAATTTATATTGCAATTCTAAAGTATTTGCCTGTCAACGTGGTCCTTCATGCAATGATTTCCTGAATCCTGACAATTTGCCCTTCTCTATTTTCCTTAGGGAGATGGATGATTTGCAGACTCAACTGAGCAGTTCTAAATCTGTATGCTATAATCGAGTTTCTGATGTCAAAGCCCAGAAGGTGCACAACTGAACTCCTTAAAGTAAACTGTCATGGCTATAGGGGGACAATAACCAAAATCTTTCTTTCTTTTTGTTGTTTGTTTTCTCTCACTGATTGAAAATCATAAATTCAGGATCTTTACTCACAAAGACCTTCAGAAGAATCTCAAAAATCTGAGCAACACTTGCTTGATACAGTCCTGAAAAAGAGAGCAGACTGGATGCATGAAAATACAATGACACATGAAGAAATTCTGCATTTGCAACTGGAGTTGGACATCCTAAAAAACATTCTTCAAGAGGAGAGGGTGTATCGTGTTGAGTTGGACGAAAGGACTGCACATGACCTTGAGATGGCAAATGAGAAGTATTTGCAGATCAGTAAACAATTTGAATCTGTGCAGAATGAGTTGAAGGGTGCAAGATCTGTTATTGAAGCTCTTGAATCCCAACAAATTTTATCAATTAATGAGATGGAGGAGATAAAGGAAAGAAAAGATCGTTACGAGGAGCTCATGAGGAAACAAGATCAGGAGATCTCACTTCTGAAGGAAAAGCTAGCCAATGGTCTTTCAGAAAATTCAAAAATGGGTTCTGAATGTCAAGATCTTAGAGAACAACTTCCAAAGCCTTCAGAAAATGAGGACTTTCCCCTGCAGGCAAAGCTGAGAAGAATGCACGAATCTCTTGAAAGGGCCAGGATGCTGAACCTCAAATACCAAAGTGATCTGATGTCCCAGACAACACATGAACAAGAAATGGATGAAGTTTGTCGACAAGTTGAGGGCGAAACGGCTGAGGTGATTGTTTGCCTCCAGGAAGAGCTACTTGCCCTTCAGCAGCAAGTTGATTATAGTAATTCAAAAGAGTTAGAGATGAAACAGAACCTGATGCTTCTGCAAACCGAATCAAAAGAGATGCAGAGAAGGCTATATTTGATGACCGAGGATAACAAAAGACTTGGTGAACAACTTGAGAAGAAAGATGAGGAGTTAAGATCATTAACCGACGAGTGGGCAAGATTAACATGTGAGATAGCTGAAATTCTTTCCAGTGGGCATGAAGCACTAACTGATGCTTCTGATCAAGTTGACTTTATTGTTGATTGCTTTCCTCAAAGGTCTTGGATTGGTGAGCAGCTTGAGAGGATGATCAGAAGCATATCTGAAAAGGACCTCTTGATTGAAGAGCTCCAGAAGTGTTTGGAGGATGCTCACAAAATAAGAAATGATATGGACTGGAAGTTGAGGTCTTTAAGAGGGGCAACGCTAGCAATAACTGAAGCGCAGCAGCAGGAAAACAGTGAGAAAGAAAAACAAGTTCTGTTATTGACATCACAGCTGAATGCTAAGATGTCCAATATAACTGAGCTAGAGGAAAGGGTCAAGCTTGCCGAAGATCAGATTAAGAAAGCAGAGATTCGTGCAACTGTTGCATTTATGACTGTAAATAAATTGTCTGAGATAAATTCAAATCATCTTGAGGCATTGAAGAAGAAGGAACTTCAACTCTGCGAATCTGTTGAGTGAATTTGCAGTAGAATGTGCTTTTGCAAGACCAGACTTCGATGATGGCTGAATCAGAAAAGCAGATTGAAGCTCTGAAAGCACAAGTAGAAGGATGCAGGGGACATGCCAGACTTAAATTTGAGCTTCTTGAGGAACATGAGTATGTTCATGCTATAGATCAACACCTGGAACAAGTTGAGAAAGATTTTTCCAAAGTAAAAGTTGCTTATGATCTTTTGAAAGCAAAGGAGAAACTGAACGAGCTAAAAATGCATGTGGACACTTTTTTCATGTATGAACGAGTATGCAGAGCAGGTTGGTGGGTCTGAAGAAGTACAGACTCTGGGAAACCATGTTGTTTATTTGTTTTGAAAATGGTAAGTCTTTCTGTAAGCTAGTTTTCCACTCTATAATGAAAGTCTGCCAGCTTGGCATTTTTCTTACTTTACCATTCTTACTGGCTTACTGCAGTCTTTAAGGTTCAATCAAAACCATTTTTTCAAGATGTAAATAAAGAGAAATTATATGATCTTCGATAAGGGGATGTATGTTATTAGCCACTGATCCTATGGGCCTCGTTTGGCAAAGCTGAAGCCTGATTATTAGGGCTGAAATCGGGCCAGGTCATGTCGGGTTTTAAAATCCAACCCGACCCGAGTTACTAAAATATAGGACCCGACCCGACCCAAACATCTCTACTTACAAGTGCTAAATAGATGAAAATAGACACCACTTGATGAAACCACTAAGCAGAGATGTCAATGGATCTTCAATTATCCAAATGATACAATTGGATCTCGATTTGAGCCCAGTTAATAAATGTCACCTGCTAGAAGTGTGAGCCCAAATGTAAATTAGAACCGTCATTTGTTGAGGAAAACCCTTAGCCCCTTTGACCTGGTTGGCTAAGTTTTGGGCATGTGGACGGAATTATGGTAGGGGTGCAACTTGAGTTGGGATCAACCTAAATTCGATTGACCTAACCAAAATATGGACAGAATGACCCAACTTGTTTAAAATATGAGTTTGGTCTAGGCTAAAAAGATTTGACCAATTTTTAATTTGGTCCAAGTAAGGGTCATGCTTTCTATAGACCAACTCATCCATACATTTCTATACAAAACTGCACATATACCTAATTTTCTATACATTGTTTGATCTTTTTTTAGACTTAGCGGTTATATTTTAGCAGTGCAGATTTGTTTCTATTGATATCTTTTTGCTTGAAACATGTCAACGAAATATATATATATATATATATATATATAAACTTAAATCATCATCGTATAGTCATTTATCTCATCAATCTGTGTTGGACCTTTATTCTTGGATTTGACAAATTGTTACCATAAGTCTAATACCAATTTACTTAATTATACGGGTTGACCCATGACTCGATTTAACTCCACTTGAATTAAAAATGGGTAGGGTTAAGGTGGGTTAGAAGAGGGACGAAATATGAGTTAGGTTTAAAAGTAGTAGCCCAAATTTAATATAGGCAGACAAAGGTTACTCTCCCAAGTCCCAACCTAATCTTCCTTTCGTTGGATTTGCCTTCACATCAACTGACTAAATTCCATCTCACTTTCAGTTTATTGGGTTCGGTTTATGATCTCTGCATCAACAATTAAAAATTTAAAACGAGTTTAAGCCATTTTCTTAAACAACAACTCCTATGCAGGGCCTAGCCCTGGCCCAAGTATGTGGGCCCACAAAGTAAAAATAGCATGTCACTGGGTTTACTGTCGGAGAATCCCATTCAAGTGGCTCAGACATCATAAATAGTCCCCTTTTTCTGGATAGGTTATGCTAGTCGATTGAAGGAAAAGCCCAACAGGGTAGAACATTTTCAAGCAATCGCTCTTCCATGCCCCTTTAAAGCTCAGCCTGTAACGACCCATGTTCAACCTAACCCGCCTCTGAACACATAACAAAATTGTCCGCTTTGGGCCCGCATGTGCACACGAGCGAGCCGCGTGCTTTGCCTTTGGGCCTGGCCCACACGGTAGGCCCAAAACACATTGTACTATGTTGGAGGATGTGGCTACATATAAACCCAAGCCAGTTTTCTTCAATCTCCGATGTGGGACTCTACACCCACACCTGAGCCGTGCTACACATCGACCCCAGTCGATGCGTATCACCTGCCTGGACGCCCAGGCCCCCTTCACGGGTAGGGGTATATCACAGAGCCTGAACTAGGTAAACAGACCTGGTTAGGCCTATTTCAATGTCTTTAGCCCAAAGTTGGACAGATGGGCTTAACAATCATTTGCCGAATTGGCCCAAGTTCATGAGTATCTATAGTCATTTCAAAAGTGTCGTTTCTATTTTATCTAGTAGGCAACAAAATCAATCATTTGGTCAAATTTTGTGTTATGAGGTCTCCTGGGCCAAACATGAAAGTGCAAACTGCAACTTTATGCCGAAGAGCTGTCTTAAAAGAAAAAGGCCCCACATTTGCACCATCTGTGGACTATTGGGCCTACTAAATTCTTAGTCACTAAGCAGAAATGACAGATTTTGAGCTGGTCTAATGCTTGTCTAAGCCCAAACCCGTTAGTTTAAGCTTAAGCATACACAGAACATGCTGGGCTTTCCATGCCTTGACGAAGCCCACCTATTCAGGGCAAAGTTGACCCCTATTTTTCGAGAGGTCTATGCATTTTATATATCTTGAGGAAGTACCAATAAAATTCTACAAATTAAAGGCCCATTGGAGTTCGATGATAAAAAACCAGTTCATGGGCTAGGGCCGAGCCTTGGCTAGAACTATAACAAGCCCGATAAACTTTGATTGATCTATTTCTAATAATTTTTTAACTACACAGTGTGGATCAACTACAACTGCATGTCCCCTAACTAATGAGCTTGGTATTTAGAGTTTAGACAGATCTTCAAAATACTAATAACTGATGTGAAAACTTTTAATGAGACAAGAATAGCACCTTATAAGCAGCTGAGATTCTATTGCCATTGTTGTGCTGATTCTTGCATTCTTTAGTGATCTAGGTTATAGTAGATACTGGGTCTTAATTAAACATAAGGGTACTTTGTAATTGGAAAATGATAGAGACACCGATGTTTTTTATAACAAAGGATTTTGTACTTGTGCTTTTGTTCACTTGGTATCATATTTAAATATTAAAAAGGTACACTATTGTCTTTTGTTTTAAAAAAAACATAGAAGTCCCTATCTATTTTCCTGTAATTTGAAGGGCTCATAGTTATAGTGTTTACATTTGCATCTAAGTAGAAAACCCTAAATCCATTGTAGCCCTATTTTCAAAGCCGGTCCATTTCTCTCATCTAACTATACACATGAGCTAACTATTGGACCACCTAAATCCTGTAGTCCTTGTTGTGTTGATTGTCCTCTTTTGCAGCATTGTAGTTTCTTTATTTTCCAATAATGATAGCGGGTAGGATTGAAACTTGGTTCGGGTTTTAACCCGACCCACACCTAAATCTTGTTGCGTTGATTGTCCCTTTTGCAGCATTGTAGTTTCTTTATTTTCCAACAATGATTATGGGTGGGGGTGAAACATTGGTTGGTTTTAACCCGACCCACATGACCCGACTCGATAAATTAAGTGAATTGGGTTTTACATTTTTAAAATTAGGCTCGTGTTGGATTGAAAAAAAAATCGAATTAAATTTGGGTTGGGTCGGGTCAAGTTTTTTTAAACCCGACCCATTCAAAAAAATTTGACATAGCACTCGGGTTTAGTCGGGCCAATACTCGGGTCAGCAATTCGGGTCAAGCGGGGTTGAGAAAATCGGGTCGGATCAGGTTGGGTTCAATAAATTTTTATACGAGTTGAGTTGGATTTATTAAACCTCGACCTGATCCACCCGAGTTTCCAACTCTAATAATGGGTTGGATACTTGATAAGATCATGTGGTTGATGAAGCGCCACATCATGGCGCCACATCATCGCTGTTACGCATGAGACATCTTCATGGGTGCATGAACAATCAGCACCCATAACCAATACAATCACATCTAAGAACAGGAGTAATCACATCAAATAGCCTTCTAATCCTCATGGGAATTGTCTTCTTGTGACTTCAAAGTTCAAACACAAGAAGACAAAGCCCATTAATCAACATTATTCCTGGGATACCTTCTACTCTCACCAAATCCTTGTTTTATCTTAACATAAATCCTAACTTAAGATCATGGTAATGATGATGAAGACCTTGATATTCGAGATACTTTAATAGGAACTCCATAGGGAAAATTAGACTAATTGATGGGTACCAATTGAAAGGGCCTGAAACTATGAGGCCCATTATAACTGAAACAGGACCCACATCGAGGTCGGCCGGGCCCATGGCCCACTATTGTTGAGGCGGCCTTCTATTCAGAAGACTTGGGAGGAAAGGAATTGCTTGTTTCTTGCTGTGCAAGTAATTTGGTTTTAACTTTTACAGAGAGTTCACAAGTGAAAGAAATACCCTACTTTATGAAGGGCAAAGACATGCACAAGAAAATTTTCATAAATTTATTTCATATTATCCTAATTGAAACAAACCCTACTCTACAAAGATTTTATTTTAATAAAAACAAACTCTATATCTCTTTAATTAATACATAAACTACTATATGACTTGATATCACCCAATATGATTTTTCTTATCTAATATCACCAAACAAATAATATAAGAATAACCAAAAACAATTTTTCTTATTTTTATCCAATATGAAAAAGATTGATTTTGAGCCCATGCTCATGAGTTAAAACTTGTATGCACCTGTAAACAGGGCCTATTGAGCTTTGAGTTATGTTACAAATTTTAGTTGAATTTGAAATATTGACAATTTTTTTAACTCAGACAAAAAATGTATTTTTCAAAAATATCAACAATATTTATGAAACGTCACTGACATTTCTAATTTTTTGTCAAAGCAAATGAAAACAAAAAAAATTCTCTCTGCCGAAATTTGTAATTGAGGTCTTTGTAATTTTGTATAATCTCTAAAAACCATGGTCATGGTCTCTCTAATCCACAGGTAAACGTATCGGCTGCAACGTGGTGGGAAAATCTAGACCACAATGCATCAGATGCATTGAGGCCAAAGTCCGAATGAGTGCAGATGAAGGTGTATTAGTCTATAACAGTCGATACAATCAGAGGAAGCCAATCAATGAACTAATCAAACAATGACATAAGAAAAACAAATTTAACATCATTGGGCCAAAGGCCTACATCCACGGGCAACAAACTACGAATTCCACTAAATTCTCTCTCCTTAAATCTCATTCCAACCTACTCTAGTTCTTCTCTTTGTTGTTTACTTTCTCTCAATCAAAAACCTCCTTTCTTGGTGGGGCCTCAGCCCCTCAAGCCCTCACGAGTAGGGATTTAAATATCGGCCGATACGTATTATCGATTGATATATATCAGTTTTTTTAACTTTTATATATCAGTCGATACGATATGTATTGCCGATATTGGCCGATATCTTAGGTTTTTATTATAAAAAAAATAGATAAGAGAAATTTTTCAATCCATAATATCGGTCAATACCGAGATTTGAACTCTTGCTCTCGAGAGTCTCTCTTATTTTATAAACACTAATTAGAGGTTTTCTAAAGAGGTTTCGCAATCAAGAGTCCATTTATATTTTTACAAAAATCAAAAAGAAAATAAAAGGAGAGATGAAGTAGGATAAGAAGAAGGAGTTAGGAGAACTCGTGACCTAAATTTAACCACAATCGAACCACATTCCAACCGATACGTTGTGTTGAATAGATATGTAGATATGAGTATATCGAATATATGTACAACACATTTTTTACCCCAACTAGTCAATAATTATGAGTCCTTAAACATATTCTTTTGAACACTAATTACATATTAAAGATCAAAGGTTTAAAAGGTAGCATAGGATTGGTGGTGTGAACTTAGAGCTAGCTTTTCAATTGCTATGATGACATGTCACACGTTTTAACACTAACCATAGTTTTCCATTTTCATGGCTATCTCATCATAGAAAGCAATTGGACTGAGAAGCCACTCATGTCTCTCGACCGCCTTGTCTTATTCAGTCAATGGTGGGCCCCACATGTTATTCCTTGACCACCTTACGACCGTCCTCTTCATATGCCTTTCCAAATCATTTTTCTTGCTAGTATGACACGTGTCATAAGATGCACCTGCCAGCTCAGATTTGCTTATGTCATGGTCCATTGAGGGTTTAAAATAATGGATTTATTTCATTAATGATGCACATCTGCACACACATGTTCACACTTTCATAGACTGACCCTCTCTTTACACGAGGGTTACTGTGAATCTGATGAATTAAAAATTGATAAAATTAATTAAATTATAACTTTTTTTTTAATTTATGTGTGTAAAATTGTGAAATATCCAATATAAAACTTTATCAGATAAAATCACTACCTGAGAACACATCAAAGTTAGAGTATGGAGCTCGAATTTTAAAACTTATAATTAGAATAATTAAATTAAGAATTTGAAGGTATATTAAATTAATTTAATAAAAATATGCTTTAAAATCTCACATCTTTTATATAACTTATAATTAATGTTATTGATGAATTCTACAAATACTAAGTTCACGAGATTCTTGTGACTCAAGTTTGATTGATTGGTGTTGATAATGAGATGGGTCTATTAATTACATTACATATAAATACTCATTAGAGTTAATTGTGAACTTTAAATAAAACTTACATTTTAAAATCATAATATTGTTAATTTTTAATTTATTTTGATAAAATTATTTTTTAGTAAATTAAAAATATTATTAAGATTAGACTGAATTATAATTATGTAAAATTAGAATTTTCGATAGTGTAAAACAATTGCATGAAACATGGAACATGGAACACGCCCATATGGTTTGGTCTTTGGGATCATACAATGTATCATATCCAGTTTTAGATATTCTAAATGTAAAGTAAAGTCTAGTCTGTGTAAGAATCTTATACAAATTTTAATTACTAAATATTATTTCAATTATATTATTTTATTTTTTTTTTAACTCTTGACCTAAAATAGTGTCAAATTATTAATTGAACAGGTACAAAGTGAGATGTTGACAATTCACAAAAGAGAGCATACATTGGGATAGACTTAGATTTAAAGGTTATAACTTAATTTAGTCGAAATTCAATAAATATTAAAAAAATAGTTTTCTTGACAATATAATTGGAGCTCATCAAGAAAAATTATCTATTATAAGACTAATTCACAATGATTTTTTTTAAAAATATTTAAGAAGAATTTTTTTTTTTTTTTAATTTACATGTGGAAAATCCACTGTAAAATCTCCTTACACCTCCCACTTGTTGAAGCGGGAGATTACCGATTGAGATAAGAAGAATTGTTTGAATTAAAGGATTTGACTAAACTTAAAAAGTGAAATAAAATACCATCCAATTTTTTAAGCACGTACAATAAAATATAATTCAAATATGGGAACAGTGAGTTTATATTATTTTGGATTAGTCAGAAACGAATCTTACCATTAAAAGTAACGGAGGGATAAAATTTTAAGTTGGTCTACCAAGTACTTTTGTTGATCTTTATAAAATACATAGAAACCAATATAAAATCATCTGCGCTGTCTAATCGGTCCACTGGACCAGATGAGCCACACCCCCAAGAACTTGCCTATTCTTTTATTATAATCAAATCATCAACTAATATTTATAGTTCAATAATAATTCTCAAATTTAATTATGAGTGTCGACTTAAATGAATAATACTATAAGATAGACAATAATAGCAAGGAAATTGATAGTGATACTTAGGGGTGAAACTCGAGTTGGGTTTTGACAACCCACATGACCCAACCCGAGAAATTATGCGGGTCGTGTCATATGAGGCAGGGTCGACAGGTCGGGTTATATGAGTCGGGGTCAGTGGGTCGGGTCGAGATGGAAGACAAAAACCCACATTAAATTCGGGTCGGGTCAGATTGAGAAATTTACAAGTTAACCTGACCCGACCAGCTAAAATAGGTTCAGAATGCAGGTCGGGTCAGAATTCGGTTGAGTCAAGTTAGAATTAGGCCCGGGCTGGGTTGAGAATTTCGGGTCAATAATTCGGGTTGGGTCGAGTCGGATTGGTTTTAAGAAATCCAGCCTGACGCGACCCGACCCAATTTCAGCCCTAGTGATACTGGTGTTTCTAGTATCAAGCGGTACTAGATTTTTTTTTTTTTTTCTATTTGTCATTATTTAAGTGGAAGAAATACATATTGATATCTCTTGTTGTAAAAAATAATGGTTCCATCATTCTTGAGTTCGACTCTGAGGGGGGTTGGTCCAAGGGTCAAAACGCCTGACTCATGAAGCGAGGTCTTGAGTTCGATTGAAGTTTAACCCCTGGGCCACTCCCTATAGGGTTACTCTTAATCAATTTAACCAGTGTGTATAGATTGGGAGCTTGACATATGCTTGTAGAATTAGTCTGACCTCCAATACAAGATGAAGATAGCATATTAAAAAAAAATATATACGGATTCTATCATTCTTCTGGTAATAATAATGACAAATTCTTCGAATATATTTCTTTGTTAATTTTTAGACACTTTATTTGTCGTTGGTGAAATAAATAATGACGACTAATCGTATTTGGAGGGAAATAAAAGAACGTGTCATGTAGATTTGCATTTGTAGACCAAGATTGAGACGTTTTTAATAAAATAAATTAATTTCAACATCACTATACATCCACAAAAATTGATAAAGACACCGATATTTTTTATGATATTAAAGACCAAGTTTATCATTTTATCCACTCCTCATCCCTTAAATAATAAAGAAGAAAATCAATATTATTTATTATAAAAAACACAAGTGTTCTTTAATTTTTTATCTATTTTTTTTTGTAAGTAAGGTGTCTGGACGTCTCATCCAACTAATCTTTAGAACATGTGTAAAACTCTCAATCTACCCACACCGGATAAATTCAATAGAAAGTAACATTTAAAATTAAATATAAATCGAACACAAGACTCCTGTTTCTTAATCCGATTAGACCAAACCTTAAAAGTATTCTTATCAATTTGTTAAATCTACAAGTTTCCCAACCAAGTTAACAACTGGGGTCACCAATGCATGGCGTCCATCCACATGTAGTCACAGAAGAAAGTGCAGGTTAAGAGGTCTTAGGAATATAATACAACTCTATCATCTACCAAATCTTTGTTAGTTATTTTAATAATTATTGGGCTATAATATCATTGGTGGATTAGATTGGCACGTGGATTATGAGGAGACAGATGATGGGCATAATGACTTTGCTTGTTTTTCCCCATTAATTTGGTTCAGGGATTTCTATGTTGATCACACAGATTAGATCTTCCACGTGGGACTCTGCCTTGCTCATTAAGAAACAATTAAACAAACTGATTAGTTTAATCCATGTTTTGGGAGATAATTGTCATTCAGACTCAATGGCCAAAACCCAAGTCTTCTTGGACTTGAGGCCATGGTGGAGCATGTCAGGCACACAAATTCTCTTTGCCAGGAGGCTCATCATCACCGTCCATTTTTGCCATCCAATAAGCACTCACGCACGTGGCAGTGGTGGCCAGGATCATCATCGTTGGTGGTGGCCTGTAAAGGATCTTTCTTCACACCTAGTTTTACAAATATTATATATTGTCTAAAATAAATTGATTCTTATTTTGAATTAATCCTTCAATTTACAACGATAAAATGAATAGACAAAATAGAAAAATCTATTTATTGGGAGATCGTGCCTAGTCTTAGTAAAAACATCGATGTTAAAATCAATTCGTTTTTTTTTTTTTTTGGTTAATTTTAAGTTTTATAAAATAAATAGTATTTTATTTTTATTTTTATCTAATTTGTTTAACATTAACATATTTATCATCTTAAGATCAAAATAATAAGATACCTTCCACATTAAGTAAAATAAGATATCACAATAATTTATATACATCTCTTATATAGTATACAGCTCCTTTTAAATGGTGAATGTTTGCTTTTCAATGAGGCATATAACGACAAAACAGCTAGTGGGATATGTTTACAAGACACACTAATGAGATATACTATTAAATGAAAAATTAATTTCATAAATTTAAGTTTATTTATAGGTGATTACATGGACATGAAATATAAAGCTTCATACCGATTGATAATTCAAATCATATAATTTCAATCTTTAATCTTTTATAAATATGGGTTATTGATTCTTATATAATTATTAGATGAAGGTGAAAAAAATTTATATAAAAATTATTCAGTCTTCTTTTCACCTGACTCAGTAAATTAGGCCTTAAAATCCATTTGTACTAAATGTCTCGCCATCAATCGTCGGTAGCATTTTTCATAAATCTAAATTATTCAAAAAAATTATTCTATTCTTTAGATTTAAAAGTTACTTAGATAACATCTATTACAATTTTATCCACGATACACCCATGGCTCCAATAGCATACAAAAAGACCTTATAATTAATAGGGGATAAAAATAAAAAAAAGATATAAAGATTAATCTCCACAAATGAACATTGAATGTTGAAGATCTGAATCTCTTTCTTGGGTATTTTTAAACCCTTGATCAGAGCCCTCCTTTGGCTAAAGGGACTATGAAAGTGGCTAAAGTTAAACCCACTAGTGTGGCTAAGGGCCCCTCCAATTTGAATAAGTACAATATGTGCATAAAACAAAGGGATTATGGACTAGGGTCTCTTTCATAGGACCAGAGAGGAAACTCGAATTTAGTTTAAAGATCAATCAGACCCATATATGTCTCGTCCCTCTTACTTTTGTTTTATAATTGTAATTAAAAAGATGAATTATCAAGAGTTTAGAATGAATGGAAGGAAACCCTAGAAAGCTGAAGTGCTTCTTAAAGGGAGACATGGTGGGCCCACATCGAATGTGGGCATCTAATCAGTGAATGGGTGTCATGTCATGTGCATGCATGTGAAGTGGGGATTCATGTTCCTACGACCACAGTTATCCAAGAATTTTTTCTCCTTTAAATTTACCGGTACAAAAATTCAGAAATAATTTTACTAAAATCTCTACCTCATTCATTACTCATAAGACACACTAAAGTTAAGTCATAGACACTCGAACCCACAACCTTCTACTTCTTTAGATGAGAGACAACCAGTTAAACTATACCCATGTGGATTATCCAACAAATTTTATAATCACATATAATATATATGTGTATGTACGCATTCGAACACTTTTCGACATGTGCAAGTCTCTTAATTTACATATTTTGAACAATTTTATGGTGAATATTTTTTTATTTGAATTGAAAATCAAACTTTGAACTTTCACTTTTTAAGACTGATTTTTAACTTTACTCTAATTTCTTTGACTCCAGTAATTCTTATATTTTAATATAAAACTTTTAAATGTCGAATTTGATTTTTAAATTTAAAAGAGATTTAAGTTTGAATTATATCAGTCAAATTTGAGTTAAATTTAATTGATATCATTTAAAATCATATTAGAATAATTCAATTTAGTCAAGTCATGATAAATTTTAATTATGTTGAACATAATTAATCTGACTGGACTCAACCAAGATAAATTTTAATTATAAGAACACTAGTGTTCTTTTATAATAAGATATATCCATGTACCTCTCTAGTCTCTACCATTGGATATTAATTATATTATATTATTAAATTAAATAATTTAAATAAACAGATAGATTCAATCAATCGAAATTGATTTATTCTAATTTGATCCAATCCAATGGCAAATCTTTAAACATCGTGTATCTCTTTTTCTAAGAAAAAATTGTTTAAGATGCATTTATATTATTCAACCGGTGCTACAAAATCTTTATATTTATATTATTATATTAAAATCTTTATTTTTATTTTAAAATAATAGGAACGATATTTAAATAAATAAGAGAGGGGAATCTCTGGTTAGTAAGAAAGAAAGGAGTGACAGCGACAGACCGCGAGGAGGCTAGCCCGGGCATCGAGGACGTTTCTGGCGTCGGACGGAAGTGCCTGCTGGCTACTGCTGCTGCCCGGGTGGTCGGAGCGGGTTCCAGTTGTTGCCTCAGTCTCGTCTCTCTCCCGTCGTTATCTTCTGCCCGCACGCTGCACCGCCCAACGCCAAAAGTCGGATATCTCATGTCCACCTCTCTCCGAATCGTCTCTCACGTTCCGGACGGCACGCGCGGTCAGTCAATCCAAGGGTTACCACACAGCCGTGTGTGTCATGACACCTGGCATTCCAAAAAAAGAGAGAGCTTCTGCAAAAGCTACCAAAACTCTCATCTTATCCGATTTCTCATTTACTTATTCTTTCATATTAATAATAATATTTTTTTTAAAAAATTTACATATAAAACTATAGGACACCTAAGGTAAAACATTTACAAGTGAATCCACTGCCCCTAAGGTACCAAGTTAGGCAAAAGAGGCTCGAACCTTTCCTGACATGGGAGACAACCAACTAAACCACATTTTACACATTTTTATTTCATTTTTACTAATTAAATTGAACAATACTAATAATGTTATTTTTTAGTTTGATTTCTAAGACCACGAAAACCATCACTCTTCTTGAACTATGACCTCTTACATCTGAGGCGAGCTTGACCTCCAAGGCAGCTCTCAGAAGTTATTTATTATCTATTTTATAAATAATAAAAATAATTATTTTAACTTAAAAGGGTTGAAATGATGATCAGGAACCCACTTTAAGAAGCAGAGTCTTAAGTTTAATTCTCACTCTACTCCAAATGACTACTCTCTATAGAATTACCCGATATGTATGGGTAGAGAGGTTTACTCATACTCCAAAAATTAATTGAATGTTCTAAAAGAATTGGTTACCTTGATTATCAAATTATTTTAATACATGATTATCTTTTGTGTTAAACTATCATTTAAGACATTTTTTTTTTGAATGATTTGTCATATACAAGAAGTGCATCCCTTATAAGAAGGGATTGCCCTAATCTTTCTCTATTACTAATTTTCTATTGATTTTTGTTCATATTGATGTTGGTATGTGGGCATGTGGCCCATCTTTGTCTTGATCAAATTAAATGAATAGTATGAATCTCATTAATTACAATCCTATGTTTAGATAGAGAAGTGAAGGGCGAGTATTTACATTTGCTCATATAAATATGGGTTAGAAATTTGACTAATTGCACAGAAATGCACTAATTCATTTGATACATAAAATGAATAAAGAATAAAATAAAAATTCTTATCAAACAATGATTGGTTTTATTTCATTCTCATAAAGGGATACATAGACCTAAGTTTTCAAGCTTTAAAAAAGGGTGGTCTACATAATGTCTTATAAGCATGGGATCAAGTGACATGATTAGGGAAGTAATTATATAAATTAGTACGGGTTAAAGTGTATTCTATCAAATTGTTTAGTATAATAAAAAATAACAGGTCATTATCTTAAGTATGGGATTGTTCAAAGCAATGTTTGAAAAGTAAAAAATCGGATTCGATTTCAAATCTCATTGAATATAAAATTTCAGCTGAAATTATGGAAAAGTTAAAAAAAAAAATGAAAAAACTCTTCACTTTGCTCAATTCAAAACCTTATCAAGTTGAGTCAATCTCAATTAACTCACCACAATTATGAATTTTTAAATAATGGTTCAAAGAAGGGATTTAAATCTCGGATATTGGCTAATATCTCCACCGAGAAATTTCTCTCTTATTTTTTTTTAAAAACCACCTTTATCGACCTATAGCAGTAACCGATATATATCGGATATTAACCGATATCCCAAATCTTGGCCGATAAATATCATATCTGCCGAGATTTGTTTCCCTGGTTCAAAGTATACTCATCAAATCACTGGAAACTAATTTTAGCTCTTAACTTTAGCCATTGCTGAATATTTCACTTTTAATAACCATGATGGTTGATTAGTGCTAAATCTGAAAAAAAAATTAAAAAAAGGAGTTATAATGAAAATACCTTTAATCTATATGATTGAGCTGAATTTTTTTACTTGGGAGATCTAACCTTAAAAAGAAAAGAACAGAGGAAATGAACTATTTCGCCCTTTTTTTTAGAAATAATGGATTTTTTATCAATTAATTTGCAATCACCACATGAAAGAAAAAGTGAAAAACCTACACTTCTTTGACTAATTTCAAAAAGTAGAATTTTAATCATTCAGTAAAGTTGGTGATTATTTCAAAATTTTACACCTTTGTGATATATTACACACATGCACAAATAAAAATATTTATCACCAGTCCAATAGCTATTATTTTCACCAAAAGAAAATATTTGCCATTAGTTCAAAAAAAAAAAAGAATATAGCATTTAAAAAATTGTTTAGATCTACTGAAGAAAATAGAAAAAGAATTAGATGCAGCAAACCAGGTCATAATAAGATTTAAGTTCTATAATTTAAAATTTAAAACTTTCACAGCATTAAATGGTGGAGATGTAGGATCTGATCTTCTTATTGTTAAGTCTTCTACACTTGATTATTTCTTTAAAAAAAAACAACATTAAACCCGCAATAATTAGTCCTCATTAATTATTAACCTAAATAAATACGATATTGATAACAATGACAATGATGATGGATCACACATATTCTTAGAGTGTTCACATGGTTCAAGTCGTATCAATTGGGTCTAAAGTCTAACTCAATTAAGCTTCAAATAATAGAAGTCGGTAGAATCATAACATATTTAATTGCATTTTTTTATAAAAAACCATAAGTATCTCATCTCTCAATCCGAAGGGGAGTTAAAGTGATGGCTAGAAATCTATCTCAGCAAATGGGAGTCATAAGTTCAATTTTTATTCTATCTTAAAGAGTTATTCCTTATAGAATTACTCAATATATGTGGATAAGAAAACATGCATATATTTCGAAAATTAATAAGTTTCTCTAAGATGCCTCAACACTTTAATTATTAAAATAAAAAAATTAATATGGGTTTTTGTCTTCTCAATCCGATCCGACCCGATGACCTAACTTTCTCTCTTGCTAAAAACACAGTCTAAAAGTGAGAATCTTACGTTCAATTTTTACTCTATTTTAAAGAGTCATCTTTTATAGAATTATTTAGTTAGAATACCTCAAAAATTAATAAGTGCCCTAAGAGGCCTCAACACCTAAATTATTTAAAAAAAAAAAAAAAATCTGTGCTTAGGATAGAAGCATCCTTAAGACATTGAGACGGGTGGTGGAAATGGAATGATACATACATACATAGTTGTAATGACAGAATTGAAGGCATAAGTTTCGGTAATGGCCTTTTTCCTACTTGGGACAGGGACTTTACACGTACTTCCACGTGATAAGCTTTCTTCCTTTGAAGTCGTAATCATTGTCTTTGAACGAGCATCTTCTCTGCCTACCTATGCTTGGACTTTTCATGTCAGTCTTCCACTGCACTGCACTAAAATTCCAATTCACACTTCAATTCTATTATTCTAATGGCTCACATTCAACTCTAAAACTGTGGTAGAGTTGAAAGACAAAGAAATTAAAACTGTTATGAGACTTGAAGGTTTTGACGCGTAGACTGACATTAATGGATGAAGCGTTGTCAAATAGTGATTGGTTTGATTATTTTTTGAGATTCTCTTAATTTTAGAGTCCATCGGGTATCTAGGTGAAACCAATTTCAAAGTTACACCAAATTATCCATAAATTTCACGTATAAAATAAGTTTAGAAGAAGTCGAACTCAAAATCTCTAATAATTTAAAAATGTAAACTAAATATGAATAACAATTTTTTGCTGAACTGAAGAAAAAATGTTACGAATGCTCTCAAGAGTTGAAAGAATCTCTAGTAGAATTTGATGGATCGAACAACCATCTCGGATGCAATTTAAATTCTATAAATACTTTACTTTCATTTTATCTAAAATAAAGATGTGTGGTTGGGGTGACCAATTTATCATATTCAAATAGTTGGGTCATCTGTCAAATGGTCTCTCCAACGGTTTCTCATGTCGAAGAGGGCTAAAATCAAATCTTTGTGCTCCCATTCCCAACGGAAACTATTATTCTTCTATCCCCACCAAACTTCAAACCCTAAAAAAATGTTTCTTTAAAGTACTAACTATTTTTTTTATATGCTTCTGTTGCTTCCACCACTCTCGAGAAGAATTAGAAAAGAGAAAAATACAGCAAGCACTTTAGTTCTGTGTCGTTGTTACAAACAAAATGGATATGAAGAAGATCCATGTCGTTGACTATGCCTTCAAGACCAAGCCAACATGTTAGGTTTACCCGGTGTTCTTCACCTGCAAAATGCTTGTGGAACAGCAAACTTGGTTTGATCCAAATTATGGATGTAAGATCACACTCAGTAATTTGATAACATGAATATCTAATGGAAAATAAATTAGTGCAGATCCATTTATTTTGTATTATCATTGATGAATATGGGACAAGTGAAATAAGATAAATTCGGATTAGACTAGAGGTCATGGGTTCGATTCTTCTCAGGCTTACTTAATATACAAAGTTTGCAGGTAGTTTCGTATATTTATTGGATTAGTCTTACTTTCAATGTGGAGTAAGGATACCCATGATATCAAAAATAATAAAAGAAGAAGAAGATGAATTCAGATGATAGCACATCAAGGAGAGAAATGATTATATACAAGAGATTCGATGATAATACTCTCAGTCATTACACTTCTATCATCAATTTGGATGAATATTTAAAGAAAATTAAATAAGACTACTGTTAATTAGAGAATAAATAAAGGCACAAATGTTTATGATAACAAGGAACACCAACGTCTCATATTATAAAAAACGTCATTCTCTATTAATTCTCTACTTATTATGAACTTGATCACAATGTTTGATATCTATTATAAGAAAAATATTAATCAATATATGATATATCAGTCAAAACTTGTTGAATTTTCTTTTATTAGTATGAAGATATTTGAATTATAGGGTATAGGGTTTCAATTTAATATGATATTTATAGAATCAATATTTCAGCCAATATTATTGTCCCACAAATATCATTTTTTGGCCAGGCCCAAATCTCGATATAATTTTGTGTAATATTTGAATGTTCAGATGATAATATATTTGTCATATCATTTTTTTTCTTTTTTTGCAGATATGTGGTTCACAGTTTAGATATAAGCCATCGATGTGATGGGTCCCATTGTGATTGGCCGATGGAAGGAAAAGAGGGTCAGCCAGTCTTCAATAGCAACTTCTCACTGTCTCATCCAACAAGGAAAGAAGTGTTAATGGGTTACTAAAAATATTAAAACAAAGTTTGTCAATAATCTATATTTTTATGAACTACTAATTATTCGTTGAAAATAGTGGCTACTCATTAAAAATCGGATTTTATAATTTTCTTTTACAATCTTTTTAATCAGGAGAAAACTCATCTAGCCCATTTTTCGAAAATGGGTTCAGAAATGATAATTCTTGAAATTTCAGTTGAAATCTCAGAAGTTCCGGCATAAAAATTCATTATTTTAAAAATAAAATATTGGGGCCCAAAAATATCAGTGAAAATCCAAAATATTAGACAATATTTATCGGCCCAGCTCAAGTCCAAACTATCGAATTTCACTGATTTAGGGTGAATTTATATAAGACAAAGAATACAACTAAGATAGACTTGTAATCCATCAGTTTCTCCATTGAGACAGCTAAGTCAAGAAATGTCTTGAGATAATTTGGACATATTCTTCAGTGTTTAAATACTAATTCAAATAATCGAAGGGTTAGAAGTTGAAGAACTTGACAGAAAAGAGAGAGTAAAAATTGACAAACTATCGTATTAATTTAATATCTGCCGATACGTGGTAGGTCTACTACGAATCGCTGCGCAATGGAAGACATATCAGCTGATATGGTAAATATATGTTTTTACTATACTATTAAGTGATGAACAATGCAATTTGAAAATTTAAGTGAAAAAGTAGAATTTATAAAGTTAATCCCACGTAATTAGCATAAGATTATATCAAGTTAGAGGCAACAAGTTACAAAATGAATCAACCCAAGCTCAAAGAAGAAATCAATTTACAAAATTGATTGAAACTGCGACAACAGACAATACTACCAAAAGTTTCCTTGAGCAAGAAGAAATTTCTAGCATCCCATAACGTAGAGTGTAGCAGTATTAGGATTTATATTGAGATACGTCAAACCTGATGGACCAGCAAATCCTATATAGGACTAACATGGATTGATTTGTTCACTTATTTCCATTTTAACTTTTATTATAAAGTTTGTCCTTCAAATCATATGAGAGAAAATAATAATAATTTGGAGGGCAATTCAACAACACTTCCCACCAAAACCACTTTTTACATTCAAAAACCGCTTTTAAAAGTGGTTTTCTTTCTGCTTGCACACCTATATTAAAGCTTCCCCTCCTCCATCTCTCTATTCCTTTTCACAAAGCTAAAAAAAAACAGCCCAACTCAAGATCACAAAGGCAAGTTCCATTCCCAATCTCACATGTCATTACACTACAAAACCAACTTTCTTTTGCTTTTCTCTTTTCTTTAACACTCAAGAACTCACTATCTTTTCTTCTCTTTCTTGTTTTGGACTGTTGTAGATACAAGAAATAAAGATGATTCAAGAGCTGCTGGGAGGTGGTGGTGGAGGAGGAGAAAAGAGGAAGATCTCCATTAATGGAGGAGCCGTCGACGGGTCTTCCTCTTCATCTTCTTCGTTAGAAAGTCAGAATCTGAGGTGCCCAAGATGTGATTCATCCAACACCAAGTTCTGCTACTACAACAACTACAACCTCACTCAGCCCCGCCACTTCTGCAAGACCTGCCGGCGTTACTGGACGAAAGGTGGCGCCCTCCGAAACGTCCCCATTGGAGGCGGGTGCAGAAAGAACAAGTGCGCTAACGTCTCATCTGCCGGTGGCAAATCCAACACCGGAAAAGCCAAGCCCATTACATCAGAGGCCGGGAAACCGAATTTGGCAAATGGGTTTGATCATGAGCTACCATCTAACCCCCTCTTATGGGCTCCACCCCAGAATTCACAGTTGCTGGCTTTCCTAAGGGGTACCCAGAACCCTAACCCTAATTCAAACCCTAACCCTAATTCTGTTATGATCAAGGAAGAGAAGGTCATGATCGGATCTCATATGGCACATGATTCAGTACTAGTAACAGGTGCATTAAATGCACGAAACCTTGGTCTAGATCCACTGACTCAGGTTCCGATCAATTCCTTGTGGAGGAGCAACCAGCAACAGCAGCATAGCATGTTGCTAGGTGAAGTTCCAAACCCCGGAATTCAAGATCTTTACCAAAGACTCAGATCAGCTGCTAATTACTACGATCATTCGGCAGCCGGGATGTTTAGCGGTGCAACTTCTTCTTCCTCTACCAATCCTACTTCCATATTGGAGCCGAACTCATCGGTTGCGGGACCGCAATTGGGTTGCTGGAATTCACCCTTCTCGTGGTCTGATCTACCCACAACCAACGGTGCATTTCCTTGAGTTCTCATTTTCATCTTAACCTAGTTGATCTTCTTATTTGGGTTGGGAAGTATGAATTTGGGTGTAGGTCACATTAGTGTTGTTCTTTTGTGTTCGCTGTGTGCTTTAGTGTATGCTTAGCTTGTGAAAATGTATCAAGAAAAAAGTAAGGAAAGTGGTAATGAAAAGATAATGGGAAGTGTTTTCGAGTGTATTGCCTTCTATAACTATGAAATGCTAAAATTTCTCAAAACCAAGCTTAGGATTTTGTTCTTTTGTGCTTGGTAGGCAAATTTTATTTAAGAAACTGATAGTCAAATATTCTTTTCTGAGGTTTTATATTAATCATCTTCTAGCTCCTGAGGATGCGCAATGGACCATGAACTAAGTCATGGGAAAGTACAAGTATTGAAAGTGTTTCAGCAGTTTTCTCTTATGAAAAGGTATCGGATCTACATCTTGTTTATAAGGATGCCTCAAAGAAAGAATTAAGAATACTTTCATGCAATAGAGTCTTGAAGATTTTAATTTTTTCAACTTGTGTGTGCACATCTGCATTTTATCGTATGTATAACTTGTTATGACTGGGCTTCCAGCCCAAAAGACTAGCATGATAGGTGGAGTGGCTCAGTCCCTTATGAGTTCTTAAATTTTCTCCCTCACAATCGATGTGGACTTCCGTTCGCACCTCAACAATACCTTGTGGCGATGTTTGAGGAACAAGAGCAAGAAAATGGGAAACTGCAAAGTGTTACTTTCATTCGGGAATTGAAAGAAAGCCATTGCCCATATTTCCTTCTATGATCATAAAATCTCACGAGGTCAATTCAATTCACGAAGAAGTGATAAAATTTCAATATTAACCTGAGATTTCCTTTGTGGGCAAGTGTTATGCCATTGCCTTTATTCTGTAGCAGAAAGGAAAGGAAGGGTTGGAAACATTAAAGGAGAAAATAAAAAAGCATGGAGATAAAATAGAAGTCCCGTCCTATTGTTTGTTTTTTCATGGTTGATAGGAAAGGTGGAGGAATTGGTACATGGGAGATTCCTTGCTTTGTTATGTTATGAGAAATTGGTGAATGAAGTTTTGAAGCAGCCTTTCAAGTGGTTTGCCAAAAACAACAATTTGATTCGATTCTTGCAGGTGTAGGGTTACCATTGCAGCCTTATGTTAGGGAGCTGTATGTGGTCTTGCAGCATGCTTCCCTTGAAACTTGCAGAGATATTCCCTTGCTACTGAATATGTATTTGGTATCTTGAAAAAACTCGGATTCCAATGAGGAGTCTCTACTAAGTTCCATGTCAAATCGAGAGAGAGAGAGAGAGGAGGATAAAAGTAGAAAATGTTCAAGAGGTACATACTTTTTACTAGGGCTGCAACTCGGGTCGGGTTTTGGCCCGACCCGCATGACCCGACCCGAGAAATCATGCGGGTCGGGTTACAATAGTCGGGCTATAGGGTCGGGTCGGGTTGAGAAAAGAAAAACCCGACCGAAATTCGGGTCGGGTTGGGCTGAGGCTTTTAAATTTCAACCCGACCCGACCCGACCCGAGAAAACCCGACCCGAGAAGACCCGACCCGACCCGACCCGAGTTGCAAATGGGTAATTTTAAAGTTACAATAATCTCCATTGGTATTTTAAAGTTACAATAATCTCAAAATATGTCTCATATGCCATTTTGATTCTCTCTCGAGATAAGTTCATAAGCCTTTTAAGAAGCATTTCTTAAAAATTAAATTTTTAAAATGAGACGGAAGGAAAATAAAGAAAGAAAAATGAGTGAAAAAAGTGTCTGATAAACATTCTATAAAACACTTTACATGGTGTAAAGTGTAAACTATGTACTATAAACGTAAATAATTTTTAAAACAAAGTTAATCTTTAGTTAATAAAGGATTTTTTAAACTCAAAAGATAAAAAGGCCATTTTAGAAAAATCCCTTTTAAGAATTACTTAAGTTGGCCACTCAAGAAATGTGGGAAATTTCCAAAATGGAACCCCCAAAATCCTCTGTGAAAACTATTCCAAAATTGTAAACTGATTTCCTTCTCTTCTATGGATCTCTCTCCTTTTAAATTAATTTTAAAGTTACAATAGACTAGGGCTGCAACTCGGGTCGGGTCGGGTCGGTCGGCCGGCCGGCCGGGCCGGGTCAAGGGACGGGTCGGGTTGGGTTAAGGGTATGACAATCTCGGTCGGGTCGGGTTCACTATTTCGGGTTTTTCATTCGGGTCGGGTCGGGTTGGGTTCAATATGGAGTAAGTTGGGTTAGGGTTGGGTTTATGAAAACCCGGCCCGCCCGACCCGAGTTGCAGCCCTACTTTTTACCCTTGTATGCCAAGCAAAGTGAACTCGTTCACAAAAATTACTCTCAACTTTCAATCTTCTAAACAAACACGTATGCCCGATAGGCATCTCTATAGTCCTTTTTCTAGGCCCCTCATTTGATATATAGTGATAGTATATATCTTTAGATTTAGGGGTGAAACATGGGTTGGGTTTTAATCCGATCCGAGAAATTAGTGGATTTGGGTTATGTATTTGTATATTTTGGATCAGGTAGGGTTGGAAAAATAAAAACCCATATGAAATTTGGATCGAGTTGGGTTGAGAAATTTAAAATTAACCCGACCCGACCCAACATAATCCGACTCGACCTTAGCGCAACAAGTTATAAAACATCACTCGGGTTAACTCAGGTCAGAATTAGGGTCGGGTCTAGTTGAGTAATTCGGATCAGCCATTTGAATTGGGTTAGTTTGGTTTCAATAAATTTTGACATGGATTGAATTGGATTTATTAAAACCCAACCTAACCCGACCCGAATTTCAACCTATTTAGATTGATCTAATCATGATAATTTGTGAATGAAGGGGATCCACCATGTCTAACTATGCATCCGCATGTAACACGCAGAATCAGAGTTTGCTTGTAAAAATTTTAGAACATAAATGTGAAATGGTTTTTGTAGAGAAGGAGAACTTGTAAATTTTTAGAACATTTGATGTAAGAGTATGAATTGAATAATCGCATTAAAACAAGTCCTTTCAAGTCATAAATTTCATCATTTAAGTATTGATGGTCTATTCTTCTTCCATCTAAAATCGTGGGTGGACTGTGTTGCAATTGCTACGTAATCCAAATATAGAAAAGGTTTGTATAAAAAAAGGTGGACTGTTGCTGGCTTGACAGCCGTCCATTTGTCATGTAACACACCATATGTCCGTTACGATATAGTAAGGGTTTTGACATTTAGGCTCTTTCATAAACTATTGAAGGACATGATGAGACACCCATTTAGAGTAGTTTGAATCATTGGTTGCTAAGGAGGATTTCTAGTGTAGTTTTTCATATTATGATAAACGAAGAAGGCTTTATCAATGATTACATTCCCACTTTGGTTTACCGGTTGACGTTTTTTTCTTTTCTTTTTTACTGATCTTAGAAATTGAAGTTTGGGTGTGGCCATTCATTTTCTTCACAAATGCAACAATATCTCGAAGCCCCAACAAGATTTTAGTCAGAGGTCTTAAGTTCGATTTACGCTCGACTATAACGGGCAACTTCTCATAGACTTAACTGCGTGTGTGCATTGAAAGGTTTTACACATGCCCATGGGATTAGTCTCACGTCCAATGTGGGGTGCTAGGTTACACTGTCATTATTGTGAAAAGTAAATGAGTATCTCTTATTATCAAATATAGAATGTGCAAAACAATAATTTAAGATAGGCAATCGACAAAAACACAAGTGTTTTCTATAATAAGGGATATCAATATATCTTTTTACTATTTATGTGATGACAATTAGGTAAAAGAATAAGTTCGATGTCCCTACTATAAAAAACACAGTTTCCCATGGGATCGTTTGCTATATTGCCATCTATCTAGCTGCTAGAGATTCTTCTGAGGGTGAGTGTAATCATAGAGGTGCAATACAGCCACACAACCCTGTAGAAGTTTCAATGTTTCTGTAAGGAAAACATAATCCATATGTATTTCTTCTCCATTTGTGTTTCTACAAATTTAGTCCTATTTAAATGGCTAACTTTGATGTGTGGGCATATTCAACTTAAATTGATTATGCAATCAAGTTGTTCTTCTATAAACAATTTTTCTTTCTCTGTACGTTTTCATTTCACAAAGACTCGAGTCCGGCTCAACCCCATAAAACCACCCATCATAACCACACGGACAACAAGTGTTGATATATTCTTCTATAAACATGCATGCTCCTTGACTAGAAGTGTTGATATATTCTTCTATAAACATGCATGCTCCTTGACTAGAAAGTATACTGTGTGGAATTGGAGCCCAAGATACAGCAATCCAAATGGGAGATGTAATGGTCTCCAGCATCAAATAGGCATAATAATGGTTCATATTCAACAGAAAGAAGCCAAGAAAATGGATCAATTGTCGATGACTAGGATGTTCAAGTGTATGAGGTTTTCTGTATATGGGCCGTCGATAGTTAAGCCATGTTAGGATCGTGGGCCACCTCATGCCCCATACATCTAATATTGTCCTCTTTGCTGCAAGTCAATGGGTCCCCTCACCTCCAAAAAGTCTATTGGGAACACAGGGCTCACGGCTTTAAAACGCGTCAGACTAGATGAGCAAGGCAACCCCTCTTATAAGCACCCAAGCCTTGCACCTCTTAGGGAATGTGGGACTTTTTTCACCCACTCTATTGTGGCACAAGTGACCCTTTTTTTGTGAGGTTGTGGCGGTCAATCCACTAGGACAGTTAGTACCTACAGGCCTAAGGATAACATTGGCAGGAGCCCCCCCCACACCAACGCTGGACAGCTGGGGGGCCATAAATTATTGAATGCCTTCTATCGTTGAACCATGGCCGACTGTCTTGACTAAGTGACAGACTTTCTATTCTTGCAACTTTTTCCCATGGTGAGCTATCCTGCCCCAGACTGCAATCCAATGGGCTAGGCCATAAGTAGGTCAGGTTCCAATTTCCTGTCGGGCATTGGATAAAAGTTCAGCCCATTTGTACTATTCGTTGGATTCAGAATTATAAGCCGTTCGTTTATATTCTAAAAGAGGTATAATCCATGTCCAACCTGTGGTTATTTTTCCCAACCCGAACTTGGACAAACAAATGGTCATTGTGCTCATCCAGTCAATTCGCAAGTAATATTATGTAGCACCAAAGCACCCAGTTCCCTGCTGTCACTGGTTTTACAGTAGATGTTCTAGGCTTAGGTTCCCATGGCCTTCTTATTCACAACATATTTATTTCTTTTTGAGTTTTCAAAGCTAATGGCCTTGTGTCAAAATATCCGATCAGTAGCAGGACCCACATCACGACGATTTAAAATGTTCCATGAGCAGTGAAAGGAAATTTTTTTTTGGACATAGGGCATCCACCTAACCTTGTTAACTATCGGATCCATGATCACAAAATGGATGTTGAAATGAAAAGTAGCTAATGGTTCAGTCATGACCTTGAATCCAATTGATATCGAAAACCACCCACAAGCATTGAGTATGCATAACTTGGACATGTCAAAGGTACAAATAACATAATTATTTAAGCACCAAATTGTTTCCTGATGAAGCAAGAAAACAATGACTTTCCAAGCACTGACAGTGAGCCTGCACTGCATCATAAATCAATAAAAGTATCAGTGACAAACCTTAAAAAACTGGATCGCGATCCCAACCCATGAGGTGCCCTATGGATTGCATTCACATGCATTTTCTGCTCAAGCAGGCTCGGGAAAGTCATTCCATTGCCAAAAACTTGTCCATGTGCACACATTATAGCTAGATGAGAACTGATTTAACACAGGCAACTCCGTTACAGACGGTGGCGTTGTCAAGAAGATCCTCACAATGAAGCCCACCTCAAGTCAAGCCAAACCTCCTTGATCATACCATAATAACATCCCATGATCGCTTATGATTCATCAACTGTCACCAAGCTTTTGACCATTAGAGTAAACACTCCCACAGTCAGTGGAATAACCAAATTATCACTCTGATAAGCAATGCTAGAAGTCCACAATTAGATTAAAACAACCGAGAGATTCTATTAGGTTGAATCTATAGAATGATGCATGGTGACATCTAGTCCAATCTAAAACAATGATAGTGATATTGAGACACACTAAAAGTAATGTTACTTGCAACAGGAAGCTTGTGAAGTAAAAAATTGTTTCATTACCACAACATGCTCCTCCATCCATTTAACCATGAAGTGACCATGTGGGTACAAATTTACCTCCTAACATTTAAATTACATATCTGCAACAAATGATCCTCCCTTCCCATAAAACAGAAAGAACAAGAAAAGAATTGCACCTTTTTCTACAAAAAAGAATTGAACAGGTCCGGGAACAAAATACACGTGCAGGGAACCGGCACAGGCTGCATCTACTGACTTGGCAACCCATTGACACCAGCTGCCTGTGGTTAGGTGCCAATGGCCAATTCAACCATTCTACTGAATTTGAGCAGTGTTGTTAGGGGTTCCATCATCTGCATAATACATGTAAAGACTGTTTGCAGCAGCACAGGCAAGAACATTGGAAGAAGGATGCCATGCAAGGTGGAGCAGCTTTGTTGAGAAATCAAATGCTCCCCCATTTGCATCTGGACTTGGGTTTTCAGTTCCTGCAGCAATGTTTACACTTTTTGCAACTTTTTGTACAATGGGAATTGGAAAACTATGAATGCAGAGCTCATAATGAAAAGAAAATTTATGCTATCAGAAATTTCTAGGATAAATGAATGATGCTTGGCTGAAATCAATAGCACAAGTTCATGTGAGCTGGCATGCTAATCTCAGTAGATTTCCACCCCACCCCCACCACATGTGCATCCCCTTGTATGGATGAAGCTACAAAAAATGCTGGGAAGGACAAACATAAGCCGTTCAATTACTGGACAAAAAGCTTTTGCCACAGGAATACTGAAAGGGCAAATGTCTCGTCCACTCTTATTTATTTTCAAGGAGAGAGATTGAGAGATTGTTTCTCATCTACTCCAATGCTTGGCAAACACCATCAAATTGGCAAATATGCATGTGTACTTGTGTAATCTTTTTCAATGGGGATAAAAAATATATATACTATTTAATTTTAATATATGTATATATATAATAAGTTATCCAAAAAATATTTTGGACACTAGTAGCTCTATTTGCAATGGATAAACTTTCTCAATAACATTGAATCTGGTAGCAATTATTAAAGTACTTGACTTTTTTGTACAATTAACTCATCATAATCATGAGCATCGTCTTCAACTACTTTCTCAATCATCTACGTTGCCACACTGCCCTATCAAAAATCATGTATAACATTACAATCTCTCTCTTTAACTAGTACCTTCGACGCGCAACCTTTCAATTCTCTATATTGGGGGTTGTTTCTAGTCACCTATGTATGTGCCCCAAACCATCATAAACAGCATCCCCTCATCTGTTCATCCCTTGTAAGGTTCCTCTAATGCAATCAGTTCAAACTCTATATGTCCATGTTATTCCACACCTTTTTTTTTAGCAGTAACATATGGATCTTTATTACCCTTTTTTTTTTTTTGAAAGGTCTTTAATCTTTATTACCATTATTTATCTAATGAACCAGCATTTAGCTCCATACAACATTGTCAATCCAACTGTTCTCTTATACAATTGCTCTTCTAATCAACATAGCATTCTCTTATGCTAAACGACTAGAATAGCTTGCCTATGTTTAGCCCACCTTGCACCATCCTACTCGTTATTTCCAAATCAGACCCTCTAATTGGTTCAGTAATTGCACCCAAGAATATAACTTTATGAGTAGTAAACAACCACCTTCACAACTAAACTTAATCTGAGATAATGGCGAGTTCTGAAAGCATTGTTATACTGCATGAGAGCAAATTAGATCACTTGTGATACTAACCTCGTCTACGAGCACGAGCTAGACTGGTTAGTGTTCTTGAAGGCTTAGAAGGCATTGGAGCTTGTCGCCTAAATAAATGATTCACATGAAAATGAGAAATTAAAAAAATGTCAACAATTAGAACCAGGGAACTGACATTGCAGTCTCAAACCAACACTTAACACACAAGTATACCTTGTGGGGTTTTTACTCGCTTCCAGTGTTGTAGCCTCATTGCTACCAGGAGCACAACCGAATACTCGAAACAAATTGCTGCATGGAAACCAATCCCCAGTGGGCAAAAGGCATCATATGACTAAGGTGACAATAAAGCCAGGCTATCCACCAAGTCATGGCCCAGCCAAAAATAGGCCAGACAATAGCCTGCTTTTGGCCAATGGTTTAACCTGGGACTAATTGAGACATGCCAGATAAACAGGCCATGCATGATGGTTTATTTTTGAGTTCCAGGTAGGGAGAAGATCATCTGACTCTCGGGCCCAAAAAGACTGGACTGAGGATAACTGATACTAAACATCCTGAGGCCAGCCAATTGCCACGTGCTAATAATGTGACATGAACAGGATCTACTATAATCTTTTACAAAAATGACGTGGAGAGGAATAAAACCTGTAAGAACCAGTGGCAACACGGAGACCATCACCACTCAAACAACATTCGAATTTGTCAAAAATTGAATCATTGTCATATAGATCACAGAGCTGCAAAGGACCACCATAAACATAGGGAAAAGATCAGTTAGCATAAAATATTACAGGCCAAAAGCAGAAGGATAATTTGGATGTACCGAAATAAGAATAATTGTTAGAGGAAGGTCAACAGTTTCCATTTTATGTTTTGGGATATACAGTGAAAACCACATTAAGAGAGGGGAAGGGGTACCTCTTTCCTGAACCCCCAGCCCCTTTTACTTATTTGAAGGCTTATGTTGATTTTGAGTGAAAGGGCAGGTTTTTTTTTATTGAATTATAATGTCAAAGAAACATAAGATTACACACATCAACCAACTACACAGGGGTAAGGGCAACCATCCATCACCATTATTGCTAAAGCCTTATCCCTTCCATCTGGGAAGGAAAAAAATTCCATCCAGTCAGAATATTCAAACCACCTTGGCTTGGGCTCATGCCAAATCCATCATCACCATTATTACCAGACCCTTATAAAAAATAAAATAAAAAAGGAGCAAGCAGAATTAACACCTTAGGTCGCAGATATTCATGCACTTGGAATGTTGCAACAGGGCGAGATTCCATGTTTAAATCCCATAGCTGCAATGACAGAAAATCAAAGAGTTAATTCACGAAACTAAATAAAATTTGAATATTATTTTACAGAAAAATATATTTATTATTATTTTTTGAACGATGGAAAAAACAAACAAAAGATGAAAAAAAAAGGAGAGGTAAATAACATTATAGAGAAAATAATGTTATTTTATTAAATAAATGGTTACTAAATGCTAACCAAATTTCCACCATGATAACAGTTCACGAATAATAGTATAGTAGCATTTACATAGCCATTCATGGAGTACAGTGAATGAAAATGATGTGAACATCCAAATCATCAACAACTGCATGCAGTCTCAGGCTAGGAGAATAGTTAGGCAGATTTAACATTAGGGTGTTTCTGAGTGTATCTCAAATTGCTAGCAACTTGGATGCTCTGTGTCCTGATAAAAAACATCCATCAGTGTCGCCAACCCTCTGGGGAAACATCTAAAATTGGAACATGTTTGACAGTGTAAGTTTCTCCATGCTTTACATCCCATATCATTTCCACATCTAACTTGAAATGAAAAGATGTACAGTTGATGAAGCATATTGTCAGTTTGCACCCTCTTTTCTGAGGATTTAGAAATGAAATCTTAATAAACAAACTCAAAATAACACTCTTCACAAGGTGACAACTGACAAATTGAAGCAGAACAGATTTGATCAACCTCAACAGCAGTACTTTAATTGCTTAGTATCCACATGGGATTGAAGCATCCACAGCTTATATCAATAGCATTTTCAGGTTCACCTTAAAAAAACATGTTTTTAACTTCAGCAAGATCTCAAGAATGACAAACCTTCAATGTCATGTAATCACGACTTAATATGTATCTTCCATCTTTCCCAAATTTAATATCCGATATTGATGCAATAATCTCTGTAAAGAATGACCTTGAACCCAGCACCTCGTGCTCCTCAAATCTGCAGAAGCAATGTGAAAATGGCCTCAATTAATTTTTACTAAACCAAATCAAAGACCTAAGAGGTCAACTTCAGGTTACATATCTTCATTTCAAAGCAGTTTTTTTAAGGGATAACAAATATCATGAATTAATCTACATGGAATAAAATGAGGAACTGTAGGGTCAGGATGCATCAGGCAACATGCAAGTGTCTGATGGGAAAACTGTGGATGGGATGCACTAAAACCTTCTACAAAATCGTCAGCATCCAAACTGCAACCTACAAATAGAATTTTTTTCAATATATATATATATATATAGAGAGAGAGAGAGAGTACAGAATAAATAAATTGCAAGGAGAAACATATGTTTCCATTAATAACAAAATGTGAGGAACAGCACTCATAGTACAGAGAACAGTTTTTGTTGTGAGCTTTCCCACTTAACCACCAGTAAATCTCCCATATGATAATGGTGGATGGAGATGCAACAAAGTATAAATATAAAAGAAAGGGAGAAAAAGAAACATAAAATTGTTTGAGGATAGCTTTTTCGTATATGATTGCGTGAACAATGAAAATAGCTTTATGTTTTCCTTATTTTGTACAAAGGGGTGGAAATTGGAACGGTTGGACATGTTCAATGTGAATCCCTATTAACACAGGACAAATTCAACAGGCTTTCGTGCCTTTCGGCCAGATTCCCATCCTAGACATGGCTATGGGCTCAACCTGTGCGAAGCCCTATTATTTTGTACGGGGCTCATCAGACTGCAGGCTTGTACAAATGGAACTCATGGCTTAGTCATTTAAACCATTTATTATTGGTTTCTTTTTTGAAAGGTTGATCAGAACCATTTAAGTGATACACACGATTGTGGAAATCCCCAGATCTCCCAAAGTAGAATAAACTAAGTTCTCAATGAACAACCAACAAGTGCAAAACTGACAGATAGGAATAGAATAATTGCAACGTTCTGCAAAATTTTACCAACTTGTAACACCCCTTATTGCCCCCACAATAACACTATGAGTGGGATGGTCATACCATTTGGCCTTTGTGCAGCACCACAAATCTTCTAGAGAAACATGGATAAAATCTTCAAATAATTCAATAAATTCTGTGGTCCACATAGATGATATCTTAGTTTTCAGCCAAACGAGGGAAGAACATCGAAAGGATCTCATGACAACAGCACAAAAGCAAAAAGATCATGGATAATCTTATCCGAGAAAAAGATAGAACTCGAAAAACAACAAATCGATTTCCTTGGATTAAAAATTAACGGGAACACTAGAAAGGAGAAACCATGTCCTTGAAAAGATTCATATATCCCAAACAAAATAGAAAATGCAAAAAAAAAAAAAAAACTGCAAAGATTACTCAGATGTTTAAATTATGGAGAAATTCATTAAAAAAAAAAATTAGCAGGAAAAACTGAAGAAAAATGTCTATGGATGTGAGATTTAGAAGACGAAAAAATTGTCCAAAAAAATCGAGCATAACATTAAAAAAATCGAGCATAACATTAAAATGCCTCAATTAGATGATTTTATTATACTTGAAATAGATACTTCAGACACTGTTTGGAGTGAGATTCCAAAAGCAAGAATGGCAAACAGGTCAGAAGAAGTTTGTGCCTATATGAGTGGAACTTCCAAAATTGGTGAACAAAGGTACCACTCGAATGAAAAAGAATACATAGCAATTAAAAATGATATAACTAAGTTTAAGTTATATCTGGTTCTAAAGGAATTTCTTTGTTAGGACAAATAACAAGAATTTCTCCTCATTTATCAAAAATGAACTACAAATGCATTCAGGAAAGAAGGCTGTTACATTGGCAGCAATGGTTCTCACAATTCAAATTTCAAGTTAAGCATATATCTGGAGAGACAAAAAACAGTCCAGATAGCCAACAAGAGAATTTGGGTGTTGGGGTGGCTGGGTGGCTGGGTGGCGGGTGGGGGGGGGAAGAGGATGGGGGTGGGCCTTCATAGGAAGAAGATTTCCAGCTGATCTTCAATTAAACACTGAAAACAGGCTGGTAATTGACAGGCTTTGGGATGAGATAATTATACAGAAGAGAAACCTCTTCTAAGAGTTGTTTTTGACATGACATGGAATATCAAGATGATGAAGAATTTATAAAGAGTACAGCTATAAGAGAATATTTAAGTCCTCTTCTTCTCCATATGGATTGCTCATGGAAGATCTAATATGAATATAACTAACACGATCGACACAAGGTAAGCAAAATGTAAACAAGCTAGTAGAATTTTGTGTGATAACCAGATAGCTTACAGGAGACACTTTTATAAAACAGTTACCAAACCTGCAAAGCTCTCTGAAGCATAGTGTTAGGCAATAAAGGAAAAGACAAATAAACAAAGTTAGGGTAATGGAGATACCCATGCTAAATTGGATGAATGGATTAATTCTAAAAAGATTTGAGTTAGAAATTACCACATTACGGATGGGTTTAAAAGTAGTCTCAATCAAGGACAAAATAAGGTTACATGTTGAGGTGATTTCGTCATGTAAGTACCAAAAACAACCCCAGTATGTAGAGTTGAGAGGATTACAAATTACAAGACAAGGAGGAGAATAGATTATTAAAAATGTTTTTTTTTCCCTTTTTTTGGTTGTCGAAAGATAGTGAACTCAATAGATAGAAAAAAAAAATAGACTTGATAGATAGTGAAGTGACTAACTTTAGGGTTTATGATACGGTCAAATGGAGAAGTAGAACTCAAAAAGCTAACTCCAAATAGATCGGACTTCGGCAATTGATGATGATGCATAGGTATGTAGCATGTATTTATGCATCACACTTAGGTGCATGCACATGTATATATATATATATAGATGGGATTTTGGCATTTGACGATGATGATGACGATGCACATGTATTTAATTTCATTTGTCTCATTGCTTGTGATATGACTGATGTTGGACGATAACCAATAAGAAAGTTGTAGACTAACATAAAAAGGAGATATGTGCACCACAAATTCAGCAATTAGAAAAGGGATGTAGACCACACCTTAGCTTTGAGGCCCACGTGGTGCATGCTAATTGGGAGGGTAAGGATAGAAAGGTATTCATGTAGATACTAGATTTGCAAAAGACAACTTATCTAATCATCCTCAACTATTAATTTAAATGGCCTAAGTTTTAGAGGATGCCTCAATCTAATGGTACATATTAGTTTGATGGGTGCCAAATTGGCTCATCAAGCGATAAATGTAGAGGTAAATACATGCGAGGATTGGATTGTCATAAGTGGGGCCCACTCTAAGGTATATTAAGTGTAGCTTACAACACATTTTTGGGGTTTAGGCAAAATCACCCACGTGAGTGACAACTTTTGTGGGCCCTTCCTGAGCCCCACAAGCTCCCTTTCCCCCCGCATAAATCTAACACCCTTGCGACTTGGATCCCAAGCCTATTTCATACCATTCTGAGTCAAACCCACTATTTGATTGAAATGCAAAGCTCTCTTACCCCCTTTTTATTGTTGACAATTGGAACCTTGCAAACATAGTCAACGGTGTTTGATCAAGCTAATTTTGAACCCATCCCCATGTACTGGGAACCTTCCTAGGAAATAAGCATACCTTTGTCTATGGACTTGGAGCACAGGTGATGTACGGTAGATGTGTGTTAGATTTGGATTGATAGGTGGGTCACACTGTAATTAAGGCATACAAGGGGTATGGTATGCCATTTTTGGACTCTACTGCATTCTTACTCTGTGTGTGTCGGTCGTAGATATCAATTTTATTCTGTTATAGCTGAAATGCATAAAACATTCTATTCCATTACATTCAAAAAAGAACATGTAGCAAAAAGATTTTGATCCCTCTTTAATCTGTTTTATCCATTTAAGTCATTCTAGTCTTATTATACTTCAGTCATGTTTCACCCAACTCTAAAGTTGACAGGATAAGAGACAACTTAAAAATGGCCCCAATAGAGGAAAAAATGAGAGACTCGATTGAGATAGTATGGCCATGTAAATAGAAGACTTCGAATACGGCCCCAATACGTAGAGTAGAAAGGTTATAAATTGCAGACACAAGGAGAAGAGGAAGACCACTTAAAACATGTAGGGAAGGGATAAGAGAAGACATGATAGAGAGTGGGACGACTGATGCTATGGTTTATAATAGGATCAAATGGAGAAGTAGAATTCGAAAAGCCAACCCCAAATAGATGGGATTTTGGCTAATGGTGGTGGCAGTCATGTTTCAGCTAACTTTCATGGCATAGATTTTTAGTTTTTCTTAATTGAAGCATTCATATTTCTAATATATTAAAGGTTTTGACATAAAAAAAAAATCTCCCATTTCAAATAGTTTTAATCTGTATATTAGAATATTTATGCAAGGTTTAGTTATAAAAGCTTTACATTTTCTTTAGAGAGTAAAAACCAAGTGAAATTTCTTTTTTTAAGTAAAAAAGAGTTACATAAATGCTTATAGTTTCCTACAAAAAATGTCTGTCATTTCCAAAACGTAACACTGAAATAGACGAACCACCAAAACGTTCCCATCTAGAGGCGACAAAAGGCTGCCAGAAGGGAATCAACAACTATACTGTACATGAGATGGATATAGGAATACATTTCAAACTGAAATAGGGTTTTCAGAGAGAGAGAGAGAGAGAGATGTAAAGTGGTAATTACATAGATTAAAACAAAGCATTTGCAATTTTCACAACAATGAAATTTCACTTCCAATAACACAAATTTCCATTCACAGGCCGTTTCTATCTGCATCAGAAATTAAATTATTTTCCAAAATGAAAAAGTATAGGTATACAATGCTCATCCTGAGAGCAGCAGTTGTACAGGCAGGGTCACTAGATTGGAAATGGAGAAAAGAACTTTCCACCTTCAGAGATCCAGACCATTCAATTATCTGTTGCACCATGGAATGGATTTGATCAAAAGAACTTTTCCACTTTCCAAGATCCAGACCATTAATTAATGGTTGCTGCCACAGAATGAATGAAAGGAAAAAACTAACCACCAGGAAATCTTGGGCAACTGACACTAGGCTCATAAAGCCTGGTTATATAAAAAATAATCAAATGATCATGATAAAACTGCATAAAATAGCCAACTGATGGCCTCTTGTTTGATAGATGAGACTCTTGTTCTAGTCCATCCATGTAGGTCCAAGGTCCAACCAAATGGAAGTTCTAGATCACTGACATGTTGGCCCCACCATGCCAAATGCTTGGCCAGAATAGGAAAGCCTTTATTTGAGCCAAGTTTTTCTTGCATCATTCCCACCTTGCTCTGCATTTCTGTGAATCATTTCTTTCCCATACATTTTCCACTTTGTCACCAAAGCTAGCTGTCTACAATCTGGATTAAATGATGGTAAATTGTGTAGAGCATAATCCTTACAGTTTTGCATGCGTATCGCATAACGCTGACTGCCGCATATCGATAAGCCGAATTGTGCCCTTTGAGCTACTGTAAGCTAATGTATTGCAATGGGTGGGATGGAATTCTGCACAAGTTATAACCTCTGCAAATTGACACAAATATTACTGAGACCCTCTATCTAAAGAGGACTGCAGAGAGTAGGAAACAAGATTCAGCACATAACAGTCAAATGCTTTGTTAAATAACGTGTTGGAAACTTCAAGGGTAAAAGCATGAATATAGAAAGTAGCAAGCTAAAATAGAACCAAACAATTCGTTTAATCACAACTCAGTGTTTTACATATGGCTAGACAAGAACAATGAGAATGTGTAAAGCCTATTGATGCAGAAGAACATAGCACATTGTTAAGGCTGTTAACATGCCGACCTGATGTTGTAGCATGGTGAGCAAGGTGTCTTGCAGGCGTGTGTTGAGTCCCACATCGGATGTGTGCTGGAAAGTTCCTGGGCTTATAAGCATTTTGGGAACGACAAGCACTTCCGTGAGAAGTGGTATCAGAGCCAACCCAAGGGCACTATCGTGTGGGCTCGAGGGCACTGCAGCGGGGATCCCCTTGACGCATGGGCCTTACACAAAGGAGGTGTGGGTCACCCTAGTGTGGGCGCCAGGGATTGGGTCGAGGAACCTATCACACGGGCGTGTGTTGAGTCCCACATCGGATGTGTGCTAGGAAGGTCTTGGGCTTATAAGTGAGGGTAGGCACCACCCACAGTGGTTAACCATTTGGGGACAGGAAGTGCCTCTGTGACAAAGGGCTCACATCTGTAACCATAAGGGTTATGGGTTCAGTCATGTTGCCATTGAACAAAAGGGCCAAGAGTCCACCCAAGCAAGTTGAATTTATTTGTTAGACATCAAGAAAAGCTCAGGCAAGGAAACAGCATTAATCGTTATCAAAACTAGGGCCTGCCCCTTTTTCTAAAAAGTGCTGGTTTGTCTATTGGCAGGTCTAGAAATAAGGCTAAGCACAGCCGAAGGGAATAACAATGTAGTTTGAGCTTAGATTCTGAACTTTGATGAGGGAGATCATCAAGCATCTCATTCTACAGCCACTAGAGGGAGGATATTCTTTGATCATATACGTGATGAGCTGACTCCTTACATAGCTCCCATAGCAGAGCAAGTGCTAATGGTTGAGGATATCACGATGATGGAAACAGCATAGAGGAGGTTAGGTCACTGATAAGCGTCACCATCTCATTCTGCATCAGCAAATGAGTGAGCTGATTCTCTAGCAAAGGAGGGATAATAATGGGCTGACATCTTTCAGAAAAAGGACTAATACCATTGACCCTGACATTTTTCTTTATGCATTAGTCATTGTCGAGCCCGAACATCAGTTTTTTTTTTCATTGAAGGTTCTTACACTGGCCTGACCCATCAGTGTGTATGTCTGGTGTCTATGTGTGTGTGTGTGTGTGTTTTTTTTTTTTTTGAGGGGGGGGGTAAAGGTGGGGTGCCCCATTCAATATTCATGCAGCATTTCAATTTAATTTCGATGGAAGAATGGGCCGGGAATGCAAAGAAAGGTCTGGAACTTCTTTGGCGGCCCAATTTATCCAACTTATTGGCCCATGAGCCAGTACGATGGGCTAGGCCTTCAGTTAACAAATTACAGTCCAAAACAGGTCAAAGAAGTGGTCCATTTGCTAGATGAAAAAAAAAAATCCAGCGAGAATACATTCCACCTACTTAAACCATCCCCTTTCTCTCCACCGCCTTTTGTCAATTAGAAATAGAACACAATAAAAGAAGTTGTTGTTCAAGTCCCACACATTCAAGGCCTGAAAGAAAATAATTGGCAAAGCAATCTTCATGGAAAATGAAGTCAAGTTTGTCCAAGGAAATTGCAGGATTTTTTCCAAATTTGTGCAAACTATTTTGAGGCTGAATTTTTCATGGAAATAGCATTCTTTTGCTGTGCTCACAACCCAGAATATCTCAGGGATTTTATTTTATTTTTTAAATTTATTTTCTCATGTAAATTTCACATGGCAACCCATGATTGGAAGATTTAACATAGCAGTTTTTGTATTTAGAATGGCCTAGGTGTGCAGCCTTCTTAGTGATTTTTTTTCTATTTTTTTATGCACCAAACCTCAATTTAAGAGAGGTTGGTCGACCCTCTGTAAGCATGAAGTTGAGTTGAATCCAATTGGAAGGAGACAAGTCTCTAAGTGAGTGCACAAGTGTTTATTTTCTTTGAATTCCAATTCAGTTTTTGGCTTGAATTTATTTTTTTCCTTTTTTTTGCAAACTTGAATGGTTTTTCTGTTGTTATTTCCCTTCATATCTGAAATATCAATTCCAGTGAATTTCATATTAATCAGGCTCAAATTGACAGATTTGCACCTACACGATCAATATTCGATTCCAGTGAAATTTGAACCTAATTTATTTTTCCGGAGAGAAATCTAGATTAGGTTACTATTTTCAAATTAAGTTTCCGCTTGCCCAAAATTGGGGTGAAACTTTAATTGCCAATTGGAAAGAAAGACGATCCGAGGAACTTCTCAACTTTCCAAGCAACTCTGTGGTTCGAGTTCTCTCAAGCGCATCATAACTTGAACCAGATCCTAGTTTGTTGCTTTTTTATGTTGAAGACCTATATAGGCCTTACAACTGATCCTAGCCTTCATTGGGGAGGGGGAAGAAGGAGGAGGAGGGAGGAAGTCGTTTTAGATATTCCATCATTCAATGTAATGGTTACCAAAGTTGACAGATCATTCAATTGGTGGAATTATCCTTTATGGCTGACCTCACTTTGGTCCTAAAAAGGTTTCATGGTAAGGAGACATTCAACACAACATAATACCACCATGGTCCCTACACATTAAAAAGATGGACTGAGAAAACCTCAAAAGCTTTGGTTTCAACAATTCATTGTTCTAGGGGGTTTTACCTTATAGGGAAAGCCAAAAATCTGTAGACTCTGAATTTTTTTTTTTTGAATGATGGGTAGACTCTGAGTCTTTACCCTAAACAATGTGTAAGCAATGCATGAAATAAGATGCCTGATTTTAGTTTTCTTACTCATTGTTGTGATGCCACTAAATGTTCTCTTTGTTTCCACATACTTCAAAGATTGTACTGGGAGGATCATCTATACAATGCGACCTCTCAAATGAAAAAATTCTTACTGTCAAATTTCGTCCAATAATTCCTATCTACAAAAATAAGTACCAAGACAGAGACTTCAAACTTGTTGATTTATGATTTCATGTTCAAGTGGAAGAAATGAACATAGGAATGGCAAATGGCATCATATGGCCTGGTTAAGAGCCTAATATACTGAAAATGGTTTACTCCTCAACTAACAGGCACAAGTCCAAGATGCTTTATGAACCAGGCAGGTGAAGCTTGACAACACATAAAAGTCAGGTGAGGCTTGCCATCACATAAAGGTCAGGTGATTCACGTAGATATACCAGTCAAAAACAGAAAGCACGAAATGATGATGATATGATCATGACGACGACGATGATAGTAAAACACTAAGAAGGAACATATAACCATGTGTTGATGCAGAGTTTTATAAATCATAACACTAAGAAGGAGCATAACACTCAAAATCAACGTGACCAAAAGCAAGAGACAGTGAACTGGAACCTTAAACTGCTTACCAGTAAGGTCTTCCATGTTGACAGGTTTCACATCAACAATATTAAAACTTTGATTGCTAATTTCAAGATTCCATAAGTTAATCCGTAAATCATCTGCTGATATAAATGTCTCGCCATCACTGGAACAATAGAAAATGGACAGATTGCTAATGGGTAAGTGGAAGAACACCAAAAAGCTGCATGAGCTACATGAGTACTAATACAAACCACAGTTCTCCACTCGGAAACATAGACAAAAAGATAAAATGAAGCCACAGATTTAAAATTAAAATAGAAAAGGAAAAATGAAATGAACTCCGAACTTGCAAAGCAGATCTGAGACATGCAGAACATAAACAACTACACATCATATAAAATGAAGCCTCAACGAGGGGGAATGTGGAGCATAAAAGGCTATAACTTTAGTTTTTTTATTTTTTTGAAATGGTAACTGTAACAATATTAAGAAAAAGCACCAAAGGTGCAAAGAGAAGCTGTACAAGACAAAGATAAATAGAAACCAAAACCCCTCAACCCCTTGCACACATGAGCCCAAGCACACAGAAGAAACAGTAACCTAACGCATTGTAAGTAATCATGAAAGAGAGAAGACAAATGCAAATGCAAATGCAAATGCAATTTTGAATTGAAAACCAAAGGCAAATGCAGTTCCCCATGATATCTTCCCTCCCAGATAAAGCAACAGCGGCAAATAAGGTAGCCATTTTGTCCATTAGAAAGGGTTTTCAGATTTTCATTAAAAATTTAGGCCCCTTACTGAAGTTTGGCCCCATTAATTAGTAAAGGTGGTAAAGTGAACATTTCCAGTGGGAGGCAAGGAACCATCACAATGACATTCCACAGTCCAACAAAGCCTTTCATCTTCGATCCAAGAACTGTTTTCAAAATGTCATCACATCAGCACTTAAGCAGAGAATAGCTGTGTTTCAAAAAAAGCAGAGAATAGCTGTGTTTCAAAAAAAGCAGAGAATAGCTGATACTCTTGTGAGTAAAGGACTCTTGTTTCCACCTTTGCCTTTCTCTAGTCATTCTTCTGGTTTTTAATTTATTTTTTTCAATTGTTATTTCTCCACTTAATGTTATCTACTATTTCAAAATATTTTTAAATAAAATTTTCATCATTACCTGTGAGAGAAGGCCAATGAGATGATGAGAAAACCAACCATGGTACACAAAGCAATAAAGTACCATTACCTATTGTTAGAAATAGAATTGATATGATAGTCATGTGCATGAGCATATATTCTCCGGCACCTGGCAACAAGGCTCGTCTCATGGCCAACCACCTACTCACACAAACCAATCTCAGGTTATAATGAAGAAATGAATCTAATAAGTGTAACTAAGGTACAAAACATAAGCCTGAAAAGAATTTTAAGGAACAAGGATAGCTATGTACGACAAAGAGTCATCAGAACAAGCAATATTCTCCTCATAACTTTGAGCAATATCAAGATAAATATGATGAACTCACTCCAAATATTACTGACTGAATCAAATAAATGTGCAATTCTTAGTTTGAATAAAATGAACAAGAATCCTGGATTAAGCACAACTACCACGGGTAAGTGAAGTGATGGGACTCCTTTTGGGGGCAATTCAAAGTCAACTGCTCCCTTGCAGCCAGAATGGATTCCATTGCCAATTGATGCTGATGAGTTTAGATTCATGTCACACACCTTTTTAACTCTTTTTTCTTGAACCTATTAAACATTATGCAAGAAACAATTAGCTGTACATTACACATGATCTTAGGCAAAAGGCCAAGAAATGTATAAAAAACTCTTCTTAACTCCTTTTTCTTGAACCTATTAAAAATTATGCAAGAAACAATTAGCTGTACATTACACATGATCTTAGGCAAAAGGCCAAGAAAGGTATAAAAAACTATTATAGTTGCATATATACATAGCATTTCTGAAAAAATACTTCATTCTCATTCATGGATGTCCAAAGAAAAGGTCTGGCACAGAAATGCAACATTGCCCCAAAGCACCATTCAAGGATCTAAATAAAAGGAAATATTTCAAAACAACCCTTACCTTCCAATACTTCACTGTTTTGTCATTGGTAGAGAGAAGGGAAAGTGCTCCATTGGCTGTTTGACACCATCGAACTTTATTGATTTTCTCTTCTATTTCCAGACTTTTGAGGTAGTCAAACTAGACAACAAAAGATTATCATCAGCAGAAGAAGAATAATCAAATATCATTGTAATCATCCTTCAAATCCTTGAGAGTACCCATACATAATGTCATACGAGATTGTGACAGACACAGATCCATGTGGAATATGACATGGCCATTTATATAACTAACCAAAAAAGTAAAATTAGAATATGAACTTTTTTATATATCAAAAGCACAAGTTGAATATTAAAATAAGTATTTTTAAATTAAAATTCTATTTTATGTGTCTTCATAACAAAGGATTCAGTTTGAACACAGTGGCGTGTGCATGCAAACACAGGGAAAAAAAAGTCAGTATATACCCTAATTCAGTGGTTAAGTGACTAAATAACCAGATTTGCACCTATACTAAAAGAATGGTGATAAAATATGCTTGATACCTCAGGTTCATGACTCTGAAATTCTGTCTTGTACCGAAATTCTGGATGCCTATGTGTTGGATAATCCATTCTCTCCAGATCCTTTCGGGGCGTATGCTGCGCAAGGGACAATTTATCAATGAAACTTAAGACTGAGGAAAAAAATCAACTTGACCTTTTTTTTCTGATAAAAGAGCATTAAATGACACTTTTTCCTAATTAAACCAAAGAAGCAATAAACAAGACAAGCATACATCTTTCCCATCTGTTCTTTCAAATAGAACAACTCGACCACCACGATCTCCAGTCGCAAGATGCTCACCACTTTTGTCAAATTCAATGGCTGAGATAATATCAACTGCAGAAAGGCATGACAATTGGAGAGAACATTCAAAAAAACAATGCAGCAAGAAATAGTTAGATGTTTCCTACTGTTAATACTGATAATCTACAAACAGAATCAATTGACAAACTACTCAAACAGTGGGCTGCTAAAATTTTAAGAAGCATTAAACATAAATGATGTGACGTCATCTACTTTATCATGACAAAAAGAGTGATATTATATGAAGAGGGCAAGTGAAATCTCCAAGCACTACTCATTCACTTCACAAAATTCAAATCAGTCATGCACCTGTGACTGGGAAAAAGAAGAGCAAAGAAAAAAGAAACATAATTCAAGATAGCCAATGTATTCATTCTCAATGCCAAAATTGAGAGATTTTTATCTAAATCATTATCCTTCCTTTTGTCGATATAATTGGAGTTCAGAAAAGGGAAAAAACACACACACACACAATCAATCCATCAACGCCTATGAAAGTGAGGTAATGAGGGCTGAACAGAAATTTGGACAAGTGAAATATGTCAATCCAAAAGCTGAAAGAGGAATGATTGGCCTATGAGAGGCTTGGCTTGGATGTAGATGAATGAAGGAGAACAAGGAGAAGAAGAAAAAGAAGCGGTGAAATATGTTGATCCAAAGGCTGAAAGAAAGAGTGGTTGGCCTGTGTAAGGCTCTGCTTGTACGTAGATGCACAAAGAAAAGGAAGAAGAAGAAGTGAAATCTGTGGATCCAAAGGCTGAAAGAAAAGAAAGAGTTGGGGTAGCGGAGCTGGACATGGTTGGCCAGTAAGGGGCCTGGCTTGAATGCAGATGCAAAATTAAGCTGACAGACAGATCTAATATTGGATAACTGGAGGAACTTTCTAAACTAAGCCATTTCATAAAGCTCTTTCACTAACAGTTCTATGGAGATCTTTCCCAGTTTACTGGTGTGGAATGGCATGGCACCGCCACTGGAATGGAAGCTTTATGAAATTTGCAATAGATAATCTTCATCACAATTTACAGAACTCTTAAAATATGTGGTATACCCAAGGATGAAATGATCATTTGTTGCTTCAATTTAAGCAAGGCACGTTCATTTTACAGGTACCACTTCTTTCAGTTATTTGGAATGGGCACTCACATTTCTGAATTTGCTGGGGAAGAACAGCGACACAGTTGAAACTTCTGTTTCATGGAAATGGACAACTTTTACATTGAACATGCAAGCCAATGTAATGCACTCCATTTGAAAAGGTAAAAATATAAGATTGTTCAAAGGGAGGAAAATTTTATGGCACTGTTTGGGTACATGGAAAATAGAGTAGCTTCTTGGAAAATAACCATTTTTAACTAAAAAAATTTATACCCATTTCTCCATATATAGATGGGAAAATGGCTGATGATGATGATGATGGTAGTGGTCTATTTTAATATAAAATTTCATTTTCCTATAAAGTACTTCCTTTTCCATGCATCTAAACAAAGCATAGGGATGCATAAAATGGAAATGAGTTAAAGTTGGCTCCATGGGCACTACAATGAGAAGATATCGAGCAGTAAATGAAAGAGATTCTTCAGAGATTGGTTAAAAAGCATAGAAGATGAGAAGAGGCCAGAGAAAATAGAAAATGCACAGGCACACAAGGCATGCTAATAGTCAAAACAAATGGGACAGCTAGAGGAAAATGGGGAGCATTTAAGACAGGTGTAAAGCTAAAATGGAAAGAGGTCAAGGGAGCTTCACTTTCTCAGGTCTGGTAGCTATAAGAGGGTTTTTTTTTTTTGAAGTATTAGCTCTAAGAGAAGATCTAAGATTTTTTAACCATCTCCAATGTGCAAAGTAATGCTGGAACTCCAAAAAAGTTATAGCATGGGTGATAGGAAAACAGAGGGAACTGCGTACCTTGCCATGTATTATTATTCATCAAGAGCTTTAGTCTCTGTAGGTTTCTTAGAAGTCATCATTTTTTAAAGGAATTCTTAAATAGTGTCATTCAGGCAATGGAAATATTTCTCGAATGAAGTATCATTTGGGAGGAAAACAATGGAAGACTTTGGCATAATAAGGCCTGTACTCACAAGCAAGTCATGATCAAGTTAAATTTAGAACCACATCAATGGCAACTGCTGAAGGATTTCTCACATTCTCCATTTAGGATTTTATCAGATCTTAATGCAGGCATTACAATCATCCATTGTAATTTGCACTTTGGTGCTTGTTTGTGATTTTACTGTCATCTTCTTGGGCATCTCTCATTGCCTGCTAGGTGTTTTTTTTCCTTTTCCCTACTTTTATCAATAAAAGTTACTAAGGGTATCATACAGATAATTACCTAGAGAAGAAAATGATTGCTAACTGTTCAGGGAAACAAGGGTTTGGAAGACCATTCATTTGGCCGGAGAATTCTTTATCAGGTTCAAACACAGAAGCAGTATCATGATATACTATACCTAGTCAATGATATGGCTAATAGTTTCCTTAGCATTGCATTTTTTTCACACTGTCAATTATGTCATCTCATTTCACATATATTTGCAATTGAAGGGCAGTATGTACATTTGTTTTTTAGTGCTATGTTCACATACTATAGTTTGGAAAAGGAGGGAGGGAGTTGTTCAGCTCTGTAATTGTATCTACCATTCTGCTTAATGAAACAACCAAAAACAAAGAATGAACTTCCAACTTTTTCTTCCGATGGTGTAATGACTCAAATGCACAACCTTTTGGTTGTGACAATCAGCACTTACCATCAGTGCGACAGACTCTTGTCAAACTTCCACAATTTTCAAGATGAAGATGCAACCTAAAAAGTCTTTAGACTTGCAATGAATTCCTATCAGGCATTCAATAAGAGTAACACCACCGGAAATTCCCACCAAAATAGCATGAATAAAATTTAAGCCATAAAACAAAAGTATGCATGTTGCAAATACAGATAAAGAAAACAATGTTTGCATCTCAAACAACGGCCATTTATTATCAAACTTTCCCAACAAAATTGAACTTCCATCCTCTTTAGATATGCGATTGTAGTCATGGTCAGTGAACTGGTTATACCAGATATTCGACGACCTCAATAAGTGATTTATTATGGAAGAAAATAACATAAAAGCACATAACATCTAAAAAAGATTTTGATGACAAACTTAAGTTACCCACTTTCAGAACATAAATAAAAGGTGTTTATTGACTGGGTAACTCTCAATGAGTTCCAGAGCATAAGATCTACACGAAACAAATATCATGAACCAAAAGCAAATAGAAAGCAGCTCTGCATACTCTATATGTTCATGTGGTAAATTCCAGTTTTCAAAAGTTTCTTGCTATCGGATTGTGCCACGTACGACCCTTTCATATTTTATGATTTGCCATTTCTTTAATGCAATTTAAATTTCCAAAAGTATGTCCCCAACATTGAAACACTTCAAAAGAATTGCCTTTCATCCCCATCCAAAGTACAAATGTCACATTTTCCACTTTGACATTCATACCCATTACAAAGTTATTTTGCATCAAATTTGCATACTCTACCAATAGATCAAATCATTCCATTATTCAGTCCAGGCATTATTGCCACCATATTCTTCTTTATAAATGCACCAGAACAGGCATGACAACATGATTGAAATCCAATAATTATAACACAGTTGTTCACAGAGGAAAATCAATAACTAGCATTTCATGGTGGTGTTGAAGTCAACTTCCCAGTTTGATTATGCCTTGAAGCTCTCTTAAAAGATCCACCAATTGAAATGACGACTTCTAAGGCATTGAAATACTCCCAACCCCCTTCTCCCTTTAAAAAAACACTTCACTGTGATGGACAGAACCACATAATCCACAAATCGAAATTACTCACAGATGAGGCATCCACAGGTCAAGAGATCTCAGACCCACGTCAGTTACAATAAGAACACAAAAGTAAAAGAAAAGTAACTGAATCCAGGAGACTAAATTTCCTAATAAAAAGAGATAAAAATGCAGAATAACAAAAAAGAGCCTATTTTGATTGTGCTCGAAACAGACAAAAAATTGAAACAAATCATCAAAATCCCCAAACACGAGAGATTCAATGTCTGATGAGGAGAAAATTAAAAGTTCACTTCAATTCCAGAAAATAAACAAAAAATGAAGTAAAGAAGCCAATTCGCCCAAAGCAAGAGATTCAATACATGAATGGGGATGATATCAAAAATCCACTTCACCTATGCTAAGAACATGCAAAATAACAGGACCCGAAACGAAATCGCCCGAAAACGAGAAATTCAATGCACAAAGAGTGCTAATAAAGAACCGACTTCCAATACATAAGAACACTGAAAAACAACCGAACCCAAGAAGCAAATGTGCCCAAAAATGAGAGATTCAATACAAAAACAAATTAATACCAAAAAGCCACTTCTTTGACATCAACAGATCTTAAAAACACACACACTTCGATTACACTAAGAATAGACAAAATAACCCATCCCAAGGAGCGAAATCACCTCAAAAACGAGAGATTCAATGAACAACGGACGTTCATATTAAAACCCACTTCAATTACATCAATAGATCTATAATAAATGAATAAATCCTTTCAAGCCGTCTCATCACGTAGATACCTTCCTGAACTTCCTCTCCAGCAGTTCGTTCTCCAAAAACCTGCGAGAACTTCCATTCAAGTGGAGGCGTCGGGCCCACATCTCCGTTTGCCAAAGGGATCATCGTCGAAGAAAAAAATATAATAATATATAAGGGTTGCCTTCAACGAATTGGCATCAACAATCTGATGGGAATACGGATTAGGAGAAGAATGCAGCTGAAAATCATCGGATTGTTCGTAGGAAATCAAAGAATGACTATGTTAAGATTTAAGAAGAGGTTGGGCTTTGGAAAGGGAGTGGGAAGGGGAGGAAGAAGACGGGAAGATGGCGGATGTAAGATCAGCAGAGGCATTCGCCGCAGGAGCACGGATTGAGATCGTGCTACCGCGAGTTTGGGGTGGGGCCAGGCTCATCTCAACCGTTCAAATGGAAGAACCAGTCATGGGCGGACATCAAATAATCCAAACTTTTTGATAAAAGAGTAGTTCAATCTTAGTTAATGATTACTCGCACATGGTAGGGTAATTAACAGTCTACAAGAGAAAATCGACAAATTTTAAATGAGATAATGAAAATTATTTTAAAAGGTAATTAAAGGATCATGTAATAGGATGAAATGTATAAAAAATTGAATAAGATATCTATGAAGTTACACCTTTATTTGATGATTATAGTCTTATAATCTTGTTTTAAGACTTGTAGTGTCCTATATGGATTATTGAATGATATGAGATAATTTAATAAGCATGAAATTACACCATACTTTTTTTTGTGTTTTTTCAGCTAATTATATAATATAATATTTAGTTTTAAAAGATATCTATGAAGTTACACTTTTATTTGCTGATTCACCTTGACCCATCACTATACAGCCCTTATTAAAAGATTTAATTTACATAGAAACTAGAATTGCACCCTGAGAGACATGAATCTCGAGATCAATTTTACTTGATCCAACCCCACTAAAATAGAATTACCCTAACCTAGGTAGATGTTGCTCATCTTACATAATATTTGTTAGATTATCCAACTCAATTGAAATAAAGAAGTGCACTTGAAAATCCAAAATGTGAAATATGCCCATATGACCACAAATTCTCCAATTTACCAATCCAATTACCACTAAAGTGAATCCATTTTAATCCCACATAACCCCTAAATATCCTACATAACCCCTCTTAACGACTCAACTCAATTCAAGGTGAAAATAACTCTGAAGAAACCTATAATATGAAATATGTCGATGAGACCATAAAAATTGAATTTTATATGACTCAATTTTTGCAAAAAATAATATTATGGCAAGCAAACGTAAGGAGAATATGAAATTATAAATTGATAGATAACTTCTATGATAGCTCTACATCAGCGTCCACTTATAGTACACCTCAGTGTTTAGTTATTGCCATGTCAGTCGCCAAATCAATGGAAATTGGATCTCAAATGCCACCTCATCGCCCACTCATAGTACACCTCAGTACTTGGTGATTGCCATGTCGGTCGCCAAATGCCACCTCATCGCCACCTAATTTGACACGTGGCAGACACCCACATCACTCAAAATCGGCCCTAGTGTTAGCCATGTGAACTACCATGTGTTCGGTGAACACAAGTTCTACAAACCCCTTTTAAGTTTGGATACCCAAACAAGTAAACTGGGTCCAAGCCTAAGAAAACTGTAAGCTCAAAATCTTCAAAAAAAAAAACCACTTGCTAGCCCATCTTTTGTGAGAAGCCATGGGCCCAGCCGCCCAATCAACCTACATCTGGAGATTTATGTGCTCAATCATGAACACACAATGCTTGCCCAATCACTATAAAAACTACTCCAAATCAAGCCCAACATGAGCCTTTCACACACACACATACACTCATCATTTCACCAACCAATGATTATCTTTTTAGCTGCCATTTCATTGCCCAATCAACCCACTGATCTGTCTATAAATAGGCACCATTTCTGCTCAGTTGGAAGCAGCTAAGAGGAGTACCTTGGTGACCAACCTGTTGGCTAATCTAGGTAACCCTCAACCAGATTTCATGAAAAGATTAAGTGTTTTTTCTCTCTATGATCTGAAAAGTATTTTTCAAAACGGAGCTGAATGGAACACCAATGGAATTGACTTGACGGCCAGGTGCCCGCCTCAAGAAGTGAGTCTTGAGTTCAATTCCAACGGACTACTCTTTATAGCTGTTTACCCAGTGTGTGTGGAATTAGACGGCTTCCGCATACTGTAAGTACTAGTCAAATTAAAATTGTCCCATATTCCAATACAGATTAGATACTTCAACACTTCACTAAAAAAATACAGAACTAAATGTCTTCAACATGATCTAAACAATAGACCCATTTTAGAGAAAGCCAGGTGCCCGCCTCAAGAAGTGAGTCTTGATGGATCATGTCAAAATGTTAATCTTATTTGTTGGAACTGTCAAACTATAGAAATGAAATCTATTGAATCAATTTAGCTTTAATTTTTAAGATAAAATAAATATTTTACGATCAATTCGACCATGAGAATGCATCAAATGAACATTAATTAAAATTAATATAATTTTAAAATAATATTTCGAGCAACCTGAATTTAATATTAATAGATTCCACATAAAACTCATAAACTCATGCTGATCATACACCCAGTCTTATAATAATTTGACCTTGCAAGAAACAAATACAAATTGCACAACATTACGAGCAATATTTAAGAATATACTATATATTTTTTTTCTTTCACTTTCCAGTGTTGAAGGGAGCTAAACTTTCTTCCCACTTCAATTAATGAATTTTACTAAAATTCAAATAAAATTATATATTAAGCATGATGCTTTCAGATGATATTAATGTAAATATTCTTTTAACGTAGACTCAACATTGAAGATTTAAATTAAATGACTCAAGTCTGAATTAAGCTGTGTGTCCAACAAGGTTGAGTTTGATATCAAACGTGTGGAGCTGCCTCAGGCCTCGGCCAGTTGCTGTGTGGGCGTTTTTGTAATTGCCAGTAAATCGGTGCGTACGTGTCTAAGGGCCCGGTATAAGTACTCACATCCTCTTATTTTCCCTCCTACAAACCCTTCTTCTCGTTTCCCTTCTCCCCTAGAGCTTGCGAGCTGCTTCTGCTGCGGCCATGGCGGAAGAGCCCCAATCTCGCTTCGATACCGATACCGATACCAATACCACCAAGCGAAAGTTGGACGAGATCCAGATCGCCAAGCAAAAAGCTCAGGAGCTTGTTGCCCGTTTCGTCAACGATGCGGAATCCAAGCGTCCCCGCCTCGAAGATGCTGCTGCCTTCCCCATCCCCACCGCCAACACTGATTCTCATCGCCCACCTCTCGGTATCTTTCCCTCTATCCCGTTCCTATTCTCTATCTTTCTGTTGAATTGAATTTCTTAGTTAATTTTCCAAATCCTCTTTTTTCCCGGTAGCCTCTGCTTGAATGATTCGGTCTCAACGAAGAATGATCATGTTTGAAAGCCCTTACGCTATACTTTGCACATTCTGCTTTACCACGCGAGTCACTTCCTTAGATTAATGATTTTATAAGACTCAAGTATTCTTTTAAGTGTTGTCGTTGTTGATAATGATAAAGGAACCTTCGGAGGATGGAAAAAGATCCAATAAAAGGAACCTCGATTAGATGCATCAGCTATTTTGGTACTGCAATACAATCGGCTGGAGCATCATAATAGATTGGTTCTCTCTCTCTCACCATCACTCACTCAATCTCTTTCTCTTTCTTGCACATACACGGACACTGTCACTCTCCATGAATTGAATTTCTAGGCAAATTTACCAACCCCGTTAGCTCCCTCTTGTTGAAGAATGATTTTATGCAGAAACCTAACTCTATGTTTCATGCATTCGGCTGCTGGTGACTGACTACTTTTGTAGTTATTTATAATGGCCTGAATTTACCTGTTTGTTACTGTTGCACGTGAAAAGAAACCTAACTTTCATTTGATGAAAAGAAAACCAAATAGGAGTTTTGGATTACCACAACTTTCAGTTGATTTGAACAGAAATTACTGTTAATTCAGGTGGTAAGTAGAATTTATGGTAGTTGTTGTTCCACGTGATGATGAGGGAAGCCCTTGGTGCACCTGAGTATACATATTGCCATCTCAATATACAATGGTCTGTGGAATAATATCAGTTACCTTGTTGAATATGGGAAAAAAATCCAGGCCGTATCCTAAGAAGGGATGGATAGGAAATTGGTGAGGAACTTCTTAGAAAAAAAGGAAGGTAATTTATAATGAGGGATGTGTGTGTGAAGAGTTGGCGTCCCAATTGAATATGGAGAAGATAAATCCATGCCTTAACCCAATGAATGATAGATAGATGGATAGATTGATATATGCCATAGCCTTATTATTTTCCTCTCTAGCCGCTGCTCTATCTCTGATTTTTTGTTTTCCCTCTTTATTTTCCTTTCTAGCTGCTGCCATATCCCTGATTTTTTTTGCTTTCCCTCCTCTAATTCACTTCCCCTTCCTCGTTCCTTTCTTTATGTCTCATGCGATAACTAATTGGCCATGTCATCCTTTTACCATATATTATTCCTCAAATTGGAAACTTTGAAATTATAGATTTGACCAATGAGATAATTTAAATGAAGAAATAAATATCTAAACAAATAATGGATACCTAAATATGTTAAATTCATACTTTAATTCGTGGGCCCATTGAAGTTGTTTGTGCTTATTAGCTTTTTGATGATTCTAGAGTAATCATGTCAAAACTAGTACAAGGTGTAGGAAATGATACCTTTTTTAATGTTGAATTTGGTTGAATAATAAAATTGTTCTTTTTATCAAAATATTAAAATTTATCTATAATCTTATATACATATAATTTTTTTTGCTGTGTCCTTGCCGTCCCTGTTTGCGTTATAATTTTTGAACATGGTGTGTTCTGTGCAAGCTCGTGCCCCATATATTTTCCTGTAGCCGTAACTGGGCATCATAGGCTGTACATGACTTTTATGTTATGATACTTAGAACTTCAAAAATCAAAATATCAAATGTTTCATATTTCACTGCATTTGGTACTTTATTTTTCAATGTGTGAAAAATGTAAAATCCATGCCGTTTCCGTATACATAATAGCTGTGTTGCTACTAAACTCATTAGTTGCCAATGCAATACGTACACATGCCCCACACACTACATATATGTATGAGGTGCATAGTAGTCAAGGGATGAGCAAAACAGGTAAAGGGTTCTTCAGGGACTCAATTTCAGGTCCTGGGTCCTATAAGTGGGAGATGCCTAAGCTGTGTGCTGGTTGTGCCCTGGGCATGCAAAACATTAAGGCAGAATGAGTATAATTAAAAGTTTAAAACTGAAAGGAGAGAAAGAGAGAGACAGAAGAAGTGGATACTGTCCACTGATCCACCCAAGATGCAAGCTGCATGACAATTGCTCAAAATAGACAAAAGCACATCAAACAAAAAGAAACACAATTATTCCTCATCCTTGATCTACAAGCTATTCATCAAGCACCACGAAAATTTGTATGTTTTTATTCCATCAAATCAGGCTATTTGTTTGTTAGCTTAACACCTTAATATCCTAAGATTCCTTTATATCTGAATTTACAGAAACCTGTAAGAATCCATTTTCTAAATGAGGTTGGACTTTTGAGATGACAAGGGTTCTCCAATATATGGAGATACTAACTAGATTCCTTGTGTAAACTAATTGCATGTTAAAATGAGAGAAGCACGGTAAATTTACTCCCAGCCAATATGTTTTTTCATATATATATATATATATGTAACTGTTGTGGATCATGGAGCTGGTAGGTCTTGTTTGGCAGGTTTTTAGCATTGAGTGTTTAAATTAGAATGTTGGACCACAACTGTAAGGAGGTGAAAAATCCTTCAGTTATCTTGTGGTCAATTCGATGCTTCAGGCAGAACTTCAATGCAAGTGTTCAAGATAAACATGATTCTGCATCTTTCAAAAAAAAGAAAAAAAGATTCAGCTAAAATGAGTGCACATTTGCTAATTGTTACATGATTACTGTGGTTTTGGGACAATTTTGGGTTGTGTTGGTCGGTCCTATTTGAAGTTGATGCACTTGCTTTGCTCATTGGATCTTTATGAAGCAGTATGGAGTGGTATTACCTCCTTAAATGACTGGACGGGGATTTAGCTTGTGTTTATTTAGTTGCCTGAGAATTTGATGGTCTTAGAGGCTAATAAAAAACCATTGAGGAAATCTGAGATATATACAAGGAAAGATGCTGGTTGCCTTCTACCACATTTTTCCCGAAGGCACTGGGGAGCTTGGTACTTTGTTTCGGAAAGGAGTTGTGGTTATCATTCTCATGGTTGGAAATGTCTTTGCTCTAGGCCTTCAATGTTTCCTCTATGGTTGGAGTTATGGCACTATATGCCAATGACTAATTTTTTGTGTTGAACATCTATTGTAGTACTAACTGAATTAGTTTCATTATTAATTATTATACCTTAGGAAGTTTCCTTAAAACATTTCTCGTTTTTCTTAATAATGCTATCTTTCTATTTATGGCATATGAACATATAAATATCTAATTTTACTTTTTAAGAGAATCATGGTCAGTGTTTGCCCCTTCTGTCTCTGTGTTTATGAGGAAGCTGATCATCTCCTTTTCCATTATTCTTTCTTCTTGTTGGTGTGGAGCTCAACCTTTTTGAGGTTCAGTGGGGCATGCTGTCCTCTATTGCCCAGCTTTCCTATGCTTGGGCTGTTTTCAGTGGCAAATCTAGATTCTCCATTGGCAGCTTGCCTTTTTTGCAACCATTTAGTAGAGTCTATGGTGGGAAATGAAATAGAGTTTCAGGAATTTGGGGAGAGCCCTTCAGATGGCATGGCAGAATTAAAGACAAATGCGCTGCCTGGGCATCTTCTATTCCTGAATTTCAGAAAATTTCCATCTTTGATATTTTAAGAGCCTGGAAGTAGTGCATTGGTTTATCTTGATGTGCTTGTATGCCTAGTGTTTTGCTTTGAGGTCCTTGCTTTTGGGGTCCCTTTTCCTCTCCTTGTACTTTTTGGTGCTTCTTGTGTCTTTTAATGAAGTTACCATTTCAAAAAAGAAAAAAATATCTAATTTTATTTTTAAGGTTTTAAGTGATTTTATGTGCATTTTTGTTTGATATAGGCTGCCTTATTGGTGGTTATTTGCTTTTCCAAACTTCATATTGGTATTTCTATCACCAAATTTTGTAAAGTAAGATATGCCAAAACATCTTCCTATGGTTCCTAAGTTCAACTGCCAAGTTTCATCTACATGAACAATTACATAGGTCTGTTTAAGAAGAGCCAAAAGAAACATCCCATCCACAATCTGTTGTCACATAATGGTAAGTACTCATTATGCAACCATAAAGGTGAATCCCATCTGCAATAAGTTTCACTGCATTTGTTCTATGGGATTTCCTTGAATTGTGACATTCATGGTGTTTCAACTGTACTTCGATTTTGCAAGTGTAATACATGTTCCTTCTATTTCCCCCATTAAAGCTTTTGTCATCGCGATACTCTTGTATCTGATTGATCTTTCATAAGTGGGAACAAAATGAAGTGACCATGATAGATAATTATTGCTTCTTATTGATTCAATATACTTCCACTGTACTGTTTGAGTTATTGCCACTTCCTCTTGAACCATACTAATGTTCTTGTTTGATCAAATCATAGAATTATTTTTCTCTTGAAATCCATTCAAATGCTGTTTCCACATGTCTATTTTAGGAGGCCTATATTATTTGGCGTAGGTTACGCCATGTATGAAACTTAATGGTATGGCGCTTCTGTGAGTGGCTGATAATGTTGACATCTTTTGAGATCTCGTGACTTTTGTTCATTGTAGGCGACTTATGAAGAATTCTTTATAGGAATGGGTAATATATCTCCGAGCATTGTTGTGAGGGGAATCCTTTTCTAGCCTTTCTCTTCACTTTGTATTACCACTCTTTAACCTCATGGGTTCCTATTGTGAATTCCCTTGTGGGGGAGAGGTTTTATTCCCCCTTCAAATCAGGTTATGATTGAAATTTCTATCATAGGAACTCAAAATAATGTTCGTTTAATTTGCTGTCTAGATGCCTAAACACTTGTATATATGGTCATGTATTGTATTAGATGCACGTGTCCATGTCAAGATACCTCTACAATTATAGGGTACTCAATGAGATAACGTATAGTTTTAGTATACCAGTCATAAGACATTAAAAGGCTAAAGAAGATTGTGTTGAAGAAACTTTACAAAATAGACACTTATACAACATTTAGGGCTAATTCATTTAATGGTGTGGAAATAAATAATAGCATGGTGACTAAAATATTTTCATTAAATATCATAATCTAATGTAAAATTGTCTTCTGGATGGGACTCTCATATCTTTATCCGTGCCTTGGATTTTGGAAAAAAATGAAGTATTGCATCCCTGTTCTTGCAACTGTTTCTGTACTTGTATCTGTGTTGGTATATCATTGTTTGTTGCATCTTTTTTGAGAGGGTATCATAGTTTATTGCGTAGTTATTAGATCCTTTTTGGAAGTCGTTCTGATATGCTTGTAAAGTGAAAAATTCAGCATTTTGGATATTTTGGTGTTCATTCCAAAGAACTACACACAAAAATGGAAAATTGATAAGAACAAAAAGTATATGAAAAATTCAGACATGCAATCATTTGATAACGTAAAGTTCTATAACATGGTTAAAAGGATAACGAACTAAAATTGAAAAACAGCAAATTAGAAGAGTAAGTCACAACTCACAAGTAATCTGGAAAACTTAAAAAAGGAAGTATTAGGCAGTTTGCTCTTTGGCATGTAACCTCCCTCCAAAAGAAAAAAAGAGAAAAAAAAAATTTGAAAGAGAGAGAGAGAGAGAGAGAGAGAGAGAGAGAGAGAGAGAGAGAGAGAGAGAGAGAGATGGGTTCATTAAAGCTTGTTACCTTTTCAAAGATAGATCTGCTTTGTTCCTTTTTTTCCCCTAACAATTCAGCCGTTTTGGTGATAAAAGAATGGACCTTGTATTTCATTAAAGCTTGTTACCTTTTCAAAGATAGATCTGCTTTGTTCCTTTTTTTCCCCTAACAATTCAGCCGTTTTTGTGATAAAAGAATGGACCTTGTATTACTGAGATTTACTATGATGAATTCTTGGTCCTTGTATGCCGCATATATCATTTTAAATATATGCATTTGTTCTGGGGTGTTTATGCAGTTATGCGTCATACTATGATTTGGTAGCACCTATTTTAATTCCAATTCTTTGTGTTATTCAGAGTTCTCACAAAAACCTTTTAATCAATCGACGACAAACCCTGCATTTGGATCAGTTCCCTCTATGGCGCAACCAACTCCCAATTACAATTTTCAAGCCACAAGTAAAAGAATAGATATTCCAAATGGAAAGGTACTAGTTCAACTTCCTTCTATTTAATTTAATTTGATTTAATATCTATTTGCAATACTAATGAAAGCATTTGCGTTCATGATCTTGAAGTGTGGTTTGTCTAATGTCTTCATCTTCATTTCACAGGTTGGGGTGGTTATTGGAAAGGCAGGGGAAACCATAAAATATCTACAACTTCAGTCTGGAGCCAGAATCCAAGTAACTAGGGATGCAGATGCTGATCCAACTTCTCAGACAAGGGAGGTTGAATTGATGGGTACATCAGAACAAATTAGCCGAGCGGAGAAGTTAATCCAGGATGTAATTGCAGAGGTGCAGTTTGTACTACCAAAATCATTCAATTGAAGCTCTACTTAAAAAAATATCATTTAGATGATGCCGTAACTTATGGCTGCTAAAGTGTATATTGCAAGAAGTGGTTTCAAATTTCAAAAGGAAGAATTGGTGCTAAGCTGCTTTTGGGTTAGCTCCCTTCTGTTCTCATCTGAAGAGGTGGCCCCATCTTGCAGTATTATGATATTCAAAATATTCCTTTTCTTGCTTTATTCAAATCTTCAACTTGATCTCTGTAGTATCGCTTAGATGAGGGCTACCCTTTTGTTGAGAATAGAGGAGGCTAGCTCCATTTCTGTTAGTTCTACTTTCTTAAAACAATAGTTATGGTATTCTTCCATCTGCATTTTTTTTTCTGTAGAGTTTCATAGGAAAACTGATTCTCATGGACGTGTAGTTGTTTTCATATGAAATCAATTTCACATGTGGGAATTCCTTTTCACACTTTTACTTTTTCTCACCTCATATCCCATTTAAAGGTATAGCAAAGAGACCAAGAGACCCACCATCTGATTATACCTGACTGGAAAAATAAGGCTTAGATATGTCAATCCATGTAGGGCATGTTTGTGCGAAAGTAAAATACACAAAATTTTAATCCTCAATGATTTAAATTACGAGAATACTAATTTTAGGGGTTTCAAATGTTTAATCATCAATATTCTATGTTTGGTGCAGCATTCTAAAATCTTTAATTTTTAATTATTGATTAAAAATTAGATGTTTGGTGCTGTAAATTAAGGAACATTCTTTATTATAATTTAAAATTTATCAATGTTGAATCACCTAAATTGTGGTACTCTAATACAGTGCAAAGTGCTAGACACTCAGAGAACCAAGAGCAAAAGGTAAAAATCTACACATGCTACGAAGTTAGGTTATATTGGGTTATTCAATTTTGAAAATTTTATACTGTTCTACCATTAATTTTTTATAGTGTTTTTTAAGTAAATGACATTATGGTCTGGATTTACATGGTTGGTGATTTAGAACATGTTGCGTACCGATCTTTGAAGAAGTATTCCCACCGGGTCGATAAGATGCGTAACCCACGAGCTTAATCACGAGCTGGCTCCTTTCCATTGTTTTACTTAGTCTTATTTATTCTTATTTTGCCCGTAAGAGTCCTACTTGAATAAGGACTGAAGAAAGAGTCTCAGGTTAGAATATAGAAGTCATGTGTAACTTGGAAAGCTCCAAGAATAGCTTAGGATAAGAGTCGAGTGAAGGGTATACGAAAAAGGGTTGGTAGATCCATGTAATAGTCGGTAGTTTTTATTATAAATGATATGCATATGGTGGAGAATAGACACACCTTATTTTTCCTAAAATATTGATTTTTACCAAAGAGCTGTTGTCTCTGTCTATCTCTGTTTCGCTGCCTTGTTGCAGGATTTCCCACTGCTGGTTTAATCCAGCCACCATTCTTGACCCTTGGGCTTCATCCCAAGCAGGATTCCATTGCAAGAGACTAGGCTTCATCCTAATTACATCGCAAGACTCTTTCGCTGCTCTAATCAACAGTTCCGATCCCTACAGGTATCACCAGAATCTGCCGGAGTCGCTGCAGCTCCATACAGTCCAGTTTTTTCCTTTGGTTACAACCCTTCACCTTCCTTACAGCCAGGTACCTGTCCTTTTTAATTCCTGCCAGCCTTCTCCTCCATCTTCTTCTTCTTCTCCCATCGATTCCTTCTTCCTTCTCAAGCTTCTGCCGCCGTCTCTGCCTTCTTTTCCTCTTTTCCAATCGTATATCATTCAGTTGCAGCCCTAATCTCCTCTTCTCTGTCACACATGCTTGACTTAAAACACACTCACACGTGTGAGTATTCCTTCACGTGTGTAAGGTCCGATAAGAGCCGGAATTGACTTGTTTCGATTTCCTCTTGCTTCCGCTACATTAAGTGGATTAGAGCCAAGGTTCCCTGCATCCAGTGACGATCCCCCGTGCCTCGTCGGTGATCTGGAAAGAAATAAAAAAACCGCGGAAATTTCGATGGCATCCAATAATGATTAGTTTGTCACCACCGCTCATTTCGATACATTTAAAGTAGAGATGAAAGAATTGTTCACCGAGTTCCGCGCAATCATGATTGCATATTTCGCTGACAGAAACGCCGGCAAGAATAAAAAAAGAAGAGCTACCACATCGGGAAGATTGAGATGATGAGGACGTTGAGCAACTGGTTCTCAATACCCACCCACCCACCCACCCACCCACCCAATTCCAATCAACAGAATTCTAGCGCTTCTCACCGATCCTATGACAACAATGCATATCGACCCAAGGTTGAACTTCCACCCTTCAATGGACTTCTCCACATCGAAGAGTTTATGGAATGGGTCACTAAGGTTGAGCGTTTCTTTGAATACATGGGAGTCCCTGAAGCCAAGCAAGTTTCATTAGTTGCTTTCAAACTCACTGGAGGTGCTTCTTCTCTCCACCATACGCATATTATTTATAATAAAAACTACCGACTATTACATGTATCTACCGACCCTTTTTCGTATACCCTTCACTCGACTCTTATCCTAAGCTATTCTTGGAGCTTTCCAAGTTAAGTTACACACGACTTCTATATTCTAACCTAAGACTCTTTCTTCAGTCCTTGTGCAAGTAGGACTCTTACATGGACAAAATAAGAATAAATAAGACTAAGTAAAACAATGGAAGGGGCCAGATCGTGATTAAGCTCATGGGTCACGCATCTTATCGACCCGGCGGGAATACTTCTTCAAAAATTGGTCCGCAACATGTTCTACATCAGTTGGTGTGATAAAGAGTATTTGGATAGAAAAAAATTGAAAAGTTTCTCAATATAATATTGTAGCTTTGCAAAATGAGTCATAAAAAATCAATGAATTAATGCAGTTGAATTTTCAAGGTCTACGATTTCAAGCTAAAATGATTTGATGGAGGTGAGATTTTATTATGCCTTTTACTGTGTGATTTTCTATACATTTCAATAAAAATGCGTGTTTAAGAAAATGTTTGAAATTTTCAAAACTAATTAACGTTGGATAGTTCTCATAGATAAGATCCTTTCTCCTTTGCTCTATTTTTTCCATGATGGGCCATGTTAATAGTTGGACGTAATGTTTAAATATATTGTTATATGAGATTACATTAAATCACCTAGATGTGCTTCCTACAAAGTTTGGTACTTTTGATCATCTAACCTTTTATCTTAAGATCTAAAATTTAAATTGTCCAATAATATGTATTAAATCTAATGGTAAATATCACTTAGATGAATACCTTTCAAAGAAATATCACTTGGATGAATATCTCAAATTTTTTTTTTTCTAAATAATACAAGAGTAATTAAGAAGTTGAAAAGGATAGGATTGAGAAATAAATGATACTCACTTTTTTAAATATGTAAAAAATGTATATATTCATAAGTGCATAAAACACTCCATAAAAGACAGTCCTTCTGGGCTTGTTGACTGAGTGTTTGCTTTGGATGGGATTTGAACTCCCTTCTTCAAAGAATGTAATGTAATGCACACACCTGGCTGCAAGTAACTGCAGATTTTGAATGCAAGATTTCTAAATCTTAGGAGGTTATGTGAGATGACAATTTTTAGAATTTTTGATTTTTGGAGTCTTTTAAGATTCGTGAATTATGGACCGCACCAAACTTAAGAAATAAAAACTGATGAGTATTTAGAGTTCGAAATCCATGAATTTTAGCATGTATAAACATTCCCATAGAAGAGCATGTGCTTAAATAGTTATGAAGTTATAAAATTTGGGTCCCTTGATCTAATCCAAACCTTATTCAACCTGTCAATTTCCTTGGTGATTGGTGGGCCCTTTCATTCTAAATTTGATATTGAATTGATTGAGTCACAATTGATCTGAATTTTTTAATGCTTTACAGATTGAATGATAGATTTGAAATCCAATTTAACCATGTGCCCTTGGTTGGTTTCTTTATGCTTCACTGGCAATGTCTTATCACTGTTTTGAAGTGTGTAAGGTTGTTTGCAAACATAGAAAGCAAGTTCTCATAAGAAAAGGTTTCTGTTCACCAGTTTTCAGTGAAATATTTTCTTACAAATTCTCGGAATTTTTTTTTCCCAGTAGAAAGTAAAAACAAATGGGCCTTTACTGTTACTGAATCACATCTTACTTTTATAACTTCTTGTTCTTACTAAAAACTTTTTTGGTTTACAATAGAGTGATGCAGCAGGATCTGGCACAACTGCCTCTCAGGCACCTCTTTCCGTGCAACATGGACCTGAACAATTTTCAATGAAAGTTCCAAACAACAAGGTAACTATTTGGTCGATGATATTTAGTTTTGTTAAACTAAGTACCCTTATATTGCCGCATGTGTTGAAATGACCATTTAGTTATTTTATAGGTTGCATTGATCATTGGTAAGGGAGGTGAGACCATAAAGAACATGCAAAGTCGGTCTGGGGCTCGTATTCAGGTTGGTTATTTTCTTCATATGCATAACATGTATGCCATAATGACCAATAAACTATTTTATTCTTGGTTTACTTGATTGATGCTAAACAATTGGGATGTTGCAAGGATTAATTTCAATTCACTGGTCATAACCTCGAAGTTTTTTATATGAAACATTTGACAAAGTTTTGACTGCCAAGGCCCTTTTCTTTGCTTCTTTATTTCTATGCTATTATCATGTGATTAGCTTCACTTAGTTGTGGTTTTTTTTTTTTTTTCTGGAAATGATATTAGCTTCACCTAGTTACCAGTAGAGACATGCAACCTTAAACTCCATGCAATGTGCCTCTATGCTGCACTTCCATGAAGGCACCTAGTTACCAGGAATTGAGGCTAGAGTCACATGACTTATATAATTCTTCATGGCAACTCTGTGATGTATATGCATGCTTACATGGATGCACAATTGCCGAATGTTTGCTTACATGTGCAAATGTAGGATGATTTCTAGTCTGGTTGTATGGATATACCAGTGTTTATCTTGAGCATTATTTGCAAAATGCTGATTATCAGCTTGGTTTCACACAAAAAAATATTTATTATTATTACTATTACTATTGTTATTTGGTTTTGAAAGTGTGGTAGTATCCATTTCTTGTGGTTTACGTTTATTGTTGTTTTGTATGAAGTTTTTTTACTCAGTAAAATTGACTGATTAGTTATTGTTGCTTCGGGCATCTTTTGGATGATATGGTACTTCCCCCACACCATAGGGTATTCCCACTTTTGTCCATCGAGATGGGCTCATTGGAAGGTTCTAAGATTTAGTAACAGACCCACCAAAAATCATATCGATCAAATCAATTTGGCCATGCTTTAAAGGCCATAAAATTCAGGGACTGAAAAAATGATTTGAAGCGATAACAAAATGGGGATGTAATGAAAGAGAGAGATTTCCAATAGATCGATCATCACCACATTTGGTGGGGGTAGTGCTGATGATCATCACTTGTGGTAGTACCAATTATCGAGAAGGAACTAGGACTACAAAATTTATGGGCTGGGCTGGATTATAGGCTTTCTTGAGCCCAGACCTAAATTGCAATTAAAGGGCCTGAGCTCATGCTTGGGTCTGAGTTAACCCAAATTAGTAGAATGTAAGCCTTGCCCAAACTGTAGTTGCAAGGCTTGAGCTTGATGTTAAGCCATTTTCAGGCTCAGGCTTTTTGGACTTAAAATGGAAGTTCTTTTCTGGTATTCTATAAAATATGAAATATATGTTATATAAATTTTATATTTATACAAAATTATCAATTAAAAATTCGATTTTATAAAAATGTTGTTAAAAGTCACCCTTTCAGCTCTAACTCGAGCTTTCATGTAATAGGCATGAGCCCAACCTAAATTTTAGTTTGGGCTGGGTAAGCCTTATTTGAATCTTGGTGAACTTGAACATGATTTTTTTAGGTGTTTTCATGCGGGCTTGTGTTGGGCCTGTCTCAAGTTTCATTCCTTACAGGAACCTACTAAATAATGAGTTAGAAACATGGAGAAACACTTTTGAGGAAAACTAATATAGTAGAGACAAAATCCATGAAGTGTAAGTTTAGTGATTTGAAAGTAGGGGGTGACCTGATTAACATTGAAAAGCACTTAAATTTTATTTTTCTGATAGATGGTAATTTTATTCAAAAAGCAGACAGCCAATACAAAGGCTAGAAGGCCAAGTGGTCCAAGATAGCAGGCCCAAAGACACTAAACACCCAGGAAAAAAAAAGAAACATGTAGCTAGAAGAAGCTAAAAGAATTAGGAATTACAAAGATGGAGATTATCGACAAGCAATGAAAGTCTAGATACTCCTCTCTTAGCCACCTATCCACCTCACCATTGGCGTCTCTAAGGAAACATCAATACCCTTGCTTAAATCTCCAATTTCCTCAACAATGTCAGCTATGGCCCATGGGTGAGAAGAAGAGTTCTTTGCCCAAGCAATGGCGCAGGCCTAGTCCTCTTCAATTATAGCTAAAAGATTAAACTTGAAAAGGAGAGCAGCAGCTTCTACATAGTGCTCTTCAATTATCCCTGGCAGCCAGTGGTTATTAATCAACAGATTAAGCCCAAAAAGGAGAGCAGAAGCTTCCGCAAAGTGAGCAAAGCAAGGATCAATTGGGCTGGAAGAGGCAATCAAAGAATTGCTAGCAATGTTCCTGATTAATCCGCCTATACCTGCAGGCCTAGGGTATCACACTTGCATCAAAGTTCAGTTCAAAACTTCTGAGAGGAGGGGGTTCTGATGATACATTTATAACTTGTGCAGTGCTGGTGTCGGTGATAACCTCATGTAGACATCTCACAATTAACTCCACCAGCACAAATTTGAAATCTGGTAACACTGAGGCCCAAAAGGTACATGTCCACTTAATGGAATCTACCAAATCCATGAAAGTTGAGGCTTTACCCCGAAAAGATCTGTGATTTCTTTTGGACCAGATTGACCATAATGTAACCAAAAAAGCAATTTCCCAAAGAAGCTAACCTTTCTTTAAAGAAGTGCAGAACTGGCAGATCTTGAGAAGGTCAAACAGAGAGCTAGGGGAGGACCCATGAGACATTGAAACCCTAATGTACCAATGCCCATAAGTGAGCTGCAGTAGGGGGGCAGTGAAGGAGCAGATGGTTGGGTGATTTGTTACCCCGTAGACGCAGATAACAGACATTAATAATCATACATCTCACCTTTCTCTTTTCTCAGGTTGTCAATGGTTAGGATCTTCTCTTGAATAGCAATCCAGGAAACCAAAGCTGGGATTGCTATTGAACTTGTCTCACGATTTCCATATCAAAGCTGGTGAACTGGTCTCCCACTGAGGATTAAACAGCATATTGAAGAAAGGCTAGACTTAAAACTTGCCATTCAGTTCTGGGATCCACACTGCGGTTTGGGCGGCTAGGATTGATATAACAACTGTGGAGTAAGATAGAAGAGAGCAGAAACTGTCCATCTACCAGTCATTTAGCTGTCTGCTGAAAACGACATTTCATATTATGCTATTCTGATGAGAATAACAATCAGCAACCATCTATCCGGGTCTACAGCAATCCGAGAATCACTTGAATTCCAAAATGAGAAATTTGATTTCTTGTGATTTTAAAACCAAGTGGTGATTTTGATTGGATGTAGATAGTAGGATGGGTTCAAGTGTAAATGAGCTATTGGATTTACATATAGGTATATGAATGCCACACTGATAAAGAGGGCATTTTTATGTTTGTTACATTTGTGATTCTCTATGGAGCTCTATGATCCCCTGATATGGCATGGATACAACAAGGACATGGATTTTACACATGATAGTGAAGTGTTTGAGATGTCATGATAAAGGGATGTTGCCTACTTTTAAATGCCCGGGCATCATAGATTGAGTTGATTTTTTATTTCATTTTTAAATTTAACATTAATTAGAATTAGATTAGAAGAGAAAATGGATTTAAAAAATAGAAGAAAAAGAAATATAATTGTACTAATTTAAAACTATAAAAAGAACAAGACATCCTTGTCCCTGTGAGATGATTTGCCTCTACATTTGTTGAACAATAATGTTCTTCATAAACAACTCTGTTGATGAAATAATATCCCAAATCTCGAGAATTGAATTTTATAACTTCAGGAAGCACATGAGAGGAACACCAACTTATCACACTTGTGGAGTCGCCTTTCACAAGGCATTGTAATTGTCCAAAGAGTCAAGCAATTTATAGCCCTTATGAAGTGCTTTAACCTCTAATTCATTAGCACTGATTCCAGAAGATATCTCAGCGAATTAAGTAATGATTGAGGAAGAACTATCCCAAATAAGATCTCTAATAATTCCTCTTCCATCAAAATTAAGCTTCATCGTTCCATAAGTAGGTGTTCTCAATGAGAAGCAATAAGTGAAGCCTGTGAAGGAGGAAAACACGAGCGCTAGTCTCCAATGAAGTCTAGTTTGGATATCATTTGAACTAGTCTTGAAGATGAAGCCCAAAAGATGAACATATACTCTTCCACGATAACCACCTAATCAGGGTAGACTTCTTATTATTGAAAGTAGAATTCTTATGCTCTTTCCAAAGAGATCAAAGATCGGCTGCTCATGACATCATCAAAACCATTTGGCAGTTAAAAAGGCCTAGTTGTGTAGCACCAAATATTGATGAGATCTGTTCCAAAATCGTATTTCAAGAATGACATGGACGTTAACATCAGTCTATGGGCAGTATGATGTGTCTCGGAAGATTGGCTTCCTTGCTGAGATTGAATCTCTCAATGGTCGATGGAGTAATCAGTGGTGTATTTGTGGGGATTTCAACCTCATTCGATTCCCTCGTGAGAAGACAGGGTTAACTAGGTTCAATTCCATTATGAGTTGATTCTCTAACTGCATTTCCTCTCTTGCCCTTGTGGACCTCCCTTTATTTGAAGCTGAATTTACTTGGTCCAATGGCCAAGAGAGACCTATTTTATCTCGAATTGACAGGTTTCTTGTTTCAACAGTGAATGGATTTGTTTCCCGAGTCTCCCACACCTGCCTTCCCTCGCCCCATCTCCGATCATTGGCCTTTGGTTTTGGACACCTTTGATGAGTCTTGGGGCCCTTCTCCCTTCAGATTTGAGTTGTGCTGGGTAAAATAAAATGGTTTCAGGGATCTCATTGGACAATGGTGGACATATTCCGGCAACAAATCCTTCATCCTTCACCAGAAATTGAAGTTCTTAATGTGCAAGTTAAAAAGTTGGCGTGCAACCAGTTTTAGATCCCTTTATGAAGCTAAATTGGTTTGTATCAATTCGTTGTTCCTATTTTTATTGTCCCACCCCAATCTTTGGAGCTTTAATCCTAGTGATGGATTTAGTATCTCTTGTTTTGAATTCAGGATTTACTAGAATGAACGACTGTAGTAGATGTCACAATCTAAAGGAAATTATATGGAAGCTTTGCAAAATTACTACAGAGCTACACACCTAGAAGTTAATCCCTATATAGAATTATAAACTCTATAACACAGGCTTAGCCACACACGTAATGGAGAACATACAAAGGCCTTAGAATATTATTATTATTATTTTGAAAGGTAGCTTCATTAAAAAAGGGAACACATACAAAAAAAACCTTAGAAAGCATAGTGAGCTTTCCACCCAAAAAAAGCAAACAAAAAACCACCCCCCAAAATTACATAAAATTATTTATAATTTCTGATGACAAAGTCGCACCTTGACGAGAAACAAACAAAAACCATCCCCCAAAATTACATAAAATTATTTATAATTTCTGATGACAAAGTCACACCCTGGCGAGCCAACTCATCTGCTTCTGAATTTGCAGAGCGGGGAACTCAAAAGACCGAATGACCATAATCCTCAATGGAATATTATATCCAAGCAATAAAATGAAATTCATTCTTATCACAAGCTATCCCACTTCATGGAGTATTTGACTTGGTTTAATGGCATATACCTAATATTTGGGGATCCTTTCCCTGACTTACATATGTGTGTTTCATTAGGTCTTGTTGTAACAAGTTTGTCGGGAAATATACATAACCCATATTTTTCGCTATGGTGCACATATTGTGTCATTGCTTGTTGTCGTGCTTCTATAACCCTCTCGTACCTATGGCTACTGACAAATTAGCAGTAGATTAGCACATGAGTGCGGATGGCTTAGTGGAGCATGTATATCATTGTTTGATCATCGGATAGATTAGCAACCACATGGAAAGGTAAGGGGAGGGCCCTTGGTGTGAAAATCCTAGAATGTTGTGTTGAGACAAGAAGACACTTTTGAAGAGAACCATATATTGTTGGATTGGTTAGGCTGTGGAATGCATGGCCCATGTTCTCTCTACATGCCAAATTACAACCTAGTGGGAGATGTGGTAAAGTAAAGATTCCTCCAAAATGTTGGCAATGGTCCATTGGTTCTAATGGCAAGGGCCAGTTTGGGCCAAACTACGTTCTTTGGCAGCCCGAGCCCGTTCATATATACATAAGCTTGAGCCTGCTCGAAGACCACTAGCCATTGGGATTTGCATGTTAAATCCCAAGCCCGTACATTCGCCTATTTGAGACCATTAAAAATCCAACTCTTCATATTGAAAGTTGACGTGATGACCTACAAGTGGGGGGACCAATTTGAGCTCAAAACTCATTTTCTAGCCACTTGATCTTAGTGGTTTGAGTCACTCGACGTTTTTGTCTTGGTTATCTTTAAGGATGCCTGATTACTTTGATCACTACGATCAAATGGCGACATTTTAAGCTCAAATTTGCTCCACTTGTAGCTCACCATGTCTTGCCCCCCACACCCACCCCCACCCCCACCAATATGAATGGTTTGTCTTCTAATTAATTTCAAAATATTTTTTAAAAAATGGAAAATGACCCAAGTACACATACACATAATTGCTAAATGGGCCAAAAAGCCCAATGGGCTTTTAGGGGCTTTGTGCAAAAGTTTGAGCCTGACCATTTATATAAACAGACTCGAGCATTTAGCCAAAGCCTGGCTTGACGGGCTGGCATATGTGTTGAAACCTGTTTGTTTAGGGAGGGTTCAAGTGGGTTTGGGACCTAGTTCGAGCTAAGGAAAAACCCTACATTGGCAACAGGAATTTTTTCTTTTTAAATAATGAGAATATCAATGGTATGTTGAGGAAGATGGATGTGTTATGATGTTGGCCCAGTTGTGTTGTGAGGAAATTGAAGGCAATTATAAAGAAGATGATACTCATGAAGGTGGGACACTTGAGCTTAAGAGGATGCATGGATGTGCTGATTCTACTTCTAAAGCATTTGGCTTGTTCGTTATTACAATTTAGGCTGCCTACTATTATTCTTTTTATCAAAACAGGAAAATGAAAGGAAGAAAAGAGGGATAAATGTTCATAACGTCTCGATCAAGTAATTGTTAAGGTGCAATAAAAATATGTGCTAAGTGGTAAGAATTTGAAAAGTACAAAAAACTGTTTGTGGTCAAGCATGCCAAACTCAAGATGCAAGTGGAGGATGAGTAATTTAAGGGTCGGACACAGAATTGATTTGTCATGGAGAATGGCTTGGGAAGACGCAATGTTGAAAAAAATTATGTTTGAAAAAGAAAATTGACAGAACTTCAGATGTGCTTGTATTTGACATAAGTACATAGTTTATAACAGAAGTTCTCTTTTGTAATTCTGAAATGATGGGGATGTTATGAAAGAATACAGTAATTCAGAGGAAAACTATTTAGGACATGATTATTCAACTTTGATTACATCCCCAAAAGAAGGGTTTTGACTATTGATATCTTGACCCAACTCATGAAGTGATTTGGTTCTTGATTGATTTGCGGTGATTATCATGGTTTTTCAACCTTTGGTTTGTCTATAAAAATGTTGTAGCATGAAAGGAATCTGCAGCCATTCATACCAAGGTTGGAAATTAGAACTTGGATTCTGCTCATTTGATCTAATATTTTGACAATAAAGTGACCTAGGTGAGTCATTTTCTAGTTAAACTATTTAAAAGTATTTTTGTGAGGACATTAATTTTTGTGGGCCGGGATTTATTGCATGTTCTGTGTACAATAGGCTGATGCTCTGGAATAAATGGATGAAGCATGGTCAGGTGAACAGATATTGAATTTCTGAAAAGGGTCTTCATGTCTGCTTGTTTTGATGCCTTGGGTTTTGATTTTTGCAGGTCTAGATTTGACCTACATTCATATTTAGTGTGTAGTTTACCATGAATGATTGGTCCTTGATTGTTTTGAAATACATCGAGTTCAAATGCGAGAGTGAAATTTTTGCCTAGGGAATGTTAATTTATAAGGATTCGACCCGCTTTCTTTTGTTAGAGCCCCCAATATAAGCTGAAAGATGGTTTTTCTAAGAAAGTAGTAGGCTATTGTGAACCAGATAATCATTTTTCTAAGAAAATAGCAAACACTTATTTTGAACTGGATAATGGTTTTTCTAATAAGGTAGCAAGCCCTCATTGTAAACTGGAAAAATGGTTTTCTACCAGAGTTGCTGATCCTGTTTACCTTTTTTTTTAAGAAAAATAGTTTCCTCCATAAAGTTCCTTGGCAAAGTGTCTTGAAAAATGACTTGATTGCGGTGGAATTTATTTTCCTGTGTAAGTGTTGCAAGCAAGCTTTCCGTGGTAATGTTCTCTAAAAATATGATAAAAAATTCAACTTTTATTTGCACTTTGTTATTCTGAAATTGCCCTTAATTGAGATACTGCATTTTTTTTTTATTTGGACCTTTTTTATTTCAATGGCTAAAGTATCATTTGGGTCCTAATATGGACACCACAGCTTTTAGTAAGCTGAGTGCTAGGTTTGAATAAAACAAGAACCTCTAGTACAATTTGCAAGGGTTCATTGTTCCGACCTCAAGGTGCTGTGGGTTCAAGTCCTATGGGTGATAGGCAGTCAGCTTATGGAAGAAAGAAACATGCCAAATCGAAATGCAAATGCCAACCCCAGATTGATGGGATTTTAAAATATTTAATTTAATATATAAGAAGATCCTAACCTCCTAAATTTGATATGTTATATTATACTTCCTCTGTCCCAATTTAGTTGTCTCATATGCATTTTGAAACTGTCTCCAAATAGTTGTCTCATATGCATTTTGGAAGAGTTAAAAGGATGTTTGAGAGAAGTTCATAAACCTTTTGAGAGCCTTTCCTTGAAAATTCAAAATTTTAAAATGAGACAATTAAAATGGGACAGAGGGAGTATAAGAACACTTGAGACGTATTTTATTCTTTATTTTTTTACGTCAATGAAAGGGTTGAATTTCTTAACAATTGATGGTTTAGAAGAATTAGCATTGATTAAAAAAAAAAAAAAAATTTGGGGTTTTTTGATGAAAAATTTATGCCAGAACATGTATTTTTGTTCATGCAAATTCTTCATATATGATTTAAAGACAAAATGTGAGCTAATAGGATATAAAGAGGTGGTTTACCGAGGGGAATGCTAATATATAATTTATACCAATGGCACCAATGAATAAATTTAGTTTACTGAGTGGGGTTGTGTTTCGATTCCTAATATATTATTTAAAGAGAAAATACAGACAAATTTGGATTCGGAACATCGGTTTACATCGAGATTCAATTAAGACAAGCTTGTGTTGTACAATGTCTATTATTCTTTTCTTCATTGTTTCTTTTGTTTAGATTCTTAATATATACTATGAAGAGTAAATACAGACAAATTTGGATTTGGGACATAGGTTTACATTGAGAGTGATCCAAGAAAAGGTTGTGTTGAACAATGTCAATTATGCTTATCATTATTGTTTCTCTTGTTTCTTTCTGTGTATTTATTTTTATGTGCCTCTGCTTCCATCTCATTACGTTGTGAGTTTGCGATTGAATGGTGTATTTTATGCCCTTTTCAGGTCATACCCTTGCATCTGCCACCTGGTGATGTGTCGACAGAAAGGAATATTTATGTCAATGGCACCAAGGAACAAATTGAGTTGGCTAAAGAACTACTCAATGAAATTATAAGTCAGGTGAGGCTTTCATTATTTTGTCAAAATTATTTCATGGTGCCTTCATATAATTTCTTGTGCCCAAAAAACAAAGAGACGAATGGGGATTTTTTGTAATTATTTTTTAAAGATATGGGGCCTTGAAATTTCGCCATCATCTTCATATAGTTGGAATATAGTCTAAAGAAAGTTTGAACTCGAAAATGGTCCAACAACACATGGGAGCATTTGATGCCATTTTGAATGAGACCATGCCTCTTTTTGATTCTTTAGAATAGTTAGATCCCAAAGAGAGGCAAAATAGGTAGCTGCCATAACATCAAAAATTTTGAAGGGCCCTTAATAAAAGACTAGGCATAGGAGAGTTGGCAACAAAAGAAAACATCACTCACTGAATGTCAAATATGCTCAATGTCGAACTCCAAATGGCAGAGGAAAAAGAACTGTGGATAAGAAAAAAGGACAAGCAATGACCTTTATTCTCTTTTTTGTGTGGATGTTGTCATGGGTAAGAATTTTCCCAAGACCGGCAGTCCATGAAAAAGTTGATGGCTCAAGGAGGACCTTTAGAAGACCAAATGCGTGGATTATCTAAAGGGATAGAATCACAATGGTTGCTCCACACATAGACTACACCAAGAATATTCTCGAATACTCGGGCCACCTAATCTAGGAATCCTTTGTCCTGGTTCGAGAGGATTTTGATAATTGAAAGTACTGAAATTCTTTTGCATAGGTTGATTCCTAAACATAAACAAAATCTTTATTGATGGTTAAAAGCCTGTAAAATTGTTAGTAAGTTCTTTTTTTTGCCTCAATAAACATTGAACCCTAGACGGTGGGCTATAAAAGGCTTTGATAATGGTGATTATGACTAAAGGTCGTTTGTTTATTCTTAGAGAATTGGAAGATATCATTGTTTTTATGAATAAAAGTTAATTTATATAGAGGATTATCTTTCGAGGTTGAATCTGCATAAGTTTCTCTCATGTTTTGGGGCTTTTGTTTTCTTTGTTATACTTAAAAACTGCTTTCCATCAAAAGCATAGACTAGGAGGAACACTATCTTTTGTTCGACTGTCATGACACATAATCAGAAAAACCCTTCTTCGAAGGATTAATTTGAAGAACATGTTGAATTGTTTATCCAAGATGTAAGATGCCAGTGCTTGGATTGCAAATTTAAAAGGGATAGTCATGCTCTTATGTAACCTCCAAGGGCATGGGTGGAATGATTCATCAGTGTTATTATGAACATAGGATATTAAAATCAATATCCATATATCTCTTTGTTTGTTAAAAGACATGTAAGTACCACTATTGTCTCAATTTACATGGATGATATTCTAGTAACAAAATGGTTCAAAGTTATCAATTTTGGTTGGCATGTTGATTTTTTCCAATACGTGAATTAAATTGGTTAAATATAATGACTATTGGGTACATAAGTTTATAGTGGTATATAGCATTGTAAAATGATGGATTTTCAATGTAGCCTATCATGGAATATTTTTATTCTCCCGTCACATTTGATACTAAATTTTAATGGGAAAATGGGTTCTGATGGAAGGATTTCCCCATGAAAATGACTTGGTAGAAATTTGTTTTCTAATGTAAAAATTTCCTATGTTCATTTGCCACCGTAACCTACACCCCAAAAAAAGATTAATAAATGGGTTGGGTTCATTGTAAAAAAAAAGATGGGTTGGGTTAGGTCTATCAACTTGGTTAATAAATATGTTGAGATTGGTGGGAATTGGATTGGGTCAACCTTCTAATATATTGCAGTGATATTTAAAGTTCCTTATATATAGGTAGTTTTTGGTAGCATGGTGGTGGTTACTTTATGGTCGTTTGTTCCTATGCAGTAGATTATATTTCCTTAGATACTAAATGACTAGATCCCACCCACCCCCCCCCTCTTTAAAAAAAAGAGGAGGAAAGAAAAAGGAACAAGACATCTACCCCATTAATTCTTTTCAATACTAAGAGAAATGAAAGAAGCAAAGACAATCCCATTATTATTGTCACCACCGACTCCATGGTTCTAAAAGTCAGTATTGACTTAGGCAACTTAACAAGACTTGATAAGAAAATCGATTAATTCAACAAAGTATGTGAACGAGTTTTCTGCTTCATTCAACGGGCTCATTGAGACAAGCCAAAAACTTGCCCAAGTTGAGTAACCTCAGCTTGGGTGAATTGAGTTCGAAGTAGTAGAGAGTAGCGTGTTTTGTAGGACATGGGACTGATATCCAAGTTATAGCAAAGGCAAAATGGGGAAAACAGACCACAAGATATAAAGCTGAGGAACAGACCCTACTTTCATTTCTTTGGTGGAAAAGATGAAAACTAGAGCTAACGGGGAGAGAGAGGAGACCTGGTAATATTGTCACAATTTTGTCTTTATTATATTAATTATTTATTCTTATCCTTACTTTTCCCTCCTCCTCCTCAATTTACAGAGGGATCATTTATTAGGAAGCAACATGGATTTGTCTTTCATCCTTTTGAGGAGGTTGGCAAATAGAGTTGCAACTTTTTTATTTAAGCAGTGTGTCTCATGGACTGATCTATTTGTTGATTTCTCCTTGGATTCAGGATGTTTTGTTATCTTTGATTTTATAAAATTTTCACTTATTTTGTTCTATTTGTGTGCTGGCCCAACCTTGAGTTTGCACCCTACTATTCTTTGTATTATTTATTTTTTCTTAAAATAAACTAGATATCACTAGCCTTTTGATGTACGGTTATTGTTGTGAACCATCATCTTAAAAAGTCAATGACTGCAACCAATGTATTAGTCTTTGGTAAATTGGCTGTTCATGATCCATCTATTTCAGTGGTGCAATAGGCTCCTCCATCACACAAGTTGGTACATTATGACTTGTTTTGACTGAAGATTGTGGGATGGACTTTCAATTCATTCTTAACTCCGTGATTGAGTTGTTGTTCTGGCTCTTCACTAAATGCAATCTAATATATTTCGACAAATCATTTCTCCAGCTTTATGATTTTTTTGCAAATTACCAATAAATATTAGATTATTCACTGGATTTTGAGATACACCTAAAAGGAAAGCAGCGGGAATTTGTTGTGATTGAAAGTTTCCAACTTTGCCTCACTCTTTGGAAGAGTTGGAAGGGGTTCTTATGTTTTACATTGTGCCCCCTTCTGCTTCTTTTCTTCTTTTTTTTTTAATGCCCTAGAGGGTGCTACTTAACCGTCCATTCTGTGGCATTTAGATTCAATTGATATTTATATTCATAGCACTGATTTCTCATGAGCATATGATCGACACACTCCCCTTCTATGGTGAGACCTATTAATTCCAGGCATTTCATGTCCAATAAATCCCTTGGACCAAGTACTTTAAGGGCTGGTAATTGCAATAGATTTTCCTTACCAACATGAAAATAAATACTGCATCATGTTTTCCAGATTGTGAACAACTTTTTTCTTTTTATCATATTTGCTTGCTCCTCCACCCCTCAACAAGTGGGCTCTAGCCAGTGGTCCCTATACAAGCATTACATTGCCTTTCATTCATTTCCTATTTCTTTGTGTTCCTTTTTTCTTTTAAATAGTTTGCATTGTTTAATTTTACTGCAAAATGTTGTGGGCACAGCTTTGTGTATCGTGTCTGAGGTGATTCCTCCATGGTTCCTTTGGTTCTCTTCCTCTATATTTTGTGGCTTCGTGAAGGTGATTTTGAGTGGCCAAGTGCAACGCTAGACAAAACATTGTTTGACATTTAAATATGGTTAGGAAGCAAGACTTTTGACTGTCTTACTCTATCAAGAAAGTGACTTTGAGAGGTTCTTTTAGGATCTGAGCTTGGGTTCAATGGTTGATTGGTAGATAGTTCAGGCAAAATGAGATCATATCTTACACTTTACTGAAACATGTTAAGGATATGAGGCGTGGTCCTTATCCAGCTGACCCCTTGAAGGGTAAACGAGAGGATGATGCCCAACTAGTCATGCACACCAAGTGAGCAATCATTTGGTTGTTATGGGCCATTCATGTGTTATTCTCATGCTTGTCAAATGAGGAACCAGCTTTTTTGTGAACTTTGCACCTTTATCTGTGGTTCATGATTCATGGTTTTCATGGGTTTGTATTTGACCATGTTAATCTTGTTTGCATTTTCCCTACATCTCCTACCTACAGGCAATCTTGAAAGCTTTCATCCTGTTAGGAGTTCCATTTGAGAGGGGAATTAAAGAAGAAAACCTACCAAGTAGTTCTATTGGTTTGGTAACATGGCATTTTGGATATGTTTCTGATTTTTTTCCCCTTTCTTGGGTGCAGAATCGTGTAAGGAATCCTACCATGTCTGGTGGCTACATGCAGCAGAACTACCCAACTCCAGGAAATTGGGCCCCACCTGGGTCAAATCCTGTGCAGCAAGCTGGGTATGGATATGCGCAATCAGGAACTACACCTTCTCCTTACTACAGCAACTACCCTCCACAACCAGCTGGATGGGATCAGGCAACCCCACCAGCAGCTGCTCCACTTCCCCAGCAAAGTGCTGGATACAATTATTATGGGCAGCAGAGTCAGACAGGATCTGCTCCAGCTAATGTCAACTATGGTTATGCTCAGCCATTGCCGGCCACTGGCTATGGTTATGATCAGGGTTACTCTCAACAGCAGCAGGCTTATGGGAACAATGGATCTCAGGGTGAAGAAGATCCACATAGCTCGTACATCTCTCCAGGATATGGAGCACCTGGTGCAACACCTGGGAAGTCAGATGGAACGACCACTTCGCAGCCTTTTGGGACCCAAACACCTACCCCTATGCCTGCACAACCAATTGGAACACCCTCCACCCAGCCTTCTGGAACTCCATCAACCCCACTACCACAAGCCCAGTCAATCGGATCAAGCACCCCCCAACCTTATGCAACTCAGTTTTCTACCCCAATGCCACCAGGTCAGCCAGTCGCATATGGTCAGCAACCAGCTGCTCCAACTGGATATATGCCACCTCAAAACTATCCAGGCTATCCTTCATCGCAGGCAGCAAATGTTCAGATGGGTTACAGCCAGATGGGGTATGGTGGACAGCAACCATTACAAATACCTCCATCCACATCTCAGACAGGATATGTACAAAGTGGGTATCCTCAGCCGGCTCTTTCTCAATCTGGTTATGCTCAAGGCGCAAACACTTCTGGTTATGGTATGCCACAGCCTGCAACTCACCTGCAACCACAACCAGTGGCTTATGGATCTGAGAGAAGCACAGATGGAAATGCGACTGTTGGAAATTACAGCTCAACTCCTGCAACTCAAGAAACAGTTCATCCTCAAAGCTGAAGGTATTAGCTAATGACTAGTTCTTGAGTTTCTGCTATTTCCCTTTGTATTCTGGAACCTAAGATGTAGCATTTCAATCAGCAGGTGTATTCCTTTTATGTTAGACAACTGCCTTGACCAAGAACAACTGTTTTGATTGGCATTTTAGCATCTGAAAGGATACTTTTAGATTAAAATGAGCATAAGCTAGGACGTTTGATTCAGTACAGATGGTGTTGGTACTACTTAGCACATAGGCCTAGCTGTCTGGATTTTGGTATTGCTCACTCTATTGAATCACGTCACATAATATTATGTTTTGGGAGAACTGCATTTGACTTCTATTAGGGGTTGAAATTGGTGATCTTGTTTTGTTAGTTTTCAGAATATATTTAAGTTATTTCTATGATATTGGTGTTTGACAGTATAGAGTTATTTCTACAATATTGGTATTTGAGATAGTATATGATCTAATGTTAGTATCAAGGTTTTATAGAGTGCATATGCACATTGATAATCAAAGTATATCATGCAAGCGTGTGTTTGGTACGGGCAGATTCCTGTACCCAATCCAGCCTCCATGCAGGAGTCTTGGAAATGTGATCGCTAATATAGTGTTCTTGAATTTTCTTCTATTCATTCAATTATGGTGATTGTGGTTGCCTTCGTTGTTGCGGGAAAGGGTGGGGTGGTGATTATCAGATGTTTGTGGATTTTGCTGTTAATTATCATCTTATTAAGGCTGATGTTGATGAATCATCCTTTCTTGAAGTCTATTGGTACTAATGAGCTTGGATTTGCGGGTAATGTTTGTAAACCAATTGCAAACATCTAGATTTTGGATTTGCTGAAGAGTGAGTTTTGATAAGTTTAGGTAAAAAATTAAGCTAATGATAGTTAATGCCTCTCATGCAATGAACTTCTTAGGATAAGGAGTCAATAGCTGTCATTGCTTACTGCCTGGCATTCGGTTTCCAGCACTACAAATTACCACTGATACTGATGCCACTGTCAAGTTATTTGTTATTGGATGAATTGAAGGGGAGGGTTGATGACGGGTATGCAATCTTGTGGACTATCAGAATATTGGGCTTCATATTATCTTTATCTTTGAATTGTAATCTCCAAGTTAATCTAAAATAACAAAAATTAAGGTTAATTCTCTCTTTACAGAGTCAAATTTTAATGGGTTTTCCATCATCTAAGATATGTGTCTCTAAGAATAGGAATTAAGGGGTGAAAATTTGTGATAATGGCAACATTAATGAGGTTCTTTTATGATGGGAAGAAATTGGAAAAGGCAGGAATTTGAGAATTCATGGTGCATGTGACCTGGCGACTGTGTTAGGTTTTTACTTTGAAAGAGCTGAAACCATTTCCCAATTGAAAACCTTAGACTCAGTATCTTAGAGAAACCCGGATATCGACTAACTTATTTGACTAGATTCAACTGGATTGGCCTTGAAACATGTCAGTCATTGAGTCAGAGCATGAGAATCTCCACTCTTGGCTGAGATGAGGCCCTTGGGGCCTTCAGCAGTTGTTTGCCACGTGGCATCTAAGGGTGCAACTCAGTGACTGTTGGACCAATTTTAATAGGCCAATGTATATAACGAGTGTTTCATATTTAAGTCTTGAAATTTCTACTTCACAACGAGTGTTTTGACTTGGATAATTGCTTCATATCTAAGTTTTCTAATCCAAGTTGACTTGGATTATTACATGCATTCGAGTTATGTGAGCTGGACCAGCCGGAAAAGCCCAGTTTGAGTCGATTATCACAAGGACCTAATCTGTCTCACTTAAATTAAATGCAATACATAGGTTTTAATTTATATATTACATCTTGGAAATCCTATTAAGTCGTGTGAAGTATGATCAAGTCACTGGAAAAAATTCAAAATGACTCATTTTCTTTTGAAACAGGAATAACTCATTTGACTTGAAATTTTATCGAATTGAGTCGATTCAGATTGATTGGCAAAGTGTGAGGAATGGAATTTCTAGTCGCTTGCCCCTGTTGCCCATGATTTGATGATTTAATGAGAAATGAAATACCTTTTTCTCCATTTTCTATAGAAAATTATCTTTTTATTTTCGAAATTTCTCCAATCGGCCCAATGCAAATATGAGCTTATATTTCAGTACCATACAATGACTCCTATTTCGAATGATACTACAACTATATTATTATGTCTTTTAATGAAAAAGATTATATTAGTAAAGGTTTGTTGATATAGGGTTAGCTTTAACTCCAAGTCTCTTAAAATAATTGTTGATATATGGGGCTACTAAGAGTTCAATTGTATCAATAAGTTTATTTGAAAAGTATATTTAAAATGATGTTTTTTAGATTTATTGGATTTAAAATTTTATTATTTAATAAGTTTAGAAATCAAAAGTTAAGATGGAGCCAACGGTAAAATCACTCTTAAGGATTCAAAATGGATAAAAATCTAATTAATGAATAGTAGTTGACTGAGATGTGGAAAATAATATTTTTAAGACACTTATGGGCTCTACATGGAGGCATTATTCAAGTGAAACTAATTGATAGTCATTCCATAATTACAACAACTTAAGGTGATCGTATTTATTATCCAAAACTTTAAGTATTTTGACTTAAAATTAATTCATTCATTGAATGGATATATATCTTTGGTTATATTGTATAAACAATTATAGGAATTGAGTGACCAATTTTATTTTCAACTGGTTACGTAGTCTTGTAATTTCACACTTTAGAAAAAAAAAAATTTAAACAATTAATTTTCATAACCCATCCTAGGTGGAGAATTTTCCTTTGAAAATCTTTCATCTATATGGTGCTCAATTTCTCTGACTCAATTATGTGGGTCTCAATCATAAAGATAATGAAGAATAATCACATGTTATCATTCTAAAGTGTAACTTTAACTTCAAATAGCACTATTTATAACATCGGTGTCCACAGTTTATAAATTAAAATAATTAATTAATTTATAAATACAAATGTACATATATATATATAGAGAGAGAGAGAGAGATTTTGCAAAGTTATTAAACGAGTTGTTGAATATACTAAATTGAACTTTATAAATTTTCTAATTAAATAGTTTTATAAAATAAAAAATTATAAATATATATTCATCTTTACATTTAAAAATCATATCTGAAAATATATTATCACTTCCACCTTCCGTGGCCGACTACTATTTGAATTCTAACACAGTCGGAGACGCTTTTCTTTTTAAACGTTAGGAATTAGGATATTTGAAACCATCTTGCCCAACGAACCGCGTCGATCACCGTCTTCTACTTTTAGAAACTCGCAGAAACTGATCTTCTCCCAGTCTCTCACCGCCTCGCCTTTTCTAAATTTGATCTATAAATTCGTCAATAGTTTTTTCTTTCAAAATTTTCCCCTGCATCCGTTCTGCTCACTGAAATCAGAGCTTTTCCTCCTCTGTTTCGATCCAATCATGTCGTTCGTGCCACCACCCGATTGGACGACTTGCGATATCCAATATCTGAACTGTTTCTCTAAAGAAACTTTAAATCAGGAAAGAGATGAAGAAACCGAGGTGATTCTGAAGATTGTCTTGAGAGAGAAACTGATACGGACTGCCGTTGTCTCAGGAGGAGACATAACTGTTCTGGAGGAGACACCGTTTCTGATACCACCGCTGTCTTTCCCGTCCAATCCCACACTTTGTTTGCTGCGAGAGGCGGCAGAGCAATACATTTCCCTATTGCTTTCTGAGATGATGCCGCCGGAGATTAAAGACGATGTCATCGGAGCTCTTTCCAGGCATTTGCACGAGGTTGCTATTGTTGCTTGGGATAATGAGAAGATGAAGGTGGTGATTAATGCTGTTATTGAAGTGAAGAAGGAATTCCTCTGCAGCTGTATTGGATTGGTGGACACAAAGGGTTCAAGTAAAACAACCATTCATGCATCTTGAAATCAAATCATAGTTTGATCTTCTTGATTTGAGTTTATGTAAAAGGGTTTCTGTCTGTTTTGATTCTATAGCCATTTACTTGATGAAATCTATTGAAAATTCCCATTGCAATTTTGATTGTTTTTGTTAAATTTCTTCCTCATAAACCAAGTCATTCATTCACTCAAATTCGTAAAATCTGCGCTCCAATATGCATGAAGGGAGATCAAATAATCTCCAATTAAAGTAGAGGAGAGGTTCCCTTCAGATTCGTTCACTCACGAAGTAATGCTAAATTTGGCAGCCCAGAACCTATTAACCATGTCATACCAGTTCCATTGTAGCAGCCCCATTCATACATCATCCTTCACTGAGACTTCCAAGCCCTGGCAGACTGACCACCGCCTCCCCATGTTTTCAACCACAATATGTGGAGTAAACCGCTCAAAAAGAAAAAAAAAAAACCCACAATATGTAGAGTTGAGCTTGCTAGGGAGAAATCAAATGGACGCTTAACAAATGTTTATTTTTCAAAAGGGTGTGGAAATTGAAACAGACGTCAATCCGCCATTGGTTTCTGAAACATTTCAAGACATAAGTTCATTCATCATGAACAGCATTTTTCGCCTATTGAAATAGACAATTCATCTATCTCATTCTTCAGTGCCAATGTGGAAGCACAGCCTGTAACCACAGAAACAAAAATTTGCATCCCAAAGATAATCATCTGAGGCCTTCCTGAATGTTTTGTTCACGACCATAGATTCTGAAGATTCTTCTAATGGATGTCCAATGGCAATGCAGCTTCTAGAATTTATTAATTTTCTCACTTCAACAGTCAGTCAAACTCTTATTAGTTATGGTGGCATTAAAGGTTAGGTCATTTCAATTGAGACAGATCATGTAGTCTCAAATTCGATTATAATATAAGAAAGCACAGACAATTGGACTTTATTAATTAAGGTTTTGAAATAACATACAAAAGATACATCAAGCCCCTAACATACTAAAACATGATTCGGAAACTAATGCGCAAATGGTTGTTCAGGTTAATGAGGAAATGGAAATCAAGGTAGAAGAATGTGCAGGCATTATATCTGAAAGAAATACAAGTTTGAGGATATTGGGCTCATTGACCACTTATCTTTCTGGTGTCAACATATGCTCCTTGATATGTGGCTTTACTGCTTTCTTTTCTTCTTTACAACCGAAGGGTTCAACTCAATTCTACCAAAGGGGTGGAATCACAAAACAACATGAGCTAGTTAACACAAAACAACTGAATTCTACCAAAGAGGTGCATCGAACCCTAGTAGCATGATGTATGGGTTGATAATTGAATGTGTTGTGAATTAGGTGTGTTTGTTGATGAATAGATTCTTCTGCCAATTTTTTAGGTAATCGAGAATGTGATGTTGCTTGGAATTCCATGACCTAGGGCTGTTTGATAATTCAGGCTGCACTCAGAAGCCTCTGAAATATTTAGATTGTAGAGATTCCAGGATAGAAGTTGCCATACTTGGTCTGATTCAAGTTGAAGTATTGGATTATCGGAAGTCGAATTTGGATCGTTTAGTGCTCTAGCAATAGAAACTGCAATCGACATACATTCCTATGTCAGGACGCTTGACTTTTGGGCCTGTGGATAGCTAGTTTTTGGCGTGACCGAGCCCAAAAAAACCTGGGTTAGACTAGGACAAGCTTCAACTTGGCCCATCAGCCATACACATTTTACAGGTGAAACATCATCTATGTTTTCTTTCTTCACTTTCTTTCACTATCTTCAGTTACCATATGGGATATGGATCAGGTTGTAGCATCATTCGCCGTTTGAACAACCCTATAGATGAAGGTCTTGGACCTTCAAAATTAGGATCACCTATATAAACTGGCAGGAGTTGTTCTTTGTTGGATTGAATATGGTATGAGATACAATGGTTTCATTGTTTAGAACAACAAGACTCAGGCTTGAATCAAAATTTAATTGGTTCTAATGATTTGACTACCTTGATCTTGTCTGACCCAGCAAATGTTTTTTAGTGATTTGCAGTACTAAAATTCAATGGAGTAAGAGTCCACTCCATGTGTCAAAGATACAAGTGGCATTGCAGGGTCGATTTAATTTTTTTCCTGTAAGGTTTCATACGATGAACTGTAAGAAATTCTTACTGATTCGTTGTCAAGTTTCAAAGAAGGACCTTAATCATCCAACCATTTTATTTTGTAGTATATAGGTACAAATCTGTATCCCAAATTACCAATTTCATTTTATTTTTTTCGAAAGGAGTACAAATGGACCATATGTGTTGTTATTTAATGATCCTTCTGTCCCAATATCATAGCCAAATGTTCTTTCGACCGTTTTCCTTTTTTGATAATCCAATAATGGGTTATCATTCAAAACCAGAGCCATAATTTCCATCTATATCTTTTAAATTAACCCGGGCCACCATATTCAATTGTTTGAATTTACATGTGGGAAACAGTGCGATATCCAGCGTAAAACTTCTACAGTGAACCCACCACCTCTACGGCACACCAAGATTAGGCCATGGGGCCTCAAACCCGCAACCTCCCGCTTCCTGAGACAGGAGGCAACCAGTTGAGCTACACTCATGTGGGTATTTCCTGTCAATGAAATTTAAGGAGAAGGAAATACGTATTTCCCAGTGTATAATTTCTGACTCACTAATCACAACCATGAGGGCAGGCCTGAGTTCACCAAAGTTGCAATGAAGGTTCCATGTTTGAATCCTAAGTTTCAAAATAAATATATCCATGTTCTGGTATCATACTTTTTTTGTTTACAAGTTCTATACGGACCAAATTATAGTGTATCATTCAAGATGAGGTTATTATTGAAGAATACAAGAAATAGTTGAATTGTCTTAAAAATTCATGAAGAATTTATCAGTGATTTCGTTATCATTTGAATTAGTCTAATCTCCAATGTAGAGTGGGGATATCGATGTTATCCAAAAGAAATTGATAGAAAAAATAAGAATCCATTCAAGTAGGCTTTGGACCGAAAGATGATTAGTTGAAGGGCCTTAGGCTATGGTATATGTACCAATGCCTTATTGATCATGTTTTAGCTTCCAAATACGAGGCCTATATCAATAGAATTTTTTTTTTTTTTAATTTACATGTGAAAATTTAGACACAGTTATAAAAAAACTAATGAACCCACTATACAAGGAACACCAAGGTTAGGTCATAGAGATTCGAATCCACAACCTCACGTTTCTTAAAATGAAAGACAACCAGATGTAAATTAACCTAATTAAATTAAATTATTTCATTCCTCTCCAAAGAGTTGACCTAAGTCAAACGGCTGCAACATAGGAGAGAATCAAGTAAGGAAAGCGACGACAGAGGCAAGAAGTGGCACATAAGCATATGCCCGTCCATCTCTTTTGGTGTTTTTATTTTTTTAATTTATTTTTTATAGGACACTTGTCAATCTGGAATACAAAGAGAATATAGAATAAATGATGTGTCAATTTTTTATTGATAGGATAAGATCTATTTACCCAAAACAAGCCGTGGGTGGTCAGTATATTGCGGTTTTTTTTTTTTTTAATGGTCCACTATCAATAAGAGAATGGAGGGGTAATTATGAGATTTTTTTAAGATTAAAATATTCAAAGGTCTCATCACTCGTTTCATCACTTGAATTTTTAAAGAATCTCATCTGACTAATTTTTTAAATATGTGTAAATCTCTCAATCCGTACATATTAAATATAGAATTAAGAAGAGTAACCTTTTTGTATTAAAAGGAACTAAATCCAAGACCTCTAAGCATTTGATTTCTCCCCTTAGTGAAGTGAGTTTATTAAATTTCATATTTTTTTGTTGAGTTTTAATTTTAAATTTAATTTCATGCAACTTTGATTTTTCAAGAATTCATAGTTTTCGTACAGTATGGAAGCACGTGTCTACACTATTCATCAAAGTAAAACCGTCATTAAGCTGATAACTACCAACCTGTACCTGGGTTGAAGAATGAAGATTGCCCCAATTGGCAGTGACGAAGTTAATGTGCCGGGCCTCACTATAGTCATTTTCTAAGTGGGCCCCAAAACTAGTATAGCTAGGCCCTGTGTGTTTTAGTGAGTGGATAGAATTGACAGAGAAATAGATTACTTGTCCCTAATTTCTCCCTTCTAAGATTGACCACAATAATTGAGTAGGACAATAATATTGTAGATGGGCCTTGTTGTTGAGATGAATCCAGAACATTTATCATTGGAAATAATCATTCTCTGGGCCAACCTTACTTGAGTTGTGGGTGGACAGTGAACACCCATGATTTCAAATTTCAATTCATTAGGGGAAGAATTTTTAATAATATATTATTAGTTTTTAAAATTTATTAAATGAAGTATTAAGTTTTTAAAGGTTCTTCTAAAAAATAATGTAATATACAGAATGAAGACTTGACACTCCCCCTTCAAAATATTTTGAAAAATGGCCAAAAATTAGTGTTTTTTTATGAGAAAATGCAAAATTTGTCATTTTGTCTATTTATAAACAGTAGAGAAGTAGACTAATAACCTTTAAAAGTTTGCAATGAGTCAAAATGTTTCTCCATAGTTCCATTGCTGTATCCACTTAATTATTGTGTGTAATTTACATCATGTTAAATTTTTACTGATGGTAAATAATGCCTGTTTTAGATTCAGTTTCACACCTTACAAATTTGTTGTCATCCATCCCTACTTTACCAACAAATGGGCCTATCTAGGCCTTAATTTCAGCCCCATCAAACCACTTTTCACTTTGCAAAATATAAAAAATAGTGCTCTGGTGGGCCACTCTTCCACAGAAGGCAAATCCCAAGACAACTCCCATTTGTGGGTCCCTCTGGTGTAGAGGTGATGAATTAGGGAAAACAGAGAAAATAAATTGACAATAGAAATTTTAAGAAAAATTTAGTCATTTCACTTACTAAATAAGAGGAAAGGAAACACCAAATAGTTTGAGACACCCAGCTTAGCTTCACAAGTATATTACTGTAGAGACCCCTCCCTAATTAACATTTAACAGAAAGCCCAAAGTATTTGAACTCTAAAGCCCTTCTACAAAATCAAAATAACAAAAAACACCCTTCGTTACGTACACTCCTCTCCCCTTCTTCAATTTTTTCATTTTTTTTCCAATCATATCTAAATTCTTAAAAACATTTAACATGAAAGAGAAAAAAAAACGCACATCACCGTTGAATTACGAAACTGCCACTGAGTTGTTCACCGTTTCACTGCAAGCCACTTGCACTGGCAGGGGTGGAGATGGCGAGATCGGGCCAAGGAAAGGCACAATCCACGTCGCCCAAACCGTCGCCAATTCCCAAATGCCACGTGTTCCCGGATGTCATGTCACCCACTTCCGGCAGACTCATGGATCCGCCCCGGCCGAGACCCAGCTCGAAGCCCAAGCCATCGAAGCCCAAAACAGGGCAGGCCCTGTTCGGAACGGGTTCAAGCAGGCCAAGGAAACCGGTGGAGGAGGAGGCAAGCAGAGAGGTGAAGCTTCCCAAGCTCTCGGTGCCGGACGTCGGGATATGGGTGGCCAGGAATTCGGTTCCGGAGGCCGGAGGAGGAAGAGGAGGAGAGAGTACGGGCGGAGAAGTAGTCGTCTTCGCCGTCGTGGAGGAGGAGCGGGACCGCTTGGTGGGCTTGGAGGAGGAGGAGGAACGGGTGGAGCCGCCGACAGGGACGTCGCGGAGAGTGCCGCCGTGGGTCCAGTAGCGGCGGCAGGACTTGCAGAAATGGCGGGGCTGAGAGAGGTTGTAGTTGTTGTAGTAGCAGAACTTGGTGTTCTTCGACTCGCAACGTGGGCACTCCAGCTGGTCCTGCTCCTTCTTCTCCGTCACAGACAACTGTGCCACCCCTCTCACCACTCTCCTGTCGCCGGAATCTGACGGCATGGCTGCAGTCCCTTTTCTCCTCCTTGTAGTTAAAATCAAGAATCAAGACCCGAAGAGAAGAAGAAGAAGAAGACAAGAGAAGAGGGAAAAACAAAGGGATTTCTTAGTTTTGTTGGTATTTAGTTTGAGCAATTTGGACAGGAGAAGGGCTTGATGTATTTATTTATAGGGAAGAAACAGGGACATGGCTCTGGGCTTAAAGTTGGAGGAAGTTGGGCCCATCTAAGGGTGACATGGACCGTTGTTGATGGTGATGGATGGCAGATAAATGGCAGAATAAGCAAGTCTATTGTCCAGCGGGCTCGGGGGAACAAGGAAAACACAATCAACGGTCCAGATTTAAGTGAAATGATCCAATGGACAGGATGCGAAGGAAGTGTGTTTGTAGTTCTGTACGGGTTTGATGAAGTCCATGTCCTTTTCTGGACATCAAGGCGACACATGTGCACAGCGTGTAAGATCCACACCATTGAATACTTCAAATAATTTCCCAATTCAACAAATCGAGCGGTAGATAATAAGTCTCTTAGTAGTGAAGCACGTATCTTTTTATAAAAAATATAAAAAATTATAGACTAGACTAAAGGTATTGAGTTGTCTTTTATAGTTGAGAATTTGTAAATCTCTTAAGGCCCGAATACAATAATAGAGAATGATTTTTGTGTTGAAGATTGATGATGAATAATTCAATCTTTATAGAGGTGCATTGTTAAAAATAGATGTTCATTTTTTACATTAATTAAAGAAGACGTTTTATATATATCATAGTTTATTATGTTATTAAACTATTTTCTCCACCAATTAAAATATTCATTTTGATATTCAACAAGCAAAGTACACTTCAATCAATGTACATTGAATGTATGAATACTCTCAATCAAGTGGTGGAAGTGAAAAAAATACTTCTTGTGTTACAATGTCTCTAAATCATAATTCATTTTTTTTAGAATTTTTATGACTCACTTTCATGTATATTGAACAATAATAAAATACATTAATTTGATGATTATAATTGTTCATGAAAAGTAAGTAGAATTCCATATTAAACTATAATTTATACTATAAATAAATCAACAATTTCCGATAGTCACTCAATATTCGTAGTTTATAAGAAATTGTGTGTATTTGAAGTACTCATAAAGTTTCTTTATTGTAAAAAAAATCAATCATTAATTAAGGAAGCTCATATAGACACTCAGAAAATCTTTCTCTATACACCCGTTTTCTAAAACTAAATGGAAATTATCGTTTTACCCTTCCATCTAAAAATGCCGCATCCTCAACTTTTGATTCGTTCGAACAAATGGGCTATGAAGTGAGATTTTCAAACAAAGTCGTTTGTAGACCGATTTTTACAAAAAAGATATCGAAATTCATTTACTCTGAATTTATGAACTCTAGGACTCATTTTAAGTAAAAATTGTATAATTTTAGGCTTAAAAAATCATATCTAAATTTTTTTGAAAAATAGGTGTGTAGGAAAAGATTTTTCAGGTGTCTATATTGGCTCCCTTAATCAACCACTATAGTAATATAAGTTTGATTTGATTACTTCATCCATGCTTAAATCATCTAACTACCATTAGCCTACTAATACAGTTAGAAATTCTCCCTGACAATGGTTTTCTTTCATGAGTGGATCTATCATGTGGTCTTTTCATGTCAATCATGCAGATAATATAATAGTTAAAATTTTATAAGAGAAACGTCAACAGTGAATCTAAGTTTGACTTAATGATTTGATGAGTTTCATCAAATTAATAAAAATATAAAAAATATTTTAAATTATTTAATTAAATTTTGAATAAGTTTAAAATTTAAATTTGTAACATATTATAGATTGCTCAGTAAATTTTACTACTATCAAAGGAGGTACAAATATATATTTTTCCAAATCTTTCCCCCTCTTAGATTTTCTCTCAAAACTCTCTCCTTTCACTCGTAAATTAAAAAAACTCTGTTCCCAAGAGGGGCCACACGCGGCCAAGCCATAACGAGAGTCCCTCTCTGTTTTATAAACAATAATTAGTTTCCTAATACAGAGAGGACTTCTAAACCGACGAAAATAGAAGGAGAGAAGAAATACGAGTCCGAGACAAGACTCGGAATCGAAGATAAAATTTCCAACAAGCGTTGGAATGATAGATTAGAAACCCGAGGAGTTTTGAGTTTTATTTCTACTTCACTCCACTCTAAAGAACTCTATAGAGTTATCTAGTAATTACGAGTGTTTATTTTTTTAGCTTTTTCACATTCATATAGCGTTAACACTAGGGCTACAATTTGCGTCGGACGGGTCAGATTCTTTAAAACCTAATCCGGCCGAGTTGATATATATGGAACCCGACTCGAATTCTCAACTCAACTTGACCCGAATCTTAACCCGAATCAACTTGAATTCGGATCCGACCCGCATTTTGAACCTATTTTAGCCGGATCGGGTCTGGTTGAGTTAGGTCGGATCGGGTCGAGTCGAGTTAACTTGTAAAATCCTCAACCGGAATCGACACGCCAAAATTGTACACTCGATCCGCATGATTTCTCAGATCGGGTCATGCGGATCAGGCCAAAATTGGCTTGAGTTGCAGCCGTAGCTAACACAAAGCTTAAAAAATAGAAAAGGCCAAAAAAAAAAGAGAATTTATAGCAAGTATAATGTTTTTAATTTTGTATGATCATTCCACTGCCCCACTTTATACTTTACTTTCTAAATTCATATTGTGATTAGCCCGATTACTCGTCTATATCATTAGGTAGAGTATCAAAATATAATGACTTCGATAAACCACTTGACTTTAAATTTATATCATTTTACTAGATTATAAGATGGAGCATAGTCAACAACATAGATCATGATCTAACATAAATTAATTTAAAAATAATTTATGAAAAAGTCAAATAAATAAGCAAACGACATTAGCAATTACAACACTAAAAAGAAAGGAGAAATGATAAAGAGACCTCATCATAATTTGATGAAGTTTTACATTTCTGTCATTTATTTTTAAAATAATTATATTAATTTTTTCAAATTTTCATATATAAGTAAAGGAAATGTAACACCTGGATGTATAATTGTTTATAAAATATTATTATTAGTAAGTATTTATTATTACAATTTTAAAATTATAATTTCAAATTTTATAGACATTAAATAGTGAATAATAGGTTAAAAAAGAGACATCTAATTGAAATGAAAATATCACCTCAAAAGTAATTGAACGAATAAATTTATTGAAGATAATGATAACAGTGTACATCCATAATGGATATATAGCAAATATAGAAAATTAATAAAGATTATAGTGTCTCTCTTAATATAGAATGGTAATATATTATTATTCAGACAAAAATAAATAGACCAGAAGAGACAAATTCGCTGTTTGTTGCCGTGTTGTGTGAGTGTTTTGGCGAGGAGCGAGAGCCGAGCCGAGCCGAGAGTGAATTGATTTGAAGCGACTAAGTTAACCGCCAGTGGGAAGAGGGGGCGTACCGACAGCATGATGTTGTCGGGCAGCGTGGGGAGCAATAATTGGAGTGACCCGCATCAGATTCTCTCCTTCCGTACTTTGACGCCGTATTTCTCGGTGCCCTCCAACTTCACCTCTCCCGTCTCCTTCCCGTGGGCCCGTCCACTCACCAGTTTCTATCCTTCCATATCCAACGTCAGATCCGACCCGGGATACAATTTCTATTAACGTCTACAATTTTTCTTTTACATCAAGGTGATTTTTTTTTTTTAAATAAGGATAATGATATGTGTAAAGTTTTCACTGTTGTGCACCACTTTTATAAAAATTATTATTTTTTTTTTTTCTTTGAAATGAGAGGGTAAAATGGTCTTTTACTTTTAAAGATGGTATAATGGTGAAAATTTATTGTGCACGAGTCATTATTGTAAAATATCTACAAACCTCTTTATTCTCATGCTTTAGAATAGAGTTTAAAAGATTCTATTGGATTTGAAAGCTTGCGACTGAATGCAACTAAAAATGTAAATCATCAACTAAAATAAATTTTAATTTTATCTAACTCGAGAAAATATGGTACAACTTGCTCACTTGATCAACTTAAAGTCTTCTATACTCAACTCAAACTAACATGTCAGAGTTTTTCTAAACTTTTAGTATATGTTGCATGTCTAAGATCCTTAAAAAAACAAAGAGATAGAAAAGAGAAGAAAGTTCAGTCTAATACAATTATTTTTATTAAGAAGTCATGTTTAACAATGATGACGAACTGTTTCTCATAAAAATAAATTATTTAATCTCTCTTTTGTAATAAGATAATGTAGTGTTTATAATGTGCCTTTATTGTTTTTTAAATTATTATAGTGACTACCTTCAACATTGCACTTATATTTTGTTTTTCTGTTAATTTTGTATTTTTGCTACATAATAGGATCTTGACCTAATTGCATTCAAAAGCATTGTTAGAGTAATTTAGATTTAGTAATGGATTATAAGAGAAAAAACCCTTCAATAACCCCAAAAAGAAATTGTCATGGTTGGGGTCTCAGACTATCATGTCCAACCACCTCTGCACATGTGATATGTTGGCAAATGTGCGGCAAATGTGAACTCTTTTCTGCTTAGATGACTCATACAATAGGGTTTAGCATTAGAGGGGACTCAAACTAAATTTAGCCTATTTTCCTCTTTAGGATAGGATTATGAGATTTATTTTAATTGTAAAAATATAGAATTACCTAAAATAATATTACTTCATTTGATAGTCTAGTTAGAAATTCTTTTCATTTTCTCCCATTGTTTATGCTATTGTTTCTCTGCTAACTAAGTCTTTTGGGTGGCATAACTATTTTCTTTAAAGGAATTCTTTCTTTTTATCAATAAAATATGGGAAATTTTATAGAGAATGAGTTAAGGAGAATGTCTTCAAAAATTAATTAGAGGGCTATGTAATTGGATAAAATTAGTAGGAGAACACATTAGGTGGAAGTACATGACATTATATCCTTATTTGATCATTTTAGTTTTGTGATTGATTCTTGAAAATTCATCTACGCAAAACCATTAAATTTTAATAGTTCATTTGGCAAGGTCAGACGAATAGGGAAGCATGAAATTATATCTACACATTAATGATGTGGCCCTTTACATATCTCTCTTCATTATATGCTCCAACAATCATCTTTGAGGCCCATTCTTCTTCTTTATTATCTTTAAGCCCATTCTTCGTAGAACTATTTATAAAATATAGTGAAAATCTAAAAAATAGGTAAAGGAGAATGCTCTTAAAATTTAATTAAAAAGCTTCATGATTACATTTGATGTATACTGAATCATATAAGTAAGGTATGATTGCATTTGATGTATACTAAAATTGTAAAAAATATACATATCTTTTTATTTATAAATTGATCTCCAATTTTTTAAAGAAATATGCCTATATATCTCAAATCAAATCATTTGACGTTACTCTTACTAAAATCATTCCTAATGTCTAAAAAAATTGAGGGAACAACAACTTGGGCCTGACTACTGAGCCCGACCCAAGCCCTACAGTTTGCCATTCCTACACATGGGCATGCATGCGTGTAGACTTTCGTCCCGAGGCTGATAGAGAATGAGGGAAGAAATCGAGAAAGGCGTGAAGGAATATTAGGAAATATTAAATATTAATATATATTAATATCAAGAAATTTGAATGGAGGGTCCACTGATTTCAACCGTCCACAAGATGGGCAGATCAAGATCGTCGAATGCCAGCCTTTTAAGGTTTAAAAGAATTTTATGGTGGACTATGATTGGCTGAGGATATGGCCCACACGAAGAAGAAGAAACTCAAGGCTCGAGGAAGAAGGGAATCCTACCCGACACGCCTCGGGCAGAGAATCATATAATTCCCAGAGATTAGAGAGAGAAAGGATCAGAAGAGATTCGAGGCCTGCCCGACCTGACCGACGAGGGAAAGAAGGCAGCAGGGGCTGCTGCGGCTCAGACTCTGTTTAGACGCGTGTCGGTCTGTGGCAGGCTCAGACTAATCGGCCGGCACGCGAGGGGAAGGACGTAGACAGCACCGCGCCTTATCATCAGTCCCTTTCCATTTTCCAAAAATACCCCTCTCAGCTGGGCCCCACTAATATAAGAAAAAAACTTGAATCCGACCCTAAGACGGACTGCAATTTTCATGCGACGCTCAATCTAAATCAACCCTCGATTCGATCATTTTGTACATTGTCTTCAATAAGCTTGTTTATTTATTGAGCATCAAATTAATAAAAATTACAACTTTAAAATTAATTAAAATTATTATGAATAGTGATATTTGTATTCTCATTTTCTTTCATGGTGCACCATTTTAAAATGAATTTTTAAATTTGTTCTTATTTTTAAGAAAGAAAAGAAAAGAGGAAAATAAAAAAATATAGACAAATTTAAAAATTTCTTTTAAAAGAAAGCACTATCAGATAAAATGAAAATGCAAAAATCATTCCCTTTATTTTATTACTAATTGAAAATTCTTAGATTTTGATAGTTTCTATTTATATATCTAACAAGAAAAATGTTTCGAAGTAATAGACATTCGGGATCTTATTATAATTCAAATTTTACATATAATTATTTTTATATAAAATTAATAAATGTATTTAGAAATGAATTGTGATTACTGTTAAATTCGGTAGATAATAATAAATATGAGAATAAGAAAGTTAATGTTGAGGTCTAAAAAATTAACTATTTAATTAATAATTAAAAGCTTTTCCTTTTACTATTTACTCTGTATTTTAAATTTTTGAATTTTGATAAAATAAAGAGTTAGTTGAATGATTTATTTTTAAATTCATTGGGTATTTATTATTGTGATATTTTTAAATATATATAATTTTTTATGTAAATATTATAGCACCGATTTTTGAACTCTCTGAAAATAGTAGGAATTAGATTTTTTTTTTTTTTAAGAATTTATATGGATTGCATGTGGGCCCACTACTGAGAGATGATAGAAAATCATACAATGACACAAACATGGTTCCCCACAGCTCTGACTCTGACTCCCTGCCCTTTGACGGAAAACTAGGAAATCGACCCTGTAATATTGTGGAATTACGGGCTGTGCCATTGAGCCTAGTTCGAGTTGTGTTCCCTCCTTCATCTATTTCAATTTAGTTCAAACGCCACCCACTCGTCCGATAATCGCGGCCCTCAAGTCAAAGTCTCCGGCGCAAACTATCACAAACCGGGCCCCACTCAAAGTTCAATGTTTGACCGACAAGTGATGGGGATGCCTATGGATTGGGTTAAACGGTTAAAGATAATAATAATAATAATGTAAAATTCTATTATAAATGAAATGGAAATGGGCTGAAGTTTGAATTTTAAATTTTAAATTACTCAAATGTTATGAATTTCAGAAAATCTAAAAATATGCAGAAATATACATTTTTTGAAATCATAATCAATATATGGAAATATGGTCAATATTTGTTTTTAATGAAAACTAAAAAAGATTATCTGACTGAAATTTGTAACTCAAATGTGCTTTAGATTGTCTTATTTTCTTCATGATTAAAATTTGAAATTCTAATTGATATTTTTGTCTAAATTTTAATTTAAATAAAAACTGTTAAATCTTGAGTTTTATTTGCAAATATTGGGTTTTCTTCAAAATCTTGACAACATATGGCATAGGAGTGAAACTTGGGTTAGGTTTTGACCTGACCCACATGACTCAATTCAAAAAATTGGTGAGTTGGGTTATAATATTTTAAAATTAGAGTCGGAATGAGTTGAAAAAAAAAACTTTAAATAAATTTAGGTCGGGTTGGGCCAAGCTTTTTTAAAATTGCACTGACTCGAATTCTCTCACTAAAAAAATTTAATATATAACTCACGATACTCTAATCTTGTCTTTTTGTGATTGAGAGTGAACAAGAGCAAGAGAGAGACAAAGGGAGACCAACAAAGAGAGAGAGAGTGAGTCCGACACAAAGAGAGAGATGTCCTAATCCGTTCCACTCCCTTCCTTGATGACAAACTCTATTTCCTTCACTCCATGTAGGGCTGTAACTTGGGTCGGACGGGTCGGGTTTCTTAAAACCCAACCCAACCAGAGTTGATATATATGAAACCCGACCCGACTTCTCAACCCAAACTCTAGAACCCAACCCGACCCGAATTCTAACCCGAATCAACCCGAATTCTGACCCGACCCGCATTATGAATCCATTTTACTTTAATTTTAGCCGGGTCAGGTCGGGTCGGGTTAACTTGTAAAATCTTCAACCCGGCCCGATTTGAATTTCATGTTGGTTTTTATCTTCTCAACACGACCCAACCCACTGGCCCAAAATTCTCGACCCGACCCGCATGATTTCTCTGGTCCGGTCATGCGGGTCGGGCCAAAACCCGACCCGAGTTGCAGCCCTAACTCCATGCAACCGCGACCTCGGTCCTCCATTTCTTTCAATCCTCTCTGACTTCGATCCTTTCAGCTCCCAATTCTTTCCCGTTCTTGTTCTTCATCACCGTCATTAGAGTCTAGTCCTTTCCCCTTCTCCTGAAACTTCGGTCCAGGTATGTTGTTTTTAATTTAATTTAATTTAATTTAATTTTAAGTTGTTTTTCTTAAAAAAAAAATTGGGCTAAAATGGGTTGGCTTAATTCTCGGGCTCTAGGTCGGGTCAGGTTGAGTTGTGCAATTTTGGTTACCAGTTTGGGTTAGGCTGGGCTGTGTTCAACCAATTTTTGTATGAGTTGGGTTGAATTTATCAAAATCTAACCTAACCCACCTAAGTTTCAACCCTAGTATAGTCCAAAATTTCAACATAAATGGTCTCAAATATCTATTCATTTCAGCCAATATTTTAAAAATTTTGAGTTTGTTTTCTATTGAAAATAACAAAATACTTAATTCAACAATGGGTCATAGTGAGTAATATTTAATTGAAAATCCTCTGTTGCTAAGGACAAAAATATCAGCATCAAAAGACATAAAATTCAGGTCAATTTTTTTTTTTTTTAGAAATGGTTCATACTTATTTTATAAAATTCGTATGTGCTCTTAAGTAGGGACTATTTTGGTCCCATTTAGACCTAAGAATGGATTGAGCTGAGGTTGAGTCAAGTTTAGAAAAAGATTTATAATATCTTATGAACGTTTATCCATTTAAACATATTTTTCATTAAGACAAAGAAAGTGACACTTTTTTAAATTTCAATTTTAAATAAAATATATAAAAATTATCTAAACTAGATTCAATAATATCAAAATGACTTTAAGTAAATCAAAATTTACTAAGATGGAATAAATGGATCGACTCAACAGAAACCTCATGTATCCATTTATGAAATAAGCAAAGTTCACTTGACTCAATTATGACCTGATAGACCCATCCCCTTGTGAGTAGGTTCAGGTTAACCTGACCTCATTTATAGATAAAACTATGATAGCTATATCCCTCTAAATGTGATGGGCTCAATGAACTATATTTGTCGAGTCAAATTGTGTTAAGTCTAGCTTCATGCGATAGATTCATTATAAAGGTCTATGTTGTGATATGAGCCCACTAAAATCATCTTAATTGAATTAATGAAACTACATTTTTTAAACCTCTAAATCGTGATCACTTCGTTTATTGTATTTTTTGAACTTTTATTGTCTTTAAACCATCGTTTGACCGATTCAACTAAAGTATTTTTGGTAGACTCACATTCAAGTATAGACATTTTCAATAGACTCATGTTCGTTATCCTTGGTGAGTCACATATGAAGATGCATGCAATATTATTGGCTCCAAGAATTAAACATAAACATGTATTGTACAAGTCCTGTCTTATGCTTGGACTTGGATCAAATTGAACATAAGATTAGCATATATTGATCAAATTTAAATCATACTTAATTATTAATCAAGTTTAAAATGTAAACTTGATAGATAATTACAAGAGGAATTTGATCGAATCAGAAATTACCACCAGCAGGTATAAAGGAAGAACAGACAGGAAAGTTTCATTGTGTAATGATCCATTCGTTGGCCCAATCATAAATGGGTAAGCAGGATGGATTCAAAGACGGGCTAAAGCTTATATTAAAACCCCTGAGGCTTTTAAAATTGACTTGAAATTGAATTGAGTCGAATTCTGGACTAAATCTGAAGAGTCGCGCAAACTCGACCGTGTTTCTCGAGTCTCCAAATTCATGAACTACAGACTCAATAGTGTGCACCCATTTACAAAAACTGGCTCAAATGGTCATGCCCATGCTTAACCTGCGACTATACTGATCGCGTCTGGGTTGGGACACGCACTTTCAACTTCTAAGCGTGATCCATTTAGAAAACTGGTCCAGAATTTAAGCCCATATGGCTAAGCCTATTGCGTAGCCTCAGTATAAATCACTACTAAATGGCCTGGATGGGTATTAATGAGTGGGCGTTAGTTACAAATCCAGCTAAGAATTGGGTTGGGCCAACTTCCTATAGGCAGTGGACTTTTACGACCTTAGATTTAAATTTCAATTGCTATTTGGAATACTGATTCATAGTCATTAGATTTTTAATTTATTGATATAAAAGTTTCAGTGCAATATAATATGGATACTATACAAAACTGAAACATCGACGATGATGTTAATGGACAATGACGATGTATAGCCCAGGCCTGATTTGAGACTGGCTCATTTCCATCTCTTGGATGGGAATTTGATCTATTTCCAGCGCAGGGCGAACCCAAGGCCCATTTTCTCCAAACTCTAAATTGGCTAATGTAACTCAAATTGAACCACAGTTGGGATGTGCCAGGTCGGGTTAGTAGGGTTGAGAGCGAGCCGGCTTGAGTGCAACCTGAGCCCAGTTAGGTTTAAGTTGGGCCTAACCCAAGTTGTATCATACCGAAAAGTCGAAAACTAGCATATACATCCAAATTTCAGAAGCACTCCAAACTGCATGACACATTTTCCATTTGCCCAAATTACATGCTTGATTTAAATGAAAAAAACTTTTCTTAAATGTTCAATTGGATCACATCCTTATAAACAGAACATACAAAAAATATATATAAAAAAGAGAGAAAGAAGAAGAGGAGAGAAGAGATTAGTTTCCCTTTGAAGCAGTGCAGAGACTATGAAGGTGAAAATGTATGTAACAATGCTAGAACACCACAATCACTTGTCTTTCAGTTGTCTTAGATTCATTGGGGAAATGCATTTTGTGTCTCCATCAATGAGTTTCTTGGCAATTATAAGATTGGCTGCCTCACTTGGATGGTAAGGATCCCAGAAGACATACTTTGAACGATCGTCGCACAAAGACGAGGTCGGCCCGCAAGGGATGATCCCTTGGAACTGGCCACCATTGCCACAACAAGCTGAGCTTGCCGATCGAAAACCTGCATTGTTATAAAATTATCACAGTTAGCTATCAATGAGACTGTTAAGCCAGTAGGAAATGATAGAAATCAGGCTCTTTACACCGATGCTAGGTTGGACCATACTCTAGGTCGAACTCTACCAGACGTGGAAAGCCATTGATGAATCTCAACAATTATATCGTAAATTCATTAGAATCTTAGATATCTCAAATTAAATGTCCACCTTTCCTATATGCACTAGAGTAAAATCAGCTTTCTATTAGTAAGGAGAAAGTAAAACTCACCATATTTAGCATAATTAGTGATGAGTTCCAAGACTAGATCATAGACATTTGCAAGGGCAAATGTGGCTCCTGGAAGGTTTTCATTTAGTTCTGTCAACAAATCTCTCAGTCTGCCATTGTACTGAACTGCAAGTTTATTGGGTAGCTCTACACATTGATCCTTGGTCACTCGATTTATAGTCTTCTGATAGGGTATGCAGCCAATGGGCCCCACATTTCCTATCACAAATTTTCGGGCATCCAAGTTGTAAAGCCTCTGCCATTAAAAAAAAAACCCAACTTTTAGTGAAAAACTATAAAAAGAGAGGAAAAAAAAAACATTGTAGAAGATGGAAGGATTAGAATTTTTTTTTGGATAACGAGGGTATCCCTGAGGTATTGACCCAACAAGACTAATCCCTCGGAGCCCGCACAGTCATTGCCCACACAGCTGGCCCGGATAAATCAGGTGGTAGCACCAAGGTTTGATCCCGAGACTTGAGGGAGCAAACCCCACGTCAAGTATGCCAGTAAAATGACGACCTTAGTGAATGATAATGAATTTTTGAAGATAATAGGGTATTATGGGCACTAATCATTTCCGAGGAAGAAAAAGTAAATGATAAGAAAGTCGCACTATTAATGGTACAATAACAAAAGAAGTCAATCTAATGGGGTTGGAGTGATGGCGACAAACCCACTTTAAGAAGTGGGAATCCTGAGTTCGATTTTCACTCCACCCCAAAGGACAATTTTCCGTAAAGTTACCAAATGTGTGTGGATAAGAAGGCTTGCAGATGTCTCAAGGAGTAGTCGAGTGCTCTAAGAGCTCTGGACACCTTGGTCATAAAAAAAAAAAAAAAAACAAAAGATTGTCAAACTGTCAGTGATTTGCAAATTATTTAACCATGAAAAAAATGGCTGGATTATATTTTGTATTCTTTTGCAAATTGAATTGTTAAGTGTTGAGAGAGAGAGAAAGAGTCTTACTGTTAATTGACCCCTTAAGTTGGTGATTAGGTGATCAATGAATGCATCAGGAGATTCAGATATTCTTTCACCAACAGAGAGGAGTGGGAGGAGATAGTTGTTGAGGAAGTCATTTGCTCCAATTGTAATTGAGAAAATAGATTTCTTCATCACATACTCTTTTGCTTTGGAGGGTCCCAGCAATCCATCTATCTGTTTTCTAGTAATATTGAAGTAATCAATCTGAATATCCATCCCAAGTCTGTTAATCTGCAACAAAGATCATCAATCTTTGATATTTCATTCAAATTTCAAACATCAAAGGTGTATATATAAGCTGAAATTGTGAGGAAATTGAAAAGATGTCACTACCCATTACAGAAAAGAAGCACAAAAAATATCCTTCTTGAAATAGCAAACTTTATAATTAAGCTTGATTTGGTATATAGTTTATATGTCATTTTACAAGGTGACCCCAAATATATGTATCATTGTACAGATGAATATACACATTACTTTCATCAAGTTTTTTCCATCGCAAACAATATAAATCAAAGGGCTGAAATCGGGCCGGGTCGGGTTTTTTAAAACCCAACCTGGCCCGAGTTACTGATATATGGAACCTGACCCGACCCGACCCGATTCGAATTATAAACCAACTCAACCTAAACCCTGACCCGACCCACATTTCGAATCCACTTTAGCCTACTTTTTACCGAGTCATGTGGGTTCGGGCCAAAACCCAACCCGAGTTTCACCCCTAATAAATCATAATGTGAAGTCATCAATTTTAGGTGTTGATAGACAAACACCCAACACTGAAAGGTGATGGTCCTGCTCTTGTTTCCAAAAGTTGTCCACCAAGCATTCTAGGCCAATAATTGCTCAAAAAAAATAGAAAATCCAGCTGAACTCGGAATCTGACTGAGTTGGGTCGACTTGGAGATTTAGTCGTGTTATTATTAAGTCAATCAACTCAGTTCGCAATAAAGTAATATATTTTCTCTTTTAAAAACCAAATCTAGCCGTCATGAAGGCATCTGGGTTTTATCTATTTGAAGCAGCCAAAGGGTCATGGAGGTTCAAGAGATTATATTATCAACTGAACTTATACGAGTAATTAAGTTGGTCAAAGTTTTTAAGATTACACTAGAGGTCTTGAGTTTATAATACACGATGCTTGTAAGTGGTTTTATGTATTCGTGACATTAGTTTCACCTCCTACTTAGATTGAAAAAAAAAAAGAGTTCAATGGAGAAGATTAAAGGCAACAAATTATAAAGTTGAGTGGAATTACAAAAATTCTCCCCGTCTGGTTCATGATTCCTCCTCCACCTGAAGCATAGTTTACTCCATTCAATATTGCAGAGCCTGTGGCATTTGGAGAAAGAAAGGGGAGAGCATAATTGAGTTGGCCCAGCTCCTCTCCTGCGTGCGGTAGAAAATGTCACGGTTAGAATATTTACTGAAATATGGACTCAAAACTATATTCTAAGCATAGAATATATAAAATATATAAAAAGAAACAATTAGATTAGGTGTGAGTGAAGTCCCAACATTCAAGATTTCGAACTATGGATAGGAAATTTGCCTGATCATGAAGCTACTTTAAGGCCATCGAGAACCAAACGAGGTGCTTTAAGACCATCAAGACCATTGGTTTGGTGGATACATGGTAAATGGATGATAAATTGAAAGCATGATCCCAAATTGCATAAACACTAGACCATACATTCGAAGTGAAATCAATTGAATATTGGATGGTCAGAAATCTCCGAACCTCAATTGTTTATGGCAAGGTGAGACGCCTCATCAGTCAGGTGAGATGTTTGGACACTTTAGTCTTTAAAAACAAGATATATAAGCTTATGGCAGGGTTACAAGGGTGTGATTCGTATCTACAAATTCCAAGGTTCAAAGATATTGTACAAAAGCCTCATGGGGCAAGACGAAATAATTACTTTCTTATTACGCTATTACTAAACTCTGACCACAATCTTATACTTGTTCTAATAAGCACTGTTCAGTTGTCCCATAGTTGCATTCTGCTACCCGTATTTTACTTGTGCACGCATGCACCTAAATGTTAAGTATTTGAGCAATATAACAAAAGCTCTAGAACTGGTAAAACATAGAAAAACAAGCCATTTAAAACCCATCAGGCACATGACAACTTATCGATGAATCTCAACAATGTGTTCATCTGAGTGTGTATGAGAGAGAGAGAGAGAGAGAGAGAGAGTCACAGACCGACAATGTCTCCAATGGTCCGTCCATTCGTGTACCGTCCGGTTGGGTTCCCTCCAAAAGCCTTGAAATCAATACCATTAGGTGCTATGTTCGCCTTCGACAACGTCGATAGGTAGTTGTTGTTTCCGGCATCAACCAATGAATCTCCAAAGATGAAAGAGGCTCCCAAACTCTCATTCTCACTTCTGGTAGCGGGAGTCCATATCACAAACAATAGCGAAACTAAAATCGGAACGAATGAGTCCATAGCCATTGCACCAGTCACTTCCTAAGCCAATGTCAACAACAACAGGTTAGATGAACATAGTTCTGATCCTCTCTGCTTTGCTAGCTTATATGTTACAAAACCCTTGAAAGAGAACTTCAATGGACAAACTCAGTGATTGGCTTGAACCCTTTCTAGGAGAGACGATAGAGGGCCGATGGACAAGATTTCTTGGGGTAGTTTATCAAACACTTTGCATTTTGGGTTTCTTTTGGGATAAGTAATGTGACTGAGAGTCAAATGGGTTGTTATATTCCAAACTTATATGAATAATTTATGCATGTATTGGTGAACTGAAACCTTTGGGTGTTGTATTGGTGGGGGTGTTTGCATCCAATCGCCAATTCTCTTAACATTTGCAGGTGGCAGCAAAGGGAAAAGAATACCAACCATTACAAACCATGGGCTAACAGTTCAAAACAGATCAACTCTGTTTTGTTTATTATTGGTAACCTTATTAGAGTAATATAATCATAGGCTAAAAACTAGAGTTACACTGAACTTCGATGGTTTGATTTATTAAAAAAAAAAATAACAGTAACCAGGTGTGGTTTGGTAGGCAAGTGACCTGCACCTTACTCTCTGTGGGTACCCTCTGGTGGGCTTGTGTATTAATTGCCTTTTGATACCAAAATGATTTGGTAGTCCAAACCTTGACCTTTTGTAGTGGGCCTCATATTTTTTTGGCTCACTAGTTGTTCCCATTAGATTTCGAAAGACTTTCATCTTTGCGGTTGTAGCTCATGAGCGACAATGGGCTCTAACCCTGTCTGAGTATGAATTCACACACTCTCTTTCTCACAATCATTTACTTCTTACGAATTTTATTCACAATCAATTTGACCAAAATCTCTCCCTCAACATAAAAAGAGTTACTCTTCATTGTTTTGTACTCAGTGTGTGCTGATTAAAAGGTTTATACATGCTCCAAAGATTAGTCAGTTAAGACGCTTAAATACCCTAGTCTTAAAAAAAATATTTATATATAAAGACCAAAATCATTCTCCCTATCCAAATTATTAATACTGCACACGTCCAAAGTAAGTGATGTATGAGAAGTTTGACCAATCATCCCAAGGTTTTGTTTATCAAAGATGGGTCCACAATGCAGATTTTATTAATTTGTAACATAACTTGTGAATTATGATACCCTTCCGCATGATCTGAATCTCTCTTGCTTGTGTGGCACTTAGAAACCAAGACTTTGAATCGACCAACACTTTTATTTTATTTTTATTTTGATAAAACTTGTTGACTCTTGAGTCTTGACTGAGTTAAGTTGAGTTGAGTAGAAAACCAATCAGAACGACTTGGCAGATTTCAATTGAGTTTTATTAAGTTTTTAACTATTGATTAAACTTTGTTTTAATGTGATTAAATTTTATAAAACAAGATCAGTCGATGTAATTTAGAGCCAAAGTAATAAGTAAGAAAATATTTGTCATTCCTCACAGAATTTTCAAGTGATGAGCTGTGAAACTGTGCTTTTGTTTCGCGTACACACCATCTTCCTTCTGTTCAGGTCGCTCAACAAACTCTTCCTACAAGGCAAGGGAAAGAGTTAACGAGACTTAACCAGGGATTAAACTTTTATAAGATTATTTTATATAATAAGAATGAGTTGGTTTGAAATATTTTTTTTAAATTTTTTTTAGATGATTAAGCCGTGTAGAACCTATGGAGTGAAGATTTTTATCATGGGTCAATTTAAAGATATTTTTAAGATAATATTTTTCATAAAAATCAGATTAATGGAATTTGAAAATTCATAATTTTCAAAGTTTGAGAAGTCAACTGTAATTTGAGTCAATTTTGAATGGATTTTTAATCTAATAGTCAGATCAAATTGAGTATGGATACAATTCCTTGAAGGTAAATAGGTGCGAGAAGAGAAAGTAGTCATATTGGGCAACATATCAAATTTAATAAATTAATTTTTTCTGAAAAATCTGCCCTTTCATATCAAGTATATCAAAATTCGACTTTAAGTAAGTTAATTCAAATTTACTTTGAAGACTTTAAAATCTTAATCATTTAATAATTCAATTTTTTTTGTTTTGAATTTATGTGTGAGAAACTCATACACAATCCTAAAAAAAATATAATTTAAATTTAATTTGCAATAAATTTATTTGGAGATGACGTTAAATTATTTATAACAAAATAGCAAGAATATGAAAAGAAAAAACAAATATAAATATATAGATTCAAAATTTAGCCACCAATTTATATGAAATGGAGCTTTTGAGCATGGTTACAGTATTTAATTTTTACTTCTAATATCTTTTATTGGGATTGGAGATACAATTTTTGACTGAAAACTTTTAGATTTACTATGGGCCAATATATAAATATAAAAATAATTGTAATTTTTTAAAAATTGTATTTCGGCTAAAGTTTCAATCAAATTTCAGATATTTTGAATTTTATTTCAAAATTCTGAGTGTATACTAAATTTTAATAATTTAATTCATTTATAAATTTTAATTAAAATAATCAAAATATCCGTCAAAAATTTTGAAGTCTACTTCAGTCCAGGGAGAGAATATTTGGGCACATCTTCTCGTAAAGCCACGTGTCTTACTTTCTGGAAGAATCCAGGTTAGCCAATTTTTGACGTGTGGCCCACTAGAATCCATGTCAGCTTAATTAATGCATTCTAGATTTTCAAACTTATGTATGCAATGACAACCTATTTCTTTCTTTTTACGGCGTTCGCTATTTTAACCGGTCTATGTTAAAAGAATGGGATCTACTGTGTCAAAGTTGTAATTTTCAAAATCTGAGGCAGAGTTAGATTTTCTTTAGGTAGAGCTGAAACTTGCTTCGTTAAAGTCGATTTTTAATAAATCTAATCTATCTCGTACAAAATATTATTGAGTTTGATATGATCTGGATTGAATTGTTGATACGAATTGCTCAATCTAATTAGACTAGAATGTTGACCTGACTCAACTCGAATTGTAAGTTGAATTCAACTTAAATGCTATATTAAATTTTTTGAATGGATCGAGTTGAGTCAATTTGAATTGAATCGGGTCAATTTAAAAAAAAAAAGGTTGACCGGATCTGAGTCAAATTTAATTTGAATTTTTGGGTGCCAATATAGACACCGACATTTTCTGCTAGCAGATACCGAAATTCGAATTTTAGGTGAAAATTATCATTCTGCCCTTCCATCTTTCCGTGCAGAATTGATACGAAAAAATGGATCGATCGAAGCACAAAGAAGAAATCAATCGATCGATCGATATCGATCGATCGATTGATACTGAAAACAAGTGAAACCTTAACAAATCGATCGCACCATCGTGCGATCGATTTTGTCAATGTTCCTACAGTTAATATATTATTTAAATAATAAAATTTCTTTTAAAATTTTAAAGTTATTTTTTAATCACTGTATATTTTCAAAAATTTTCAAATTTAATATCTGGACTAATTACGATAACCTGATAAAAATACTTTAAGACTTCAAGGTCTTTTGACACTCCCAGATGCTTAAAACAGAGTGTTTTACAAATAAGGGTATCCCTAGGGTGTGCCGAAAACACATTTAGGAGTGTCAAAAGACCTTAAAGTCTTAAAATATTTTTATCAGGTTATTTTAGTTAGTCTAGATATTCAATTTGAGAAATTTTGAAAATACACAGTGTTTAAAAAATAACGCTAAAGTTTTAAAAGTTTAATGTTATTTTTTAAACACTGTGTATTTTCAAAATTTCTCAAATTGAATATCCAGACTAATTAAAATAACCTGATAAAAATACTTTAAGACTTGAAGGTCTTTTGACCTACCGAAATATTTAAAACACAGTATTTTATAAATAAGGGTATCCCTAGGGTGTGTCGAAAACACATTTCGGAGTGTCAAAAGACCTTTAAGTGTTAAAGTATTTTTATCATGCTATCGTAATTAGTCCAGATATTTAATTTGAGAAATTTTGAAAATACACAGTGCTTAAAAAATAATGTTAAAGTTTTAAAGGAAAGATAAAACTTTAACATTATTTTTTAAGCACTGTGTATTTTCAAATTTTCTCAAATTAAATATCCGGACTAATTACGATAACCTGATAAAAATACTTTAAGACTTTAAGGTCTTTTGACACTCCCAAATGCTTAAAACAGAGTATTTTACAAATAAGGGTATCCCTAGGGTGTGCCGAAAACACATTTAGGAGTGTCAAAAGACCTTAAAGTCTTAAAGTATTTTTATCAGGTTATTTTAATTAGTCCGGATATTCAATTTGAGAAATTTTGAAAATACACAGTGTTTAAAAAATAACATTAAAGTTTTAAAACTTTAGCGTTATTTTTTAAACACTGTGTATTTTCAAAATTTTTCAAATTGAATATCTGGACTAATTAAAATAACCTGATAAAAATACTTTAAGACTTAAAGGTCTTTTGACACTCCTAAATGTGTTTTCGGCACACCCTAGGGATATCCTTATTTGTAAAACACTCTGTTTTAAGCATTTGGGAGTGTCAAAAGACCTTGAAGTCTTAAAGTATTTTTATCAGGTTATTGTAATTAGTCCAGATATTAAATTTGAGAAATTTTGAAAATACACAATACTTAAAAAATAACTTTAAAGTTTTAAAAGAAATTTTATTATTTAAATAATATATTAACTGTAGGATCATTGACAGAATCAATCGCACGATGGTGCGATCGATTTGTTAAGGTTTCGCTCGTTTTCAGTATCAATCGATCGATCGATTGATTTTCATTCTCAAGATCGATCGATCGATTGATTTCTTCTTTGTGCTTCGATCGATCGATTTTTCGTATCAATTCCGCACGGAAAGATGGAAGGGCAGAATGGTAATTTTTACCTAAAATCTGAATTTCGATGTCTACTAGCAGAAAATGTCGGTGTCTATATTGGCACCCGAATTTTTTTATATTTAATCTAACTTTAATTTTAAAAATGTAAAACCCAATTCACTTAATTTCTTAATTAGATCATGCAGTCGAGTTAAAACCTGACCCAAATTTCACCTCTATCTAATTTAGAGGTGTAAATGGATCTGGATTCAGTCCGTCCACTAAATCCTTATCTAAATCCTTTAGAACAGAGTCTAGATCCATCTAGCACAGTAAACTAAGTCCCATTTATATTCAAAAGTGGACCTTCTGATTCATTAATCTTAACATCCAAAAGCCCATTAAGGGTCCAATTATTTATATGAGCTAATAGCTAGACCAGAACAATACAAGTAGGCCCAATATCAAATTTTTACCAAAATTTACCTGTATTTTCTCAAATATTTACAATTTGTCTAAAATGGCTCTACTCGTTCCCTCGTGTTTTTCATATGGATGTTTCCACGTGGCCTGAAGGGCCTGTTTTTTATGCTGGAAATCAAGTTAGTTGTACCGCCGTTTTCATCTCTAAATAAAATCTTTATTTTATTTTTATCGAAAAATATATTGTATTTTAAGAATTTAATTAGTAACATAACCAGTTAAAGCTCATTATTATAATGTAAAGGTTGTGATTTCAAATTTTATGAATGTCAGATAGATAGTTAAATAGATAAATAATGGATAGAGAGATTGAAGACCCAATCTTAATATGACACCAATCTAACCCGATCTATTACCAGGTCTAGTCCAATATGAACCAACAAAATATGACCTAATCTAATTACTTGATTCGGTGCAATCCTACTTGTTTAATAAATGGGTAGATTAGACTAATGAACTCATTTATAAATTAGTAGACCCAATTGAATAACTATTGCCATATCTATGAACCATGGGTATAAAATTCGGCATGCCCAATATATCGGCCGATAAATTTCTCTTTTCTCTTTTTTTTTTTTTTTAAAATATTGGTATTTTTATATATTTTATTTTTTTATTAAAAATAAATAAAAAATCTAAAAGGAAGCTGATTTTTAAAGAAAAAAAATTGAAAACGTAAATATCGGCCGATATTGGTCCAATATAGACCGATATCGACCGAGATATCGGCTTGGCCCACCACCGAATTAATTTTTTTTTTTTTATAAAAAAAACCAACCGTGTTTTTTCCCCTGAACTAAGAATTGAAATAGAGCCAAATCCAAAATAGATCATAACTGAGTAAGAGCTAACCTGAACCCAATTCATTGACTGGTGTAATCCCAGCCCAAACCACCCAGGCGTCCCTGGTAGCCTGAGACCTGAGTAACCAAATAATTCTTCCAGCACAATTATTCTATAAGCACAACGTGGTGTAATAATGGATGTCCAACAAGTGGACAGCTTGTAGCCAATGAATCAATCAACTAGAAAAATAATCAATTGATTAATATAATCAAACACCCTGTAGATTTCAGTGCCTTGTGATTCTGTATTTTGACAATCAAAAGGCCATGTGAACCATCTAGGTAGTCCATTTTTATACATCCCACCTTTCACAACTCTAGTAGGAGATACCACATAGTAGTATTTTTTTTTACTAAGTTGTCCGATCTTACGGTATTCGTAATTTTTGAGACATGTGCAAACTTCTTTTATCGATACACACTAGATAGATGTACGAAGAATGGTCTTTTGAAGTAAAGTAAGAATTAAACTCAGAACTCCCACTTCATGAGTGATGTTCTTGACCATTATTTCAATATCTTCGAGTTACATATAATAGCATTTTAATTGTGTGATGATTCATTTTTTTTTTTTTAAAAGGGTAGATCTAACTAATCTAGAGGCAAAAGGTTATCATCAATAAATGGGTTAAAAGATCAATGAATGAGCAAATTCTGGCCACTTGTACTAAAATTTGTCCAGTGGTAATTGTGGTCTAAATTTCAATTTGAATTCATAAAATTATACCACTTAATGAAGTATGAGGATTGTTTCAAGCTGTCATAATCTATTTTTCTTTTGAGATCGAGTTAAATCATTTTTTATATAAGTGCACTGAAGCAAAAGTATCCTTGTCTGATGTTCATCATGAGTGGGTGGGCCACCAAGCACTTTAAAAAGTCCATTTCACTATTATAATAATGAATCAATTTTCGCAAACCAACTTTACTTGTAAACGAAGATAGGTTTTTTTGGGGTGTAGGAGTTCACTATATTCAAAATGATGTTTTTTTTTTTTTATAAAAAATAGATTTATTAAATTTGAAAATTATAATTTTCATGACTCTAAAAATCACTAGTCAAAAAAAAAAAAAAAAAATTATTGGCACGTAGGTGATGTTCGGTTCGAGTGCATCAGCAGACTTCCTCCTTCTATCTATGGAAAGTCGCTTTCACGAAGTGAGGGGCATGTAGTTGCTCTGCATCGTCTGCTGTTCGATGGCCTGTGCCCATACCCTTTGCGGCAATGACTTATTTCTGCCGACCGATATGTATCGCGGAGAGATCCATGTGAAATTGAATGATCGTAGACTCATTAGAGCAGCAGTGGAGGTGAAATTATATGTCACTGATCCATCATTTGCTACACTAGAGGGACTGCTTCGTTTGGTGGCAAATGATGGCCAGAGGCAAATCGATGCTTCCCCTTCGCAGTTCTGCTTCACCGAGGCTCGGTCCTGGCCTTAGGCGAACTACGCCATCGCTTAGGGCCCCCAAATAGATAGACCTCCAAGTGGGTTTCAATTTTTAAGTTACCGTATATTTATAGTAAAAAATTATTTTAATATTTATTTTATTAACAAATTGAATTATGGCGTAATGGTAGTATGTGTGATTTTAAATCTAAAGGTTCTGTATTATATTGTTGTTAAGTCAACTTCTCCATGTTGTTAAACTTTTTGCAACAATTTCTTATAAATTTAAAGATAATTTTTCTTTAAGTAAAACAACTTGGAGAGTATTTAAAATCAATTTCTTATAAATTTAGATATAATTTCTCTTTAATAAAATAATTTGGAGAGTATTTAAAATCTACTTGACAAGACTTCTTAACTCGCTTGACTCGAATTCCTATCGAGTTTAGTCAACTCAGACTGATTTGGCCAAATTTTTTTTATTTTAAATCTATAATTCTAATAAAATAAATTAAACATCATGATAAAACATTTATCCTTTAATTTTATTTTTCTTTTAAAAATTAAGAATTGAGATGATTAATTGATTCTATTAAAAGATTAAAATGATTATATAAAGGTTAAATTTTAACTAATCATTATTCTTATCATTTTTTAGAAATTTTAATAAAAAATGTGATCTAAAGAAGTCCTTAAATGAGGAAACTTAATGTTCATTGTGATATAAATAGTTGAATGAAAATAAAATGTGTTTAAATTTGAATGACTATTTTGTGCTTTATAGTTTACAAATGAGTAATCATTTTTTAATTTAATTTTACTTTATCAGTTATTTTAAATGCATTATATACTTTAGCATGTCAACTACTCTTTTTAAATACAATAAAATAGTAATAAAAAAAACAACATGCATGACACAGGTGGAAATTAGATTTGTCAAAAGAAAGATATTAACTATTTTATCTATTTAAAAAATATGTTAAAAAAACTTTAATATAGTAATTTAGTTAATAATTTTGTATCTCAAAATCCAAGAAAAAAAATTTAAATATTAATTTGTTATAAATTTGATTATGATATTTTATTTGAATGTTTCACATTTTGTAAAAAATTTATATAATTTTATTTTTTGTGAGTGTATAAAAGGCCCATCTTAAGAGTTCGCCTAGGGCCCCTGAAATCTTAAGGCCGTCCTGACTTCCCCCACTTTCTTGGCAGGAAGGTCAAATTCTTGCATACTACACTTCGAGAGGTCCATGCGTGTATATTCACGATTAATGTATACAACTTTATTTTTACCACCACTCAATGTATCAAAATATGAGAACGCGATTAGTAAAAAAAACAAAATTTATAGATACATCTACTAAATGGAACCACAATATTTTCATCAACATGAAGAAAATATAAAATGCATGCATATTGCACTAATCAAAATGATAAATATAAAAATATAACTTTCTTACATATTAGCATTGAGCTTACAAAAAAAGGTTGTAAAAAAAAATGAACTCACTAGTGTTCTCTTAGACTTTACAAAAATACTTAATACACTTGTAAGAAGGTGAAAAGAATACCGAGATTAAAAGAATAATTAGGAAGGAAGAAAGAGTTGACGACGAAATGAATAAAGTGGTTGTGCAAATCTATTTTTTTTTGGCTTTTGCATTGATGAAATCGTGAAATTGATTAAATTAAAAGGATTTGATGGGATTGCAAATTAACTTTAGGCAAAACGATTTAATTACTTAACTTTCAGAATTTATGTGTGTTAGGACTTGGTATCTATCCTATAAGACTAGTCTAACATGGAGTGACATAAGTCTTTTATAAGTCCCTAGATTTCCTCCTTTACAACCAATGTGGGACTCGTTCGCTGTCCCAACATTTCCCCCCTCGAACGAACCTTTCCGGTGGATAGAATGTCTCCGACCATCTTGTTCGCCTAGGGGATTCTTGAGTTTACATGCATTTGCCTAGGGATATGGATCTGATATCACTTGTTAGGACTGGGTATTCATCCCAAAACACTAGTCTAGGTGGATGACACAAGTCTCTTTTTAAGTCTTTAGATCTCCACTCTTCACAACCAATGTGGAACTTCTTTGCTGTCCCAACAATGTGTTGTATATTAACTTGCGATGTGCTGCATGTATACGCTGTATATACCAGAGTTGCGCGTATGCATTGTATTACCTAGTGTTGCACATATGTGATGTATTTTCGTAGCGCTCCTCATATTAGATGTATTGCCTTTAGCGCACGTTGTTCTGTGCATAGTCGTATTCTTGAAAGGGCAGTCGCATGTCACGAGTCGATCATCCAAGACCCACAACCAAGGCCAGCAAACCAAGATTGTTTGTAAGAGAAAGCCAAAGAAGAAGAACAAGAGGTTCAAGTAGACTCTAGAAGGTTGCTAGAATGTTCCGAAGTAGTTTGGAGTTCTCTAGAGTTTTATAGAACATTGTAGAGTATTCTAAAAGAATTTAGAAGTCTATTGAATGTTAGAGAATTGTATGGGAGTGTGTGAAAGTCCATGGAAGAATGTAGAAGTATAGAGATTCTTAGATATTTCTAGAGTGTCTAGAAGTATGTGGATATTTTAGAGAAAACAATTAAATTGTTGCCATTTTGTACAATCCCATCCACATTTGCAAAGTTAGTGTTTGTAGCCTTTGAGTGATAGCCTTGTTGTTCAATACAATTAGAGTTTGTGTTGACAAGTTTTGGTGTTTATCTCTTTTTAAGTTTGTATTTGGTTTCATTACCTTAGTCCAAAGTTTTATCAAATTCGCTGTTAGCCCTTGTTCGCTTAATGATGAAGTTATTAAGTGAGTGCCGCACGAGCTGTATCGATGAAAGATTCACTAACCATGTGACACGCAGTTGTCCTATACGTGATTGTACTTATAATTCTAAATAGATAGTAACTTTCTTCTATTGCATTTGGACAATTTGGACGAAAATGATTAATTAGACATAACAAGATCCCTTGACTCTTCGCTCAATATTCTTTTCAAGACATTACTGACACAAAGTCCCAATATTTGAAATATTTGCGTACAAAAAACTCTTAGTTATATTTGAGTTCAATTTCCACGTCAGTGACTATGAATAGGAAGATTTGCATGTGTATCGAGAATTATCATAAACCGTTTGCACCTTGGTCTTAAATTTCTATAAATGCACGTGTGTTTGTTAGAAGCTTCCTCGAGTCGATAGGATTCGATGCGGTTTAAAGTTAAGACTCTTCATTGCATTTCACTAACAGACGACGGCCATCTTTTGTTACAACGGAACAGGTCTGCGACCTTAGATTAAACTGAGAAGAGAGGAATTTTAGACTCCAAAATCTTCGACAAAGAAAAAGAAAATCCCAATTTCTAGGGTTTTCTCAACCAATCCATTTCAAGGAAAATTTTCTTCATTTTCCTCACAGCGTCGAGAAATCTCTGCTCCGAACGAACCTCGAATCTCCATTGGAATCATCTTCTGTTTGAAGGACGAACGAATTGAAGAAATTGCCGACGTTATCGAAATCATGAAGGCCATGGGGACACTTCAAGATCTGATCGAGGAGGCCAAGGTTCGGACGCTTTGGTGGGCCATTTGCGTCTTCGGCATCGCCTACTTCTTGTCACGTATACCCATCCTTTCTTCTTCTTTTCCTTTCAGTTTTCGATTTTTTGCTGTTCTCTTTTTATTGAAGGATCCATTGCGACCATTTGGTTTTCGCAATTAAGTTTTTTTTTTTTGGTGCCGTAATGATGGAATGGTTTGCTTCCTCTGTGCCATTTTGGTGAAGTTAGGAAGAACCTTGCAGTTTTAATTGTGAATTGTATATGATGCGACTGAATTGGCAAAATAAAGTGTTGCATTTTTCTATTTAGTCGATTCAGCTGGCTATCTGTGTTAATTATTGTGAAGAAACCTGCTGGTGTAACTTGCAGATTGAAATCAATATGAAATTTTTAAGGTTCAGGATGATTCAGGTTTCACTTGAGGGTCGCATGCAAGGGAGGGTTTGGAGGATTCTTTTCTGCCGAAGATATCATCTGATATTCTTTGTGTCTGACATGGAATGAAATGGATGTTGATCACGTGTATGAAGGCAGAAAATGGTTCCAAATTCAGTGAAGCCATAGCTTTCCATGCCCCATTGCTTCCCATCCTTAGCACATGGTGGAACTGATAGCTTTCCATTCAGCTATTGGCCACAGCCATCATCCTCAAAATCTGATTTTAAAGTTTCATTTTAGAAAGTTAAGTAATGCCAACTGCCTAAGTATGAATCCATTGACAATTTGTGGCATCCAATTTGAAGTAAAGCGGGGTGCAAACTTAGAAGGGTATTTACAAGCTTGCCAAAGTAAAATAAAGGAGGATAGAGGCCTTGATCGTGTATGATGCACTAAGAGAAGAACTATAAGGGTCTATGTGAAAATATTGAACAGGCAAGTTGAAGTTGATAATGAGTCAATACCAAATGAAGGGATGGTTAACAAAAATATTTAAGATAGAAGAAAGCCTCAACTAAAATGAAGGGAAAAGAAAGAGGGTTGGTATTATGGTGTATTTGTGGAAATACAAGTTTTGAAAGGAGGCTGCAGATTTGATCATCAGCCAACAAAATCCTCGAGTACAAGTAGGATTTTCAAATAGTGCAAAAGAACGCATTGGGCTCTTTTATAAGAGAATAAGGGTGTTTTCTAATTATGCCATCCATCAAGCTATCAAACTTATCAGCCACATAATGAAACTTTGGGAAAGTAATAATGCCTAAGAAGTAGGGATGCAAATGGGTTGGATTTGAGTAAAATCTGCATCTATACTTGAATCCTATGTGTGGGATCTGAATTTGAATCCAATCAAATGCCTGGTGCAGGATCCGAATCCAAAATCATATCTACATAGTTATGTCCCAATCCATATCCAAGTCTAACTTATGATCTAGTTCCAGATTCAAATTTAGATTTATCTATTTTTATACTACAATACTTATATTACATGCAGTTTTTTGTTGGTATGTTATTTACACATATTCCATTTGGGTTATTGGGTTTGGATTTAGCCTTATCCAAATTCACATCCAAAAACAAGCAGATATTAAATTAGGATGTGGTTTTGAAACCAAAATTTTGAACATATCTAAATTTTGCATCCCAACCAGTTTATACTTGATAGGATTTTGGGATTTTTGGACTTTCAAATATACATTCATATCTTTACCAAGAAATGAATACAATATTTCAGACAAACATTTTGAAGGCGAGAAAAAGTATAAGAATAGACTAAGACTTGTAAAAGGGGAATGGAGCCAAGGAGTTTCTATATAATAGATTGAAGGGGCTAAAAATTCTCACAGGGTTATTATGCTAAAGCTTGGGCGTGCCCCATAGTTTAATGGGCTTGAAAAATGAGCCAAACTGTGGCTCGTCAAGTTTACATGTTCAGATGTTCATTTAGCTGGGTCTGGGTTTGGGGTGAGCTCTAGTCACCATCATAAAAGATGTAAAAGATGGAGAGAGAGAGAGAGAGAGAGAGAGAGAGAGAGAGAGAGAGAGAGAGAGAGAGAGAGAGAGAGAGAGAGAGAGAGAGAGAGAGAGAGAGAGAGAGAGAGAGAGAGAGAGAGAGAGAGAGAGAGAGAGAGAGAGAGAGTCAGATGTTCATTTAGCTGGGTCTGGTTGTGGGGTGAGCTCTAGTCACCATCTCAAAAGATGGAGAGAGAGATTCTGCTAAAGCTTGAGACAGTCTCAAAAGAGAAGAGACAGACATATATTGCAGACATGATGAACATAGGTTGACCAAACTGGAGATAGGTTAGTGGAGTGTTGTTGCAATTATCAAGTACCACTTCAATTAAAGTCATTTTTATAAGATGAAAAGTGTACTGCTTTGTTTTGTGAAATTAAATGATGGGCAACAAAGGTCAAGTACCACTTCAATTAAAAATTCATTTTTATAAGATGAAAAGTGTACTGCTTTGTTTTATGAAATTAAATGATGGGCAACAAAGGAACAGATGATCAGATAAAGTAAACAGAGCTGATAGTCAAAGGCATGCCTAGGCAATACCAAGTATGAGGTTAGTCTGCCCCTTTGCACCTAGTTCTGAGGCTTTAGTAAAAGGATCACACTTTCCATGAACAACTTTGCCATGCTTGCACATTTCCCATGTTTTTATATTGAAATGGTTAACATGACTTGAACATCAAAACCTTTATGGTTGCAATAATGAGCATTTACTGACTTTTTTACAGACTTTTGTTTCCTCGATCTAATATGAAATTAAAAAGTAACTACATTTTGTCAATTACTAGCAATTTAAATTAGTTTTGTAAGTATACTGCCATTTTCTAAAGAATCTGACATTAGAATATGTGTTGTTATGTGTCAATGCAATATATGTTGTTGATTCTATAGAATTAAAAACGACTTATTTTGGAAATTCTATAAACATGCTATATCCTTGCAATTTGGGAATCTTATGTTAGTTAGTGCCTATCCTAGTTCTCTGTCTTCATCTTCTTCCTCTTCTTCCTATATTGCTTAGACTAGTTTGTTTTCTATTATGTCTTATAACGTATTTGGTTCTTTCCTCATTAACCCCACTTAAACCATATGTGCTGTCATCAATCCTGCATTGTTAAATGTCTTCGCATTTTTTTTGCAGACACAAGTAAATCATTGTGGGCTAATATCCCCATATCTTTTCTTATGCTTTCCGCATTGCGCCTTCTATCTCATAAAGTGGAGTTCAGATGGAAAGTTCGATTGCTTCGCCAACCAACGTATCTATCTCATTTGCAAAAAAAACAGTTGTCACTTGATGATCCCCGTATTGCACCTTTACCAACAGCAACAAAAAAATGGAAAAGGAAAATTGGTTCACCTCTTGTTGAGGCCGCAGTGGATGATTTTATTAATAAGATTTTACAGGATTTCATGATAGATTTGTGGTACTCAGAAATTACTCCAGATAGAGAGGCCCCTGAATTGATACACAGACTTATCAAAGATGTCATTGGTGAGATATCTGGAAGGGTTAAAGAAATCAACCTTGTCGACTTGCTAACAAGGTGCTTTTATGTGACTTTTGTAGTCACCAACATGCTTTTTTAATTGACCGAGTATTGGGTTATCATACTGTCTGAAACAAATTACTTTGTATGATTCAGGGACATGGTAGATTTAATAGGGAACCATATAGATCTCTACAGAAGGAATCAATCATCTATTGGTGTGGATGTTATGGGAACACTTTCTTCTGAAGAACGGGATGAAAGGTTGCGGCACCATCTGATAGCTTCTAAGGAGCTTCATCCTGCTTTGTTTTCTTCTGAGTGTGAGTACAAGGTGTGTGTGAGTGAGTTTTCTTATCAGTAATATTTGCTTTTGACATTTTATTTGAGAGAGAATATTTTCCTTTGATATGCTGCATTGTATACACCCACGAGTCACTTAGACCTTTGATGTTGGTTTTAGGTTCTTCAACGGCTTATGGGAGGAGTGTTGGCTGTAGTCTTAAGACCACGAGAAGCTGATTGCTCCCTAGTACGTTGCCTTGGCCAGGAGTTTTTAACCTGCTTGGTGATGCAACCCATTATGAATTTTGCCTGCCCAGGGTATGCTTTTTCTTTTGTTTAGGTCCACATTCATTCATTATCATCATCCACATTTTTTGAGCCTTGTCGATCCAATAATTTGTTAGTTTTATGTCTTTCTACATTCCTATTGAGAGCTATGTTAGTCACAAGACAATATAATGTCTCTTAATTGCTTCATCTTGATTGTTCATTGGCCACTTCCTTACACATATATCTCACCTCCAATTTGTGGATGGGACATTACTTTTCTGTGAGGTTAAAGTGGAGGAATAAATGGTGGTGCATGCAATCTTGAGGTGCTTCGAGTTGGTCTCTGGTCTTAGGTTTAATTTAGGAAAGAGTTTAATAGTGGGTCTAGGTTCGGAGGAAGTTTTGCTGAAAGAATTGGCTAGTAGAGCACTAGAGTTGGGTGTAAAGTTGGGAAGTTACCAATGACATACCTTGACCCACCTATTGCCGCTAATCCTATATCAAAGAAAATCTGGGATCTAGTGGTGGAGCAATTTGAAAAGAGATTGGCTAGCAAGACAAAGAACTAATTGTCATTAGGGGGTAGATTGATTTTAATTAGAGCCATCCTGTCTAACTTACAGACATGTTACATGTTACCCTTTAGGATGTTGGTGAGAGTTGGAAAATGTTTAGAGAAGTTACAAAGGGATTCTTTTATGGGATCGATTTGGGGAAAAACGAACACATTAGGGATAATTTAAAGATAGCTTAGATAGACAACAAACTGAGAGAAACTTGTTTGAGGTGGTTTTGTCATGTTAGTAGAAGACCAAACATAGCCCAGTGCATAGAGTTGGGGAGGCTATGAAAGTATGAATTGAAGGCATTAGGAGGAGAGACAACATTTGAAAACATGGAGGGAGGAATAAAAAATGTACATATTAGACTGTAGTCACTGATGATATGGTTTATGATAAGGTCAATTGGAGATAAAAAACTCATGAAGCCGACCCCAGATAGATGAGATATTGGCTGTTGATGATGATGATGGATTAGGATAAAAAAGAATGTTCATTTAGTTAATTGGGATGAGGTAGCAAAACCAAAAGAGGAAGGGAGCTTGGGATTGGTTAAATTTTGAGTGAGAAACGAGGCTCTCCTATGCAAGTGCTCATGTAGATATAGGAGAGAACAATCAACCTTATGGTGTAGGTTCTAAATAGGGCTTTGGGGGATGGGGGAGAGGGCAGAGTGATGAGTGTGGTTGGTGCATGAGTGAGGAAGTTGAGGAAAAAAAAAAATTCTCAATATTGATTAGGCATGTGGACTGGTGACATGGGAGAGATTTTTGTGAGGGGTTTGAGGTTTTTGGTAGGAAAAGGGTATAGAGTCCTTTTTGGAAAGATTGGTGGGGGGATGTAACTCTTAGTGATAAATTTTCTATGTTGTTTAGTTTGGTTGTGGATAAAAAATCAAAGGTTTGTGATAATTATGACTTATGAGTTTTCATCACATGGCAAATGCTAGAAGACGTAAGAATTACATTCATTCTATCACAGTTGATGGGGATGTGGTGGAGAATAGGGGTATGTGAAGAAATTGTTGATTATTTTAAGGGTTTATTTGCGAGTGATAATGGTGAGGCTGTTGTTCCTGCTTCTTTTCCGTTTCGGGTTCTAAATCAGGATCAAGTAGTTGCATTGGAATTTCCCTTTGAGGAAAAGGAGGTGAAGCTTGTAGTTTGGCAATTGGGTGAAGATAGAGCTTCGGGCCCGGATGGTTTTCCTATCATATTTTTTAAATATCTTTGGGAGCTGGTAAAGTCTGAGGTTTTAGAGTTCATCTATGAGTTCTTTGATAAATGAGTCATTTCCAATGGTTTGGGTGTTTCATTTATTGCTTTGATTCCAAAAAAACTTGGTGCTTCGGAGTTAAATGATTTTCGGCCTATTTCCTTGGTTGGAAGTCCTTATAAAATTTTAGCTAAAGTTTTGGCTAATCGGCTAAAGGTGGTGCTTCCATATCTCTCCTAATCAAAGTGCTTTTCTTGAAGGGAGGCAAATTGTGGATTCGGCGGTGGTGGCCCATGAGTGTCTGCATTCGAGATTTCAGTCTGGGGAGTCATGGGTAGTATGTAAGTTGGACTTTCAGAAAGCCTATGATAGAGTGGATTGGTCTTTCCTTGATTTTGTGTTGCAATGTATGGGCTTTGGTGATAGGTGGAGAAGATGGATGCGGTCTTGTGTTTCTTCGGCCCATTTATCTGTTTGGTAAATGGGAGTTCTAAGGATTTTTTCAGAATGGGGAAGGGAATCAGACAAGGTGATCCGTTATCCCCTTATCTCTATGTGATTGTTGCGGAGGCTCTTCATCTTATGCTTCATGTTGCATCTACCCAGGGGTTGATTCATGGGTTTCATATTGATCATATAAAGATTGATATTACGCACCTTCAGTACACTGATGATACTATTTTGTTCCTCATGGCTGATGTTGAGGAGTTGAAGATGGTTCGGGCTATCCTCTTATGGTTTCAGATTTGTTTAGGTTGAAGATTAATTTTCTCAAGAGTGAATTGATGGGGGCTAATGTGGCTCACAGTTTGTGCGCAGAGCTGGCTTCTGTGTTGGTGTGTGGAGTTGCTTCTTTTCCATCTTATCTTGGCCTTCCTCTTTGTAAGGGTAACCTTGGTAAGTCTTGTTGGGATAAGGTTATTGAGAAAATGGAGAAAAGACTATCGATATGGAAGGGAAAGCATTTGTCTATTGGTGGTAGGATTATTCTTATTAAGTATGTTTTCTCGAATCTCCCTGTTTACTTTCTAAGTGTGTTTAAATGTCCAATTGTTGGTGTTCAAAAATTGGAGAGAATTCAGAAAGTTCTTGTGGAAGGATGACATGGATAAAAGAAAGTTCCACTTGGTCTCTTGGTCTCAAGTATGTAAATCAGTGAAGGAAGGTGGGCTTGGCATTCGACCCATTTGTATCTTCAATATTGCCTTATTGGGAATGCTTGTCGAGATTGGAGGATTCTTCAAAAGGTTTATGGAAGCATCTCATTATAAGAAAATACAGGTTGAATAGTGTGGGATGACGGATTGTTAGTTCTAATAGAAGGGCCTTGTGGTGTGTGCTCTATCTCTTTGCTATTTGACTCTGGTTCAGGAATCGTGCTTACTCTGGGCATGGAATTCTTTTCTGGAAGGATAAGTGGTTGTGTGATGTCTCATGGTTTTCTAAATTTCCTGTTCTTTTCTCCTTAGCAGCTAATAAGGAAGCTAAGGTTAAGATGTGTTTTGACATTCATCAGGGTGAGGTAGTTTGGTGTCCTCAGTTTAGAAGATCTTTGGAGGATTGGATGATAGAGGAGTGGTTTTCTTTAATGGCCCAGTGGAACAATGTTTTTGTTGTGGGAAGTGGTGAAGATAGGCACACTTGAGAGCCTAATCCTCATGGGGTCTTTTTGTATTAAATTGACTTGTGTTGGTGATGTGCCAAGAATGTATTTGAAAATTTGGAAAGGTGTTGCCCCCTTTAAGGTGAAGGTTTTTGGGTGGTTGGCTTGACTGGAGAAGATTTTGACAATAGATAATTTGCGATTGCGACGAATGCTCATTGTCAATACATGTCCTCTATGCTTGGCTAATGAAGAGATGGTGAACCATCTTCTTTTGCATTGCAGTTATGCGTATCAGAGTTGGTGCCACTTCTTTCAGATGTTAAGGATGGCGTTTTGTTTGCCAAGAGCTTGGTAAGATATGCTTAATGAGGAAGTGTTGATGGTTGGTAGTTCTTTTCGGTGGAATCTTTGGGCAGTGATTGTTCTGAGTATAGTATGGTCAATTTCGTTGGAAAGGACTTCTAGAATTTTTAAAGGGTAAAGAGGCTTTTGTTATGCATCTTATTGAAGTGATAAAGAGGCTGCTTAGTGGATTGTGGGGTCGGGAAAATTCCGAGGTGCTACCATCTCAGATATCTACAGGGTTTGGGATTCGGTGGATCATTCTACGTCTCATATAGATTCTGTGACGAATGTTGTTTGGATTCCTCCAGAGATGGGTTTTCTCAAGCTTAATTTTAATGGAAGTTGTGTCCGTTATCTTGACTTAGCAGGTTTTGGGGGTGTGATTCAAAATGCATCTGGTGATAATTTGATCTCATTTGCGGGCCCTTTCTCCAATGGTTCCGTTCTTAATGTGGAATTACATTCTTTATGGAGATGGTGTTCTGGTATTTGAAGGGCTAGGGGTTGTTGGGAGTATCTTAGAAGGTGGTTCTAAGATAGTTGTTGGTTGGGCTTCGGGTTATCTGTGTCCATGGATTTATTTGGATAAGGTTGAAAGAATTCGCCATTCTATTGAGGTTTTTGGTTATTCTCACTCTGCCAATTCGGAGGCAGATGAATTGTCTCGTCAAGGAGTATCTTTGTCATCAGAAAGTGTAAATAATTTTATGTAATCTGGGGTTGTGTGTTGTTTCTTTCTTTTCTTTGTTGGCAGGCTTTTTCTGCTTACTTTGGTCTGTTTTTATTTTTCCATTCTTTGATCAATGAAGTTAAATTTTAAAAACAATTCTGACTTACGAGTTTCTGGGAGGTTCTATTGTTTTGCTAGTATCTTTAGGAGACGGTTAACGGATAAGAAACAAATCATATTTTCTTGAACTATTGGAGTCGCTTAATTATGTTTACATAAGTTTGTAACAATGAGGATATTAAGGTTGGGGATGGTGATCCATTAGGTGAATTTTCTATAAGAGATGGAATTAGAGATATGCATAAAGGGAGTAGCAATACCATCTCACTTGGACATCTTTTGGAATAGAAAACCCCCAATGTACAGTCTTTTTTGTTGCTCACATGTACCAACACATTAGACATGCATAGACAATCTCATCTCGAATATCACATCATGTTCACACTCACGCATGTGTAGGTTGTACCACATATCACTCACCAATGCATGCCAACCACGTCATGCACATACACACATCTAGCATATTTATCTAGTAATGGAAGGCAACAACATAAGCGATAGCGTAAGGCAATAAGATACGGGTGGGCTTCAACCTCCTAACGTATCTCAATCATAGACACGAGGACTTCTCATGCTCATTCTCAGCCGAACAATCAACTAGCACATTGATTCCCATCATTTAATCCACTGCTCCGCGATCAATCCATCCTTAGCTACTACTCGTAAGCCTAATTGCTCACCAGTCACAGAAGGCCATCGCAAACCAAACACAGCTTCATATGTAACAGTAACATGATGTGTATTTAGCAACCTCTAATGGGAACCCATCACATCCAATCATAGCTCATAGGTAAAGATCAACACACTGTGGACTTGGCGATGTCCCATATTGACAATCCCAACCAAGTACACGCCTAATCGACCCATGCCTACCGTTCCATGCTGCACAATAACGACACCTCAAACGTGAAAGGGCGTCTCATCAAGTACATGGGCTAAGCTGGGCCCTTCGGGGCATCCACACTCCCACTCACAATTTCACAATCATACACCATTAACACATTGGACACACAACACCCAGTGTCCCATTCAATCACGCTATCAACATGTTCACACATACTTTCGTGAGAAACAACCACACATGCTCTATGTATGGGGGGGTATTTGTAGCCTGTCTTTTTGTATTCTTTGACTAACTTTTAAATTTAATAAAGTTACCTTTCAAAAAAAAAAAAAAAAACCCACACATGCTCACTGGTTTACTCAACATCATCTACACATATGCATGTTATCAAGATACAAATAATGTATTACATGTAATGCATCTAACAAAGTAACAAGTATAAGATCTACTCCCCTCATAGATTTCAATTGCAGCATGATGAACTCCTCACTCTCGTCCTCGGCTCAACAATCAACCACTCCATCCATTCCCATCAATCACTCCATCAATTGCAATTGTAAATCTAATCGCACATCGTGTGTAGCAATCCCACATAGGTCACGCATAGCTTCATAGGTTCAATCAACATGCTATGTGACCCAAGCCATCAACATTCACACTTAAATACACGTGTAATCAATCCGCACATACTCGTTTATCACGAGTCCCATCCACACATTCCTCTATCACCCACTCAATCCATGAATATCTACCTATATCATACAATAGTCATAGATCATTTGTGAAGGGCATCCCACCAAGTAGATGGGGCCAAGTCGGGCCCTTCAAGGCATTCCATAAGTTTCATTTAATTTTGGTGAGCAATGCCCGTTATTAGACCACGGCTCCGTCCACGTCATTCCACATGGCCCCACACACATCATTCATCACTTCATCACAATAACCTCATTCCCAACAAGCCTTGGAATGACAACCACTCAATCCCCAAATTCTCAAACCAATCAAAGGGAAAATATCCATTTCAAAAAAATAAAAATAAAATCAAAGGGAAAAATGACAACATGGCCAGATCTATACTACCACATCAAAACAAACACCTTACAACAAGCACTTGGGGAAAAACAATATGGCATATCAAAACGCCCAAAGTAATCTAACAAAACACCAAGTATTTCATGAAATAAACCGTGCAAACCAAGTCTCGAATCTCCCTACCTCGAAATCATGAAGCCTAAGGTCCTCCGAAGCCAAGGGAAGCCCAAACGCCACCCATGCCGCAAAAAGATGGTCCTTGGTAGTCAAAACGTCGCCAGCGGCGGCTACAAACGGAAGGAGAGGAGAAGGAGAGAGCATGAGGAACCTTCAGTGAAAATGGGATAGGGATAGGGAAGGAAGTGGATGAAATGATCTCCCAAACCCTAGGGCACATGAGAGGGGAGAGGGGAAAAGAGGAATATGCAAAACCCTTGCTCGTGGCTTCCTTTATACTCGAAACTGTCTGCGCTGTCGAGCGATCTGAAGCAAGTCATCGTACGATCCGATGGCTCATCGGATCCTGTCTGACATTCCAACAGTGACCTGGAAAACTTACTATAAAAACCAGTCTCTAATATATCGTCCAATGATCAATCGGACGATCTGATGGGTCCGTTCGACGATCGGTCGTCCGAAACATACTTTCAGTCAACTGATTTCTTTGCACCCATTCACTAAAATGGCAATAACTTGGGTTACAGAGCTCGGATTTGGGCAAACTCGGACTCGTTGGAAATCTCTTCAACTCAGCTATCCAATCACACTTGTAACTTCACCAAATTCCGACTCTAGTTTCCTTGAAAATCCTGAATCTCAGGGCTGGTCACTACACCATCAACTAGGTCTTAAGTCGTGGAACCCTTTGTCCTGACCATTGTAGCACGTGTGTCGCTCAAGGCATAAGGGGCATGATGACTTGACGTCATCCTCACCTTCCTACAGGTTATCACCGACAATTTGTTCACGGTTCCAAACTCAAGGTGGCAACTAAACACAAGGGTTAAACTCGTTGCATGACTTAACCCAACACCATAGGCGTGAGCTGGCAAAAACCATGCACCAACTGGCCCGCGTTCCCGAAGGCACCCCTCTCTTTCAAGAGGATTCACGGCATGTCAAGCCAAGAACCACTCGGCCTATGTTACATGCAATGGTACCTAAAATTACTATTGGAGAAAAATATAAAAGATCATTGGGCCATGCTAGTTCTCCATAATAATAATGCTCCATTCCTTTTGGTCAGTTTAGCTCTTAATACAGGATCATTTAAGTCAGGTTTCTTTGTTATTGGGATAGGTGAATCTTACAGATCCATCCCCCGAAGGAACCAAACATGATAATTTTTCATTATTCGGCTCGAGCAAGAATCAAAAGAAGAAAATGTATCCATTTAGTTCATAAGTTTGGTTAAGTTGACCATGAGAGAAGGGTTAGATTGGTTGGATCTTGGATTGGTAATGGATCGAGTCAATTGGCTCATGGGTCATGGATTGGGTTAGGAGTTGTTTTTGGGTTGGCTCTTGGGTCATGGATCCGGTTGGGCTATGGTTAGTCCATGGGTTGGGTCATATGCCTTAAAATCCACATGTCGTAGAAATTGCTTTCCGACCCCTCTTTCTAGAAATTCATTTTCCAAACTTCTTGTGGAAAATGACTAGTCAGGGAAACCATTTTCCATCGAAAAGATTTGCACGAAACAATGGAAAACAATTTCAATGTGGAAAGCATTTTCCATTTCCATAGAAAATGTTGTGCACAAACATGACCTTAGAATGAGCCCTCTTATTGGTGGGGTTTTGTATACTTAATCCATTTTGTATAGTTTTTTTGTACTTCTGTGAATTTCTTTTGATAAAAGTTCTCTTTTACTTTTTTTTTTTTTTAACGAAAAGAAAGTTGTTCTGGAAATCCTTGTTGAGGTTTGAGTCAGAGGAGAATGTAAAATTGCTTTCTATTCTTATCGATTTTTTTTTTTAAGACCCACCTGACTAATCCTTGGGGCTTGTGTAAACCTCCCAATCTGCACACACCGGGTACAGAACTAAGGGGAGTGGACCTTTTTGTGTTGAGGGGGCTTGATCCCAAGACCTCCCACAAACAAGGGTGGGAATTGACCATCAAGCTAACCCCTCAGGGTTTTATCGATTTTTTATTTGTGGTGATGCTGAGGATTCTATCTGGGTTTGGGATATCTTTGGAACTTATAATGTGAAATCGTTCAGAGGGCTCTAAACCCTAGGTTCTTGGACTCGTCCTCCTTGTGTTTTGTCTTGTGAAAGTATTGCCTTCCAATTGTGGCAGAGTTTTGTTGGACAGTGATTTCAAGCAAGATCCTGACCAAGTGCATTCTTGTATGGAGTAAGATTCTATATAATGCTAACACATCACTTCCATCAGGTGTAGAGCAAAATGAGACCACAAATCACTTTTTCCTAAATAGGTTTTATCTTCTATGTGGGCAATTTTCTTGCTTTACGTGGTGTTACATGGGCATCTCAGAAGCAGCTAGGTAGGCTGGTGGAAATTTAGGTAGGTAGTGCTGTAAATATCTTTCAATATATTGGAGGCAACAGATCCTAAAACAAATTCAATGCATCCCATTCTACTTCTAAATTGGCGATGCCTTCATTGACATTGAGGAGCGCCTCAAATCTTTTTTTTTTTTTGAGGTGCATACCTCTGTGATGGCTATCTCTAGGCAATTTTGTGGTCTACGTGGAAGGAACATAATGATCGGGCACTTGACAATACTTTCTCGTTCTTTCATAGTGTTTTTTTGTGGGTGGGGGGCGTTATCCTTCATTTTTTTTTTTCAGAAGCAGCCAGTGGCTCTAATGCCAATTAGATGGAGGTCCTCTTCTCCCATGGTGCAGATTATTATCCAATTTTAAGTTGTTGCCTTTAGTGCAGGTAATTGGTGATCTGCGGAATTTGACTATCCCTCCTCACCTATCTGATTTGATTGAAGAAATTAGAGAGAACTTCCAATGCCTCTGTATCTCCATTTGGAGGATATATAGGTCATCTAAAGATGTGGCTGATTTGTTAGCTAGACTTGGAACGTTTCTATCTTCCATGTAGTGATTTCTTTATTTTTCTAATTGTTGTGATATCTGTTTGTTGCCATTTAGTATCTCTAAAAACTTAGGCCTTCCCTATTGTATATTTCTTCCTTCTCTCCTCTTATAATTTGACATTTTATTTAAAAAGATTTTGCACCAGCCAGGAAATTTCAAGGTGCATTAATGAACTGACCTTGAACAATAATATGTAATTTGCATACTTCGTGGAGAGCTCTGAGAAAGTGAGGCTCTTGTACATTTCTGTTCAGTTATAGATCTCTCTTTTTCCCAGTGGTTAACAATATATATGTACATGAAGAAACTTGTAATTGCTCACTCTTATGGATAATAATGAGAGTGCTCCACACTTTCATTCTGTTATGTTTCGCACATCTCTTTCTAGCTCATGTTGAACTTTAGAGGGCAAGGTTCAAGGATTGAAGTGATGGCTGCAAAATGGGTGAGCAATGTACCAGTTCTAGTGATTTATTGTTAGAATCAATGTTGCCGTCCTCGTGTAACTTAGTTTTTTGTTGTTCAAAAATTTTAATTAGAAAATCCAAAAACAATAATTTTTCCTGGTTTGCAGGTATATCAATGAGTTAATCGAATTTATTATCCTAGCTCTTAAAGATTACAGTGGAGAGGTCATCCATGATAAGCCAGATGATATCAGCAGCCATCTACATGATCATTCCACTGTGGGAATAAATCAGAGTGGGGAAACTCAATTGAAGAAACCAATATCCTCTTCTAATCAGCTGAGTCATGGAGCACTGACAAAAATCAGTGATCATGGAGAGAAATATTTGAGTGCTTCTGAGCCTGGCCATATACACATGTACCAGGGAGATTCTGTTCGTAACTCGCATCCACCTTCATCAGATTGGGCAAGGGTTCTGGATGCTGCACAGCAGAGAAGAACCCAAGTTCTTGCACCTGAGAACCTTGAAAACATGTGGGCTAGAGGAAGAAACTATAAAACTAAAACTGAGAAGATTTATATAGCAGCAGCTTCAGGACCAAAGAAAACTACACTAGCCTTTGAAAGCAGTCCATATGTTTTAAATCGAGGGAATGAAAAATTAATCCACATGCATGGAAATTCTTTGGGAGCAGAAGCGAAGTCAGACGTGCAGGAATTGCATGGGTCTCCTACTGTTGACGAAATTGGAAGGGTACATGTCAAGGGTCATTTGTCTCAAGATCTAAACAAGGGACCATCTATTGAGGGAGGTCAACTTGCTGATGAATGGGATGATGCCAGTCAGTCTGTGAAAGGCAACAAAACTACCCTTAGGCGATCTAGTAGTACCTCTGATCTGAAAAACCACCTTGATATTGATAAAAAAAATTCATCAGAAGGTGAAGCAATGGGTTCCAAAGAGTTCCATATCCCATATTTGGGCAAAGAAGAGAGAAGTCTCATATCCACCTCTGCGTTAAGATTCCATAATGAAGGATTATCAAATGCTCCCAAACTCATATGCCGGGTTAGCACTTCTCTTTTCTTTTTCAATATTCTTTAGATTCTTGCATCCATCACTGATGTAATTTGAAAAAAAAAAACTGTTTGTTCACCTTGAACACTTGAAGTCTGGGTTTTAATACTGTTTATTGTGTATTGTTTATTTTATTTTTTATGTTTTTTGCATGTATTAAATGCTTTCCCCTTATTTCCTCTCTCAAAGGTTTCATTTGTTAATGAGCATTTAAAATTTTGGCAATAATATTAGTTTTAGTTGTTGATATGTGCTTATTGATCAACCATTGCTACTGCGATTTCAAGTCACATTACCTTTTGAAAAAAAGGAGGCCTTTGTTCTATTTTAGCGCATATTAAAAAACGGATTGTTTGGCTACTTTATCTTAAGCTCTACTATGGGTAACTGCTGAGAAATTTTTGGGTGTCTTTTCCCTTAATTTTTTCAATAATTACTAGTTTCTTTTTGTGTAAGTGTTGAATGGAAACCACTTTCAATTAAGTTTATTTAATGCATCTACGATTTGATTTCAAACTTTCTGACCAGGTCTGAATCTCCTCCGTCAAACCATCTATCTATAACAATCAGTGTGTAACTATGTATCTTTACATCCCATAAATCATGCTTTGTCTCAAAACCATTTTCGCAATTTTGATATTTTGTATAATGATTTAAAATTTATATTGGTAATAATATTGCAAGAAACTACACGCGAACTGTTGAGATCAAGACAGTTCCATTGACATGTTATCCTATCTGACTGAATGGTATCTTTATATGGAACTTAAACATCTTATATACTTGGTATCATGGTGCCACTTTTTATTTTTCCAGGTTGTAGGGGCATATTTTGAAAAAATTGGATCAAAATCTTTTGCTGTTTATTCAATTGCGGTGAGAGATGCAGAGAACAAGATTTGGAATGTGAAAAGAAGGTAGTGTTCCTCACTTGAGGTTTTTTTTTTCTCCCTATTCCTCTGAATTTTATGGTGTTTGTTAAGTATGTTTGTAGCATCCTTGAATTCTATGCTTGTACATACAATCATGAATTTTAATAATCCTTAAGATGTATTTCTGCATCTACTTCGTTATTATCTCTCACATGTTTGTTTGATTTTGGGTCTCTGGCTTCCAGATACAGAAACTTTGAGCGACTGCACAGGCATCTTAAGGATATACCAAACTATAATTTGCATTTGCCTCCAAAGAGATTTCTTTCATCAAGTATTGACGATTCTTTTGTGCACCAACGATGTATTTTGCTTGATAAATACTTACAAGTATGATTTACTTACCCATTCTATGCTCCTCTTATATGCTATGTTAGTTTGGTTCAACTCTTCTCTAATTACCTTCTTTCAGGATCTTTTGTCAATAGCAAATGTTGCTGAGCAGCACGAGGTGTGGGACTTTTTGTGTGTTTCCTCCAAGGTATGCAGCTATTAAACAAGATATGTTTAATACATCTAACAATGGACATGGATGTGTTCTTTTTATGGCATAATTTTGTTTCTTTGGATCTGATTGAAAATTTTCCATTTCTAATGCAATCTTCTCTTGCCCCCTTTCTTGAAGAATTATGCATTTGGTAAATCCACGTCAGTGATGAAAACATTAGCAGGTATGTTGTCAACTGTGATTATGAATTGTATCAATATTAATTATCTATTTCCCTTATGCATAGTATTTCCTAGGAATCATGTCCACTTTGTCATGTCACTATTTGCATGATGTGACTTGGATAAACTTGGTGCCAACATCATTGTATTGAGAATGCCGAGCAGCCAAGAGAACTACCTTTTTTTTTTTAAAAGGTTACTATATTAGAAGAAAAAGAGGCACTAGAGGCGCAAATACAAAATCAAAAGAGACAAAACACCGATGCAAAATGCCCACAATCCTTGTACACCTGCCAAAGCTTGACAATTGGAAACAAACAAAAGGAAAAGGCTAAACTAAACCAGCACATTCTTTCCAAGCAGGCAAGATGTCATTCATAGAAATATTCCTGAATTCCACGAGAGAAGAGGCCCATGATGCACACATGACAAAGACTCTAGAAGAAACTGCTTCGGATGAATCAGCACAATCCTTAAAGATTATATTGTTTCGTTCTCCCTATAAGCTCCACACTATGGCAAAGAAAGCCTAGCGCCAGAAAGACGAGCATTTTGGGGAGACCGAAACAATGTCCCAAGAATAAGATAACTTAGCCACAATAGAAGGCATAACCCAAAGCACACCAAACTTTTCTAGCACTGAGATCTACACTGAATAGGAAAACGGGTAATGAATAAGGAGATGATTCGTTTCTTCTGAAGCTTGGATGCACAAAGGACAAACACTAACAATGATTCTTCCTTTTCTACACAAGTTGTCTTGGGTCAGAATTTTTTTCATGCCAGCCGTCCAAAGGAAACAAATTGCTTGGGGAGGAGCTTTGAATGTCCAAATATCTGGGTTGACAATAACAGATGTAGTCATTCGGTTATTCCACTTGAAGAAAGACTTGACAAAGAAGCAACCAGTCGGGTCCGGCCACCAAACGAGGCTGTCATCGGTAGATATTCGAATCCGGTAGGAAGAAAGGCTATGTAGAAGAGTTGAAAAGTCATCTATCTCTGAGTCCGAAAGATTACGCCGAATGAAAAGATTCCACACAACCTGACCATTGCAAATGGGATAGAAATCTGAAATGACCTCTGTCGGAAACTGAGATAGCCGGTAAATGGAAGGAAACCGGGATGCTAAACTGGTACTGTGATACCGAGGCTTTGTCCAAAACTTAACTCTGTTACTACATCCCACCTTAAATCTGATCCCTTTTTAAATTTGTCAACACAACATGTGATTGCTCTCCACATACCGGATGCTCTACGGGGGAAATGATTGATCTCCCATGTCTAATTTCCCACTTTGTATTTCTGAGTTAGGATCGTTTTCCAATGAAAATCACCCTCAGTACCAAGTCTCCAAAGCCACTTTGAGAGAATGACAACATTAACTTCCTTGATAGGCCTCACTCCAAGTCCTCCATCACTAATTGGAAGGCAAACTTGCTCCCAACTGATCAAGTGGTATTTTCTTCTATCCTCTTGATCGCCCCAAAGGAAATTCCTCGTGATCCTTTCCAAAGACTGTACAACTTCACTTGGGCATCTAAATGCTAATAGGAAGTAGATTGGTAGTGCAGAGAGGACCACCTTAAGGAGAGTGATTATGCCAACGAAGGACAAATACTTTCCTTTCCAAGAAGCAAGCCGCTTGCTGAATTTATAAATGATGGACTCCCATTGCGAATACCCAGGGGAACCAATGCAAATAGGAAGCCCTAAATAAGTGGAGGGGAGAGAAGAAGATACACATCCCAAAATCTCTGAGAATAATCCAAGTTCATTGTCGTCCACATTGATGCTGCAGATTTCACTCTTTTGATAGTTGATGTGGAGGGAGGAAGACAACTCAAACTATTTGAGCAAAGATCAAAGAGTCATAGTAGACTCTCCGGCTCACAGAAGATGATGGTGTCATCCACAAACTGTAAATGGACCTGTAGTGGAGATTCTCCAATTCTGAAACCATGAATAAGAGAGAAATCAACAGCTTTGGTCAAGAGAAGGCTCAAGAACTCTGCCACCATGATAAAAATAGCTGGAGAAAGGGGGTCACCTTGTCGAATACCCCTGGAACTCTTGAAGAAACCTCTAGAAGATTCGTTAATGAGGATGGAATAGTGAGCAGAAGAAACACACTCGTTGATCCATAAGCACCATTTTCGGCTGAATCCCATGCAGGAAGTGCTAATCCACCATATCATAAGCCTTTTCCAAATCAAGCTTGCAAATTATTCTTTTCCGGTGAGACTTATGTTGGGAATCAATACACTCATGCACATAAATTATTGCATCCTTAATTTGACGACCTTCAAACAACAGCTGATTGAGACGGGGAGATTAGCTTAGGAAGGAAGTGCTTGAGTCTATTTGCAAGTACCTTGGACAGAACCTTGTAGGGACTTCCAAGAAGATTGATAGGCCTAAAGTCTGAAAGAACTAAATCGTCATCCTTCTTAGGCACCAAGAAAGGTTGCCCCTAACTCCTTTGAAAGATGACCTCTTTGATGAAATTCCACTATGAAATCAATAAGATCATGCTTTACTATGTCCCAAAAAATCTTGAAGAAAGCAATGGTGAAGCCATCCGGTCCAAGGGCTCTATCCTCATTGAGGTCCCACACTGCATTTTTGATTTCATCCTCAGAAAAAGGCTGCTCAATGAAGGAATCTTCCGTAGGGGAGATGGATTTGAAGGGAAGCCCAAAAATTGGTAATCTAATCAAAGGAGTTGGCTGTATACAACTGCTTGAAGTGATTTAGAATGGTCGCAATGATCTCCTCCTTATTTGATACTATCATATCATCAACTGTTAGTGATCTGATTATGTTTACCCTTCCGTGGGCTGAGGCAATGGCATGGAAAAATTTGGTGTTTTTGTCCCCTTCCTTATTTCACTTATTCATTGTCTTCTATTTGCACAATTTGTTGATTACTACCTTAATGTTCATTGGCTAAGTTGCAAGTGTATCGGTGTAAGTGTTAGGTCCGACGTGGGTGTGAGGTGTTGGACTTAGCAAATGAAATACGTAGGACTAGGGGACTCAACACCATATTTAAATAAGTTTAAATTTAAAATTGTTTTAAATGAAACTAAGGTGTGAAAATAATAGTGATGGAAAATAGTATATTAGTTTTACTTGAACAATGAAATGACAAACATATTAGTATTTAATTAGTTACAAGAATCTCTTGCATAGTTGGAAGTGCTCATGGTTATAGCCTCAATATTGTCGGTTCAAGTCCTACGGGTGTTAGGCAGTTGATCTATAGAAAACATAAACCTGCCAAATCCAAATACCAATGTCAAACCCAAATTACGACTTTGATGATGATGATGATGATCGATATTTTAATTAGGTTTCAAAATGAGAGGTGTGGTAACATTTGTCATCTTGAAAAACAATGTTGGAAGTACTAGAAGAGTCCATGAAGAATTCTTGAATAGTTTGACATGGGTATGCATGCATGTCACAGGTCCGTCACACATTTTGTAGAGTTTGTGCAACTTAGTTTATTGGTTGTGGGGATCCCTAAGTGCAGCCTTTGTTGTTACAATTGTTCATCTTGCAATGAACAATGGAGATGGACCATGATGCAGAAGTGACAAAGATCCAGTAATCTGGCACCTGTTGACTGCAAATGGAAACTAAAAGTGAAGTCATGGTTGGATCTAAGGATTCTTGACCTGTGCTGTGCACTGTGAAGACCATGGAGTTATGATGCCCAGATACAGACTCAGGAATTAGCATGGACATGGGACTATCATATTTCAAAAAATCTAGGACACAAGAATGGGTGCAGGAAGAGACAGTATTTACACATACATAAAAAAATAAATAAAAATTACACACATATCTATTGTTGAGCTTTAGTAATTTATTTTCTTATTTTCGGGCCTTCTGGTCCATTTACATAAGATGAAGTCGAAAAGTTCAAAAAGTTTCTATTTACACAATTCTTCGGACAAAGTGGCCCAATTATGTATAGATTATTTGGGGTCAATGTGATCCATTTCCATATCATACCTAGGATAATGTGGTGTGTTTAAATGGTGGTTAGAAGACTAAGCCCTAGCCTCTTTCACTTTTAGAAAATAAGTTTCTGCTAACCCTTCCTCCACAACCCTAGATGGGTTCATCTCCTCTGAAACCTCACATTAAGAAGAAGATGGTGATGATGATATGAAACAAAGCACGAATAAAGATCTGATCTTCCTTTTCATGGATAACCTTCTCCTCTTTTCTTCTTTTTTTGTTTGATGAAACTGATTAACCTTTATCCTTACAACTGTGTTCGACAGTAAATATGGATGATGCCATGGATGACTTTGTTCGTCAATTCAAAGGGGTTTCAGGTGGTCTGTTGCGTGCAGTTTCTGGATCTTCATTCCACGCAGCTTTTCCACCGATAACGGAAAAACACATGGCGTTATATTGGAATGATGACGAGTTAAACAGGCATAATCCAAACTACAGTAACATGGAGACATCAATTAGCTTATCAGATAATGATGAAAGTGTCAAAGATGGAGCGCATGATGTAGGGTCTGCCATACTTGCCAGTGGATGGCATTCAGATAATGAGTTGAACTCCAAAGGTTTCCCACCTCGAGTAATCAAACATTTTGAAGAATCTAGAGGTGCAGCTTCTGAGAAAAGCCAGCACCCAGAGATTAATTTTGGAAGGTCTGATTTTGATGGGCATTCACCAACAGATTCTTTCACAAAATCTGATCTTTTGGATGATCCTGTTAGAGTGCCACCTGAGGTATCTTGTTCTTACAAAATGTTTTTCATTTTTTTTGCTTTCGCTAATTGATTTGACTTTTGATGTGTTTACTTGTTGTTTTCATGTTTTACAATGTCAATGGGTTAATGTTTTTATACATACTATATGGTACATGTGACACTTCAGCCACAAAATTTAAAAGATATAAAAAAATAGGTGCTTAGTTGGGGACAGATCTTCTCAATTCTAAGGTGCCCTCATGAAGTGTGGCATAAGGTGTGCTTGGGTGATTATAGGTGTATGCTCGCACACAAACACAAACAAAAACACTAGTAGTTAAACATCCTTCTCAGATCTTGAAACGTCAAGATTCATAATGACAATATTTTTGACAATAGTGGTACCCCAGTTGGATCTATCATATGGATAAGGGAAAAAGACGATAAATATTTACCTCTCAAAAAAAGATTATTGAAAATTTATCATAACATAGTACAGAATGTGTACAACTTCTAGATTTCTATGGGTTTGAGAAACTTCAATGTTTTTTTTTTTTTTCAAATAAGAATGTTGCATCTTTCAAATCAAGAAAACTCAGGGAGCCATCTTCTGTAAGGCATAATGTGCAAAACTAAAACAATATAGAAGACTATCAACAACTTAACCCATTCCAACAAGTTTTCCACTTCAAGAAAACATCATAAAATCCACAATTTTAGGGTGTAATCCTTTTACCTTTGTTTAATATAAAAAAGAGAGTTTTAGGTGGCCATCAAATGGAACGTGGCCTTTTTTTTTTGAAGGAATGAATCATGAACTTTCATTTAACTCACAATTAAATAATTCTATGGAGGCCTAGAAATAGAGAAAATTCATGCAAAAATTGGCCAAAAATATAACAGATTTTAGGATTCATTTTGTTGAGTTGGATTGTTTTATCGCACTTTTCTCATGTCAATAATTAGAAAATATTCGAACTTTTTCTAAAAAGTTGGCTAAAAATATAACAAAATTTTAACTTAAAAAGAGAGCAAGTTTACGAAAAAGGGCTAAAAATAGAAACAAAGAATTTTAGACTAGATTTAGTGAGTTGGATTGTTTTATCACTTTTTCATGTCAATAATTTAAAATATTTATGTAAAGTTTGTGCAAAAATGGCTAAAAATGCAAAAAAGGGATTTTTTTTTAAAGGTTATGATTCTTTTAAAGCTTTTTATATATGTATTTTTCAAAGATTGGATTTGGTGAGTTGGAACAATTTAGCTAGTCTTGACCCAAAAATAAGGTTTGTTAACATTGCTCCTATACCTTGATTATTTGTTTTTTGGTATGTATGCTACTCTTCTTTTTGAATTGGTTATTTTTTCTTAATTTGATTTTTATATATAGATTTTAGATTCGACACATTATTTATTTCACATTGATATTAGAAGTTTTATTGATTAGATTATGATTTGACATTGACAGGTATTTGTTAATTGATTATTTACTTCAATTACTAAATAAATTAATAAATGACCTTGTGTTACATCCAGTGCAAGCACCCTAACTAATGAAACAAATTAGATTTGGATAGAACTGCATCCACCAGTGAATATCATTATTAATAATAAGCTGCAGTATCTTTCATATGAGAAAAATGGAGACTAAAATAATTCCAAACTTGAAGTTCACAGCACATTTTTGTACCAGTGAAGAATTATAGAGATGAACTAGGGAGCCTGTTGTATTCTCAAAGAGGTGACATATTATTCCTTTCTAATGTAGGCCAAAAGGTTTAGGACTGGTCTACATGCTAAAGGATCGTTCTTTCACCAAAAACAATTCCCAGAGAGCCCCTTAATTTCAATTAAAACAGTTGGACAGCAACCTTTTAAACAAAACAAACTTGTAGGATGTGTAGTAGCTCTCCTGGTTCGAGACCCAAGGGCAAAACACTCCCAATACGTGGCTGCAGAATCTCCTTGGATTCCAAACCCATCTCCAGCCAAAACCCTCATAAACTAGAAGGGTTTTGTCGCCAGACAGCAGTTGAAGCAATCCCTAGGATTTGGTTCTTACCACCAGCCCTCAAGGTCAAAATCTCACAGAAGGTTTGTTGCATAAATCGCTAATAATACTGCCATTTGCTGCCTTGGGGGTTCTTTTATTGATGTCATGCTTATTACCAACCCTAAAACACATACCTACAACTCATTTAGGCTTAAGATGTTTTAATCTTAGCCATCCATTGTAAGTAATACATTGGAATGACATAAATACCGTCAAATTGTCTTAAGTCACTCTAAGTAAAATAGACAAGGTGTTGGCACCACTTGTGCATGGTTTCTTGAAGAATTTAACTGTATCTTTAATTGGTGGGAGCCGGGAGCTTGGGACCCACATAAATGGGCCAAGACAGCCCATGTAATGGTCCATTAGAGGCCAATTAGGCCTGATTTGATTAGAAACTGTTTTGGACTGAAAAAACAGTTCATGACGTCATTAGATCATGTCCAAACATGATCAACTAATGGGACCACTTGGGTTTAGACCCTTCATACGATTATAGACTCTGTGTTGGCGGTCAACTCTCAGAGTACCTTGGCTATCAGTGATGTGTAATGTGGCTTCGGATCATTATCAATTGGAGTGATCCTAACCCTTCAAGTAACCAGATCCAATTCCAAACCCTTTTTCCTTTTTATAGCTTTTTTTACATGGATTTTTCTTTTCTAGGTGTTGTCGTGGCATTCCTATCTAGCGGTGGGCTAAATGTTGATGACTCAAGCCCAATCTTAACTCTCATTTTCTTATTTTTAGGTACCTTTCAAATGAATTTTCCCTATTTTTGGTGCCGACATGACAATCTTATCTAGTGGGGAGGGCTGAATCTTTACAACTCACTAAATCATTATCATTATCAAAGACAAAATCCCATCTTTTAGGGTCAGCTTTCCAACTTACTACAATCTAATGCTACAGTTTTTTTTTTTTCAAAAAAACTTTTTAGCCAACTTTACACAATTTTTAAGCTAAACTGTAGGTTATGTTAATGGCCATATTTGATGGATATCAAGAAAGGTCTCTTTTTTAATAATTTTTGCTGATATTTAGCTGGGGATCCTCCTTCATGGTGTGTTTCCATTGGGATTCATCCCAATCCTTAAAGGTTAGTTATGTTTTCTCAAAATCTCCCCATTTTTAGGTGTTGATATGACAACCATCCAATGGGGTAGGCAAATCTTTTTGACTAACCAAATCCAATCTTATCAATTTTTATCTAGGCTACCTCCTGCGTGATGTGTTCCATCTAGAGAGATGACATAATTATCCTATCTTTGGGGTGGACGAAATCCTTCCAACTCGCCAAATCCAATTCTAAAACCTCCTTTCCCATATTTTTTCATGAACTTTCCGTATTTTTAAGCGTTGAGGTGGCAATCCTATCCATGTGGGTTGTGAGCCAAATGTTCCCAATTCACCAAATAAAACCAAAATCTTGATTTTTTTTAGTTTAGCTATTATTTGCACGAAATTTCTCCTTTTTTTGGCGTGTAAGCCAAATTCTTCCAACTCATCAAATCTGTTGTGCAAATTTTAAATTTATAACTCGCAAGCGCACGAACCATTTAGATAGTATAGCGATTAAGTGCGAGGTCGAACCCATCGGAACTTAGGAAAATATATCCATGAAAATACACCATTCAATTATGTATTTTAAGAACTTTGGAAAATATGGAGATAAATCATAAATATAGAATAATTTATCTAATCTATGAGTTTTAATCGTAATTTAGAAACATTCTAGATTTAAACATAGAATCTAACAATTTAACTAATTTTAATTAAAATGGTGCATTAATATAAAAATATAAACAATCTCAATCTAATTTAAAATACAGAATTAAGATGCAATTAAATTATTTCCAACCTAGTTCCACAATTTTCAAGAATTTGTATTTATAAACAAAAGAAAACATAAATAACATCTAAATTACCTATATACATATTTACAATGGAACTGGATCAAAGAATCAAGGAGGCATTATCATCCAAATTTTAATAATAAAATAACGGCCTAGAACATGGAGCTCACGTAAAATTTCAATCTTATTCAAGTCTTTCATCAAATTAGTTCCCTAATTAATCTGAACCTTAGATCTAGATTAATCATGCAATTCTCCGATCTAAATATTCATGTCCCAAAGAACCTTAGACCTAGAATAGTAATGTTAATCAAAGATCTAACTATTTCATATGTCCAAATTAACTACCAAGGAAGGAGTCAAGAACTAAAATGATTCAAACCATCATAATAAAAATCAAAATTTGGAAAACCATAATTCTAATAATCTCACCTTCTTTTATTAATTAAAACATGGAATTAAAAATTACAAATCAATGAAATTTTGGAATAAAGACATAAGAAAAATACAATGGAAATCAAAATCCACCAACCTTAGAACCCAATGTGGATTGAAAATCCCACAGTCTTTCTCCTTCTCTTCTTCCTCTCCTCTCCTTTTCTTCAATGCCCAAGTTCAGTTTTCTCAATGGGAGATGGCTAGTATTTATAGATGAAAGGAGGTGGAATGAATGGATTGGATTCAAAGATTTAAATAAAGCAAGGGACACATGGAGGGCGGATTTGATTTGTGCTAAATATAGAATGACTTAAAAGGCAATGAGCTAAATTTGTATAAGGAAAGTGGGTGTAGAATCCCGTTTTTTACACATGCACTATCTTGCAGCTCAGTTTTGACCCTTTTAACTTCCGAATCAGGAAAAGTTGTAAACTACAAAGTTGTAGCCCTTGAAGTCTTCTTTCCAACGCAAAAAGAATCAAAGCAATCAGACATCGGAGTAGAAATTTATGACCAAAATACTGAACATGTATCAAACCTTCCTTATTTTTCTCCCTTTCCTTAATCCACTTGCCAAATTCGAAAATCCTCTTATATTGACTTGTAAATTTCGAATTTCTTCTTGAGATGATGAAAATATTATTCACACATGTGGATTTCTTCATGGGCTTTTCTTAATAGGCTCAATAATTGGGCTTAAGGTCCAAAATAACTCATAATGGGCCCAGACTTTATATTTAAGCATTTTTTCTGTCATCCTCACTTTTAAACCTGCAAAACACAAAATTATACTAATTAGATAAAATTAAATAAAATGAGATACTAACAATAATAAATTTTAGGAATAAAATATGTATTTATTTTGTACTCATCAAAATCCAATTTGAAAAACCTTTTTGTTAGCTATTCATTACATGAGCTTTTCCTATTTTGGCTTTAGAGGATATTCTCAATGTGTCACATGGATGGCCAATAATCATTTAATTAAAACCAAAGTGTTGCTAATCATCGAAATGGAAAATAGGAGAAAGAATTGCGTGCAATGAGATGGTACTCCATGTGTTGAGCCGCGATGTGATGGCCACATATGCGAGACGTGTTGGGCTGCATCAGGGTATACACGTGTGATGTATGTCTTTGGAGAATATTGGAAATGGAGAGAAATCTATACTTCTTTACATACCTAGGATTACCAGTGGAAGGGAACCCAAGATCAAAAAAAATTATGGGCCTCGGTGGTGGAAAAGTTCGGAAGTAGATTGGATGGATGAGGTAAGAAATACTATCTATTAAAGGTAGGCTAACGTTTATCAAATCTGTTCTCATCAATCTTCCTACTCACATGTCCATTTTTCAAATTTCTAGAGTAGCGAGGAAGAGAGATTAGTTGTTTAGGAATTTCCTATGGGGTGATAAAACAGATAGGAAAAGAGTGCATTTGGTGACTTGGTCCGAAGTTACCAAGCTTAAATCGAAGGGTGGCCTAGGGAACGTTTCCTTGGAAATCAGGAACCAAGCTCTATTATGTAAATGGAGCTAGAGATTCGAGAAGGAGAATGGTGCTTTGTGGTCAAAGGTGCTAACTGCAAGTTACAACTTTCTAGATATCAGTGGGTGGACTTTGGGGCAAAGTTTGGAAAGGTACGGTCACAGGTGGTAAAGGTGTGGTGGAGAGTAGGTAGCGGAGGAAGCTGGTGGGTCGCATCTATTGGGATATACTAAGGTTGCTAGTTGGAAAATGAGACAAAACCCTCTTATGGACAGATTTATGGCTTGCAGAAAGTTGCTTGAAAGATGTCTATCCTAGGCTATATAGGATCGCTAGGAACAAGCAAGCGCTATTCAAGAACTGTTGTAGAGCGGAAGATGGCAATGTCTCTTGGTAGCTAGACTTCAAAAGAAATTTGAGGGCTTTCGAACAAGATAGCTTCGATGAGCTGAAAGCTTTTTTAGGGGAGTTCCCTCTATCCTTGGAGGAAAAGGATGAGTTATGGGTTGGAGGCTCATCGAGAGCCTTTTCAATCAAATCAATGATTGGTTTGGCTCTTAATGGGCAAAATGAGGAGGATCCTATATTGTGCCTAGCTTGGAGAGATCTTGTCCTCCAAAGAGTACAAACTTTCATGTGGTGCACCTTGAAAGGGAAGGTGCTTTCCAGAATGGCACTCAATAGAAGAGGACCCCTTAGTTCAATGATGACCTATGTTGCACATTATGTGATCACATGGAGGTGTTTGTCGATCACTTGTTCGTTGAATGCCCAATGAATAGGAAATTATGGATTAGTTTTCCAAACTTGATGGGGGTATCATGGGTATTCGAGAGGACTTGTGAAGGAATCGTCCAATCTTGGTTCCTTTAGCATCTCGTCCCTACTATGAAAGCAATTTGGAACACCATTCCAGTAGTTGTCTTGTGGGATGGGCTTTTACAGCTCCTGGTATGGGCTGTTTAAGTAGAGGATCGAGGAAGGTTAAAGCTCAAGCCTCTTGGTCCCTCCTCAACCTAGAATCCATAAATTTAACATTGATGGGGTAGCAAGAGGAAAATCGGGTCCGGCAGATATAGGTGGAGTGCTTCGAGATTGCAATGGTAGGACATCCATAGTTTTCTTCGCGCTAGTAGGACGAAGGGATTCAAACGTATTAGGAAAGCTTGTCCATACGGTCTCCATCAGTATTGTTAAAATCGGACGATACTCAATTCAAATCGTAAGATTTGAATCGAGTTTGGGGTCCGGCGATACGATGGCCCTAAAATCGATTTTTCCCCAAAATAGTGTGATTTTAGGGTTGAATCGCAAATCGTACAATTCGACTCCCAGAATCGCAGAATCGGACGATTCTGACGAGAATGGAAAACGGGACTGCATGGATCTAGAAAGAGACTATTTTGCATGGCTTTTAAAGAGAAGGATATAGGTGTGCCTATTCATTAGGACTCTTTTACCAATAAATCTCTCTTTAAAAGCTTCTCTCGGAGACCCAACAGCCAAACGAAACCATTCCTTCCCTTTGGCTTCTTCTGCAACCAACATCTCTATCTTTCGAAGGTTGAAGCATGCTCTCGGTCCTCTCATGGACTCTCAGTAAGCTATCAAAGCCCTCTTTTGTCGTGCTTCTTGCTTCCAACCTTCGAGGTATTTTTTTCCCTTCTTCTCTGTTTTCGTTTCTTGCATCTTTTTCTTCGTTTCGTCATCTTTTTCCACTCCTCTTTCTTCTTCTTCGTCTACTGCTCATTTTCCATCTCCCATGTGGTCTTTCGTCTTTTTTTCTTTCGTTTTGTAGTTTATTTCATTTCCAAAAAGTCCAGAACATTTAACTTACAACTTCTCAGGTATCCTCGGATGAGGACTGTTAAGGTTTTTTTTTTTCCTTTGCCCTCAATAGGCCCTCGGACAAGGGCTGTTTTAGATTTGTTTTTTTCTGTTGTGACACTTTTTTTTAGATTTCTAATTTCTTACCATCTTTTTTTTCTATTTTTATTAAAAAAATCTTTGTATTTTTTCTTTTCAATCCTTTGTATCTATTTTAAAAAATAAATAGCTCAATTTTTTTTAAAAATTATTTCATGGATGCTATTTTAAAAAATAAATAGCTCTAATTTTTTTATTTTTTAAAATTATTTCGATGCTATTAAGGTTTATTTAAATGCCTTTGATTTATTTATTGATTTCTTAAATTTGTCAGTACTTAATATTTATATTTAAATCTCATATTAATATATTTTTGTGTCTTTTTTTTTTTGTGTGGATAGTTATTTACGATGAATGATAAATGTCAAATTTGTGGATGTGGCTTTAGAATAATTAAAAAAAAAAAAATTATGAATCTTACGATTCTACGATTCCCGATACATGATTCGCGATTCACACCCTATACTGATTTTCCGATACGATTCGATTTTCACAACATTAGTCTTCATTCAGGGGGCGGGGAATTAATCATTGAAGGGGACTTAAACGCGATCAAGTGGGCAAAGGGGTTAAAAGGGCCTCGGAAAATGATCACATCGACTGGTACTATTCACAGGCTTATCTATAGTGCAGAACAGCTACTAGATGATCTGCCAGTCGATTGGTACATTGACTGACAGTGCAGAACTTGATTTTCTTCAAATTTTACACAGTCTATACTGTGTTTTCTGCTGGGAGATCCTCATGGATCATGGCTCCACTTGTTGAGGGGATTTAGCTCCTGCTAAATCTCGAAGTTGTAGATGAAAAACTCAGTCCTCCATTTGTAACTTGATCCGATTACGGATTGTCTTGGATCTGAGAGTAGGGAGGATAAATGATTAAAATTGAAAATGCTTTAGACCCAACACTGGGTATCCTAACTGGTTGCCTCCCACTACTTTCAGTGAGAGGTAGCAGGTTCAATCCCTGGTGGCGTTAACTGGGGGCACTTTATGTGGGTGTGGGGTCTCTCCCCAGGATTTTAGGAGGGCGAGGCATAAGCACACTTTGACAACATGACTACTGACTGTCGAGGTGGGCTCGAGGTTTCCCTAGGTCTAAAAAAAAAAAACCAGTTAACAAGAAATTTCAACACTCAGTTGCAAGTGAAGAATAAAATGGAGGGTCTGACTTGTATATGGCTGATAGGATGTGCACAGGGTGGGCAAAATGCACTGAAGCTAGTATTATGTAATAAAAAAGTACTAAATTGATTAAAATGGGTATTTCTACAAGACTATTTATTTCTGCAATGCTATTGGAGCTAAATGCTAGGCTATGAAGTAAAGACAGGTCTGCACAGTATTGGTGACAAAATGCCTATGTTAATATGGATATGTGGTGTAAAAAAGCTTTAAGGTTACTGACAAGAAAATTTGAGGGAATGTAATGGAGGATAGTTTGGGCACATCCCAGAAGACAATAACACCACCAAAACATAGAGTTGGAAAGACATTGAGTTGAAACATTACGGGTGCGTTTGGATGGGGGGTAATTTTTATAGGGGTTACCCCTAAGTAGGGGTCACCCTTGAATAGGGGTGACCCTTGAACTGGGATTACCCTTATCTTGTTTGGTAATTGCAGTGATAAAGTAAAACCTTACCCTAAGGGTAAAAAATCTTATTTGGTAACTACAAGTAAGGGTAACCTAATATATTAATATTTTTTTATTTTTTTTATAAAACATAATTATTAAATAATATTCATGAAGTAAATTCTAATAATATAACTTATAATAATATTATCTAATTTTTATAAATTATTTTTCATAATTATAATTTAAAATGAACACTTGCATTCTAATATTAAAAAAATAAATAAAGATTTTTTTTGATATTACTATTTTAAATCCCAATAAATAAATAAAAAATATCAACATATCTCTTCATAAAAATTATAATTATTATTTTTTTATATTATATGAATTTAATAAAAATATTAATTCTCATAAAATTGTTAATATGTCAGTTTACTCCTATTCAAGGGTAACCCCTATAAAAGTTTACCCCTCACCCAAATGCATCACGTTGAAAATGTTGCAGAGATTTTATTTTTATATTATATAAATTTAATAAAATTATTAATTCTTATAAAATTGTTAATATGTCAGTTTAGCCCTACTTATAATTACCTCTGCTCAAGGGTAATCCCTGTAAAAATTTACCCCTCACCAAAATGCACCACGTTGAAAATGTTGTAGAAATTTTATTTTTATATTATATAGATTTAATAAAATTATTAATTCTCATAAAATTGTTAAATATGTCAGTTTACCCCTACTTACAATTACCCCTGCTCAAGGGTAACCCCTGTAAAAATTTACCCCTCACCCAAATGCATCACATTGAAAATGTTGTAGAATTTTTTTTTTTATATTATATAAATTTAATAAAATTATTAATTCTCATAAAATTGTTAATATGTCAGTTTACCCCTACTTACAATTACCCCTGCTCAAGGGGAACCCCTGTAAAAATTTACCCCTCACCCAAATGCATCACGTTGAAAATATTGCAGAAATTTTATTTTTATATTATATAGTTTTAATAAAATTATTAATTCTCATAAAATTGTTAATATGTCAGTTTACCCCTACTCAAGGGTAACCCCTGTAAAAATTTACCCCTCACCCAAATGCATCACGTTGAAAATGTTGACACATTTTTAAAATAATCTTCTAACAGAATAAATTGTTAATTACTCTGAAAGAGATTATCATGAATTTCAAACTTTTTCAGAGTTTTGAGACACTATCGAAATTTCGACAGAGTCACCCCTTAAAAATAGAACATTTTGACAAATACGTTTCAGAAAATTATATAGTATATAATTGAAAAATAGAGGAAGGCAAGGGATAAATAGGGGAAAGGTTTCCTTAAAAAATAATAAATAAATAAAAAAGCACTATTATTATTCTTAATTTCAATAAATGAATAAAAAAAATGTTCATATCTCTTCATAAAAAAATATAATTTGTTGTTTGGTGATATGAAATTTATAAAATGGAAATAATGGAGTGCTTTTAAAAAAAAATAAAAGCCAAGTACTCACCAAAATAAATAAATAAATAAAATGTAAAAAAAAAAATTCTCATGAGCAAAAGGGAGGGTAAGGAGGGGTATTCAAGAATGAATACCCCAAGCCCCATGGGGGTATTCAAAAGGGAGACAAGAGGGGTAAAAATTTGAATTTTTACCCTTACCCCTTGTTACCAAACGACAAGGAGTAACGGGGGGTTACCCCCTCTTACCCCCCATCCAAACGCAGCCTACAAGTAGAGGGTATTAGGAGAAAGGGGACATCATTAGGTCAGTGGAAAAGCAGAGCGAAGAAAGTATTAGGAGAAAGGGGACATCATTAGGTCAGTGGAAAAGCAGAGCGAAGAAAGTATTAGGAGAAAGGGGACATCATTAGGTCAATGGAAAAGCAGAGCGAGAAAGTATTAGGAGAAAGGGGACATCATTAGGTCAGTGGAAAAGCAGAGCAAAGAATTTCAACTTAGGTAGACGGGATAAAGGGTCTAATGATACCTTAAAGAAAGAGGCTTCGAAAGTATTGAACCATCAATCATTCCCCTCAAAACATTTACTATAGAATTACATGATAACACCTACTATAATTTAGAAGTTACATACAAAGGGGAAATTCATACTTAATTTCAGTGACATCAACCCATTTTTTAAGGCAAACCGAGACTTCTCAAAATCAATTTCGAAGCATAAAGTAGCTAAGAGTTACATTCTTGGCTATTCCTGGGCTTGTTTATTTTTCATTTACAATGATTTTGTAAGTGAAATAGCTATTTCGTTTGCAATCTCCAACTTTCAATGATGAATCCATGTTGACTAGTATACTTATTTGAGAGAGTTAATCGATTGTACAATTGATGTGTTAGTTTTGTTTTGCTGTTACTGTTACCTCCATCTTTATTTCCATTTGTTATTATTCACAAAAGAGAAATCTTTGCTTTTCTTTTTTCAAAAGACCATCAATTGGGACACCATTGTTTTAGAAATACCAAAAGTTCCCTTTTTTTTTTTAATTCAAATGACATTAGAAAAAGACAAAATAACATTGGTTACTGTGTAAAAGAAACGGTACTTTTGGTATTTTAAATAAATAGTGTCCCAAAAATAGAAAAAATGGCATCCCTATTGATGGCCTTCCAAAGTGAAGGAGAGAAAATACATTAAACATGACCAATATTAATTTTGTCTTGTTTGATGTATGAGTCCTTGTAAATGAATGGTTTTAAGGGACTAATCCAACAATAATGCATTGGGAATTTGGCACCAGTTCTTGTTTTTATATTCATCAATGATTTAAAAGGCTCATAGCAGTTTATTTATTTATTTTTATATTACCTCATTTTAGCTATGCTTGTCATTGTTTTGGTACTTGTTTCTTTGTAGTGGACGCCGCCTAATTTGAGTGTGCCGCTGTTGAATTTAGTCGATAATATTTTTCAGCTTAATCGAAGAGGTTGGCTAAGGTATCTTATTTGTTGTTTTGATTCTTCCTTTAATTATTATTATTATTTTTTATTGGGGGTGGGGATCATACATGAACCCTCTCATATTTTATTGGGCATGACACAGACACCCAACACCCATGTGCACACAACAAAGCAACAACAATCAATCAATCAAATGCTATAAAAACCAAACCATTGATCGAACCCTTTTTTTTTCTCATGTTCTGGTCTAATCAGGTTCATTCATTGGATCAAATCACTGTGAACCATTATGTATATTATACAATGAATATTTATAACTAAAACAATATAAAAGTAAAAATATAACCAAAAAAGGAGAAATTTAGAAGGGATAAAATAAGACAATGATGTTGATAAGTACATTAAAGTACAAAGGATTAAAAAAAATCTAAAAATAAAAGCAGTTGGTGGTTGAAGATGAGTAAATAAAACATTTGGCATGTGAGTTGTGAAGAACTCATGGTTAATGGATTGTCTTTTTGTTCTTTTTTTTTAATTTTCATCTTTAATCTTCTCCAACTTTTAAGAAGTTGAGGAGCATAACCCAAAAAAAGAAGTTGAGGAATGAGTAAAAGAAAAATGTGAGATATTCTTTTTTAAGCCGATCTGGTGAGTTTCTGCTCTGATTTCTCTGGAGATTATGCTGTTGAGGGGAAAAAGAGAGGAGTATTAAGAAAAGATGAAGAAAAGATCTAGCAACGAAGACGGAAATATTGGAAGTCGTCATTGTCGTCACCTTGTTGTCACTGTTTCATCACCAGCGCTGCAGATCGATACTGAAAAGTGGAATAAAAGTGTAGATGAGCCCTAGAGCCGACCCTTTTTCCCCTTTTCCTGATGTAAACCATGATTCACCAGTTCTTGGTTTTTAGCAGTAAAAAAAATCCAGATGGTTTTGCTTCCCAGTGGTTTTTTGCATTATACCAGACTGTTTCAAGCACCGGTTCTGGTTGAACTAGGTTGAACTGGCCAGTCTAATTTGAGTTTGTAAGCACTAACAGCAACCCTGAGAGTTGATTTTAAAAGAGTGGTGGCAGAATTTGTTGATAGAGGAATCACTAATTGGGAGGTGAAACACACCTTTATTACCCTTGTCCACAAGAAAGAAGGTATATCTGAACTTTCGCATTACCACTCTATTACCTTAGTGGGATGTATCTACAAAGCCATCTCCAAATTACTAGCTAACAGATTGCGGTTGGTTCTTTTGAGTATTATTGGAGTGACACAGGAAGCTTTTATTGGTGATGGGCAAATTCTTGATGGGGCTTTTTATTGCCATTGAACTGATTCACACTAAGAAGAGATTGAAAAAAGAGGGATTGTTATTAAAGATAGGCATGGAAAAGTCCAATGATCACATTGAATGGGTTTGAGTTTCTTCAACAAATGGGATTTAGTGTCAAATGGATTTAGTGGATGAAGGCATGTATGGCTATACTGGATGCATCATATTTGGTCTTGATCAATGGATCCCCAAGACCTGTCTTAACTTCAGGAGGCCTTTTCCACTTTGGTTGCATAAGATTTTAACAAGCTAATGATGAAACCCAGGGATAGTAATTTGATAAAGGGATTTGAAGTATGCAGGGATTGATTGGTAGTATCTCATTTACAATTTGCAAATGACACTCTTGTTTTACGAAGCAAACATCGAAGAGATACAAACGCTTAGAAGAATTTTGAGACTATTTGAGCTGGTCTTTAGGTTGAAGATGAATCTGGGCAAGAGTTTGATGATTGGAATCAAACTGAGTGAGGATATAGTTTCTAACCTTGCTACAATCATGGGTTGTGCAGTGGGCAAATTTACTATTAAATATCCAGGTCTTCCCATTGGTGTGAACCTAAGGTCGTAATCTTTATCGGACCCTGTGTGGAAAATTTTGAGAAGAAACTGTCCATGAGGACAAGAATTGTTTGTCTAAAGGAGGAAGACTCACCTTAATCAAGCCCTCTTTTTATCTTACAGTAAACTATATGTCCATGTCTCAAATTCCTATGGCAGTGGTCAAGAAGCTTGAGAAAATCGTGGTAAATTTGGTCAATTGAGAGGATGTATCAAAACCAAAAAAGCAGGGGGACCTAGAATCACTAAACTTAGAGATAGAAATGGTGCACTCCTATGTAAATGACCATGGAGATATGAAAATGAAGTTCATGCTATGTGGAGGAAGTTCTATGCTCTCTTTATGGCGAGAGGGAGTGGGGGTGGGATTTGAGTAAAAGTTTAAAAAAGGGTCTTGGGTGGTGAGAGTAGCTTTTGAAATGGGTAGTGAGAAGTCTTCCATTGGGAGAGTATATAGGAAAAGTTTGACGTTTTTGGTGGGAAATGGGTTTTGAGTGTCGTTTTGAAAGGACCTTTGGCTAAGCGAGTCAAGTCTTAGAGAGTCCTTTTATTGGTTCTATCGGGTGTGCCCTTATAAGGCAGTAAGGGTGAGTGACTGTTACCAAATTTTTTGGGGAGTAGTGGTTTGGTGTCTAGAGTTTAGGCGTCTGGCGTCCCCTTTCTAAGGGAGAATTGATTGAATATGTTAGTCTATTGTTCTTAACAATGTTTTCATATGCAGGGATGAGGATGAGATTAACTTGTGGTCAAGAGACAGACCCTTCAAAGGAGTTTAAAGTATCTTCCCTAATCAGTCATCTAACTCCAATATCTCCTTAGCTTTGGCAGGAATTTTCCCCTACCAAGGTGGTAGATTCTTTCCTGGACCATTTTTCACGGCAAAGCTCTTCACTAGATACCTTCTTAGGTGAAGAGTGACGCAAGACAAGGGATAGGGTGACCCTAAATGCCTAAATTTGGTTATCTAAATATTAGGAGGGATGAAAATAATGCACCCTAAGCTAAAATGGGCTGAAATTAAATATCAAGTAATATATGCAATTAATTAATATAAGATTTATCACAAATAATCATGTAAAAACATCCCCAAAATCTGATGTAAATAAATACATGAAAAATTAAGTAAAAGGGTGGAATGATTTTGACTGAAATGGGGCACATGTGATTTTTAATTGAAATGGCCTATAGTCTTAAATAAGTACATGGTTTAAATAAGGAAATAAAGGAAGAAAGAAGGGACGATGGATGGCACAAGGATATGAAGAGATAGGCGACGGAAGGAAAGATCAGAAGGGCTGGCGGAAGCTTGGAGAAGGATGCATGGGCAGGACAAGGTGATGCGAATGTGAGGTGAGACTAGTGGGTAAAACCACTGGATCATGGACAGGTGCATAGCATAGGTCCTGGGATGGGTCGGGAATGTCAGGCTGTGGGTCGGGGTCATGCTGATGTGGAGAAGAAGAAAAGAAGAGAAGAATGCCTGGAGAAGATAGGAAGATGGTAGCCTCACGCTAGGCTTCATGCCAAAGGGAATCACTCCAAAATCAATCACGCCACTAATTGGTATTTGCGAAAAACTTTCAATTCTTATTATCAATCATCTGTAAAACTAGCTTACAAGAGGGGCTATAGTTTCTTCTTACCCCAAAAAAAGAAACTCAAAATTTACATTACTATCCTTTTCTAAAAATAAACTAAAATATCTACTAAAAAAAAGACACGGAAAGGAAACACGGAAACACTGTGGGACTGGTATGTTCCGCATCAAACTCCCCATCTGAAAAAGAACTCGACCTCGAGTTCAAGCAAATGAAAAGACAAATCTACCCACGCACGCGTCTTCCCAGTGTGGGGTCTACAAAGTGCAAACTTGCATGTGAGGTCTTCAAATGTGAACCAGGCAAAACATCATCGGTCCACAATAAGAATGGTGGATCAAGTCTCCACCATCGATGGTATACTCGAAAACCAAAGCGGATGTCACGAGCAACTCTGGGTGTCGGCAGCAGAAAAGTGTAAACAGTATACTCCTCCGATGAAACAAGACTCTGATATCTCTCCAGTAGATTCGGAGCAAGTCGCTGAGGCGCTCTCACGGTCAACGAAGTGGCACCAGTCATGGACTTGGTATTCCACGTCACGGGATATAAGTGGTGTCCTTCCGCAGTGATGGAAACATCTTCCTCTACCAGGATAAATTTTATCTTTTCTCTTTTGGGAAAAAAGGAAGGAAAAGAAGGACGGACCGGTGAAGGATGCATCGGTGGGACAAGGTGATGCGGATGTGAGGTGAGACTAGTGGGTAAAACCACTAGATCATGGACAGGTGCATAGCATGGGTCCTGGGATGGGTCGGGAATGTCAGGCTGTCGGTCGGGGTCATGCTGATGTGGAGTGGGGCTTGGAGGTGAAGGTGTTAGTTCTGGATTGGGTGTGAGGTCTACCACATTATTATCCACATCATTTTCCTTGGATTCACATTGAGAATCTGTAGGAAACTCATATTGCTCATCGCATCCATTAGTGTGACTTTTAATTTCAGTGTGCGATTCATGAATGTATGGTGTAGATGCATGTACTGACTCAGATAGACTGGGTGGCACTGACACCGGAATAGGATCTGTGGATGGGGATGGTATGGGGACACACTCAACTTTCTTAACCTGAGTGGATCACTCATCTGGGAAATGCCCATAGATTCGGCATTGAAAGCAAAATGCATGTTTCTCCATTTTGGTTTCGATGTTGATTAAACTGGTATTAATGTCTTCAAGAATCTTAAGAAGCTGTGTGGTGTCCATGTTGAATGTCCTAAATTGACCAACTCTAAGAATGATACAATGCAATTTTTTTATAATTAATTAATAAATTATTAATTACTTAATTTTTTTTTATATGCGATGCAACTTAAGACCGTGGGTGTTTAAGAAAACAACCCAACCTTGGCTACTGATACCAATTTGACGCAGGACAAGAGATAGGGTGACCCTAAATGCTTAAATTTGGTTTCCTAAATATTACGAGAGATGAAAATAATGCATCCTAAGCTAAAATGGGCTGAAATTAAATATCAATTAATATATGCAATTAATTAATATAAGATTTATCACAAATAATCATACAAAAACATCCCCAAAATCTGATGTAATAAATACATAAAAAATTAAGTGAAAGGGTGGAATGATTTTGACTGAAATGGGGCACATGTGATTTTTAATTGAAATGGCCTATAGTCTTAAATAAGTACATGGTTTAAATAAGGAAATAAAGGAAGAAAGAAGGGACGATGGATGGCACAAGGATATGAAGAGATAGGCGACGGAAGGAAAGATCAGAAGGGCTGGCGGAAGCTTGGAGAAGGATGCATGGGCAGGACAAGGTGATGCGGATGTGAGGTGAGACTAGTGTGTAAAACCACTGGATCATGGACAGGTGCTTAGCATGGGTCCTGGAATGGGTCGGGAATGTCAGGCTGTGGGTCGGGGTCATGCTGATGTGGAGTGGGGCTTGTATAGTTTCTTCTTACCCCAAAAAAAAGAAACTCAAAAGTTACATTAATATCCTTTTCTAAAAATAAAATAAAATATCTACTAAAAAAAAGACATGGAAACACTGTGGGACTGGTATGCTCCGCATCAAAGAGCTATCACCCAGTCTGATGCAGACATCTATTGTGTTCTTTGTGGTGTAGCTCAGGAAACTACAAATCATTTTCTCCTCCACTGACCTTTCACCTCAGCCTTATGGAATTACTTCTTAGCTCTATGTCTGGTCTCTTGGGCTATCAAATCAAGTTTGGGAGACCTTTTCTTGGGTGGAGAAGAAGTCCATTTGGGGGAAAGGAAAATATTTGTGGAAGATTGTTCCTATAGCTATCTCTTGGTCAGCAAGATTTCTGAAGGCAAAGAGTGTAGTTGAAGACATCTTCTAGCTATCTCTTGGGTAAGGTGTAGATCAGATTTTTGTGATAAATCTTCATTGACTATTTCCGAAGACTGGAAATCAATGTTACATGACAATTGGAGACAGATAACATAAAGGAAAGATGGATGCAGCTAGAGCTAAGGACACTAAAATTCAATGTGGATGATGTGGCAAGGGGTAAACTGGGTCCAACATGCATAGGAGGTATCTTACGCAATTGAGGGGAAGGTATTTTCTTTCTTTTCAGGCCCAGTTGGGGTGAAGAACTCATATAAAGCGGAATTACTGGCAATTAGACAAGCAATGATGATTTGCCAGGATCATTTTCATGGGAAGCTTATGTGGGGAATGACTTGGCTAATGTTGTGATTTGGGCTTCAGGAAAGAGAAACTGCCATGGAGGTTCATTCTTTTGTTTGGAGAGATTAGACAATATATCCTTCATGCATATTCAAAGACAACTAACAGAGTGGCAGACTTCGCGGCTAAGCATGGTGTCTCTAGATTGAATATATTTTAGAATTTCTGTTTATTGATGTTTTACCTTTTTCTCATCTTTTATGTTTGTGTCCATCTCTACCAATATTAATTTTTACTTGACATTTCCTATGAATGAAGTTATTTTGTTACCTTCTCCCCTTCTCTTCCCCCCACCAAAAAAAGAAAAAAAGAAAAAAAACAATGACAATTGCCACAAGAAAAGTGAAAAAATCAATGCTCCTTTAGCAAACTGAAATTTATACATTGTGCCTATTCTTTATTTTTGTTGGGAGTAGGGGATCACACATGGATATGTTTTAGGGAAACATCCCCAAATCTACACCGATATGCCACATGCACAGAACAACAACAACAATGGCAATTGCCTCAAAAAATAATGCAAAAGAAAAACTCCTACAAAGAATTTTACACAATGCTCCTTCAGCAAATTGAAATTTGCTCATTGCTCCTCAAGGGATGTGAATTTATCCTCTTAGGGAGTCGATCTTTTAATTCAACCGCTAAGTGAATTTTGAAATATTTTAAGGTGGACTTCTCTCATACCCAAATCATTGTCACCATTAAATTCATTTATCCCACCTATCTAGGTTTGTGTTTTGTGTTTTACTTTTCCACTTTTACCCTTTCAAAAATCATATATTTCTCTCTCTACAGTTCATCTTATCCCTTTTTCCCACATCAATCCAAGTCTTCAATTGCCTTCCCTTTTTCCAAGTACCTTGTAATTCTTTGATTCTTTCTATTGGACATGCTTCATTTTTTTTTTTGGGAGTAACTTTAGGCTTTCTCTAGTGCACTTCTTTTAAATTGTTTTTTTATTGCACATCCATCTTAACATTTGCTTCTTTGTCCATTGTTTAAAAAAAAAAAAAAACATTTGCTTCTTTGTCACCACTCCTACATCTACTTGTCTATTAGGACTACTTATTGTAGATTTTGTAGTTGATGCTTAAAACAAGGACATTACTGATCAAATTTGCCCATTGCATACTAGTTTTGACTTAAAGGATCCTCACCACACTACCATTACATCCATAATTCTTTGGTGGCATTTGCAAACATATTTCAATATGTGAATTAGAGGGGTAGAGTAATGTGATGCTTGTCTTTCCGAGATAATCGTAATGTTACAACTAAATACCTTAGCTTAAACAAGAAATCAAATTTAAAATACATTTGTTGCTTACATCTAGCGGCATGAATATGGGGAGTAGAAATAACTTTAGTTTGCAAAGAGTCGCAAATAAAATGACTAGCAGAAGTGGTCTCAGTTAAAATGACAATCAACTTCCATATGCTTCATGCTTTCATGAAAGACCGAACTGGACACAAAGTAGGATAGCAACTTGATTGTTAGGTTGAGAGTGAAGAAAATCAATTCCATTTGTAAGTGTTTTAACTACAACTATTCAAATGAAGTCTTTGCAATTGCTTGATACTTTGCTTTAGCACTAGATTGAGCAATTAGAAATTGCTTTTTCTTTTTTTGGTTGTGTCTAAAAACTATATTACTGCTAGAAAGGCACAACTAGTTGTAGAATGACAATCATCTAGAGATTTGGCCCAATTGACATCAAGATAACTATGTATAAAAAGATTACCATAAGACACACTAAGAATGCTGTGATTTGGTGACCCTTTGGGATTAAGAAAGAAGTCTAAAAATATCAAAATGGGTGGTGTAGGGAGAATACATAAATTGACTAACAATACCTACAACAAAGTAAACACTAGGAAAATTGTTGATAAGATGAATTTATTTACCAACTAATTTCTAATATTATCTAGGATTAGGTAAAAGGTCACCAACATCATGGCAAAGTTTCTAAGTTTGATCAAATGGAGCATTGGTTGGTCTACAACCAAGAAATCCTGCTTTTTGGAGATATGCAAGAGCAAGAGGACCCCACAACCAAGAAATGTGTTTCTGATATCCAGTTGATTAAGAGGCCAATTAAAATGAGTAGTCAGAAACAATCCGACTAGTGGCAAAAAGGGTATCATGAATAGTAGTAAGAAGAAAGCAAAAACAATAAGAAAACTAGGAATCCTACCATGATCCTAAGCAAAGCATGTCTGTGTAAAGTGGGCCCTGCCCGTTAGCACATCCTAGATCAGTATAAATAGATACAGTTCTTGCCAAAAAATAGCAAGGGTATGTACTAGATGTAGCTTTACAATAGTTGATGCATGAGATTTTAAAAGAAAAAAACAAGATGGTTCGTATTAAAATTGCAACAACCATTTTCGAGGCAGTTTTTTTTTTTTTGGTTTTGTTTTTTAGAGGTAACAAAGATGAATTATATTAGTAGAGAAATTACAAGTACAAATACATCAAGGGGAGAAGGGTCTAAAAGGGGTAGACCTGGAAAAATACATATGAGAAAATACATCTGATAAAAACAAAATAGAACAACCAAAATAAATGCAGTCAGATAAGCTTCAAACGCACTCTAATTCTTCCTTTCTCAAAGGTGAAAGACGCTAGAGAGTGTATTGTCGACTCCATTCTTTGCAAAGAAATCTGCCACGCCATTAGTTGTGCTACTGACTTGAGCAAAGGATGCATCGAGTCCCGAAGCAAGAGCCCTAATCTCCCTAACCATGGTAATCAATCTCTAGGGAGGTCGCTTCAGACCCTTTGCCTATTTGATTGCATTTTCTGAATCCCCTTTAATCACTAGTTTTTCATCCCCAGAACATGCCCAAATGGTCAAAGCTCTTTTAAAACTGAGGAGTTCTATCTCATTTGAATCCCTAATCCCCACTGACTCTGTGAAAACCACGAATATTTGGCTGTTATGATCTCTAAGAACATCACATATCCATGTTGGCCCCGGTTTTCCCCTAGAAGCTCCATCCACATTGAATTTCAGGACGCCTCTTTGAGGTGACCAATTGACTAAGGTCTTTGGTTTCCTAGTGTGTCCACTCATGCAACCTTCCTATGACGAAAATAAATCATTGGCTTTAAGACCCTTGAACTCTTTACGAGAAAGTAGCCAAACATAGAGCCTCCATTTGACTTTTAGAAAAAGCTCACTAAACTCGGTGGACTTCCTTAAAAGATTTTGGAATTTCTCTTATACCAAATAGTCCAAAAGACAATGGTTGGAATGGTGTTCCAGGCCACCTTTCTCCTAGGGCAAAGTCCAAAGAGAAACCACAATCCCATTAATCCTTCACAAAAGTTCTTGAAGACCCATGGTACGTCCATAAAGTTAACGAAATTGATCCATAAGTTCCAAGCAACTGGACATCTAACGAAAAGGTGATCGACAATTTCCTCAATTGATCCACAGAGTGGACAACTAAGGTCCTCCTCAGATCGCAACAACCCTCTCCTCACCATTCTAGTGAGAATCTTTCCTAAGTGCACACCACTCAAAGGTTTGAACCCTTGGAGGAGCTAGACTAGAGAAAGAAATCTTGTTGTATTGTTGTTGGAGGGCCAAATCTACCATTGTCTTTATCGAGTAGGCACCCGATGAATCACCCATCCACACTAGCTCATCCTCTTCCCCTATATTACTATCTTTTGTTCCATATTTAGCGCTCAAGACTGTAACCCACATGGCATTCCTCTCTCTCTTCCAAAACACCAACCCCATTTACATAGGAGGGCTTGATTCCTAACCTGTAATGGGACAATTCCAAGGCCCCCCGTTGACTTGGGCTTAATCACTTTCAACCAAGCCACCAAATGCACTTTCTTTTTTGTCTCTTGATCTCTCCAAGAAATTTCCTGAATTACTGTTCTAATTTTTTGGTAACTTCTCTTAGCATTTCAAAAAGTGACAAGTAGTATGTTGGGAGATTAACATGGATATTTCAAAAAGTGACAAAATATCAGAAATTTTGGTACATCCTGTAAAAAATTGGTTCTCATGTGGAGTTTTTTTTTTTTTTTTTTTTGAAAATCTCACCACAATTTGGAACTGATCTTGGTTTAATTTTCTTATGATAATATCATGATATTTTAAAGAAAATTGGCTATATATATGAAATCACTTGTATAAACAAGACTTTGTAATATGGATCACCTTTCATTTCTCACAATGCTCCCTGAACCTTTTAAATTATTTTGGGTATGGAAGCTCTTGGCTTCTAGAACTGATGGCACACTTATATCTCACGACATCAACTCCATATATTATCTTGCTTCTGCTTAAATTCTTGGAGTGATTTAATTGCATCAGCCTCTTCATTGAATTTTCTGCAGAAGGCAGGTCTTTTGGATTTCAAAACAAATACTGCAATTAGTGATGGAAGATGCTATAGACGACTGGCTTTTAAGGCAAATAAATTGGCTTCGGAGGGATGACATTATTGCTCAAGGGATTCGTTGGGTTCAAGATGTATGTACTTGATAAATTTTCTTTCCTTGTTACTATTGCTTTGTGGAACTTGATCCCTTATGTTTGCATTACATAAACCATAAAGCATTTCAATTAGTTGTTCCATTGATGTGGAATGTTGAATGCTTAATTTCTGAACCTTTTGTGTTATGCTGATTATTTTAGGAATCATTTTCTGTTTGTCTACATTCTTTATTTCATTCTCAGTATGCCTTTCTGCTAAGTTGCAATTCTTTATTGATTTTTCACTTCTTTTCTATACACAAATCCATATTGTGATACAATAATTTCCACGTTATGATGATATAGATGCTCTTTCATCATTCTATGCAAACTCTCTTAATATAACAAGCTGCTCTTGTGCTTTTCTAATTTGGTTTCCATTTTTATCAGGTCCTCTGGCCTAATGGCACATTCTTTCTGAAGTTGGAAAGTAGTCTAAGTGAAGATGATGATGATCATTTCAGTCATAAACCAACACTAAATGCAAGCAGGATAGGTGGAAATAAGATCTATAGACCTGGCTCGTTTGAGTCACAGCTTGAGGCTGCTCGTAGAGCTAGTGATGTTAAGAAATTACTGCTTGGTGAGAATTGCTGTTTTTTATTATGGTTTCCATTTAGTTAAATTGCATTTTTTAAATCTACAAAGCATGATTCTACTTTTCCAATGATAAACTTGGATATTTTCTTGAATTTTTTTATATATTTTCTGGATGAATCACAAAAATGATTAAACAGTGAAAGTTGTCCCTAAATTTGCCAACTTTCTCCTCATAATATACCAGTGGTTTTCTAGTACGTGTGACACGTGCATTTGTTGTTGTCATCATTATTAGTAATTTTTTTCTACCTATTTGGACTAGATTTTCTTTTACATTTACTGTACCACATCAAAGATTACATTTTCCATTCATCCACAATCTATCATGTCCATTTTACCATCTCAATCCAAGTCTTTAATGACCTCCTAGCACTTTCTACTTGTGCCTTGTGTTACAAATGTTTTGCTCTTCTATTTGTGTGTCTAAACCGTGTACGAAACTCGGTCAAGTCGAGCATTCAGTTCATCTGAGTCTTTAAGAGCAGCTAATGTTTTAATTGTAAGGACACAAACATCTTATTTGTATATTCTTTTAGAGCATAAAAGGAATTTATGAAATAAAATAAGGGTAAAAGGAGAAAGACATTACCCTAGTAGATTAGGGAAGAATAGAAGAATGAGTGAAGTTGTAAATGAGATTCCTATGTATCTTTTATTATTTTTCCTTTTTTCTTTGATTTTCTTCATCATTTTCAATTTCTTCGTTCTTCAATTATTTTTATTTTTCTAGTGTGATTTTATTAAATTTTTAGATATTGTTATTTTTTTTTTGAAAGTTAACTTCAATTAAAGAAAAGGAAAATATACAAGAGCCTAAAATAGGCCAAAATCAGCCTACCAAAACAAAAGAACTAGCCCACCCCAAAACACAATCAATTGTTTACAATTTCCGAAACAAGAGACACCCCCAAACGAGCCAATTCATCGGCTGCCGAATTTGCCGATCTAGGAACCCAAGCAACTTTAAGATGAAAAGAATCAATGATATGACGAATCCTTTCAATTTTATCCAAACAACTCCACGGACATTGGGAACCCAAAGCCCACCCAATGACAATCTGAGAGTCACCCTCTACTAAACTCCCATGAACTCCAACCTCCAATTTTTGGATCCCACACCATAAGCCAAACAATTCCACATCAACAACAGAACTATTAGGAAGAGGACCAGCAAACGATAACAGAGTAGACCCAGAATCAGTACGAATGAGCCCCCCATAACCTGCCAAACCTAATTCTCTCAAATAATTGCCATCAAAATTAAGTTTAAGACAACCACTAGCAAGAGGAGTCCAAGGAACTTGAGTTGTACTCAATGACGAATGAATAACTGAATCAACAGAAGCCCAATCTCTACATGCATCAGAAATAGACACACCCCAAAAAGTAGAGGACCCAATCAACCACGAAGCTGCCCGAACCTTAATGATGTCCAAAATAGATGTCACAGATCTCTCCTTACCACGGAAAATTCTATTATTTCGTTCCAGCCAAATGGACTACACAATACTTAAAGAAGTCACCCGCCAAAGGCTTCGCCGAAAAGAAGTACCCAACTCCACCACATCCTCATTAAAAAACTCACCCCACGAATGTGACAAACAAAAGAGAACACCCAACAATTGCAAGAAGTGCATCCAAATCTGATAAGAAAACTTGCAATAAAGTAATAAATGACTGACTGACTCTGCAGCCGATAAACATAAAGGACAAGCATTCATGATAATCATCTTTCGCAACCTCAGATTATCAATAGTTAAATTCTGCAACCCAACCAAATATCTTCACTTTAAGAGGACAGACCCCCACCCAAATTTTAGGATTAATATATGGAACATCACCCACCAACAGCAATTTCTTACAGAAAGATTGCACAGAGAAATAACCATGAGGATCAATCTCCCAAATCCACCTATCTTTCCCAACTCCTTTCATGAAAATAGTCTCCAAAAGGGACATTAATGATAACCAACTGTCCACCATCCAATCCTCCATCTGTCTACGAAACCTTAGGAGGACCCTACTATTATTATTATTAATGCCATAATCATCATCGTCGTAGTCATCTGTCACCATCTCCTTTTTCCATTTCTTCTCATTTATTTTCCTTTTTTTCTTATTTTTCCTCCTTTGTTATTATTTGTCGCCTTCTCCATGAGTGATAGTTGCCCCTAGACCCTATGAGGCCTCCGGTGGTGGGGTCCTTTGAATGGGAATGTGTGGGCTAGAAATGCATTTTAGGATGATATTTCTCATAAAAGATTGGGTCTAAAAGATTTGAAAAGTCATGATTTTCAAGGGCCCAAACATCAACAGTCAAAATGGCATAGTTTGGATGGATTTTTAATCCATCGGTGAATCAACTCGAAATGGGTTCAAATTGGATGTTGGATACAATGCACAGGTTTAGATTGGTGTGAGGAGGGTGTAAATTTGGACATTGCTGGGCCCACATGGGGCCTTGAGCTGACTATCACTCATGGGCGATCCCTCACCCCCCAAGTGATAAATTTCCCCTTTGATGATTCATTTCTATTTATACCTTTTAATGTTACTTTGGACCTTGATATTAAAATAAATTTACACAATGAGTCTCTCTCTCTCTACTATATATATATATAGGGAATTGATCGGGTGCGACCTTGCACTGTTTTTTTTTTTTTTCGTTTCCTCACTTGAAAATCTAACCGTATAGATTGAAAGTAGAGTTGGTGACCTACAACCGGTTAAAATTTTAATCCAAATTCAATTGTTAACCACTTGATCTTATAGTCAAAATTACAAGGCGTCCTTAAATTTTTTCAAGAATGTCTACCAACTTTGATTGTTAAGATCATGTGGCTAAAATTAAGTTTTACACTGAAATTTTAACTGGTGGTAGGATATCAATCTTTATGGTTAGATTTATTGGTAAAGAAACAAAATTTAAAAATAAAAAAATAAAAGCAGTTCCAGGTGCGACCTTGTGACCAGTCACACCTGATCACTCTCTCTCTATATATACATACACACAGAAACACACACGGACACACACATCCTAAGACTAGCTTGGATAAAAGTCCTTCACAAAGAAATGTTTTGTTAGCTATTAAATATTTAAATGTTCAACCCTTTTTCCTAACCCTATTGTGAAGATTCGTTACCATGGTATCTTTACTCACAAAGATTGTCATCGTTGTTGTTATTGTCATCATCATTATTGTCATTTTTCTGATTTATTTGTGATAGATTTTCTGACTTCTACTTTTTCACTTAACCTCTTAATGATCTTCTTATCTATTATTTAAAATAAATAAAAAATCTGAATGTTAACAGATGGTGCACCAACTGCTTTAGTCAGCTTGATTGGGCATAAACAGTATCGTCGTTGTGCGAAGGACATTTATTACTTCCTTCAGGTAAAGCCTATTCTCTTGCACTGCATCAACAGTTTAACGTGGAACTCTCTTTTCGTTATTCCCTTAATGCTCTGAAAGTTCATCTATTGTCTTGTCCATTGCAGTCAACCGTCTGCCTGAAGCAGCTAGCATACTGCATGCTGGAACTGGTTCTTGTCTCACTATTCCCAGAGCTGCATGATCTTGTTCAAGAGATACATGAAAAGGCGCAATTCCAAGCAGCTTAAGAAAGTGGATTAATTTTACAAGCCTGGCATTTGTACACCGCCTTTTGCCAGTGGTGGTTGGGCCATAGCCACTGAAACTTCCAGAGATTGGTTTTATTCTGTCGGCAGTTGCAGTCCTTTCTACCCATTTTATGCACATTCAAGCCCAGAGGAACAGATGATGAATACTACGATGGGTAAGAATCATGTGTTCCTCATCTAAACTGTATAGATGTACATTTGAAGCTTGTATAGAATTCTTTCTCAAGTATTACCTCTTGTCATTGTGGCATACACTGTCGTTCAAGTTTTTTGTAATCAGATCACAAAAATGTAGTAAAATTGCAGTATGCTGAAACAGCATTTCTGTGAGAATATAGTGAGTTCTATTAATGCTGTCCCCATCATCTTGATGTATCTTTTCCTGATCAACTCTGAACTATTGCTGAAACGGCATTTCTATGAGAATATAGTGAGTTTTGTTAATGTATATCATCTTGATGTATCTTTTCTTTGTCATCAATCAACTCTGCATCAAATAGTTCATCTTCTTTGTAGTGTTTTCTTCGAAGAGTACGGCCTATTAGAAGATCAAATTGGACTCTGGTTCATGGAGGTGAAAGGACCACTGCGTTTAATCTTGACCTGTGGCTCATGTAGGTATTCTCTCTCAACCCAGATTATAAATTTTGGCTGAAATTTTTTGGTCCATGTCGGGGTTGAAAATTTTCTCCCAACTGCAATTTGTAACTAATTGCCCAAAAGTTGTCTGAGCTGAGTCCACCAAGTTGGCCCATGTAGGTGGTATTAGGACGCTTTAATTCATTTAAATCATAGCAATATTTTTTGGGTAACGGGATGTTTGTAACTTTGTATAACCAATCACGGGTTTTAGTGTATTATCAATTTTACCCTTCGTCTGAATAGTAAATTTTGGTGAGCCGATTTTACTGTTCATGTGAAATTTCGGCGAAGGGTAAAATTTTGACAAGCCGATTTTACTGTTCATGCAAAATTTCGGCGAGCCGATTTTACTGTTCATGCAAAGGGTAAAATTAACAATACACTAAAACTCGTATCTGATTACACAAAATTCCTATGGAAGAATCGCTGCCCTATTTTTTTGTATTAGATCATAGCGATATCATTCTTTTTTTGGTAGCATAATAGTCCCCGTCATCATTATTGTTGTTAATTTCTGTCTCTGCTTGGTTTGTATTCTCTTCTATTCTATCCCATCATGCGTTATATATTTGTCCTTTTTATCCCCTTCATCCAATTTTTTGATGGATCCCCTATCCCCATTTTACTTGTTTTTCCGTCTTTTTAACCTAGTATTTGTTTTCTGTAACCCCACTACTTGTCTACAATTAGCTCATCATATACTCTCACTCTATATTGATCCTCCATTTGATTCAACAATCAACTCCAATTATCTAGCCTTATCATATAATGATACTAGGTTATTTCTTATTTTATGTGGCTCATTCTCCATTTTCAATTACTAAAATTGCACGTATTTTTTTGTGTCCCATTGATTTTTAAGACTTTTGTCTTGAAAGTTTCCTTGAATAATGACATCAAATTGAGTTGATTTGTTGTTTTTACAGCTAAAATTACTACAATATCATTCGCAACGACATGCTTCACTTCCTAGAGTTTTGAAGTTTTGTCCATTGTTACAATAGCTAAATAGGAGCTTAAAATGTATTATTGTCCACATGGTATAGCTCAACTAGTTAACCTCCCGTCTCAGGAAGCGGGAGGTGTCAGATTCGAGCTCCCATGGTTTAACTTGGTGTACCCTAAGGACAGTGGGTATCACTCATGGGGGTTTTATATTAGGTTTCCCACGTAAATTAAAGAAACAAAAAGTTAAAGTTGGAACATTTCACCGTATATTGTTTTAACACTAGTTGTCACATATAAATATATACATCAAGTAATTGTTGGGGATATATTTCATTTTCAATAGTTTTATCACTTTGCATATATAAGTTTATCTCTTCTTCATCAATCATACTAAAACAAATATAGCTTTCATACTCAACTTATTTGGCATAGTCTAAATTAGCTTTTTGAAATATCTGATTATATATTAGACATTACTCTATTATTCTTTTTCAAAGTTTCGTAGTATGGTTTATAAATTAATACACTAACAATTTGCTCAATCTTGAATATTTTTAAGACATTGGGAGTTTTAATTGCTTTAGAGAATACAGGTAGTTGATTTTTATTAAAAAAAAAAAAAAAATTAACTAGTTGTCTACTAAGATGGTCTTCAACCAACATGCAAAAATTAGAGTTAACCCTAAAAGTATCACACCGACTCCCTTAGAAAAATGATGTGATCGGTGGCCCACCTCTATGTTACCGTAGTTCACTGAAAGGACGGTGGTATTAAGATACAATTTTTGGTTTGGAATTTTTTTTGTCCTTGTAGGAGGGTATTTTGGTTTTTATTATATTTGTTAGTTCTAATGGTTTAGATTAAAAAAAAAATTGTTATCTTATTTTAGCCAATATTTTTCTCTCCATAAACTATTATCGTATTCAAAATTTTAATTTGATTGATTCAATCAAGAATGAGAATCACTTGAAGTAAGATTTTCTTGTAGTATTTTATGATGCATTGCAATTATAGGGATTTTTGGGCACACTAAAACTTTCTCAAAATCAATCATATGTTAAAATTTAGTTAATTTTAAATGTCGAATAGTTCGATATGAGGACATAGAAAATGATTGTAGATTAACAAATGAAATATTGACTATTCATTTTTTATTATATAAGGTGGATAAAAAAGTTCAAATATAAATTTATTTTTTGTTTTCAAAACAACTCAACGAATAGAAAAACACAAACATTTCAGAAAGCAATTTAATAAAATTCTAAAGGTTGGAAAATATTTGAAAAGAAGAATCACACAATATTTCTAATGTATGTACTGGAATGTTTAGTTGGTTAAGCACTAGAATGTGTAAGTAATTATAAGTTGAGAATTAGTTTATCAGGAATTTGGTAATTTATTTTTAATTTGATACATAATAACATAATATTCTCTCTCATATTTATTATTGTCTCATAAAATGACTTTATACTTAATTTAAACTCCATTATTAGGTACACATCCAGGGGTCGAGATATCGGCCGATACGAAATGTATTGGCCGATATCATATGGGTTTTAAACACTGTATAATATCGGCTGATACGTATTGTATCGGCCGTACAATCTTCATATCGGCCAATATGGCCAATATATTACCGAATCATATCGGTCCGATATCAGCCGATATGATTAATATCGGTATTTAAAAAAAAATCAAAACAGTGATAGGCCCAGGTCAAAATATCGGTTACATTTTCAAAAAAAAAATTAAAAAAAACAGTTTCTTTTTCTGTTATTTTATATTTTTTAATTCAGAAAAAATAAAATATATCGAATTTAAAAAAAAAAAATCTAAAAAGAGGAGAGAGAATCATATCGGCCGAATTATCGATCAGGCCGTCTTTTGAACCCTGTACATATCATTGTATTAAACAAGTAATACGTAGGTGAATTTATTAGAACTGATTTTTTTATATTATGCATTATAAAAGTCTAGGTTACAATCGTATAGCCTAAAAATCTATACCTAAAATGAACTTATTGAAGCTGATTTTTGACATATTTATCATACAAGTGTAGTCTTTCAAATTAGTTGATCTCTGAAACTGTCGTCGGTAATCGTTCACAATTACATTCAATATTTTGGGTTTAAATAAATGAAAATAAAAACAACCCAATACAAGGAACTCAAAATGCATTAATAATAATATTATTATTAGAAAAGAAAAAAAATAATGGAAAATGTGCATTAAATTAACCCTTCTCCTCCAAACTTGTGGGTCTGGTATCTCTTTTGCTCTTCTTCTTCTCTACCATTGAATAATAATGATGAAGGTGAAAAACCTCTATCGAAAATTCTCCTTTTTAACACTTTATAAGTGCTAATCAATTACAGTTTAACCCCTTTTACATGAGCCAAAATACCCATGTATAAAGCCCTCTTCACAAAGTGTGGCTAGAAAACCAAGTAGGGAGCGAGAAGTAATACTTCATGAAACAGAAAGAGAAAAGAGTGTGGCTTAGTATGTGGTGAAACAAGCTTGAATTGGTGAATGATGAATGAAATGACGGATGTTTGAGTCATATGAGATGATACTAATGTTACCAATGAATGCTGAAACTATGAAGAAGCCTATCAATGATAATAATAACTGCTGATAAATATAATATAGAGAGATTATCCATATAAATGAAAGGAACAACAAAAGGAGATGCTAAATTGATTACTGATGCATGTTCACTGCATATGTCCAATTAGATTTCAATCTAATCAATGACATGAGATCAACAATAAGTTTAGAGTTGTCCATGGAGTGTAATTTTTATTCAGAGAGAAAAATAAAAACACTTATTACAAAAGAGATAATCAATGAATTTTAAAAGCCAAACTCATTTACTGACATTTGTTGTCCGTGCGGTTATGGGATTGGACCGGATTCGAGTCTTGGTGAAGTCAAAACGTACAAAGAAAAAAATACCAAACTCATTTCATGTTCAGAGAACTTTAATAGATGAGTAACTCTATGAGTAGTAGTCCAGATAAATTTGAGCGTGAATCGAGCTCAAGACCTCTCTTCATGAAAAGAGTTTCTTGACCGTCAGGCCAACCCTCTTTTTTTTCTCTTTTCTTTTTTTTCTTTTTTTTAAAGATTACATCCAACTATCCAAAATGACTTGAACAGCTAGTCTGGCATAGAGTTGTAGAGACTAGTACTGATGCCTCATATTGTTCAGCTACTCATTGGACTAAAGAGTGTTGAGTTGACAAAAGAAGAGCGCTTTAAAAGTTTCTTCAACGCCTTTTAAAAGAAGTTTGAGCTGTGGACGCTGACATTAAACATTCACATTTAGGTTGTTTGATGTGAGCCCTCATACAATAGTATAGGACAATCAATTAAAGGACTTTAAAATTGTTCTACATCATTATCATGATCAAATATTGCTAAAAATACATGATTTACAAATAACAAAAAAAAACCTTTTAGTTCGTTTCAAATCAACACCACCACCATACATCTGCAACAATAGAAAAGGAAAAGGACCCTCCAATTACATGGGCGACAAAAAAATTAGGGCTCTTCTACATGGAATTTATGCTTTCTCAATGCACAGAACTGGCAATTCACATTTTCACCTCTTGCTCAAGCAGCAGAAAAATATGAATGGGTCATGGAATTTATGCTTTCTCAATGCACAGAACTGGCAATTCACATTTTCACGTCTTGCTCAAGCAGCAGAAAAATATGAATGGGAATTCAGGGTGCTGAGGGTGAAGAGATTGCGTATAGTTGTTGAGGTAGAACCGTAGAACGTTTTGTAACTGTACGTGTGTGAACACATATCAATGTTGAACTTATGGTCCATGTTGGGTGATAGAATGATCCTCCAGATTCGAAAATCCTTCCTGCAGTTGTAGGTGACAGTTTGGAGAGAGAAGATGATGGGAACAACATTCACTTCTAGAAGATTTTTGGGAAATCATCCACCATTATCTACATTCCCAAACCTTGGGATCCAAATGAATATAATGGCCGCCTCCATGAGCTGTATTCCTCAAAGTTGACCACAACCCTCATTAAGTTTTCCATGTGCATCTGAACCATCCAATTTTTAGGCTTTTTTCTGAGCACTCCAATGAAAAGCAGATCCAATAGTGGGCAAAATAATCTAGGAGTCCATCATCTTGATGAGGAAAGCAGCCTCCAGTGCTGATTCCTTGCACTGCAAGTACCTGTTTTCTTCCACTATATCTGTTGTTAAATTGAGAAGTATTGGATGCTGTGGATTATAAATACTATGGTGGCGCACTTTTGCAACCCATTTTGCAGCTTCCCATACTCCAAACCTGTCATCTCAAAATATGAAATGGTTAAAATATTTAGGCTATAATCGGGTGTCAAGCAGAATACACAATGACCCAACTGCAGTAGAACTATGAAATGTATAGGGTGCAGCATGATGGGAACCATATTTTTTAAATGATTAGGCCCTGAATATTTTGATCATGCAATACACTAACAAAAATTAAAATCTAGCAATATTTTGTATATTATTAAAACCTGATTTTGTAAAATTGTTATTTGTTTTTTATTTTGTTTCTTTTCTTTATTTTCTTATTTCCATTTTTAGAAATTGGGTTTTCTTTAAAAATCCCTCTTGGGTATGTAATCAAAGACGATAATGAATGAAATTTGAAGTTTCTCTCATTTGGGTGGTGGATTCCCTGTTCCTCTCTTCTCTCGGATGAATTCTTGTACTTTCTCATCTCTCATGTGGATTCTTGTTCTTCTCTTCTCCTCTTCTACCGGGTGGACTCCCGCGTTTCTTCCTTTCATATAGACTCGAGAAACCCCACATCCACAACGACGGTGATGCTGCCTCAACGTCGTCTCCTATCCTCCACATCGGACGGTCGTTTGTCACCCAGATCCATCGGACGGGCTTTTCCCATTTGCCTAAGCAGTCCCTGCCGCTGGCCAGGCCTGTACCCACCTGCAGCCTGCTTTGCTTGCTGTTACACGCCATTTGCCCAGACCCGCCGAGATCGACGCCGTCTTCCACGCTGCCAGTACTCCACCCACCAGTCAACTCTGCTCCATCCTCTATTCCTTTAGCTACCCACGTCCATTCCCTTTCACCGTTCATCCCCAACCACAAATCACACCCATTCTAGAACATCCACGCTTGGGAAGAAAGGACTTGGGAAGAGTGCCCAAGCACCATCCTCTCCCAACGTGGGCTCCTTTGACCACTTCGCCACCGTTTGATCATTAATGGGACCGTGGGACCCATTGGAACCAATCAACTCGCCCGATTTGCTTGTGTCGACTGAGCCACCCATCCCTAATTAACCTGATCCTGTTCCGTTCCTCGTCAAGATCTCTTCTAGAAACCCCTTCCTCTTATAAAGTCTTATGGACACCGAAAAAACACCTGCAAAGAACAATGGAGAGACCACCTAATCTAGTGGTCTAAGTCCTTCTGGAACTGATCATTTAAAAAAAAAGTCCTTCTGGAACTGGCTCATGGACCATAGTGACTTCCCAATGGAGAGTTGTGGGGACCCAATTTAATGTAGCGGAAGCGGGGATAAAAATCAAATCAAGTCAAAACCCAACTCGAAAAGAGTCACACACGTGAGTTGAGGCACATGTGCAAGTTCTAACTTAAGTGGGGGACTTAAGGTACGTGGGTGAAGGAATTAGGGCTGCTGTTAAGGTGAAATATGAATGGGAAAAGAAAAGGAAAGGGAAAAACGAAAAGGGGGCAGCGGAAGAGGATGAAAAAGAAGAGGAAGAAAAAGATCAAGTACCTGGTTTATAGTTGAAAGAAGCTTGGAACAAGGAGCTATAGCAGCAGTGATGATTTTAATGGCAGCAGGGGCGGAAGACTTGTAACTGAGATAAGCTTGGGATAAAACCCAAGGCAGCGACAGCATGATATCTCCTCTGGGATTAAGCCCAGAATCAGCGATGGCCGGAACAAAACCAGCAATGAAGGTAAGGTCTGCAACTCGGCAGAGATAATAGACGAAAATAAGATAGTAAATCTATATCAATTCATATATTCCAAAAGTGATGAGTCCCTCTCTTACATGCATTGTATTTATAAGAAAAAAATAAGAAATCAAAATAGAAAAGGACTCCTAAATCAAAATAGAAAAGGACTCCTAAATCAAATAGGAAAAGGACTCCTACATCAAAATAGAAAAGGACTCCTAAATCAAATAAAAAAAGGACTCCTAAATCAAATAGAAAAGGACTCCTAAATCAAATAGGAAACTAACTAAAGTTAGACTATTAAAATCCCAAACGAAAATAACAAATCCTACTTGCTAATTAAGAAATAAATAAATAAAGAAATAAATAAAAATAAATAGAAGTGAAATCTGTGTGCTGCATCTTCCGTGTCCTACATCACAATTCCTCTCTACTCTTTTCTTTTTCCTTTCCGTTTCCTTTTCCTTTTGAGAGAGAGAGAGAGAGAGAGACAGAGTAGAACATATTATTTAAAAGAGAAGGAAGAATGTATAATCTAAGAGGCCCAAAGAGCATCTGTAGGATTCAAACTGCCCGACACATATATACAAAAAAATAGAACAGTTCATCTTCATATTTAGGATATCAAGGCCCAGCTGTCTGCATAGTGGCTTTGTGAAAATTCCATAAACAATTTAATTTATTGAGCCCCTATATATTTGTTTTAATTATGAATAACTTAACATCAAAAAGTCCAAGATGAAGTTCTTGAATAAATGTTTGCATATGATATAGTACAAATTAATGAGACCAAAAATCAATTAAATAGCAAAGATTTGCAAATGAAGCATTTGAGGTGAAAACTTCGAAATTTGTAAGAACAAAGACAAAATCAATGGAGCAATATTGTGAAAATCAAATCACATGGGGTAAACCAACCAACTCCAAATTCACCTAGCACACTCCACAAGTTAAGCTTTTAATAAGTGGGTTGACTTACGCCAACCCATTTAAGCTTGGTCATCTACTCTAATTGAGTTGACCCATTTAATAAATGGGTCAAGACCCATTGGGTCAATGTTATGAGTTGGTAACATTATTGAGGTAGAATTCACTCTCAATGGTTTTCTAATATAGTATTAGAGCAGTCGCGTGCAATCATTTTTGAGGTAGAACTCACTCTCAAAAGCTAGTAATTAAGAGGGTGCCTCAAGTGTTATATGGAGTAATTGGTTTCTTGAATTAACCGATGTGGGACTTTGTCACTTCACACCACCCTCAGGTACAGTTGTGCCTTGCGGCTGCGCGTAGAAACTTCAGGCCCGCCCTCACGTGCAATTGGAGCCTATGGCTGCACGCAGAACTTGCTCTGGCACCATGTTAGAAAGCTATGACATAATAACACTCAAGGTAGAACTCACTCTCAAAAGCTAGCCATTAAGAGTGAGTTCTACCTCAAGAATGTTATTAACTCATAGTTTTCTAACATGGTATCAGAGCAGATTACACGTGAGGACGAGTGTGAAGTGACAAAAAGTCCCACATCGGCTAATTTGTGAAAACAATGACTTTACATAACACTTGAGGCACCCACGCTAGATTTTGAGAGTGAGTTCTACCTCAAGAATGTTATCAAGTCATGGCTTTCTAACAGTCAACCCATTTAATCTTAGTTGGGTTGGTTCGTTCAATAAATAAATGGATCAAATTTGGTCAACTCATTTAAATTTAGTTGGGTCATGTCTACCTATTTAATAAATGAGTCAAGTCAGGTATACAGACAATCGAGGTGATTAAGAATTATCAAGTCTAGGCCCTGGAGGTGTGCTTCATAAATTTTCCCAATAAAGCATTTCTCTAGGTCTTCATTGGAAAATTTCTGGACTGTTTTCCCAAGGAATTTTTGGCCCTCAAAGTCTAGATTCCTAGAAAAATTTTGCAAGCAAAGATGGAAACAAGATGTTTCTTTGGAAAATCAAAATTTCCCAAGAAAATTTTGTAGAAATAAACATGCCCTTAATAATAATTAAAACTGTTATCATTTTTTCTCTTGAAACGGTAACATAAATCAACCCCAAATTTTAAGGTTGCACAATAAGCACGCAGATTCTACTACAAGCTTTTAGAGGCTTTAAGCAGAACTCATATAACCAAGCCCTTATAAAGGGTGATGTTGTGACGGTGATGATAAAATATTTTGTTGGGACTCATACCCTAGAAAACTAATTGACCAGGTTAAAGGAGAAAATAATTCATTACTTTGGCAAATTCTGTGTGTGGTTTCATTGCATTAGTTGAGAATGCATGGATCAGATGCACATGGTTCCTCTTGAGAGATGGTAGTGCGCCTGGGGAGCATTGTAGAGGTTCCTATTTTTTAATTGTAGCTAAATTTTTAAAGGAGGGCACAGGAATTGCACAAAACAAGAGAAAGAGCAGAAGCTGCAGCCAAAAGAAGAAAAATCTACATGAGAACCCCAAGGAGCAATATCTCGATGACAAACCTGACCCAACAATTGAAGCAGCCAAGTGTATCTTTTCCAGGAATGGAGTGCAATATACTACACTTACTTATAACTCTAAACTCACTGGTTGGATTCTAGAGTTAACTACTTAACCTACTTATCATTATTATTGGGCTAGAAGCCTGTTTGGTAATGTTTTAGGGAAAATATTTCATCCTGCTGTAACCAATCCTAGTGCTAAAAGCATTGTAGTATTATATTGTAGACTTAACATTTTCTGGCTTACAAGGTTCACCAAATACATGTATTAACCAAGCCAGCACTTTGTTTATGACAAAATATTAAGATCCTGCAAATAATTAAAGATTTTAAACGAAAATTACCTTGTATTAAAAGATGATGTCACCAAGACTGCTGGGTAAAGAACATCCTTCTGAATATTATCATAAGGTGAATATTCCCGTATGGCCTGAAAATCTTCAAAATCACCAGGATAGCCAAATTCTTCATAGTCGATAGGTGTCAAAGGTATAACAGGATACAGAAGAGTATTGCAAGGATCTAAGAAAGGAACCTACCAAAAAAATTCCACAAGAAGTTACTTGTAGGATAAAAGAAAGTAAAAACAGAATCGTACATATAGTTTCTCTATGCTGTATGTGTAATGGTTTTCTATTCCATTATTCTTTATGGTTCCCTCCAACATGATAGAACATGTCCAATATCAGTGATCTGTTTAACTAATTATGATGAATCCATTAGCTGCTACCAACAAGGCCTCTGACTGATAGGATAATTAAGGGTGTGTTCAGATGCACTCCAATGGCCAATGGTTTTGCATATTTGGCAAAAAAATTGATGAATCCACTGCATTTAGAATAGTGTTAACTGAAACCTAATTGGGTTGGGTACTATTTTCCTATCCTTTTCAGCCCAAATTACTGTCGCTAATTGTCAATGTTGATTTGAAACAGACTAGTCAGAAATATGCATACATGCTGTCCTACTTCTGTCACACCCCACAGATAACAATCTATTTTGCCGAAGTATACTCAAGTTAGTCCAACTAGAATAAATCTGAATGCATACGATGAGCAGAATGGGCAAGATGGGACCATGAATCAGAAACTAGAGTATCAAAAATACCTTCAAAACCACAGCACGAAATAGATCAGGGCATGAATTAATAGCTGAAGCAACTAAAAGACCCCCAGCACTATATCCCCAACCAGCAAGCTTGTTATGTTGCACAATACCCTTCTCAATTAGGAATTTAGCACAAGAAATGTAGTCACTGATGGAATTATGTTTCTTTGAGCGTATACCATCAAGATGCCATCTTTTACCACCACCACCACCACCTCTAAAAGCATACATTCAAAATGTAACAGTTAACCCCAAATGGTACAACTAATACAAACAGGGTCAAATTTCAGCATGACATAAATAAATGTATGTGTTCAGCAAAATGTCACAAAACAAAAAACATGTCTTCGAAGATAATACATAAAATTAGCATTTAGTTATTAATGACACAAAACAGGTACCTAACTTATGGAAATAACTGCACATTTAAGGTTCCAATGATGCTACTGTGTTAGAATGATGATATTGGCTAAAATTGAAAATGGGCTGTTCAAAAGTTGGCTTGTCCTTACAGGGTTTTTTTTCCGAATAACAGGGTTATTCCCACCCCACATGGAGGTGAGACTAATCCCACAGATGCACAAAGTTGTCCTTACAGATAGCCATTTGAGGAAAACCCAAACAATGCCTACAAAGATTTAGTTCATTGATTGATGAGTGGAAGATAAATCTGGACAATGGAAAGAATGGCCTGATCAAGATTAGCTTAGTTAGGTAAAGATAATTCTTCAGAAAAATACCCCATCGAAGGTGTCAGCTGGTTTACAAAGCAGAGATCCAGTGGTTTTCTGCTATTTGAAAAGGTATCATGAGCATTGCAGAGGAAGTTTTACCAATATCAGATTCATAGTGGATCGAACAGGATTTTATTCTGGAAAGCCTGCTGGGTATCCAATTAGACTCTGGAGAAGTCCTTCCCAGTGCTTTTCATGATAGACTAAAACCACGACTCTTGTTTGGGAGTTCTGGGTAAGGCAGCAACGGTTGATTCTATGGTGCCTGTCTTTTCACAGGGATCTAATCAATTCGAAACAAGATTTTTTCTAGGGCTCCTGCAGACTAAGGGTGGCAAAAGTGTTGGGTCAGGTCGGGTTGGTTATAGGTAAAAACAAACTTTCTGCCTGAAATGACCGGCCCAATCCAAATTTTTTAATTACTGACCCGACCCGAAGAAGAAAAAATAATTTTCAATAGAATATGAAAGATAAAAGGGCCTCTCTTTCATGTATACACATTGTGCTATAGAAAATTGAGACAATAGACTAATATCTTTTTAACGTGGGCAAGGTACATTGCTAAAATTAATAGGTAAAATTAGTAAATTAATTAATTATTAATTTTAATTCAATTCGGCTCGAATTCGGGTTCAGGATGCCTCTACCCAACCAACCCAAACGTATTTCGGGTCAGGTTGGGACGGGTCAGATCAATTTAATTTTTTTTAAAAAATAATGCATGATCCAAACCCAATTTTTTTGGGGTTAGGTTGGGTGGGTTCACAAGTCGGGTCAAAAATTGCCGCCCCTACTACAGACTCCAGAGGCATATTGTATTTCTATGAACAGGGGCCATCAAATCTGGACCTAGGACGGAGACATGAAGTTCTCATTGAGTACCTTCTTTTTTTAGAAAAGGTTACTTTTGTAGGTTTTTTTCTTTTGGTTAAAAGGGGATCTAATCCTAGTCCTTTATTCTCACTGTGGTAAGTGCTTGCTCCAACCAAATAGTGCATTATCTGCTGATTGGCATTCCAAAAAAAAAGAATTTTACTGGATGAAGGCAGAAAAAGAATGTAAATGAATGAGTGCATAATGTGGTCCAAAATGAGGGACCAATGGACCATTTATGCTTGCTCTTTCCCATTGGTTTTTAAGTTATAGAAGAAGGCAGCATGATGGTTTAATTCATATGGGAGCCTGCTTGCTAGTGATTGGACATCTGCAGAGTTGGGGATTTAGATAAAGGTCTATACATAAGTGTGGTGTTACAGAAAATGGATGTCCACAAATAGTCTCTCTGGATGGAGAGAAGACAAAAGTAATAGAAATAAATACAGAACCTTTGAGGATCTGGTGCCCAGCATTGTGAGGAATGATGACATCTATTAGTACTTGAAATGAGAGAACTTGCTAATGTCATGGAAAGAGAGATAACAAATGGTATAGCATATCGAAACAACTATGTCAGTAACCACTCGATCTAAAAGAAAAAGAACAATTGAAGTGAACAAACCTAACATCAGCATATGCAACCACCCAACCACGATCAAGCAAGCTTTTCAGCTCACTGCGCCAACGCTTGTCTAACAGCTCACCATAAGCTCCATGGCCATGAAGCAAGCCAGGACTTTGGCCCTCTTGCCTGTTTTTGCGTGAGTATACTATAGTCAAAGGTACAATGACATTGTCTTTGGAGGAAACATTATAGTGCTCACAAGCATAAAACTCAGAAAGGTCATTCCACAAGCCATCTGTACCATCAACTTCAGACATGGTGCTCTTGTTCTTTGAGCTTGGTGAATTTTCAATATGGATAGCAGTTCTCCCATACAAAGTTTTTGTGCTTTCATGAAGCACATTTTGTTGTTGTACAATAACAAACTTGCCATTTAATAGGTTATAATCAACCACAGCATCAGGCATCTGCAGAATTCATGATAACTCATCAGATAATGAGGAACAAGAATGCACTTCAAATAAAGGTCAAGCAAAAATGATGGGCAATTATACCATTGTTAAATGGTCTAAAAACATTAAAAGATAGACTGGCATGCAATTTATCCCAGAAAGTAAGGCTTCTTTGGATCCCTGTTTAGACAGAATGCCTTCTCCCCAGCCTCTGTTGTTAGAAGCAACAGACACGATAGGTGAAAGACAACAGCAACAAGGTGATCAAATAGAAAAGCTAATCTGAAGATAATCTGGATTGGGAATGTAATGAAACAATCAAGGCTCAATTGAACGTTCTAGATGGTTATGCTGGTCTCGATGAAAGAATCAGAAGAAGAGCCAGATGACCCGGTTGATTATCAGGACTAGGATTTAAATATCATTAGCAATGACAGTGATGATGACTCCAACTATGGTGACTCAATGAGTAGCAGCTCTAAACCTTCTCCCTGAGCCATCACAGTGGATGACAGTCTCATCCATTGCTTCGGACCTTAGTTTGGTTATGACTTATGTCACAATTCAGGCTCTCAAGCTGAAAGGTATGATCAACAATAAATTATGACCTGGGAAACGGGGTTGGAGTAGGGGAAGAGGTGAGTGGTGAGAAGACCTTGTGGGGGCTGATAGAATTCCGGAGGTTTGGGAGCAGTAGAAAAGAGGAGATTTCTGAAGGACCTCACCCATCAGAAGAAACTTGATGCAATTACCCTTCAGGACAGAAAGCCAAAGAATCTACTACATCAGCCCTATAATATCTGGGGCGTGGAATTCCCCATGAAGGAGTCACTTCAGAGTCGATGGGTAATCCGGAGGGACTTTTGGACTTTGTGGAATCCAGAATCAATTTTATTGGAATAGGCATCTACTGGCAACTTCACTGTTTGAAATGAATTTAAACCTCTTTTCATTGGAGACAGATGGGTGAATGTCCGTGGACCAAAAGATCATAGATTGAGGGAAGTAGTAAGTGCTACTGGTAGGTGGTCAACTGAGTAGGAGACAAAGAAGAATGAAGAATGGATGAGAAATATTTGTACATTCTCTTTGTTTTCACTGTTATAGAATACCTCTTTATAATGGATTGGAAGTTTAATAGGAGTAGAATGACAACCAGAATGCAGTAAATGTTAGAGGTCATTGTTCAATGTAACCTCATCAACTTGCCAATGCTTGGTGACTGTTTTACTTGGTCTAGAGGTCAAATCCCTACCACTAAATCCACGACAAGTTCTTACTTTTGGTTGCTTGGGAAGCCTAATATCCTTGCTACCTAGTATTCATAAAGCTCCCAGAATTTCCAGAACACAACCCACTTTTGTTTGATTGGGGGTATCAAGAGCAACCCACCTCCTATGCAGTTTGTGAATGTGTGTCCGCATATAAGGAACTTCAGGATTTTGTCCAAGAATAGTGGTCAGAATGTGAGGTTCATGGTTGTGCAACTTCTATATTTGAAAAGAAATTGCAGAACATAAGGAAAAACTCAAGGTACAGAAAAAAAAAAAAAAGGCTAAATTTGGAAAGGATCAAGAGAGAAGGCAGGAGTTAGCGAATGCAATTGATGAGCTAGTTTGTGAAGAGGATGAAGAGAACTCTCTTAGGATGAATATCAAGTTTTGGTACGTGAGAAGGCTGAATTGGAATCAAGTCTCCGAAAAGAGGAATCTAATTGGAGATAAAAGTCCAGAGCTTTATGGTTGAAGCACGGTGATACATATACAACTTTCTTCCATAGACAAAAGTACATTGCAAAATTCAAGATGGGAGAGAAGGTAATTAAGTAAGAACTGGTTAAGATGATGAATTCTTCAAGCCTTGCGACACTTGTACTCTAAATCCAATATCGCTAGACCGAGAATTGATGGAATTGATTTCCTGGAGGTAGTCAGCAAAAACAATACTCGTAATTTTTAGTACGATCAGTTACAGTTTCAATCAAAAAGGGTATGGTGTGATCTTAGGAGATAAAGTTATATATATATATATATAAGAGAGAGAGAGAGAGAGAGAGAAAGAGAGGCGTCTCCCATACATCATGGCTTACTACATTTTTAGTTTTTACAAGCCCTTTTCAGGTGCCTTTTTCAGCCTTTTCATGCCCTTCTTCAGTCAAAGTACATGTTGATGTAATGTTTAGTGCATACAAGAAATTCCCTATAAGATAATATAATATACATGTCAAATCTCTCGACTAGATAGAGAAAAAAAAAAAAGATAATGATGAGAGAAACTTCTTGTGAACCTCTCTCTGGTAAATGAATGGATACATAGCTTTCATGAAGAAAAAGATGATAATAACCAGAGAAATGTTGTTCATGGCGCTCTCTCTCTCTCTCTCTCTCTCTCTCTCTCTCTCTCTCTCATATATATATAATATTTTGAAATAAAAAAATTCTCATATCAATATTAGTGTGTGCCCCTCTCTCTCTCTCTCTCTCTCTCTCTCTCTCTCTCTCTCTCTCTCATATATATAATATTTTGAAATAAAAAATTTCTCATATCAATATTAGTGTGTGCAGGCCCATATTGATGTGTCTATAAACCTAACATAAACAATTAACATACCAGAGGTGAGGATATTACAAATCGCATTGTTGATGAATAGTAGTCATAATTTGGACCAGGTGAGATTTGACAAACATGTTCTGGAAGAGGAAGGAAATAAGGACTGAGGTCATTTAGGTGCGATGCTCCCTGAGACAACAATAAGAATTTAATTAAAAAAATAATAACTATCAACACTTGGAAGAAAATTAAGAAGCCATGGCCAACAGAATTAGATGGATTTCAATAAGGATAACCAAACAATAGCATAAAGGAAAACATTTTTAAAATAAATAAACCAGTGCCAGAACTCCAGAAAAGAAATTTGAACCATAATTTACATAAATAAATAGAAACAGCTTATGTTTCAGAAATAAATAAATAGATAAAAAGAAACAGTTGCTCAAGACTAATGACCAAGTTGAGTTTTAGGCCACAACTCTTACATGAGGCTTGTCCTGACAACTTGAATTCATGTGATAAGACATTGCCACAAGCACTCACAAATAGTACTGCAAGAGGAATGTAGCACTAGCAAACCTCTAATATAATATGATCTAGGAGGGAATACTTAGCTCCAACCACTTGGGAATAGACAACACTATATTAAAAAAAAACTCATAGCAAACAACAGTCAATAAGAAAAATTCCATTTCATTACATACAACCATGCTTCAAAGACCAACAAATTTACAAATGCAAAATACAGAACCACGAGAAAAACACTGCTTACCTTGCCATACATGGGCAAAGGTAGAGGAATTGAGCAAATCCTGAATTGCTGGCCTTCCCTCAAAATTAGCACCAAATGTGAGTCACAGAAATCAACGTCCTCAATGTTAATAGTAGGGTCATCAAGGAATACACTCTACAAAAACAAAACAAAATGCAAGAAACCAGTCTAAGAGACTGTCTTTCAGAATGTGTAAGAGAAAAAATACGAAATAAATTGAAAAAATAACATGAAATTAAGCAACCATCATATAAAAAGAGGGCTCATGAAGAGCATAAATTTTAAATCATCTCAAGATTAAAATAGAAAATATAATATTGTAAATCTCAGCAACTGCTACATTTTGTATACATATACAGCACTTTATCCTTTTTTTGTGTGTGAGATGTCCAGCACTTCCACTTTAAGCATAAATGACATTCTGACATGTACCCCTATGCCTCACCCCAGCAACAATAGTCACAAATCTAATTAATGTTGTTGGATAATCTACAAGGTGATGGCTCCTGATCAACCAGTTCATAGGGCCAAGGGTCACTGATTGGATTTGAGATGTTTTCCTTGATAGATCATTTGCACATGTGTTGGTTAGCCTGCATGATGGTGGCCCTGAATCAACACATAACCCTATTTATCAAACAAAACTCACTATTTAAATGACTACCAAGAAAAACTTAACATGCGCCATTTAAAAAAATGTTTTATTTGAAAGTCTGCATAGAAAATAGAATTCAGAGAGCTGAACCCTTTAATGGATTGAGGACATGACAATGATGGTGGTGATGGTGGTGACAACGACTTTCTTATAAAGGGTAATCAATTCATTAGAAAGAAAGTTGTACATGATTAAGGAGATCATAAGAATACAGGAGAAATCCCCCAAAAAGGTAAAAGTCTGCTAGGAATAGAATGACAACAGGGAGAGAAATAGACCATTATGAGACCAAAACCTCACTATGGGTCAAAAACAAATCCAAAAGAGGCTCTCCAGTCACGACAAAGAACTGCAGCACAAAAATCAGAAAGACCTTTCATAAAAATAGCCCAAGAAGCCCCTTTGAAATTCACTCTTTTTTATATCTTATCTGCAGGTTAGAACAGCAGTATAAGGTCCCGGTATTCCTCTCCACCATTGTCCATAAACCAGCCAGAATGACCAACCCTCCAGAGGATTTGAAACTCAGAAGAACCAGGCCCATGCCATATTATCGAAGTACCTAGGCACGACCCTGGGCAGGAAATGGATCAGACCAGCTGTCCCACAATAAACGGAAAACTAAGAAACCCAAACCCGACCATTGACCCATAAAATGCTGCCCAAACCCAAAATAGATTTTTCCCCTGGAGAGAGAGTAAACCCAAAACAGAAATAGATCAGAGAAGTTGGCTCACAGTTTAACCACCCAACCAATGTCAGCACACGAAACACAAATTTCGCATGGACATCATACTGAACATTATCTTTTCAAACAAGCAAAACATAACAATTTAACAAGGCACACTTGAAATTTTGAAATTTTACTTGGAACATTGGGCAAATTTGTTAATACCACTAAGAAAAACCAACCGCAGACCATCGAGTACTGCCAAAACCCAACATAAAGGTGTGAACCAATTGACCCACCTTAGAAATGACTTCCCTACAAGCAGACCAAATTTGGCATGGGAATCCTACAAGATAGTATCTTATTAAAAAAACAAGAAAAACCTTGTAACAAATAAGAATATAACGGGGCACACTCTACTTGAGATTTTGAAGTTTTACTCAAAAATTTGATGCACATGGCAATCGTCCAAATAAAACTCCTAGGACATGGATGAAGCACAACCATGATTGAAAATATTAATACTGGTCATCATCTCAATCCCCCTCCATTGGATAACATTCTATACAAATTCAAAAATACAAAAAAAGGATAATACTATACAATCCCCCTCTATTGGATAACATTTTCCTTACAAATTCAAACCCCTGACCAATAGCTAACTCTTACTCCTTCCTCTTTTTCTCTTTTTCTTCTTAGCCTCACACCCTTTAGTAAGCCACAAAATCACAGCCTCTACATGAACCCTTTTTAATATTCGAACAGATTGCATACCTCTTCTATGGATATTACCTTTTCTTTCTAAAATCTCCCGCATTTTCCTCGCCTTTCTTGACACCTTCAAAATTAATTGAGTCCCTAACTAAACCATTTAGGCAGTCCCCTTCCATCATCGACCCATGTCCCTCAATGAGATCACACTCCTTCATCATCTCCTGGCCCAAGCTACGGTCTGACACCAAGGGCCCAAGACCCATCTGGATCTTAGTTCCCTCCAGCTTACAAGAGCCACTCAGCACAAGCCCACTGGAGGAAGAGATTTCTCCCGTAGCTGATGAAGCATCATCCAGCAACGAAATGATAGCCGTACTCCTTTGATGCCATGAGTCCACAGTCTTTGCAAAGGATTTGACAAGTGTTCGCTTCTTCAACACCTACCGATGGAAAAGGAAAAGAGGGAAGATGATAGGGGCCTCAGGGAAGAAGGCGAAAGTAGAAGTACCTGGGTTTTGGCAAAAAGAGGAGGTGAGACTAGTGGCAGGGGCGACAGTTGCAAGAGGCGAAAGCAACGACAGAGTTATACTTGGGATAAAGCCCAAGCAGTAGCAGCAGCAGCAGCGATGGGATCTCCTCTGGGATTAAGCCCAAAATCAACGATGACGAATGTACTAGGACTGGAACAAGGCCAACGATAGTTTGTCTGCAACCGGGGCAAAAGATGGAGGATAACCTGGTGCTCGACGGCAATGGAGATAAACAAATCTTAGTTTATTTTATAATTTCGAAAGAGGTATCCCTCTCCTTTACATCCGTAGGTATTTATAAGAAAACAAGCAACTCAAAATAGTAAAGGACTCTAAGACCAACTATCCTAAACTATCTTTGGACGGCCACGATTTTGGAAGGCCACGTTAGTGGATTCCAACTTGCCTTCGACTTCCAACTCTATCTATGACTCTTAAACTTATCTAGGAAAGCCACCAACCTGGCTTTTTTATTCTGCTAAAACAATGGACTCTGGATCCTAAATAGGATTGAACAAAAATAAAAATAAATATGCTAAATGCTATGCGTGTCCTACATCAAAAGAAGTCTGACATTAAGAGTCGGAGACTTAGCATTATGTTTATAAAGTCATACTTTAAGCACTAAAGACCTAAAACTGATATAAACCTAATAGCTATCACAACACATAAGTCATCAAGGTTTCAAAACTATGTTGAGGTGCAAAATATCTTCTTCAATGTTGTGGTTATAGCAAACATGTGCCTAGAACCAAACCTGACCTGGCCTCGAAATAAATTTGGGATGAGTTGGGTAGAGTGGCCTAGACCCAAACCTGGCTTTGGCCCAAATTAAATTCTTTGCTCCATATCTATCTTATCACAAATAATATAGAATATGCAATTGGTTCAGAGTTGACTTAGGCCTTCATTATGCATTGTGTGATGTGCTGCATCCAAGCCACACAACAGGTGGACCTCACCACGTAGAAGGCCAGTCCAAGACCAGGAAATCATAGACTGTAGGAGATTTTTCCCAAGCAATTTCTTTTTAATAGTGTGGCCCACCAGATAGTGGTTGGCTTTTAGGCAAGAGTAAATGCATGATGAGGCTCATATAGCTAACAACTTGGATCTCATAAGCATGCCTAGGACGCATACAAGGGATTTGATCTACATTAATGCATGAGCTTAGAAAAACCTCTTAAGAGGAATAAGGCCCAAACACCAATTGATGGATATATTCTATTGAATGGGAATATGAATGCCTTACAAAACTTCAGTCACTGATGGTCTAAATGAACATGACTGACTAGCAGACCTCCCAAGTTCTTGAACTGGAAGCTTCAACTGGACAACGAAGCAAATAATGGGAATCAACAGGACGACCCCCTCTTGTAGCATCTGTAAATAAATAAAGATATCCCCGATGATGCTCAATTATGCAGTGAGCTTGTGATTCACATTCAAAAACCAACGTCAATCCAGATAAAGGATTATCAGCATCTATCAAGTACACCTACAAATAAAAAAAGTAAAAAACAAAAAAAAAAAAACATTGGGTGTAATCAGCAGCATCACAATAGTTATAAAAAAAACAAAAAATAAATAAATAAATTGTTCCAACAGCAAAAAAATGTTCACTTTGAGAGGTACCCTCGAGAAAGTTGTTGAAAATGAATGCACAGTCACAAATCGGAAATCTTTGGTGTTTCTGATATTAATATAAACATTTTCATCGGATTCATCCAGAATTAGTGTATCATCCTTACCGGACCCAAGCATGCTACAGAAGATCCTAATGACAAATAAATATCCAACTATTCACTCGTCAAGAAAGAGCAAACCAGAAAATAGAAAAATCTAACAGCTGAAATGACAATCTACCAACCGATATGGTCTCTTGTTATTGTCAGTAACAGCATAAAGCAATGCCTGCCCACCCATTGCCCATGCCACATTTGAAACTCTATCAGCTTGGGGCTTGGTACGTAGTGAACCATTAGTTAAATCCCTCACACATAAAGTAAAGTAGTCTTCATCCTTATTATACATGGTATATGCAAGAAAACGGTGATCTGGAGACACTTCTGATAGTTCTTCATAAGCATACCCTGTAAAGAGAATCAAAAAACAAAAACAAACATAAGTGTAGAATTCACCCAAAATATAGAAATGATAGTGCATATACGTTTCATGATTTACTGCTCATCATGCCAAACATTTATTAATCAATTCTTTCAAGGGCAATATCAATGTGCATTGCCTGCAACAGAAACAGAAATGCTCACCGATCTATTGCAACGAGTGAATATGTTGGGAGGATGCCAGATGTACGATTTTAGGCTAGCATTGGTGGCACTACTCTTATTAATCATATCTGCCAGACCCGTTTCAAAAAAAATATCTGCCAGACTCATAACACACTAGCATAATGATCTAATGTGAAATAATAGCAAACATCACTGACAGAAATTGACACCTGAGTAGCTGCTTGGGTGCAGCACATATATTCTTCAATCTACAGATAAAGGGATAAGCACAAGTTTAACCAGCCACTTGGGGCAAGCATGATTTCAACTTTTGAAATACTCCAACCCAGAAATCACACTTGGATCAAACTCTGCAATTGCGGATATCATTGCAAGAAGTGCATCTATCTACCAGGAATAATGAGGACACACAAACAGGACCTCAGTTAACAACCAACGGGAATCCTGACTGGCAAGTCCCCATAATTTCTATTACAGCACTGAAATGGAATTTTATCATATAAAATGCCTTCCCGTCACATAAACTGATGGAAATCAATTCATCCTGGCACCAAATGAGACTTAGCTACAGAGGACCCAATATGCAATAAATCAATCTGCATCATCATGATTTATCATATTCCATGGGTAAAAAACATTACGGAACATAGACTGACAGAGAATGGTCTTTGATAGGGTATAATGGAAACATCAAACTCCAAAAAGCAACCCAGATAGAAGGAAAAATGACAGATGACAATGTGTTGTAAAGTCTAAACAACCGATGGAAAAAAAAAATGCATCACCTCCAAATCTCTCAGCTTCTTGATTGTAATCAAGCAGCTTCTGCTCAATCCTCTTCCCTGAAATAAAATCAAAACCTGCTGAAGGAGCACTGTACGATATGAACTCCTCATTCATACTCGCCAGCCTCCTACAGAGCACAGGATACTGCTTTCCTTCTTCCACCCGCTTGTAATACAACCTGTAACAAAAGACATTTCATCACCAGCATCATTGAAGCTTTTGTCACATTTGGAATTTTTTTGGTTGAAATTCAGTGTACTATGTGAAAATCATACTTCTCATTTGAAGTTTGAATTTGCAACTGTCAAACTTAAAATGTATCTGTTTTAAGGATTTTGATTTAGGCAGTTTCTATACAAGAAGGCACTACCTTAGACTTTATGCACACGTGACATCATCATTTATATAGTGACTTTGTATTTAAATTGTCATTGCCTCAATCACTGTCTTGTTTTAACGCATCAGCTCAACAATACAGATGCTTTTGTCAATCCAAATTTTCACCGGTCGAATAGAGAAATTATCTGTTGTGAACTGATTCACAAAAACTGTTGTGAACTTTCAATCGCAGGCCTTATATGAGCACGTTTCACTTTTCAATTCATCCAATAATTTAATCAGAAGACTGTGATTGAAAGTTCTCACTGATTCATTGTGAAATTATTTCTGGAACTGCCCACGACAGTACGACCAACCATATGAGGAGAATGACGGAAATGTCCTGGTAGATGCAGAATAATTACTGACCAGGGACCCCAGCGAAGGGGAGGGGTGGAGAGGTTGTAGGCCAAGCGACTGGCCATCTCGGACTGAAGCTTGTTCACGAGACGATCTAAGCCGCTCATCACTGCTTCAGCGTACTTCTCCTCCTGCTCCATGTACACGTCCATGTGGCGCATGGCCACCTTGTCTGCAAGATCCGACATCCAACTGTAGGGATCGATCCACTTCACTCCGTGGAAGGTGAACGGAACGGGCTTCTCTGGAGGCTTCGGAGGGGTCGGAGGGGGTGGAGGCTTTGGGGCTTTTTGAGCTTTTGGGGGCTTCGTGTGGGCCAGACGATAGAACGTAACGGAAATGGAGAGGCAATAACGGCGTTTGGAGAGAAGAAGAGCTGATGCTGAGATGGAGGGCATCGTTCGGAATAGAAGAAATAACAAGAGACTGTCTTCTTCTCCTCCTGCTTCATCTAAAACCCTTGTAAGGGTTTTGAACACTTGAACGTTGAAAATTCAAAGTTCAAGCATTTTTTAAGTTAGTTCATTGATTAAAAAAAAGAAGATTAGTCTGATATTGAAATTTTTTTAAGTTAGTTTTAATCCGGGAGTGGTCATTCTACTTTACTATGTTTATATATATTTTTAATTTTTATAAATTTATAAAAAAAATCCAACTATACATAATAAAATTACACTCAATTAACTATAATATTATTAAATTTAAGTTAAAATTTTAAATTATAATTATTTTATTTTAATGGTCAACCTAATCAAACGTTTATAATATGAGTGGTCAAAATGAGTTGTCAAGAAAGACAAATCACTATCATCGTTAAGATCAAGTGATTAAAAATTATATTTTGAATTCAAATTTTAATCTATTTGTGCCTTATATTTTAATATCATGCAGTTGATATTTTATAGTTATGACAAAAATTGGAGAAATAATGAAAACGACTTAGCGCCGCCATGTGTTTTGAGTTTTGATCTTTGATTTTAAATAAAGTAAGAATTCAAGTTTATTTTTAAGATATCTTTTAGATTTTTGTCTTAGTGTTAAAATGAGAATTTTGGATAAAAGTTTTTCAATCTTTTTGGTTATTGTTCAATGCAGGGAGAAGAAGAGCAAGGGAGATATCAGCCATCTCCCCATCATGGGTGTAAAAAATGCCCCAGCTATAATTCAGCCGATATACAAATATCGTCGATATGATTCCCTATCCTCTTTTTGTTTTTTTTTGTAAATATCAGTATTATCTTATTATTTTATTTTTTCTAAATTAAAAAAAAAAAACTATTTTTTTAATTGAAAATGTAAATATCGGCCAATATTTTGACGCGGGCCCATCACCGTTTTGATTTTTTTTTTTAAATACCGATATTAATCATATTGGCCGATATCAGACCGATATGATTCGGCGATATATCGGCCATATCGGCCGATATGAAGGTTGTACGGCTGATACAATACTTATCGGTCAATATTATACTACTGTTAAAAACTGAATTATATCACGTATCGGCCGATATCTATACTACTCCCCATAAGTTTCGAGGTGGAGAAGGGTCAATTTAATGCATTTTTCTTAATATTTTTATTTCTTAATTTCTATTATTATTATTATTATTATTATTGCATTTTGAGTTCCCTTGGATTGGGTTGTTTTTATTTTCATGAATTGACCTTGTATTTGAACCCAAGCTCGAATGTAATTGTCATCGACAAAGATTAATTAATTTGAAAGAGCTACACTCGTATGATTAATATGCTAAAAATCAACTTCAACAAATTCATCTAAGTATAGTTTTAAAGGATAAAATGTTGTAATCTATACTTTTACAAGGAATATAAAAAAAAAAAACAGTTTTAATAAATTCACCTAACTATGATTTGGAAGCGTAAAAAGTTCTAACTATTCATATGACTTGTTTAATACAATGGTGTGTATCACATAATTGAGTTTAAATTGAGTATAAATTCATTTCATGAGACAATAATAGACATGCAAGAGAAAATTATGTTAATACAGTAGAAATATTGGGTTGACTTTTAGTGGACCGAAAAAGCCCTATAATTGCATTGTATCATAAAATATCACAAGAAAATCTTACTTCAAGTGATTCTCATTTTTCACTGAATCAATCAAATTACAATTTTAAATGCCATAATAGTTTAAGGAGAAAAAATATTTTAATTAGACTATAATCTCTTAAACAACTTGAATTTGTTAATTAAGGATAGAGTGAAATCATTTTGACATTTTAAGTCAAGAAGCATATCATTTCTAAATCATTTGATTCAAGTTCTATTACTCTAGAGGTGGATTTTATAAGATTGGTTATAAAAATGATTATTTTTTAAATTTAAAATCACAATACTAATATTATTAAATTTAAGTTTTATAAAAGAAATGTTCTTGTCCTTTTTCTATAATCTATAAAAAAAAGATGCATTATATACTTGAATATTTAAGTAGCAATCTCTCGATTGTGTCTTTTAATATCACTAGGGGCTAAAATCGGATCGGATCTGGTTTCTTAAAACCTAACTCAACCCGAGTCAATAAAATATAGAACTCGACTTGACTCAAACTTCTTATCCGAAATTCTAGAGTCGACCCGACCTGAATTCTAACTTGACTCATTCCTAATTCTGACTGGCTCGTATTTTGAACCTATTTTAATCGAGTCGGGTCGGGTTTGATCGGATCAAGTCGGATTAACTTGAAAATTCCTACACTGATATGCTCTAAATTCTATGCGAGTTTCAAATTTTCTCAACCCAACTCAATCCGTTGACCAACCCCACCTGAGTTTCACCCCTAAGTTATATCATCCTCTTTATCAGGCACATCTTAAAACGTAGATACTCCGACATTTAAAATTATCAAATTTAATATATAAAACAAGAAGTTTAAGAAAACAAAACTCTTCCGTATCTCCGTACTTAGATGTCACTATCTCGTTTGATTTGAATTCTGTCACGCATGGCCCACCGTATCCACTTATGAATCCCAAGAGATTCTAGAGTCTCAGTTTCGTAACCACGGAGGAACCGACGGTTGCATTCGTTCTTCTTCTTCTTCAAAGTTTTTCTTTTTGGGGGATTTCTACTTGCAGGCCAACGCCAGGAACCGACGATCCAAGAACCGGCGATTGCAATTGAAGATGAAGAGAAGTTTCTTCAAAGTTCTTTTGGGAGATTTCTCTGAGAGGCTGGTGAGTTCTTCTTCTTCTTCGTCGGTATAAAGGAAATTTCTGATTTTTTAAACTTCAGATTCTACCCAAAACAATTTCTTAGAAAACCTAAAAAACTGTTGAATAAGGAGAAAGAGTTTGAGTGGGTTTGTGTTTCCTAATTTAGTTAGGACTCTCTTTTGTTCTCTTGTAAATACAAGACTGCTGTAATTATCAAATACATAATAAAATCTCTCTTTGTTAACATAACATCTATGGTGTTTCAGTTACATCTCCTTCTAATTGGGATTGGGGGATACACCTTCTTGATTTACAGTTACAACATTTTTCATTTATTGTATATTTTTCAGTCACTGTATATTTTTCTATTTATACAAGTTCATACAAGGATCTTCCAACATTGAGGAAGACACACCAATTCCTGTCTCCAATCTCCAATTTCACACTCTTTCTCCAGTGGTTTTTTTCCATAGGGGTTTTCCACCAACACTTTAAGTTTACAGTAATAAACATGAACAAATGACAGCGAAAACCCATTTGCATAAAATCCAATAATCGCATTTTAAATTTGAACGAGAATCATATATATAAAATATATATTAAAAGAGCTTAGCAAGAAAAAAATCCATTTCGATGTGTCCAAAAAGGAATTGAATATGGGTCTTTAAAGTTAGAATGCACCTCACTCAACCAGGGGAATAGAATCCTTTTCATTTTTTTATGAAATTAAACCACACAAACCAAATCACAAATCACACAAGCAAGAAAGAACACACAAGAGATACGTGGTTCGGCAAAACCGCCTCCATCCACGAAGTGTGATGAATCCACTAAGAAGAAAATCCAGGACAAATAACAAGGATTACAAGCCCTTTCCTCTCAGGCACTCTTTCTGGTTTTTCCTCCCTAAAAGAGAAAAGAGAGCCCTTATAACTTGGGCTTTACATAAACACAGTCTGGGCCCACTGGGCCTTACAGACAACCCAGACCCAATAAAGGCCTTTTGAGCCCAAAAAACCAACACATTCATTAGATTTCTTCAGTTTGGATGGAATCCAAACAGAAGAAATGCAGGCTAAGAAGATATTCAAGTATCTAAAGGGACCTTAAATTTTGAACTGCTAAAAAAGGGACATTAAAGAATAAATGGAGGAATTGAGAGAGAGAGAGGTCTGGAGAGGAGAGATGGCAGAACGTTGGGTAGAATCAGAAGTAAAAAAAAACAGTAACTTGCAGTGTATGTTAATTCTGGTTGGAAGTGTCTTCTAGTTTGGTCTAGTTGTGTACTTGTCTCCATGGAGCTAAGTTTATTGGTTATTTTTCTTTTTTCTAAGAACCATATTTCTATTTGTATTGAAGCGCATTCCCCCAGCTTTTGTGAAGTATATTGCCATTGCTGAATCTCAAAGAGCCATACTGAAGGGTCCTAGCGGTAACATTTGGCATTGTCAGTTAAGTAGAAGCAGCACTGGCATGTATCTGCAGGATGGTTGGGAACATTTTGTGGAAGATCACTCTTTGAAAATCTCTGACTTTCTCCTTTTTGGATATGATGGTAATCTTTGTTTCACGGTAAGAATTTTTGATAAAACTGCATGTGAAAGAGAGGATGCATTTACTTGCAAAAACCGTCAAGCAATACCATCCTGCAGGGGCAGAAAGAAATGCAGCAGAGCAAAGAAGATATCTTCCACTTCTAGTGACCACTCTCAGGATGCTTGCAAAGGTGACACGAAAGACCTGAAGATTGACCATATACATGACCCACACAATTCAAGATGCATAAATACTGATTCAAATCATGGTAATTATTCAGCTAGCACGTTTGGATATGTTTGTATTTACCTGTATGCTTTGACACATTCTTTGATTGCTTCTTTTCATGTGAAATCATGTAAAGAAATTGTTCATATGATACTTGAGCTAGATGTATGGCGAATATTTCCCTTGTATGTATCATGTATGTTCATCTATATCTTGTTTCTATGTGTTTGAAATGAATTTTAGTGGCATCTGAATGTCATTGGCATAATCTTAATGTTTTTTTGTTACTATTTTGTCTCTGTTTCAGGCCAGTTTCTCACTGGGCCTTTCCTTATTTTTGCACTGTTTGATTTTGTTTCAATTTTTTTTGTTAACTTTTAAAAAAATAAGGTATTTTGCAAACACATTATGTTCATGTGGCTACGCATAATAGTACTTTATTGGCTTATAGTAACAAATTTAAGTGCATATGAAATCATTTGACAGTAGACATTCAGAAAGTCTGAAGTTGTTGGCAGCACCAACTTGTTACAACCAAAGCTGTCATTAGGCTGTACTTGATCCCAAAGACCAATTGTACTTGGTCCAAGCTTTGCAGGGGCCTGATCCATCTTACCGTTTCACCAGCTTTTCCATAGATAAAATTCAGAGATTATTAGCTACCATTTTTCATGGAGATCCTTAGCCTAATCTCCGAATCCATCTGTCCCCGTGATTGGTTGCCATTTGTTGCAGTGCTGGACTACATAAGTGGCCCAATCCTTAAACTGAGTCACGGTTTGAGATTAGCCACTAGACACACAATGGTGGCTTGTAGCTAATGTTTTACATAATGAATAATGATAATATATGGAATTTCTAAATGGTATATAAACTCATTGTTTTTTGTGTGCTGCTTTGAAATGCTTCTTCTTCCTTGCTTTACTTCAAAATTTTCCTATAGTGATTGGGATTTTGTTTATCTTCGTTCCCTTCCTGTGATGCAGGTCAAGTCATGCTGTCTCTTGAAACAAGTGACCATGTGAAAATAGAAATGGATGATGTTGCCATGCTCACCCCTAAAACCAAATTTTATTCCATGGGAGTTGGTGATGTTTCAATATGGTGCCCTCCGGTAACCAAAGAGAGAATACAAGTCTATGAGAAAGTCAAGCATTTTACCTCAAAATTTCCATGTATCCTCCTCTGCATGAAAAAATACCAAGTGAACCCACCGCGTTTTTTGGTAATCTTTCTATGATCTTTATAATGCTATACATGAAGATAATGCATTAAAGAACCTACTTATTTCACACGCTATTTGCAAAAGGCATTCCATTTACGAGGGTGATAATGTGCAACATAATTTTTTGCTTGCGAGTTTAATTTTAGAATGTCGGAGCTTTCCCCAATAGTGAGGTTTCAATAATTGCATGAATATACAAGTGTTCAGTCAAGTATTTTTACTTTTTAGACCTTTAAAGGATGAATGGTGGATTATTATTTTACATGAGAATTTGTCCCAAGTCAGGTAAAATCTACCTTTCAAAAGACAAAAGTCCAGTAAAATCTCTCCAAACAGGAAAAGAAAATCTTAGGAAAATATAAACAATCTCTAGAAGCTCTTTTGATTTTATGATCACCATTGTCATTGCATGAAATTTCTTTACGGTATACTGTGATTGAATGTATGCATCTGATACAGGTTGTTGTAAGATACAGATTATGATTAGTAAACTTGTTTTGTCACTGCTCTTTACTGATAAAACATACCTTATGCAGGACTTACCAGTTTGTTTTTCTAGAGTTTATCTTCCAAAGAGAAGAATGGACATGGTACTTCGAGATCCAAAGGGGAGAGAGTGGGAAGTGAATTTTATTGGTCGGGGGTTTTCTGCTGGGTGGAGAGCATTTTCCCTTGGTAATGATCTTCGTGAAGGAGATGCCTGCATATTTGAGCTTGTGACTAACTGCCAAATGCAAGTTCATATTTTTCGATTGGTTTGAAGAAATCATATGAAGTAACAAAGACATGGGAGTTTCTATTGTGTAATTCTTGGATTAGCAACAACTATCAAGTTGGATTAGGTTGGAATTTTGTGAAAGCCAATGCAACGTTTGCATGTCTTTACAATGTTGTTGCCATTAATGATATGAAGCTGCTAGAATGCTTTTATAGTCCCCTTTGAATGTTCTGTAAAAACTATATGATACTTGACATGAGGTAGGAGTCGAAAAATCGGCTGTGTCGAGATTTCAATCGAATTTTTATATCGGCAGAGATCTTTCTCTCTTTTCAATTTTTTTTCTTAAATCTTGGTGGGTTTTTTTTGAAAAAAATCATTTAAAAAAATTGAAAAGGTTGTTTTAAAAAATAAAAATAAAAAAATATAAATATCGGCCTATATTGACTGATATTCGTCCGATATGGACAAATATCGGCTGAGATATTGGCCTGGGCAGACAATCGATATTTGTTTTTTTTTTTAAAAGAAGAAGAAAGAAATTGATCGATATTCGGCTATATCGGCCGATTTTTTTTCCCTTTCGTCTATACCTATCGTATCGGCCGAGATTTAAACCTATGACATAAGGATATACATCTATATTTTTGGGCCTTAGAGTTTGTACATGTGGGATTCATTCTTTAGTATCTAGAATCATAGTAATTCATCCTATGTACCCCCACAGACAATAGTATGTGCAGGATTCATTGTTCACTGGACTCATAATGAGAAATCTCTACTGGGCTGGCTAGCGATGGAAGCCCAAAAGGCTCACAGCCTGTGCCAACTGGATGCGTAGGCCCCTAAAGTGGCAGATCGAATGGGTCTTCTTTTCCAAACCGAGGCTCAAGCCAAAGCCCACACCTGTCTCATTCTTTTGATTCTTCCTTCTTTTCTATTTCTTTCTTTTAATTCCTTTTCCATTTCTTATTACTTTTCCTTCTTAATTTTTTTACTTTATTCTTCTCAGATTTCTTCGTTCTGTCTCTCTGTTCATTCGTTTGCAGCCGCTTCTTGTCTTTGGATTTCTTCCTTTATTTTCTTTTCTGATTTTTGTTTCTTCGATTTCTTCGGGACGACAGGTTTTGCAGTGATTTTTTTTCCATTTCTGTCTGACTTTCCAATTTTAGACCGTTTCCAAACTTTTTGCTGGCTTCTGGCTTCCAACCCGAGCTGGCCCACCTGACGTGGGCACGGAGTGGAATTTGAGGTGCTAACCAGGGTCTCTTGGCTGCTGATGTGTCACTTGGAAGGAGATCCTCTCTTTATTCCAGGGCTCCAATCATTGTCAAATATCATTTTCTGCATATTAACGACAATTCATAATATGGAAATATTTCCAATTTTTCAATTTTTTTTTGGAAATTTAACGAGAAAATATTGTAGAAATTATAATATTTTAAAAATAATAAAAATAGAATAATGAAAAACATTAATAAAATAAAAATAATAGGAATTTATTGAGATACTATCGTGATATTAACATTTATCGCATTTTAATGTGATTTTATTAGGAATTTATCATCGTGCTGATAAAAACATGTTTTTAATGAGGTCGATAAAAATTTAATAAATTTGAAAATACCGTCGATATTTGTGACAATGGCTCCAAACATGAATTGAGAAGATCGAGACACCGTTGAATTTATAAACTCTAATGCTTACTACTGTTAGATTAATTATAAAAAGTAAATATATTAATTTAATATTTTTTAAAAAAAATATCAAAAATTTATAATTTTCATAATGATTTATCTATAGTAAACTAATTTTTATTATAAGGTGGGATGTACTCTTGAAACATCAAGAATAAAATTGTTTTGAAGCTATATTGTTTAGGGAGAAGTGAATACATTTTTTTTTTTAGTGATCGAAGGTGTTTAGATGTGGGACCTTACTCTATATATATCTCATGGAGAATAGCATTTCATTGAAGTTATCAGAAATTAAACTCAAGACCTGAATTCTTAAGTCTAGTATTTCAACCATTAGACTAACCACTTGAGATTAGCTGTACATATATTGCATAGATAGATTAGACTTTTCTCTCCTTATATGGTCTAATGAAATAAATAGAGACATCATTCATACATGATAAAATTCAAGAGAAATTCTTTAATATAATTATTATATAGCTTATAAAAATTTTAAAATCATAAAAATATTATTACATTCAAGTTTTACAAAATAAATGTTGTTGTCCTTCTCTATAATCTATAAAAAAAATATTCATAACATACTTCAATAGCAATTTCTCCATAGAGACTTGATAAGTATGCAAGAAGTCTTTTTATATCTTCTCAACACTTGACCCCACATTATTTTTATCCATCACATTTAAAAGCTTTGAACCGACATTTGAAAATATTAAATTTAATTCATAAAACAAAAAGTTAAACATAAAACTCCTCCATAGTTTCCTACGGATACGTCACTCTCTCCTTTGATTTGATTTTAGAGGAGAGATTTGAGGAGATTGGAGACGGCGCGAAGATCAGTTTCATAAACACACGCAAGAAATTTCTCAAAAGCTACACTCTCCGTAAGAAGAAAGTTGCAGGTCGAAGGCTAGACGACGATTGGATTTGAGGATGAAGAGAAGTCGGTGTTTTTTCAAAATTCTTTTGGATGATTTCTCTCAGAGGCTGGTGAGTTCTTCTTCTTCTTCTTCCGTTTGGTTTTAGACCTAAGAAGTGAGATGTTGTTTGGAGCACACCTGATAACATGTACACGTGTGAAAGATATGATTCGTTCATCCTCTGACGGGTCTCAAGTGCATGTGGAAGATGGACGGTCGTATTCGTCTGTCTCTATCGAAATATCCAAAACACATCTAAAACTCAGTAATCCTGCAGCGAGATAGGTTTTGAATGATAACCCAGTTGAGTTGACTCAAGGACTAAAATTTAATAGAATTTTATTACTCTCACCCAATTTAGTTTTCTTTATATCAATTTTGGGATTGTCCTAATTGTAGATGAGTAACATAATAGCCTCAGAGAGTTCGTTAAAAAATATAAATATTTTCAAAAACTAAAATAGAATGGAGAGAGTATATATTTTTTTTTATAGGCTATTCAGTCTCGTGTACCAGATAAACTCGAGTCAAACTCACAATCTCTAATTTAATTTTAAAAATTTAGACCAACTAACTATCAATTGTCAATTGTTTTAGAAATCAGTTTGGGTTATATCAGTTTGAAAGAGATAAATGATTTGAAGATGTCAAACTTAAGAGGAAAAAACTTTTAAAGACTTGAATATATAATAAAAACTAATGACTTTTGGCCATTTTCTCATGTTTTACTAGTTATGATTGGATTTATGCTGACTGTCTACGCAGAAGGAACCTGGTTTAATAAGAATATCAATGTTCGAAGATGTTAGAAACATGACTTGATAACATTATTGAAGTAGTGCCTTAAGTGTTATATACAGTTATGTGTTTCACAAATTAACTAATGTGGGACTTTCTCATCTATCTTTTTTTAGTATCATCAATATTTATCATTCATTTATTAAATGATTGATCTAATTTTATCCAATATGACTTAAATCTATTGTAAAGATCTTCAATTGAATAGAAAGATCTTCAAAATCACCTGATCGAAGTATAGAAGTCATATTTTAAGCTTTCCAATTTTTCATGACTTTAAATTCTCTCTTAATCACTAAATTTCTCATCTTATATTGGGCTAATTTTGTCTTATATGACGGTTTAGATCTTTTCATCGATGAATATAATCACACCGATCCACTCATAGAAGCCTTGTTAGGTTCCTCAAATGTTAATGGCCACTATAAGAGTAATCCTATTTGATTGCCATGGGAAGAAGAATCTTGTCAAAATCAAAATCATAAGATCCAATAGTAGGAACTATGTTTTTTCAAGTTTTAAACAATTTTGGAGACTTTGAATTTTTTTTTTAATCTCTAATATTCCTAGATGCTCTTTTTAGTAGTAGGATAACTAATATTGCACTTAGCTTAGACCTAGTTTGATACAATTTTAATATCTAGATGCATATACATATAAATTATACTTTGAATGTCCATATAAATTTAAATAAATTATACATATAAAAATCTTTTAATTGCTCGAATGACCTTAGATTAGATGCGAGTTTTAGTGGATTGTCCATACTCAATACATACTGGACCTGTAGGGTTATCTGACAGTATGTATATTAGTACAAAAGCTCATCCCCTGATCCATGTGAAATTTTATGAAGTCTATAGTTCTAATCAAAACTTATGCTGACTCAATTAGTCAATTAGTTCTATATTTAGGTTGGTGATAATGTATGCCGTGTTTATATAATACAGCTAGATGGGATAAATAACTTTGATGTTGATACATATAAGACGAATTTGTGGGAATATTACTTGACCTAGACAGTTAAGGTCTTGTTCTTGGTAATGGACTTTCAACTTCCTCAAGTGAAATTTGAGATTCATGTTTTTAAACTGTGTACATAGTTGTAGACTTATAGGAAGCAAGTAGTTTTTTTTTTCCAAGTATGCGGCATATAGTTAGCTCCTATGTTACTCAGTTTAGCCATAAAATTAATGGATTACAGGAGTAGAATGCAAAACATTGTAAATTTCTATTCTTTACTAAACACCCTTCGAGACTTGCTTGCCCATTTTGCATTCAGATAAATTCAGAAGTGTTCTTTACTTTAAACTAGATGATCAGCCTTGCAATGTGGTGAAAGCTGCACACAGATCATGTAATATAAATCTATTGGGCTTGGAGTAATTCTGGTTGGAAGTATCTTCTAGTTTGGTTTAGTTGTATACTTGTCTCCATAGAGCTAAGTTTATTGATGATTTTTTCTTTTTCTAAGAACCATTTTTCTATTTGTAATGAAGCGCATACCACCCGCTTTTGTGAAGTATATTGCAATTACTGCATCTCAAAGAGCCAGACTGAAGGGTCCTAGCGGTAACATTTGGCATTGTGTGTTAAGTAGAAGCAGCACTGGCATGTATTTGCAAGATGGTTGGGAACATTTTGTGGAAGATCACTCCTTGAAAACCTCTGACTTCCTCCTTTTTACATACGATGGCAATCTTTGTTTCTCAGTAAAAGTTTTTGATGCAACTGCATGTGAAAGAGAAGATGCATTTACTTGCAAAAATTGTCAAGACATCACATCCTGCAGAGGCAGAAAGAAATGCAGCAGAGCTAAGAAGATATCTTCCTGTTCTAGTGACCACTCTCAGGATGCTTGCGAAGGTGACACGAAAGACCGAAAGATTGACCATATGCATGACCCACACAATTCAAGATGCATAAATACTGATTCAAATCATGGTAATTATTCAGCTAGCACATTTGGATATTTTTGTATTTACCTGTATGCTTTGACACATTCTTTGGTTGCTTATGTTCATGTGAAATCATGTAAAGAAACTGTTCATATGGTACTTGAGCTAGAGAGTGGAAGTCACTTCTATTTGTTAAGTAATTCCTTTCTTTTTATCCTTTTTAGCTTATTTTATACTTACATAGTCAGTATTAGTCGCCCTGGTTATTTGCAGTATAATAATTGTACAAAAGGTTCTACATTCCTTTGATGTCCTCCTTTCTTTCCTTTTAATTTGGGTGAAACTTAAACACGTCCTATTGTAACCTTTGATTAGAAAGTTTTAGACAAAGATGTATGGCCAATATTTCCCTTGTATGTATCATGTATGTTCATCTTTATCTTGTATCTATGGCTGTGTTTGGATGGGGGTAAAGGGGGGTAATGGGAACCCCCATTACCCTTGTTTGGTAATGGAGAGATAAGGGTAAGAATTCAAATTTTTATCCCTCCCCTTCCCTTTTTTAAAATCCATTAGAGTATGGGGATTTTCAAGAAACCCTTACCCCTCTTTACTCCTATGGAGCAAAAATATTTTAAATTATTTTTTAATTGATGAATGTTATTTAATAATTATGTTTCATAAAATTTTATTTTTATTTTTTATATTATTTGGATTTAATAAAAAATATTAATTCTCATAAAATTGTTAATATGTCAGGTTACCCCTACTTATAGTTACCAAACAAGATTTTTTTCTTTCAGGGTAAGTTTTAATTTTATCTCTATAATTACCAAACAAGATAAGGGTAACACATGCATAAGGGTAACCCCGGGTAACCCCTGTAAAATTTACCCCTCATCCAAATGCAGCCTATGTGTTTGAAATGTATTTTAGTGGCAGCTGGATGTCATTAGCTTAATCTTACTGTTCTTGTTACGATTTTCTCTCTGTTTCAGGCCAGTTTCTCACTGGGCCTTTCCTTATTTCTGTACTGTTTGATTTTGGTTCAAAATTTTTTGTTAACTTAAAAGAAACAAGGTATTTTGCAAACACATTATGTTCATGTGGCTATGCATAATAGTACTTTGTTGGCTTATAATAACAAATTTAAGTGCATATGAAATCATTTGACAGTAGACAATCAGGAAGTATGAAGTGGGTGGCTGCACCAACTTGTTACAACTAAAGCTGTCATTAGGCTGCACTTAATCCCAAAGACCAATTGTACTTGGTCCAAGCTTCGCAGGGGCCTTATCCATCTTACCATTTCATCAGCTTTTCCATAGATAAAATTCAGAGATTATTAGCTACCATTCTTCATGGAGGCCCTTAGCCTAATCTCTGAATCCATTTATCCCTGTGATTGGTTGCCATTATTTTGCTGTGTTGGACCTACTTAAGTGGCCCAATCCTTAAACTGAATCACGGTTTGAGATCAGTCACTAGGCAGACTATGGTGGTTTGTAGCTAATGTTTTACATATTGAATAATGATAATATATGGAATTTCTAAATGGTATAGAAAATCATTGTTTTTTGTGTCCACCATTGAAATGCTTCTTCTACCTTGTTTTACTTCAAAATTTTCCTATAGTGATAGGGATTTTGTTTATCTTCGTTCCCTTCCTGTGATGCAGGTCAAGGCATGTTGTCTCTTGAAAACCATGTGAAAATAGAAATGGATTATGTTGACATGCTCGCCCCTACTAAAGCCAAACTTTATTCCATGGGAGTTGGTGATGTTTCAAAATGGTGCCCCCCGGTAACCAAAGAGAGAATACAAGTCTATGAGAAAGTCAGGCATTTTACCTCAAAATTTCCATGTATCCTTATCTGCATGAGAAACTCCCACGTGAACCGACCAAGTCTTTTGGTAATCTTTCTATGCTGCTGTTTATTGTTCCATTCATTGCTTGTTGCTACTTGTATCTTTACTGATAAAACATACCTTAATGCAGTCCATGCCAATTTGCTTTTCTAGAGTTTATCTTCCTAAAAGAAGATGCAACATTGTACTTCGAGATCCAAAGGGAAGAGAGTGGAAAGTGACATTTATTCGTCGGGCGTTCTCTGCTGGGTGGAGTGCATTTTCCCGAGGTAATGATATTCATGAAGGAGATGCCTGCATATTTGAGCTGGTGGCTAATTGCCAAATGCAAGTTCATATTTTCCGATTGGTTTGAAGAAGTCATATAAAGTAACAAAGTCATGGGAGTTTCTAATGTGTAATTCCTTGGGATATTCAACAGCTATCACATTGGATTAGGTTGGAATTCTGTCATAGCCAATGCAATCTTTCTATGTTCTTGCCGTTAATGATATGTACTTGTTAACCCAAGAAGCTCTCCTCATAAAGGGATGTCTTGAGTTCGATTCACGTCCAACACCACTTTGGGCCACTCTGATGCAGGCTAGGTACGATTAAGAATACCTAACCTCAAATTATAGCGGAAGCTTGAATAATATCTTAAATAACCCTTCAATTTTCACAAAACAGTCATTCGTTTTGCACCTCAATTTTCGCAAAACAATCCTTCGTTTTGCACTTGAATCTTCACAAAACAGTCTTTCCTTTTGCTAAACAAAATAACAATTTTATTGATCAAAATAATCTCCTCCCAAAACTAGCTATTACAATTCCTTAAATAAAAATACAAGAGTCCTATCTAATTAGGAACTCCTAATAATAAATACCTATTAAATAAGAATCTTATCTAATTAGGAACTCCTAATAATAAACACCTACTAAATAAGAGTCCTATCTAATTAGGAACTCCTAATAATAAACAACTACTAATTAAAAACAAATCCTAATAAAACTAAGCCGCGTGGTAGCTGTTTTTCCATTCCACAAGGTGTCCCAATTTAAGTAGGTTTGGGATTATCAAATCTTCCAATGTTGGGTCTTCATCTTAATTGGACTTCAAATTTTGGTCCATTTTAAAGAGGCTCACATTTGACTTTGGGCTGACCCAAATTGCTCTTGCACCTGCCGGGATCAAAAATAAAATTTTCATCTTTCATATCAGAGCCCGAGCTTGGTAAATTGATAACGTACCCACCCAGGTCAAAATTAAAATTTTGATTACGTCCATATATGTCCGCATCACACTCCCTGTAGATGCTTATCCGGTGTGTTCGAGATTAGGAGGCTTACGCATGTCCGAAAGACTAGTCTGGTTAAAATGTCCCTTGTCCAAATAGAGGTGAGACCCTTGGACACCTTAGTCATAAGAAAAAATGATATGTAGTTGTTAGAATGCTTTTATAGTCTCCTTTGTATGTTCTATAAAAACTATATGATATATGACGTGGAAATACATCTATATTTTAGGGCCTTGACTTTGTATATGTGGGATTCATTCTTCATTATCAAGAATCATAGAAATTCATCCTATGGACTCACAGTGACAATAGTTCGTGCAGGATTCATTCTTACTCACTGGCCATGCATTCTTGTGACAATCTAATATTCGAATACCGAGCACCTTCCCCATTCTCAGTATTTCCTCTCCATCTTCCTTGGAATGGCCACGTCTTTCGTGAGCATCGAGACCACTACCATGGAAGGAATTCAGATTAACCCGACTTTCAAACAGTTTCTGAAAATCCCGACGACGTTATTGACGTTTTCTGGACAAGAAATGCAGAATTTGAGAATTTTGCAATGACCATTTTATCTTTTAGTACGTTTGTTGTTACTGGCTAGAAAATGAGAATACTTGCAATGGAAAATGACTATAGATGTATATCAGAATTCCATGAAGTTCAGAACTTACAAATCCCGTGGAAATTGAAATTTGGGGCCTCACAATCTCCACTGTAGACTTCATAAAATTCTTGGGTGCAAATTCTAATTCAAAGAATGTGACTTGAGACTTGGGGTGAGGCCAGCATGAATTTCTGAGCTGAAGAATTTATTACACGACTTTCTACCAAATGATCTGTGGGTCATGATCATCTAACTATATAATTTTGGCTTTTCAAGTTTAAATGAATACAAGTCACTCATTTAAAAATTTAAAATCAAAAGATAAGGTTGCATTTCCATGGGTGGCATAAGGGTAATCTCTCATTACCCTTGTTAACTAAGAGAGAGAGGTAAAAATTCAATTTTTTGACCCTCTCTTTTCACTTTTGAAATCCTTCCAAGCAAGAGGTATTATAATATCCATGGTAACCTTTGGTCAAGGGTAACCCTGGATAACTCCCGTAAAATTTATCCTACATCCACACACAGTGTAAGATGATATGATAAAGGTGAAAGTTCAGTCCCTTTTACATTTCATCTAATTAGATAGAGTTCAGGATCTATTTAAAAGATAGTCCTGATTTGATATTAAACTTTGGTAAAAGAGTTGTAGGGCTGAGCTCAATCCGAATTTTGATCCGATCTGCATTTTGAACTCATTTTAGTCAGATCAGGTCGGGTTGTGTCGGGTTAATTTAAAAATCTCTCAATCTGATCTAATCCGAATTCTATGTGGGTTTATTTCATTTGGCATTTGTTTGCCCCATTGGAGGTTCACATGGGAGGGAATGCATATTATTTTATAGGAGATAATGACATATTACTTAATTCAATCATTTTCTTTTGTAAAATGGACTAGAAAATGTTTACAAAGAAAGTATTAGAAAATATCAACAGATTATGAGTAGTAGAATAAATCAAATTATAATAATTGAGTGTGTAAAACTTCATTAATTCTATCCACATGACGCTCTCAATGCATTTCACGCATCAGGAGAACATATGAATAGTTTAGTTCTAGTCAATATGCAATATCCGAAAGAAAGTCTCTCTCACAACTTTTGAGTCCGAGTTTGAATTTTGAGTTTTTAACATTGATTGGGATAGAACAAGGACAGTGATTTTTTCGCTCCCATTTTTTCATGGTGTATCATTTTAAAAGGAATTTTTAAATTTATCTTTACTTTTAAGAAAGAGAAAAAGAGAAGAGAGGAGAGATGTAGGGGTAAATTTAAAAATTCCTTTTAAAAGAACGTTAAAAACCATAGAGGTGTACAAATTATTATTACTTTCACTTGTTTTCACTTGTTTGGCATTTAATTTGGGGAGAAAATCGAAAACCATAGAAGAATTTTTTTTCATAGGAAAAAGTGAGTCTCTAATAGATAATCTTAAAAAAATAACCCACTTATTTCTTTCAGGAACAAAAATCTGCATTAAGGAAAATCTTAACCTTTTTAAATCACATAAACTTCATTATTTATTTTTTCAAAATTCAAATGAATTGTTATCAGTTTGTTAATAAAAATCCACCTATTCTCTTGGCATGAGAATCTCTTAAAAGGAAAAAATCAACCCCTTATTCCTATCACTCAAAATTCACAAGAAATTTCTCTTTATCCAAATGACCTTAACACTGTATATGGGAAGGGGCCATCTGTTATAGATCAGTGGAAATGATAATCAGCTGTCATTGAACAAGTACAAATCATCCCACAAGCTGTTGATGGCAGGAACACAAGCTTTTCAATGAATGTTAGTTTCCAATGCGTACTACTCAATCCATGTGGGTCCACACGAGGTTTCAAAATTTGAATTTCAATTTGATAGGATATTGAGTCGAAGCGAGTTAAGAAGTTCTGTTGAATTTTTCAAGTTAAGTAAAAAAAAAATTGTCTGAGTTATTAGATCCACAAAGATTTTGATTAAGTATAAGATCCAAATTTTCGAAATATATCCACAAACCATTTATCCAAAGATCTGACAACTACCATTAATGAGATGTTTATACTCCGCGCACTTAGACGTAAAGCCTACCAAATAAGGTATTGATAGATTCATTAGAATGACCTTTTGTTTAATATGTTACCTAAGAAAAATTATCATGATTTGATTGATGAAGCATTATTTATAAAGCAATTAAATTTATTATTTTAATCATTTTTTAATCCCTAACTTTTATGGCCTTTGAAAACATAACTTCATCAAGTGATTATGATGATTTTTTATAGATAACATATTGAATGAAAGACTATTCCAATGGACTTATTACGCGCTATTTGGTAGACCCAACGCTTAGGTTTGCATAGTAACACCATGCGACACAATGCGTAGGTGAATATCTCATTTACTATTAGTTATGATCTAAGTGATTAATGTAATACCCTGACCCAAATTAGGCGTAGTTTAGTCTAATAAATATTCCTTAGGCCAGTTAATCTCGAATATTATGGTTAGGGCTTTGTGAGAAGCCCAGGTGTGGCCCAATCTGAGCTTGGAAGCTCAGTGATCCAGCTCGTCCAACTAGAGGGACAAAATGGTAATTTACTGCTTATTGTTATTATTTATTAATTGTGTTATTATGCAATTATTATTGGATGATATTATTCTCCTTAGTCAAGGATTTCTATTTCTGATTTTAAAATAATTTTATTTTCAGAAAATAGTATTTAAAACTGCCCGTCAAAACCCCGAAAGGGAGAAATAAATATTTTTAAATGGTTTTGGAAGTGAGATAAATTTTGAAACAAGTATATTAGGTTAGACCATTTTAGTATGGTGTAGTTTATTCTTTCAAATTCCAAAAATGAGGTTTTTAAATTATTTTATTTAGCACTAGTTAAATCATGTAAATAGTGTTAAATTATGGTTTTTATTTAAATCAATGTTTTTTAGTGAGTTTGAAATCTCCAAATTTGTATGATGATTAAAATTTTTAAAAACCCAACTTATCTGAAAGGTTGGATTAAATTTTTGAGCTTTTAAAATCATACTTTTAGTTAAAAATCAAGTTTTTATCAAAATAGGGACCTATTTGCAAAACCAAAAAACCTTGGAAGACTTATTTGCAACCAGACTACCGAACAGTGGTCACACTGTTCGGAACGTCTGCAGCAGCTGCATGCAGTGGCCATCCCGCCACCATCCACGGATCAAATGTCTATAAATTGGACTCAACTCAGATGAGTAAACTCCCACCAATTTGCTATCTCTCTCTGCTCTCTGCTCTCTGTGAAAAACCAGCAATCCTTCTCCCTCCCTTGCCTCTGTTTTTCCAAAGTTTTGCTTAAACCGTAACTTAGAGGGAAGATTTTCAAAAGCGGATTTTTCAGCCTAGGAACTCCAGTGAAGGTAACCACTGTGTTACTCTTTCATTTTCAGTCGGTTTAGAATTAAGAAAAACTGATTTTGGCTAAGTTTTGAGTGTGTAAAACCATTTTAAAGTTTAAGGAAAAACTTGGTTTTCTTAGTATCAATGGGCTGTTGGTGTTAAGATCTAATGGTCTGCTTAGTTTTGAAACTCCAAATCACTCCATATGGAAAGAGGACTCCGGAGGAGTCCATCTGACCGGTTGGACGTGAAAATCGAATCCGGGAAACCCACTGTTTCTGGATTCGTATTTCATACAGTGACTGCTCGTCACTGTCACAGTGGAGGAAGACGGCTCTCAGATGGTTCGAGAGTCGATCTTCGGACGGTCCGAGGGTCACACCCTTCGGATTGTCCGAGGGCAACTCTTCAGACGTTCTGAGCTTCACCCGAAGCCCGAAGCATCCGAGGCAAGTTTGACTCGCCCGGATGTTCCGACCCGAGTTCGGAAGGACCGAACCCCACTTGGACGAACCGAGCCTCACTCGGCATGTTCGAGTCACCAGACCCACGGAGACCTGTTTTTCAGATTTTATCGGTTCGGAAGGACCTTCGAATGACCAGGGACCCGATTTTCAGACGATCCGAAGTCAGACCCAAGGTTCGAAGTCAATGACTAGTTTAGGCAGTGGTTCGGATGATCCGAAGCCACAGTACCTGATTCCGAGGTATGTTCCGAGAGACCTAATTTTTCAATGTAAACTCTTGATTGTTTGATGTTGCATGTGATGTTATACCCCATTGATAAATTAAAAATGTACTAACCCACTTCTCTTATTACTATAGTGTATATACTATTGTATTCAACTTCCAGGCTGACTCTATTGGTTGGGCACTGAGTGACTTCACTTCCAGGCCGACGCTATATTTGTCGGGCACTGAGTGACCTCGAGGCCTTACTCAATATGTCAAATCTGGTCCTATCCAGAAGACAACCGAGAAGTGACCTGAGTATCTAGACCTAACTCAATAAGTCAATCTGGTCAATGCCCAGAAGACAATATGAGTTTTAGACTGAGCACCTTATTATAATATACTATGGATTATTGTAACTTAAAATGGTTAAAAACTAAGTAGGAGACTTAATTCCATTTACCTTGGAGATTTTTGGGAAAACTAGTATGGTTTTGAAAAAAACTACTTGTATGTATACATGTGCATGCTATGTATGTTGACCTATTAATGATTGTGCACTTGTTTGTTTGTTTGAATAAAGACCGCGATACCACACATTTATAGTGAGGGAATTTAACTTTGCAATAGGTGTAAACATGTTTTTATTATGAGATGAGTCTTGAGCAATGAGTGGTTTCAGATTTGATGAACCCACCCATGTGCCTAGACATGATGTACTATTGTAAGAAGTGCTTATAATGCTTATGAATGCTATGATGTTGATCATATGAAATGTGAAATACTGTTTCCACGTGCCTTTGACTATTGAACCAATATCGGCCATGTGTCTGAGATGGTTTAGACCATGGGTGTCGACAGTTGCTGACTTGAGGAGTGTCAATATCGGCTATGTGAGGGTTGGAGATGTACTTGCAATGATGTATTTTGACCGTGTCGGGACTTAATACGATGGTCTCAGCGTAGTATGTAAGCGTTACGTTGGATGGCAACAGTAATGGAAAAGATGATGAAATGTGGAATGATGATGATATTATGCTTATTTGTTATCAAGCATGAGATATTATTGCAACGGTTGATTATGTACTAATCTGATGTTTACTTAAATTGCACTGTTATATTTCCTTCACTGGGCTAGTTAGCTCACCTCACTCACCTTTCAGTAGATGAACCCGAGGAGGAAAACCCTCTATTTGAAGCTTAGGGTGGATAAGTTGCGACATTGCTTTGGGATTCCCACTGAGGGGAATATCCTTATCTTTGCTTTTTGGTTATTGGAACCGTTTGTCTTTGTAAAGTACCGGGTGTGGTACTTGATTTGTGTTAACTTGATGTATTAAGACTACCATGTATCCGTAGTTACTCTAATATTTCAATGATAATTCAGTGTTGGAATTATGTGTTCATGCTATGTGTTATTGATTATGTTATGTGGGTAGACTTATGGTATATGTTTGAGTCCACATGATGAGATTATGTGTGACCTTTGGGCCTAACTGTTGATCCGGCGCAATTAGACTTCTTGAGTATCGTCTTAGTTTTTTTTTTAAAAAAAAAAAATCTGTCACGTTCCGGGCCCATCCTTCGGATCGGGGCGTGACAATTAAAATCTTATTTTAATCCATTGATCCATTACATCAATGTATTAGTTAAAATTCTTTGTATTATTTTCACCATCTATCATTGTTGTCATTGTCATCATTTTTATCATTAGAAATATTAGTATCATTTAATTGAGATTGACATTTAAAATTTTAAAGATTTTTTGTTGAAAAATCATCAGTAATAAATTTTAAGATTTTTTTTTTTGAAAATTCTTTAATAACAAAAAATTTAGGTGAGAGTGCTTAATTTTTTTGACTTTTAGACCTTTAAACTATGATTCACTCTAATTTTTGTTAGCTATATAGAGTTGGATAATTAGAGATGTATTGTTGATTCGAAATGTAATGTCAATCCAATCTACACTATTCCCGATTTACGAGTCCAACTAAAATCTGAATTAGAGTATACATAATAGTTGTGTGCGAAAGAAATATATATAGTAACGAGAAGAGGATCTGCCGACAACAGATCTGTATTTTTCTATTGCCGTCAGATCTTCTTCTCGGCCTTAGATCAGGTGATCGAGAAAGTTTCTGTCAATGGGACCCACCATACCCCTTTCGTTTTTTTTATGGTCTATCCATCTGTACCATAAGATCTCTGATCGGATTCGCGTGAGACCCTCATCTGGCCAGTTTCTTCCGTTGCTGCTTGGGGCGACTAAAATCCAGTGTTATGGGTTTTTTTCTTTGATCCAAATGGATCCTTCACTTCTCCACCTAGGATCGACACCACTATGGTCGCCCCTCGCCCACCTCTTTATGCCTAAGGAAAACCTTAGGTTTCGGTCAACGATGGGGTCCTTTAACCGATTTTCTTCTCCCCTCCGCAAACCGTTCGGTAGTACTGTCCATCGAATGAAAATGAGTTCGGTGGATGCGACGGTGGTTTGAAGTGGAAGAGTAAAAAGGTAATTTCACCTGAATTTTTAAAAAATGATGTGTAGAGAAAGAAAATCCGAATGCTTGTATGACTCTCCAATATAAATTTACAGCAATGAGAGCCTTCTCTTTTTTAACTTATTTTTAGTCCTGGGGACTTTTTTGAAAATTTTGTGAAAAGTCCATTTTACTCTGCTGTATGCAGAAGTGCGGTTCACACGTGTTCACACGCACGAGGGTCCCTGAAGAGGAAAATGAGAATGGGTGCCGTCCGTCTCCCCTTGCCACCTCCATGGCTGCCTCTCGACGCACACGGGCAGCCTCCTTGCTCGTCTCTTCCCTTGCCATTCGCCACCATCGCAGCCTTGCTGGTTAGAATTCCGCCCAGATCTGTCGCCACTCGACGCCGCCAAGTCTGCAACCAATCTCCATCAGCTCCTCTTCTGGCTGTCGTCCATGCGAGAGTTGTTTTTTTCTGCATCTGTTGTTGAGGGAGGGGGCTTTGGGGTGTGACCATTTTTCTTTTAATGTGGGCTTTGACTTGATTCTAATATGTAGTTTTTGTTCTTGGATAAGGGTAACGTAAGTTCCTTTGATACTAGAAAGAAAAATGCTAAGAAAATATTAACTTTTCTTAGCGGATTGGGCGGAATTCTGACCAGCAAGGGGCTGCGATGGTGGCGAATGGCAAGGGGGGAGACGAGTAGTCTCGTACTAGAATCGCTGCCGTCTGAATAATTCTCGGAAATTTAAATAGAATTGACCCCACTTACGAGGTCAGACAAATTTTCCCCCGTTCCAAGATCATAAATTCTTGAGAGGGAATGCTCCAATATCCGTTCCTGGCTTCCTTTCTTATCCATGGCTCGAAACACGAAGTACACAGGGATCACCTGCTCACCGACACCGCTAAAAGCTGTCCCACTCCAACATCCTACCGTTAACATGCTCTTCGGAATCATTTAAATCGTACTCTCAAGTTATAAATATCACCTGTTTTTTTTTGAAAAAAAAAGATATATCATTAGTCATCTAGGCTTAAGTGTACGAGTTTTTGTCCCCGTGGGAGGGGAAGACATGCTTTAAAAATTATACACAGTGCTGTAACTGTCACATAATCCAAAGTAGAGTCCACTGAGTTATTTTACTAATTTATTTTAAGATTAAAGTAAAATTTAAATAATGTTTTATCTATAATATTTAATTTATCAAGAAGAATGTATCAAATCAAAACAAATTTAAATTTAAAAAATAATAAATTTAATTATTTAAATTCAACATATACAGTGAGCTTTAAGTGAGTATCAAGAAAAATGATCAGGAGTAGAAATTAAATTATAATAAAATCAAATGCTTCGTATCAACTATTTCTTTAGCGAAATTTAAAATTTTAAATATGGGACTTTTTTAATAATTACTTGATTTATACGACTTAGGGTTTGAAGAAAGTATTTTGGAGAATGATTATTTTTTCAGAAAATACCAAGAAAATTGTTTTAAAGAAGTGATTTTGAAGAATGATTTTGTTCTTAGATCCAGCTGGGAGAAAACAATTTTCCTTAAAGAATCTAACTGATAACGGATGAGTTTGAAAAGAGAACATGCGTAATACACAGTTATATGAAAGATTTGTTGTCAAAATTTGTTAGAAGATATTTTTTTCAGAAAAAATAATGAGAGTATTCTCTTGTACTAATTAATCATGAGAAATCAGATGTCTTTGCATCCAACTATTCATTTCTTCATGTATATCTGAAGTCTGAAGGTTCAAATCATTATAAAATCCTATCTTCTATTATTGAAAACGATTATGAAGTTTTGTCCCATAAAGAGAGACACTGCTTATTTGTATTCTTGAAAGGTGTATCATTTTTATTTACTCAAATCTCAGCAATTAGTATAATCTTTTCTAATTTTGATGAATTGAATTAAAGTGAAATCTCTTTTATTTGAATGTTTATCTCTATTTTCCTCTATTTACATGCAATAGCTTATGTATTTTAACCGCATTGATTATTACAAGATTTGAGTAGGGAAAAAACCATTAGAGTGAGAATTTAAAAATTAGTTTGTTTCCTTCAAAAATCAAACTTAATCCATTCATTTTCCCCAATCAACTCATTCACCCATTTTCCACACCATAATCTTTGGAGTTTCCTCCACCGAGTCTTCCCTCAATGGGTTACCTCACTCACATAACCTTATTAAAATCTGATGCAACTAGGGTTGAAATCGGATCGAGTCGGGTTGGGTTTTTTAAAATCCAACTCGGCTCAAATTACTAATATATAGAATCTGACTTGACTTGATCCGTACTTTTGACATGGACGTCTTGACCTGAACCGACCCGAATTATAATCCGACTCCAATCCGAAACTCGATTCGACCCGCATTTTAAACCTACTTTAACTTACTTTTTACTGGGTCGAGTTAACTTAAAAATCTCTCAACCCAACCCAATCCGAATTTAATACAAATTTCTAACTTTGCAATCCGACCCGACCCACTTACCTAAGTTTCACCCCTAGCAGCTAATCATCTCTATCATTTTTTTCTTCCTTGCTTTGGAAACCTCTCCCTGGACATATTAGTCCTAAATTATATTATGATTTTTTTCTTCCACATACTATTGGTTTATTCTAATAAACTAATGTATTTTAATTACTCGTGTTATATTTTGAAAAGTAAAAGAAAATCTTACTGAATTAGCAAAGAAATGACCCTCACTTTTTCACCCCGCCTACTTTCCGTCTTAGTATCCAACATTTTCCGCCTGAAGTTTAAGTGGGTTGGACCAGACCTACGTTAAAAGGAAGGAAGTGGGTTGCAATCAAATCTAATCTATACAAGTCTCTCTCTCTCTCAACCAAATGGGTAGAAAGCCACTGATCTTGAGGAAAGCTTCCTTCTTTAAGGTCTTGCTGGGAGATTTTACACACAAACTGGTACACACATACACTCTCTTTCTTCTTGTCTTGTTAGTTTAATGGGTATTCTATTCACTTCTTGCAGTGTTTAAGAGAATTGGAGCTGGTAATTATTATAGCTATGTGATTTTGATAGTAATTGGCTGAACTGAAACTTTCGTTTCCTGATTTTGGTGACTTGGGGTTCTGGCTTACATTCACAACAAGTGGCCCCTCGTGACACTTTCTTTTAATCACATGCATCATCAACCAGGACCGTCCATTTGGCTGATTTCACCATTTATTATTTCATTGGGTTCACTAGATAACAGTTTCGAGTGGATCATATCGATTGTGTCTAAGAATGTGCATGGCATTTCTCTTCAGCACTCTATGTGAAAATAATATTAGCTAGAAAGGGTTTGATTCCACTTTGGGGTTCTTCAAAGTTTAAACACAACTTTTAAGGGCCTTACTTTACTGCTTTCAACATGCATGTGTGATAGTTGCTGTTCTTATTCAGATTTCAGACCCTTGCATTTGCAAATTGTAATTAGGTGTCTCTGAGATGTTACATTGTTACCCCATTTAGCAAACTGTAGAACCCAGATTCTCTTTTCACCACTTAGACTCTGTTCAACATTTGTGAAAAAGGGGAAAGGAAGATGCCCTTTTTGGGTGTTTTTGGAGAATCAGGATCCTCTGTTGACTAGAATTTGGCATTTGTGCAGAGTCATCTAACTCACTGAATAAAAGGACATACTCTCCAACTCAGTTAAATGCCAAAAGTTAGGTTTTGGAAGTTTTGTTGTATCATCACTGAAATAACCAGTTACTGAGAAAGCTTTTAAATGTTTAAAAAGCTATCTATTTCATGTCGATGGCTAATTTTTTTAAATGATTGACTTTTGGCACTTAGTAAATGGAGATAAATTCTTAATTTATTTTGTATAGTTTCTGTTCTCCGTCTACATGCCACATGTTCCTGTGTACCACTTAGTTAGAAAACATTATCCAACCTAATGCATTTTTTGAATCCCACCGTCCCAAAATTAGTGGAAGGGATGACCATCTGCTCTGCCAAATTAAGGATAAAATCTCACCATTTGATGTACATACAAATATATACCCTAAATGGATGGAATTAGGCATTAACACCATACACTCGTAAGATTGGTCTTTACATCTCTGTTCTACATGAACACACTGGCGTTTAGGGAATTTGATTTGCATCTTTAGTAGTTACTTACAACATTGAATTGTCACAGCATGCGCTCATCGATAGTTTTCCTAGTATTTGAAGAAATCTTATTTAATAAAGCCAAATTTAGTCAATTAATTTTCTGATAATGAGAAGCTTAAGTGAAATCACCAAAGATCACTGTTTATTGAATATTTTGAGAGAAACAATGCTGAACCATTCCTCTACGCATTCAGGGTGGCATGAAAATCAAAATCATATCTAGTGGAATATTTTTTTCCCTTGCCTATCCCATAGCAATGTCTGCAACTGTGCCATTGATTTATGATGGAATTCTGTCTAATGTGATTTCCACGTCCTACTTATATTATCTACATTGGATATCCATTATGAAGTACAGCTATATACATGTGAGTACCGCTGTAAGGTTTAAAAGCACGTAGTGTTAAACTTGTAGCATTTTGTAATCAAATGAATGAAATCTTCATTTATGTATGATGGAGTAACATTATGAATGATTCAATCGTTTACCTATGAGTTAGATGAAGAAATTGAGGATGGAAATGCATATTAAAGACCTCAGTTGTGGGATATGCAAGTAAAGTAATCATGGATCTGATGAAAATGAAGGGAGGATTAACAATATCTAGAATATCGATGAATATTGTCTAGGTTAAGTTGAAGAGAGACAGACCATTACAACTAGATCGTATACCTTTAGGAGTATAGGTTTTTGTTGGGTGAGATTGAGTTGGTTAACTGAACTCTTTAACAAAATTTTGAATGTCAAGTGAGTGCCTCAATAAGAGAGTAAAGGTATTTTGGTCTCTTTTTATAATGGTAAAGGACATTAATAGTTGTAAAAACTATTGAGCTATTGGGCGTATAAGTCATAGAATAGAACTAGATGGGAGAGCAATAGTGAATGATGAAGTCGAGACTAGTATTTCTAATAAATAGTTGGGTTTATGCCATGTAGATGAAGAACAAAGCCAATCATCCTATGAAGATTAGTCATGGAAGAGGAGAAAGATTTTTACATTTGGCTTTATTGATTTATAAGGGGCCTACAATATGGTGTTCATGCAATTACATTAGAATATAATGAAGGGAATATCATCTCATATCATCATCATAAGCCAGAATCCCATTTATCTGTGGTCGACTTTACGAGTTCTTCTTTTCAATTGACCCTATCATAAACCAAATAATCAATCACTCTACAATTTAACATTTCCTTCTTTATCCATTCCATCTATGTTTTTAGAGGTGGCCTCTCCTCCTAATGCCTACGATTTGTAGCCCCTCTACTTTATGCATTGAGGCCATGTCTGGTCTTCTATTAATATGTCCAAACTACTTCAAATGAGTTTCTTTTAGTTTGTCATCTATCAAGACTATTTTTAAACAATCCCTAATTCTTTCATTTCTAACTTTATCATTTAGGGTAAATCCACTCATCCACAGTAGCATATGCATTTCCACTGTCCTAGCTTTGTTTATTTGTCTTTTTTCATTGCCCAACATTCAACTCCATAAATCATTGTAGATCTAATAACTGTTTTATAAAATCGTCCTTTTTAGATGAAGGTGGTCTCTTTTATTGCATAGAACCCCACTAGCTAGTCTATATTTCGCTCATCCCACTCCTATCATATTAGTTATATCCAAGTCAAAACTTCCCCGGTATTCTACCATAGACCCTCTAAACTTATCACATTGTGAAACGACAAATCTAGGAATGGTTGATATTATCTCATATGTTGATATTATTAAGGATATATGAAGGTGCCACAATAAATCTAGGAATTTTTTATTGAATAATAGAATTTGTAGCTGGAGTTAGAAAGCCAAGATGTATTTCCATTAGTCATGGACTAGTAAATTCCAAGATGACTTGCTCTAAGTTATTTGTAGATGATGTGGTATAATTAGTGAAACAAGAAAATAAGTAAACACTAGCAAGAACGTTGGAAGAAAGAATTCAAATGCTCTGGAAACTAGTACAATGTATGGCGTGTTACTTTCATGCATCTAGTAGCAGGGATGATAAGTTGGTTAAAATTGAAAATGATATCGTACCACCTTGTGAAACTGATGCGGACATATGTGGACGTAATCAAAATTTTAATTTTGACCCGGGTGGGTACGTTATCAATTTACCAAGCTCGGGCTCTGATACGAAAGATGAAAATTTTATTTTTGATCCCGGCAGGTGCATGAGCAATTTGGGTCAGCCCAAAGTCAAAGGTGAGCCTCTTTAAAATGGGCCAAAATTTGAAGCCCAATTAAGATGAAGACCCAACATTGGAAGATTTGAGAATCCCAAACCTACTTAAATTGGGACACCTTGTGGAATGGAAAAACAGCTACCACGTGACTTAGTTTTATTAGGATTTGTTTTTAATTAGTAGTTGTTTATTATTATGAGTTCCTAATTAGATAGGACTCTTATTTAGTAGGTGTTTATTATTAGGAGTTCCTAATTAGATAAGACGCTTATTTATTAGGTGTTTATTATTAGGAGTTCCTAATTAGATAGGACTCTTGTATTTTTTATTTAAGGAATTGTAATAGCCAGTTTTAGGGGGAGATTATTTTGATCAATAAAATTGTTATTTTGTTTAGCAAAACGAATGACTGTTTTGTGAATATTCAAGTGCAAAACGAAGGACTGTTTTGTGAAGATTCAAATACAAAACGAAGATTGTTTTGTGAAGATTCAAGTGTAAAACGAAGGACTGTTTTGTGAAGATTGAAGGGTTATTCAAGATATTATTCAAGCTTCCGCTATAATTTGAGGTTGGGTATTCTTAATCCTACCTAGCCTGCATCAGAAACATTGCAATACTTGAGTGAAAGCATAGAGCAAAATGGAGGATTTGATTTAGATATTGCAAGTGGGATTATTGAAAGGTGGCGAAGATAGAGAAGTTAGTGGATCTTGTGCCTTTGAAATGATTGTTTTGCATAGACCAAAGTGATTTAGAAAACAGATTGTCATCATTATACAGAGCTAAATGTTGTGCAAAGAATAAATGCCAAATTGATGGAGTTCCTTCTGCAGAGATGCATATGTTAATGAGTTTAAGATGGTTTCATGGACTACTAAGAAACTATAGAGTTAGGAGTGCCTACATGGGACAAGACCCATAAGTTGCTTCAGTTGAAGTGGAAATGAAGGAATATCGACTTACATGGTTTGACAATGCATTTGTAAGACCAAACAACCACAGTTGAAGGGTTATGAGTGCAAGGAGCTAGGAGAAGGGGAAAATTGATGAAAATTTTGGAATGTAGTGGTGAGAAAGGACATACTGGATTGTGGAGTGATGGAGAAAGTGATTTTTGATGGGTTGAGCGGAAAAGTAAAACTAAGAAGTTGACACCAAATAGATGGGATAAGGCTTCAATAATGGCGAAATGACAATTATCGTGTTGACATAATGTATCTTGCCAACACCAATTCACATTGAAAAATAAAACAACATGTTCTCCCAAAGCATTGCAATTTAGATTTTGTGGTGTCTCTAGATGCATTCCTTGTCAATACATCTTTTCTTTTTGAACAAAAAATTTGGAATTTTCTCAAATGAATATGCACAATCCTCTGATGTATGGATTCAAAGGAGCTTGTGAAGTCAAGTTGATCCATGTACTTGATGTGCCTGTGTTTCGAACATATCATCTGGCTGATTATTGTACTACTAATTTTAACCATTTTATCTTGCAGCGGATACCGCCAGCTTTTGTTAAGAACTTCCATGGAAAATTGATCAATGAAGCAATTCTTGAACGCCGTACTGGTGGAGTTTGGTCTGTGAAGGTGGAAATAGATTCTGGCAAATTCTTCTTCCAAAATGGTTGGCAGGGTTTTGTGGAAGATAATTCATTAGAAGCTGGAGATTTTTTAGTTTTCAGGTATGATGGCAAGTCATCATTTGGTGTTGATATTTTTGATAGAAGTGGTTGTGAGAAAGTCAAAGGTTACTTCCAAGAAGTGCAACGGAAAGAAAGAGTGCTACGGAAAGGAGGAAAACATTTTGTCCATGGTGCTGCTGTCTGTCAGTGTAGATACATCCAAATAAATGACATAAAGAAATCACTTGCATCTTCAAAAAATATCTGTGAGTTCATGCAGCTATTTTCTTCAATCATATGTTCACTAATTTACTGGTTTTCACATCCAACATTATACTTTACAGCCTTACATGGTGTAGGTGGAAAAAATAAAAAAGTAGCCGTTGATATTGAAACCAAAATGGTATTTGAATCTGTTTCCTGTCCCTTTAAACTAAAGCATCCACACTTCACTGCAAGATGGAGATCGCGTAAACCATATTCATTGGTAAGCTTTCTATCTTCTGTCATCATTGTTCCTCGTGTAACAGTTGTGCAGCTGTTTATATGAACATTTGGTACCCTGTCAACAAAATCTTGATGTGCAACACTTTTGGGCATTGTGGCTTCTCCCATTGAGAATATTTTCTCCTGGTTTGTGGGGTCCTTTCTACTTGTGGAATTCCCAAATCAGAAGGAAATTTTCTGTGCTTACAAAGAAGCAAAGACCAGTTGAAGACTCATACCTGATTACCATGTCTGGTTTGTGTCTAGGCTTATACCATATCATGTACCAATGCAAAAATTAATACTTGATAGACTCTTGATTGCCATATTCTTTATAGAAGTTAAGAACTACTTGTACACTGTCACTTGTTTTGCTAATCAAATATAAACTTGAAATTATGAATGTTACAACCATGCAGTTGGGAGTTATCTGGTGCAAAGGGTCTTTGTGAAACCACTGCATCATCTTGTATCGATTAAGGTTGGACCACTAGTGGGAAGAATGGTGCTTTCGGAACTGCTTCTGTGTGCTACTAGTGTAGCCAACTTCCATCACTATATATGATGTCTGATTGGTTGACTTGCCCAGTACCTCAGAGCTCAGGCCATTTCCTTGAATTGAGTGTGTTATTCATGAGGAAACATACAACTCTTTGGAATCCATAAATGCACAGTTCTGTGAAACTACTACTATGAAGTCTGTTTCTTTAAGCACCATGCACATTTAACAAGAGAAAACCATTGGATAGCTTGTATCTTCCATAAGTCTTGAAGGTTTTCTTTGGATGGCGATGCACTGTGAAGCCTATCATATCAACAGTTAACGCATTGAATTCTGTGCTCCACTCATACAAACTGGAATTTTAAGTGAAGTGTAGATCTTCATTTGTCAAACTTCTATATTTTTTTTTTCACATTTTTCAATAGATTTGAAATTTTCTCCATGCTTTATCTTGTATCTATTTCATTGGAGAACTTTGACTGCCTAAGAAAATCAATTTTCTGATAATGCATCTGTTAGATATTGAGAGAAACCATTAAACTTGCCATTTTCACTAGACCAGAATGGTATGTAGATTGCATGGAAAATGTGGAAAATATATCAATAAGATCTTTATATGATCTTATGTAGATTCAACTTCCTTATACCCCAACCCCAGACTCAAGTGGATCTACTTGACTTCAGATTTATTTAACTAGATGATTGAATGGTGCCATTTGGCGGTGCAGAACATGGATGTGATGGAGACAATAGGATCAATTTTCCATACTTTATTCAACGGTAAAAATGCAGAAGAAAGTGATCAGCATTTTGGTTTGGGAGAACAACTGATTTCCAATCTCAGCAACTGGAACCACAATCAAAGGATTTTTGAGGGGAAGGCTAAGGAGTTGGGGGATGTAATGGAGGGAGTGACGTGGCCAGCGGTTGGCTAATAATGTATAAGGATTTTGAAGGCTATACCATCTCTGATTTCATAAGTTCTTGGGCTGGGTGCATGTTGGGGAGGAAGGGGACCACTAAGAAAGTAATTAAGGAAGTTTGGGTCAAACTGGCCCAGCCGACATAGGTGGAGCAGTTCATAAGATAAAAGGGGAGTTTGTTTTTCTGAGAGTTAGTGGGGATTAAGAAGTCGATTGAGGCTCAACTCTTAAGTATTTGGAGGGCTCTTATTCTATGGTGTTCTTATCATTTAGAGAACTTGATTATTGAAGGAGATTTTGCAAATGCCTTAGCTTCGGCAAGTGGTAAAAGAAGACCTCTGTGGAGATTGATCATGTTGTTATGGACATTAGGAAGGTGTATAGGAGAGTGGGTCATTTTAGATAAATCAGGAGATTGATTAATAGTGTTGTAAACTTTTTGGCAAAATCTGGTGTTGATAGGAGCGAAGCTTTTGTGGAATGTTTGTGATTGGGTGTATAGGATTTAGGAAGTTTTGCTTTTTTAGGTGTTGCCTAGCTTTGTTTTTTCTATTAGCTGCAGTACAGTCCTCTTATACGGAGCTTGTACTACTTGTACCTTTTCTTTTTAAATATAATTTTCTTTGCCTCTACTAAAAAAAAAGAGATGCAGAAGATCTGGGGCAAAAATCCTGATGAAGCAGGTTGATACAAACAAGAGAGCTAATCTTTTAACCCAAGACCGAAGCTCTTGTTAGTAGAACATATCCAAAAGAGACAAGTGACTCAAACTAAGCTGACAAACAAACGGATCCAGGTCTTAAAAATGGGATAAATAGATAATAGTGCTGGTGGCAGTGATGGCAGAGAGGGGCGATGAAGACTTTGATGGCTTGATGGTCGTAATGATGGTTGCATAATGGGGGCAGCAGTAGATCCTTGGATAACAAACAAAATAATGAACCAATTTTTCAAGTAATATGTAGTGGGATTGAAATATGGAATCTGAAGTTGGATTGCAGCATGTGATGAAATGGAGACAAGCAAAATGGTGGAGGTAGTTGCCTGTTGAACAGAACAATTTATGAGTATTGGGTGCAGTGGTTGTGAAATAGGCAAAGCTAGACATGTAGGGTAGATCAGATGGGGTTGATATTCGGAGGAGATGGGAACTGAGACATGGCTAGAAATCTGATCAAGAAAATTCAACAAAATACACCAAGGTGTGGACTGAAAGAGATTAGAAAGGGGTTGAATCATGAGCTTGATCCTGGGTGGGACAGATTGGTGACAGGTGGGGCTAATGCATGGGTTCAGGGTGGTGAGGATGGGGCTGCCCTGATGGTCCAAACGAGAGTGGCAACAATAACACGGATGGGTTACTTGAAAAGGGTTCTTAAGTCTGGTTTACAGGTTTTAGATGGAGAAGAAATGGTGGGCTGGCGGGTGATGGGTATATTTTGTAAGAAAAGGCGGGGTTTGTAAGATCTGAGTGGGGCTGGCAGAGGGGGACAATGAGAGAAATAGTGCTCCGGTGGGTTGTGGCATGGCTGACTAGTGGGGCTGGAAATAAAAATAAAAATAGTCTGGGCTGAGAAAAACTGTGAACAAGGGGTGGGTTGAGAGCTGACTAGTGGGGCTGGAAAAAAAAATAGTCTGGGCTGAGAAAAACTATGAGGGGTGGGTTGAGAGCAGAGATCTGCACAGCAAACAAATGTGTGAGATCTTACAACATGCTGCTGGAAAAATAAAATCTACTTTGCACCATGTTAGATGATGGGAAAAACCATAAAAATAGAGTGTCGTTTCCATTAGAGCACAATGCTATATATAAATTACATGGAGAATCTAAAAATATATCATTTAGGTCTTATATGATCTTATCTAGACTTAACTTCCTTATTAAGAGATAATCATATCATAATTTTAATCTTACTAGATACCCTGACAATATCCTAATAGCATCATGTTGTCAAGAGCATTATTACATTCTGAATCCCTGAAGCAGCCCAAATTGTCAATATGTTGTGGACAATTTAGACCAAATGGTTCAATCCTCTTCTGTTATAGGAAATCAGACAAAATATAGATTTATGCAATATTGGCATGTAAGCATAAGCCAAATCAATTTTGTCAGACCTTTTTTGTTTGAGAAACTTCATCAAGAACATAATCAGCGCATACCATGTTCTGATTTAAATGAACTTTAGACCATTGTGAGCTAAACAGGGTGCACAGATACAAACACAAATTGCTATCTGTTGGATATTTCTGCAGAGTGGAAAGGCTCTCATTTTGTGTAGTTGAAGCAGTGTGAAAATTAGGTGGGATATAGGCGGGGTGCACAGATACGAATGCAAGTAGTCAAGTACAGACACAGATTTAAGTGAGGTGGATTTGTAACATCACTAACTCAAAATCACGAATATTTAGTATCCCATTTTCTATGTAGATTTTGTAGTTTGTTCAGAATGTTGCTTTAAATTGAGACAGTGAGGATCTTGATCAGAGGGATATTGGGTTGTAATTATGGAAATCCAATGTGGGGTCCACTAGATGGAATGCTTCAGATGGGTTGAGAGCACGTACTATAGGATGTGATGCACCAATACGTACTGCAGACTAGCAATGTGATGACCTATCAGATCTTCGGCGTAGAGTTGAACTTCTGGGGCCAGTTCTTTGGTGGATACAGTCCATACCTCTTGCCCTTCACCATGGATATATCGGTGTTGTGACCATCCCAGATTATTGCATCACAGAGATTTTTTTTTTTTTGTTTATGAACAATCAATGGTATGGCACATACAATCAATTATGTTCTAGATCACAATACTTCAGCTGATCCAATCGAATCCAGATTGCTAGTTTAGTTTATAAGGTTATCAGAAAAGATGAAATGATGTTGACCTTATTTATTCAGAACACCTGAGTAGTAGTCAAATGAGGTTTCCTAATTCATGAGTTTGCACTTTGGCTTTGTTTAGATTCATTGAAATTGGCCGAATTGCAGATCCTGTGGCTGAGCAGAAACAAAAATAAGGGCTGATTTATTTATTTGGCAAAAAGTGGGACTAATAGGGACAATTGCTTGTATTGGATTCTATTGCGATGATTCTTTTTTTTTAAAAGTAATGGATGTCTTATCTCTTATACCATCTTGTAAAGTTTGTGTTAGCGACGAGCCTTTTATTCAGATCCATACTAGATAACCAAGTAAACTTGCCATCATTGCTATTATTTGTCCGGCTTTTCCTGTTGCTACCAACCTGTTGACTGCATCTACATCTCATTGCCATTTGACACACTTCTTCAGAATTGTCTTGCACTTTTTTTCTTTACATTATATTAATGATGGGTCCGTTTTCTTTCCTTTCCATCGTAGCTATGGTATTGATAATCTACAGAGTGGACTGAATGTTCTTTACTCATTACTAATTGTTAAAAGGAGTTCATATTGCCTATGCATTTGGACTGCAGCCGATTCCAAGTGTTTTTGGGAGAGAATATGGACTCAACAAAACACAGTTCAGATTCCTATGTGATGCAAGTGGGAAGTTATGGCCAGTGAAAATCAACTATTCCCATAACCGTAGCGATTTTGGGACAGGTTTGCATGATTTCCGGGTTGCGAACAACGTAAAAGATGGAGATAAATTTATTTTTGAGTTTGTCGAACCCAGTGTGATAAGGGTTCATATTATTGGAGCCATTAAATGAAAAACATCCACATGGACTATATTTGTTGATATGATGACAGTGGCTTGCACTCTCTTTCATTTCTCCAGTGTTTTGCCCAGCAGTCTAATAGATGTAAATATGAAGTATTCTGAATCTTTCATCCTTATTGTTTGAGTCACTGTTGCATTGTACTAATTGTTTTTTTAGATGATCTGAACAATTCTTCGGCAAAAAATTAGTAATTTTGATGTCTACTTGTTTACGCGAATGTGCAATGCACACACACACTGACTGGTTTGGCTACAGACTAACCCCTTTGAATGGTTCGTACTTTTTTTTGAGCGTTGAATAAAAATTTCATTAAGCGAAAGAAAAGATACAAAAGAAGAACAACAACACGGAAAAAGCAGGTCCCCAAGAGATATAGGCCATAAAGATAACAGCCACCACCCAAAACCCAATGAAAATTCCAAGAGAGCACTACAAGATCAAAATCATGTGGCTAAAATTTGACGCGATCTGATATTTTAGCCATGTGATTCTCGATAATGAAATTTTGATTGCTATAAACCGTTGATTTTTTTTAAAAGACCAATGCATCCAAGTATCATGAGAAGACAAAGTTCAGTCGATAACAGTACCCTGAAAACTTTTGGATAAATTTGTATTCTTTATAAACAAAATCTTAATCTAAAGGCAAACATATTGATGCTTTTCATTACACTATTTAATGTTACCAACGAAATTAAAAGAATTAAAGAAAAGAAACTAAAATTGAAAGATTTAAAGTGAAAAGTAAAGACAATACACAACTTGTCATCATCTTCATCTAGTATTGTATTTTTCTTGTATTTTTCACAACTTCCAGTAGATGCCCAATTTATGCAAGATGCCTGCCACCACTCCCCAGAAGGTTATTTCAGCAAAAATCACGTATAAAAGAGTTCCCAACCTTTCAGAGTGCCAGACATTATTGAATACATGCTTCTGTATCCAGTAAACCTGTGAATTGATGTAGATGCAATCGAAGATTCAGATGTGAGTGTTGTAAACTTTGAAAATATCATTAAGAAGTGACAGAATACAAGACATACCAATGTGTTATCTTCATTTTCATAATACCATCCATTTATAAATGCTGCGAAGATGCCTTGTGCCGCCATTACGAAGACGAGCATTGCATTCATTCCAATCCATTCTAGGAATAGAAATGGCATCCTCATGCTCCATACATCAATCTGTTTTTCAAATAAGAAGGTAAGAAATTAACTTTTATCGAGTTTCGGATTTTGATAAATATTTTTTTTCAGTGGTAGATTGAGAAGTCTGATATGCATTCATTGAACTACAGAGTATTAATAAAGAATCATTGCAATACCAATATGTAGATTGCAGAAAAAACAATTCCGGCAGCTCCTGCTGTGAAGCAAACATAGCTGAAGCTATAGAGCTGTTTGTTGATAGGAATAGCTGCAAGCACAAGCTCTTCATCAATGTCATTTCCACATAAGATGACCCGAAAGATGGCGCAAAATATATAAAAAATAAATAAATTGGCAGAACCAATTCTGGGGAGCAGCATTATTCAGTTGTTTCATTTTTTTTTTTTTTCATTTTCTAACATATAAATCAGAAGAAATTTACCATCTGTGAAATGAAGAATGATGCCAATGATAAGCAAGCCAACTCCCATTCCCAACCAGTGCTTTAGTCTCTCTGAATGTCCCTGCCAGTAACCATGGTTCCAAATCCATCAGAGTTGCATATATGTCTTGCTGACTGCTTATACAGGTTTTGTGTGCTACTGATAACATTGTTACAGTCTCTGATTACAAGTAACAACATTTGTTTCATTTTTTAGCGATATTGTTAGGACTTGGGTATCCAGTCCAAAATATTAGCTTGTTAGATAGAGTGACCTAAATCTTTTATAAATCTATAGATCTCCCTCTATACTTCTAATGTGGGACTTGTTTGAAGCCACTCCCAACAATCCCCCCATCGAACAAAGTCAGCCATCCCATCTGCTTAGAGGGATCTCCTGAGACCTGACTTTGATATCAATTGTTAGAATTTGGGTATCCAGTCCAAGAGACTAGCCTGTTAGGCGGAGTGACCCAAGTCCTTTATAATTCTCTAGATCTCTCTACACTTTTAATGTGGGATTCGTTCGCAGCCAGCCCCAACAGATATAACATTTGTTTCTTTTAATCTAAAGAAAACTTGAGATATTAATAGAGAACTTCAATAATTATGGCCCCATAACTTACAATGCATCAAAAGGTAATTAAATTATTAAGGTGATGATATTTCATTCACTAAACTAAGAAAAGTATCCATGATTGACCTTGAAATGGATCAAAACATGTCCGTAATGAATCCCGATGGTGCCGGAGAGGATAGCTGAAATTGAGCTAACAAGATGCAACGAATGCTTTAATCCGCCTTGAGCTCAAACAATATAGAGATAATCATAGAAAAGATCAATGAGAAAGTGTTTTGTCTTTTGAATAGAACTTCACAAACCTCAGCAAACCTTCTGGCTCAAATGGAGCATGGCACCAAGCTGGAACCTCCTTTTTTGTCGAACTACCTTCACAAACCTGTTGATTTGCCAAGCAACAAAGAAAATTTCAACTCATACTTGAATCCCATGTCTTAATTGGCTTTTTTTTTTTTTTTTCTGGGTTTTGAACTAAATTTAACCTTTAAACGAGTCCACACGGGTTGCGAATACAGGTGGTTTACTCCCCAAACTTCCCTGTCAACATGGCCTACTGCATTGCAAGCTGGTCCAAGGTGCCCTCTCATGCCACATTTTACCTGAGAGAAGAACTGCTCAATCCACTTCTCTAATTATATATTGCTTGCCCAAGTAGATAAGAAATAAGCCATATACCATATATCTCTTTGCACCATGATGATTATGTATTACAAAGCTCCAGTCTGGGACATAAAGAGCATACGTTGTTATGAAGTAAATGAGAAAGGCAACAACTCCTCCAATCCTGGAAAGCAAATTAAAGATTAGAACTGGAAAGAGACGAAGGAAACAGAAATTTTAAGGTTACAATTCTCTGCTTTCAATGTTTGCTTCTCATTCATGTCATCATCATTCAGAATAGTAGATTCAAATGGTACTTTTCAGTGCTCATCCAGAAATTTCCTGAACATCTCATGAATCTTGTAGTACATGTCAGTACTCACAAGCTTTAATATTGATATTTCCTAAATGGGTGCACCATGAATTTTCTAGTGCTAGTTCGTGTTAGGATATATTAGATTTTAGATTAAGTTAATCTTTAGTTGATCAAGATGAATCAGCTAGATTGATCTCTCTGTTTATAATGTATATAAAAATGTTTAATGCTTGATTCAACAAGTTTTACGAAACAATCTTTCTTCACAGTTCACTAGAGGATCCTCATTCTGAACATTTTTGCTGTGTTGTTAAGTTGGTCTCATTGAAAACTTGAGAAGACAGGTTAGGAATTAACTCGAGCAAAGTTTCTATTGATGGACTTCATAGTTTCTTTTAAAAGAAAATTGTCAATTTTGGGAAAAGAGTTTTTTTTTACATAACATGGGTATCCTCATCCCACATTGGAGGTGAGACTAATCCCACGGGCATATGTAAACCTCCAATCTACATACACTGGCTAAGTCTACGGGGAGTAGCCCATTGGGATTGAGCGTGATCGAACTTAAAACCCCGCTTCATAAGGCGGGTATCTTGACTGTCAGGCCAACCCCTTGGGGTTAATATCAAGGAGCTTTGAAATGAGGTTTGTGAGTTCCCTTCTTTCTTTTTTTATTTTTTTTTTTGGGATTTTTGTACCATCTTGCCCTATCTCATAATTCAACTTTTCTTTGGGGCCTTCCAAATTTCACTGTAAGAAAACAATTAGATAAAACTATGAACTGTTTTAGTACAACATGAACTAAGGGTGCCAAGCTCTTTGAATCACTGTATATAGTACATTGTAGAACGGAAATCCATAAAATGAAGGTGGAGACCAACTGAAAGTTGAAATTTACCATTGCCAGCGGTATGCACTGAATATTGAGAAATGGCCGGAGCTCAAAACAATTGGCCTGATGTTTGCCGTGAAAGTCTCTATTAGAGCCACAACCAAATAGACCAATGCTATTCTCTGCTTACAAAGTTAGTTGATAATCAGTAATGTTAGTTTTCTAAGTGTCTGCAACTGCTTTTTGCATGAAATGTGAGTCGGTTCAATCAGATTCAGTCAAATACTTTGATATTTTTTCTATTACCTGCCTGTACTGACTCCGTTTTTACTCTGCTCGATCAAGATTCACAACTATGAAGTCTTGAAGTTGAGTTTAGGCAGTGAATTTTGAGTCGAGTCAGGTTGAGTTTTTAAACTTTTGAACAATGATTATAACAAAAGGTAATGAAAGTAGCAGTGACGAGAAATTTGGGACCTGAAGAATGCCGCACCAGCGAATTTGCTTCATGTCGACGCCATACGATAGATCGTCGGGAGCATGAGAATATCCACCTTCAGTTTGAAAATCGGAGTAAAAAATGACATGGGTCACACGTTAAATGAAATTAGAATTCAAAAAATAAGGCTCTGGAGCCTTGATCTTCTTACCTTGCAAGAGAATTCCCCAGAATAGAAGCTTCAATGTTCTTAGAATTATTTTTCTTACAGCATACTTGACCTTTGGGATTCTCTGAAAAAGAAAGGAAAAAGAAATAAACATCAAGCTTCCCTACAAATAATTACACATTTGTAGTTATTCTTTACACAGGTATCTAATATGCTTACCAGGTGATGCATGTATTTGTGTGAACAAAAGGAATGGAATTGATAGGGACGTGAAATTTGTCTTTTCTTCCACTCGCGTTATTTAAGTGGTGAAAATGTACACTGATATCTCTAATTATAAAAATATAAAAAAAACCCCTCTTATCTAAAAAATCTAAATTAGGATCCACACCATTTTATTTAAGAGAGCTCATCAAGTTGACTAAGTTTCATTATAATTGTAGTATAAGATATTTAGTCAAATGGAACTTCTCCTTTCTGAAAACATCTACTTGTGCACAAGTGGTTGATGAATGGGCTGATCCCTTCTTCATATTAAGTTATGGTCAGCAGGAGATGGGATAGGCAGGGGCCTATAAATTTTTATAAATAGCCCCTCAAATTTTAGCCCTCCTAAGCAATCCCTTTCTATATATTGGAAGTAGAGAGTGTGTGTAATAGTAACAATAATTTCACCTAATAAGAGTTTAAAATTTATCATGAAATCATACCCTTTTATATCTTATGCTGATATACTAGGTATTTTAACGACTCTTGAAACGACAATCAATTGTAGCTTGCTACAAGAGCGCCATCAAACGGCAAGAAAATGCTAAGATTCTATTTGGGTAAAAATGCGTTGCACCGATATGCCTGTATCAGCACAACGCAACGTATCAGCCATTACAGGTTGATACATCTCTATCCGTCACCTTTTGTCACTCGTTCGGACTCCAACTGCAACACACTGATGCATTGCGGTAGATACGTTGTGGCTAATATGCAATGTATTAGCTGCATTTTTTACACTTGAATTCTACTACTAGTTATGTATCTAAGTAGAAAATACCTTGAGAGCAAGGGCTATGGCCACACCAACAATGAAGAGAAAGAAGGGCATGACAAAATCAGCAAGACTGCAACCATTCCAAGGCGAGTGGTCGATCTTTTCATAGGCACCACCGGCATCATCAACCAAGATCATTAGCTGCATCCAAAATCATTATTATTAGCATTAGAGGATGGATTCTATTTCATTTTCACCATTTTCATTTCCAAAGATGTTACAAGATTGGAGCATATAGGTCCATCCTCCACCATTAATGAATTCAAATTTGTTATATATTTTCTCCATTATCAATTGATCTCATCCAACCATGAATCTCACAGTTGAATGGATACAATCGATAGGGTTTAGTTAGTGGGTCTGTCAAGCTATTTCTGGCTTCAATCTGAGCCGGCCCACTTTGATCTAGAAACTTGAGTTCGATTAACTTCTATCCATGTATGTATTGTAGTTGCACTGATAATTTCCCTTTTCAAGAAGTGAGAGGTGTCAGGTTTGAGTTTCCATGGCCTCACCTAATGTGTCATAAGGGTAGTGGATATTACCTGTGGGGGTTTTTCACTGGATTCTCTACACGTAAATTCAAAAAAAAAAAAAAAACTTTTATCTATGTCTGAGCTCAAATTTGAGCTAAAAGACATCGGCTAATTTAAAATGGGACAACTTCCGATCGTGCATTTTTAAGGCTCAACCCAACTCAAAAGCTTAAGTTTAGTATAATTAACACTTCATTTTATATCATATAGAAGGATATAAATGACATAAGCACATGCCATGTGTAGAAAATAAAGTATAATTTCTTTTTTCGTATAAAAGTTGTTTGTCATTTTCCATCATTATAAAAAGTGAAGATTAAAAAAATGAAAGTTTTACCTTCTTCCATGGAGCAAAGTCTCTTCACTTTTTTTTTCGTTTTTCATATAATCCATTTTCTATGAAGAGAGGAAAATTTGATAAAAAAAAAAAAAGAAATAAACTTTTCTTGTTTAGCAAAATAAAATCCTCATTCAGTTTTTGTGAAAATGAAAATTTTAATTAAAAAAAAAAACATTAGATTTTATATTCTGTCGAATACTATGGATTGTATTTAAAATAAATTTTCCTTTAAAATTTAAATTTTCAAAAAGAAAATTGACAAACATCTATAAGCTCCGCTCGAGAAGGACTATGAATTGTGGTGAGCCCATTTCATAGCCACATGAAAAGAAATTTATAATCGGAAGTGTTCATATGTCACACTCAATTAATTCTTTAAGATATGTGCACACCTCCCTACACATTAAGTGAACTCAAGACCTTCTCCGTAAGAGGAACTTCTTGACCGTGAGAACCAAAGTGGCCATCTAGAATTGGCACCGTGTAATGAGTAATGGGTCCCACATTTTTCTCAACTAGAGGTGGGTCCCACTCTCACCATGAGAGAGAAGAAAGAGAGAGGAGCCTTACGACGATAGTAAGGCCTCTGAAAGCATCTAATGCTGCGACCCTCTTGTTCTTTTGCCTGATGAGAGGCTGCTCTTCTTGCACCTGCAAGTGCTGAGGTGTCTCCTTGTTGCCATGGTCCTTGTCGGTGTCGATGGAGCTCTTGTCCTTGTTCTTATCTTGCTGCTCCTCCTCCTCCTCCACCATCGCCGGACTATGTCTACCTTCTTCCATCCTCCTCTCTTCTGCCATATTCTTTGCCTCTCTTCTTCTTCTTCTTCCTCCGCTTTCAAGTCTTTTTGAAGAGGAGAGCCACAGTTGCCTCAACTCTTAAGAGCTGGCTGGCGTTGCCAGTGAGGTCAGAGGTCTTGACCGTCCATCTTGTAAAGTCCTCGCTTTTGTCAATTACTCGAGAGCTCATCTCATCAAAATTTGGATATTTCTCATAACATCTCGTCGTGGTTTTCCACACTGTAAATACTAATACAAAATTAAGAAATTTGGAGACAATAAGGGATGAGTCGTGATTCTATTAGATAAAGATTTAAAGATTTATAAAGGACTTATTACTTCATTTATTAGACTAGCGTTTTTGAAATAAATACTAATTTTCTAATCAATTCAAGTTTATGTTCATTAATATTTTGGCTAATATATAGAGCTATACAAAATATTAAGAGTTTAAAATTTTAAATTTACAGAGACCAACAACAATCATTAATTGTGGAATGTCCTCATTATTTTCATCATTATCATTTTAGAGTATAAAAAATACTATATAATATAGTAGTACAAAAGCCAATAATTAAAAAAAAAACAATTTCAAAAAGATGGGATGAAACATTATTAATAATATATGAGCGTCTTGTTAGATGTGACAATAAGGATCACGAGAAAGATGCAAAATTAAATTTATTTTGGTCATTTTGCAAAGTTATTAGAATCAATGGTACAAGTAAAAATCCCAATAGATTATGAGTCAAAAACATGTTCAATAAGTTTTTTTATTAGAATATTTTAAACTTAAAAAATTCAATAGCTTTTTCAAAAAAATTATTAAAACTGTTTAAAAATTTAATAAGTTCGTCATTTGGTGTGCTCTCTTATGCGACCTATACTCTTGAATTAATCATTGTAAATCCACATGAAAGAATCAAAATCTCAAAACAAAAGACTTATTTATGTTGGAAAAGTAAAAATAAAAAATTTAAAAATACAATAAACATCTCTATTTTCTTTTGATTATTAAAGTATTTAGATTTCTTAGGACAACCGACTAATCCTCAAGACATTTACAAGTTTTTCTATCTACATATGCTGAATAACTCTACAATAAATATCTCAATCAGATAAAAAATTATACACAACAATAATATTTTAAGACATGAAAAAAGAAACTTCTACATAAACTCTCATATTCTCATTCAAATGATAATTTGAAAATCTCGAGATATAATCTCATGACAGCACGAGTCCACCGTACTCATGTTAAAATTTCTTAGGAATTTTGTAACACCGACGGCGATTGCAAAACCCACCCCTACTACTTTCAAAACCTCATTTTAAGGAATTTCTAACAAGAGGTTTTAAAAAATGACTTCATTTTTATTTATTTAAAAAAAAAAAAGAACTGTTATTTTAACTCAGCGTTTCAATTTTTCTACCCACGGGTGTAGTTTAACTAGTTGACTCCCTTTTTAAAAAGTAGAAGTTACGGGTTTGAGTCCCCATATTGTAAACTTGGTGTGTCTTAGGAGTAGTGGGCTCACCCATGTAAATTTTACTCTAGGTATTCGACAATTTCCTATATGTAGATTCAAAAAAAAAAAAAATTCAATTTTTTATACTTCTAAAGAATATCTTCATAAACCCCAATAGAATGATAAACCAAAATTACTCGTATTTTACTAAAAAAATTGAAATCCAATAAGAAATCAAAACAGTTTTCTCTTCTGTTGATATTTCTCAATTCTCAGAATAAGATCAAAGTTATTTTGGTCTGTATAAATTCCAAAACGTGTGCAATCTGCACCTTAATCAAGCACGATTGATAGAATTAATACAATGGAAGAGAGACAAGATTGACATCCACAGCCGGCCTTCCTACCTTTGTAATGTAAGCCGGCAACAAGTGTGGAGACCCATCAAACTCGTCCTTCTTCTTTAGAAGTTTGCAATTAGATGGTATCTATCTAATAAATTCTAAATCAAACCTCTCTCCCTCTTGAGGGAAGAATCCATTGTTCTGTACTGAATAAAAGACAGAAATCACAAGATTCTTACAAGTTGCTGCTTCTGATGGAGACCCATCTTTCTCTCTTCACTTTTAGTTTCATTTGGATAATTGGAAAAAAGAAAAAGAAAATGAAAAAATTGAAATGGCAGTATAAACGATGAACAATGTCTCCAGACTTTTTAGAACATCCAACTAATCTTTTGACATATGCAAACCTCTCTATGTATAGACCGGATAATTTTACAAGAATGACCATTTGGAGTGAAGTAGAAGTTGAACTCAGAACTCTCACTTATTAAAATGAATTCTGTCCATCATTCCAACCCTTTTCAGGTCCATCGGTTAGGACTTGGGTATCAATCTCAAAAGACTAATTTGTTAGGTGGATTGACCCAAGTACTTTATAAATTTCTAAATCTCTTCTATACTTTCAATATAAGACTCGTTCGCAACCCCAACACTCTCATCATCTGATATCTCCCTTATCTATCTGGCCCAAAATTTGCAGAACCCAACCCTCAATAATGGGTCTTTGTCATGTTTCGTTTAGATGGCTCTGGCTGTCGGATTGGAGAAACCAGAATAACCTGGGAATGTTAAGCTTCTTGAATTTTCTTTTGTCTGCTGTGATCCCTTTTATCCTGGACTGATCTTGAAGGAGAAGACCACTCAATAGTCAGGAGATAAAGATAGGTAAATTGGCCTTTACATCGATGGTTGTCAACAAATAATTTTTTATATGTAATAATTTAATTTTCCTATCGCATTCATGCAGTAGATGAACGTTATAGCTTAGTGCCGTAATTCAGAAAATCAAGACACACCAAGGCAGTCTCAATCAAGCAGCAAAATTAGTCGACATGAGGGGCCTATGGGGTCAATTCTTGACCAAGTAAGTTGAGTTTCACTGATATTTTGAAATATATTTTGTACCTATTCTTTTTATGATTGTAACCTTTTTATATTTGTGAATTTACTTCCTTAGCCTTATCCCCTCAAACTTCATTTCTTTGATCACAAGAGAACAATTTTATTTTCCTACGAAAATTCCTGAAGCACATTGACCCAAAGAACAAACTAGGCTCCACATATGGGTGGTGCTCAAGAAAGAAAAATATTTAAGTTGGATAATTTGCCATATGGGTGAATAGGAATGCAAGCTGTTGATCAGGTGGACTATGATCACCATTAATTGGGCTTAATGAACTTGGAGGCTACATTCAAAGAGGATAATCCGCTATTAGCTCTATAAATTATAAATTAATAGAATTCAAAGGGGTTAGAATGATGATAATGAACCCGTTTTAGGAAGTTGGAGTTTTGAGCTCGATTTCCACTCTATTCTAAAAGGGCACTCCACAGAAAGTTACCTCGTGTGTGTAAGTAGAGAGGCTTGTATATGCCTCAAAAATTAGTCCCGTGCTCTAAGAGATCTGGCAAAATTTTATAATCTGGCACAATTCAATAAACTCAACTGTAGTAAAAAAAATTATCTACCCCATTTTTTTGACCAATGATAGATGTTCATTTCATTTATATTATTTAGTTCGATTATCTTTTTCAAAATAATTTTTCAAGTACTTTATCAATAAGGTGTTAATTATACTAAAGTTTATTAAAACTTTTGCCTCTTATAATACTATTCAAATAAAGATATGCAACCAAATAGTCCCAAGGTAAAATGAAGCCACCCACTACTTTTAAACAACTGCTGCATTTCTAAGAGATATATGACATTTGATTATTACTATTGTTATCATCCTCATCATATCATTTTATGGATTATTTTAATTCAAGACATATCAGGTCTTATTTTCTTTTGAATTATATCAACTGACATATCAAGTCTCATTTTTTTATTTTGTTTGTGTGAGACAATTTTTTTCCTCTACCCTAATGGATCTATCTATCTATTAAACTGGATATATCTAGGCCTAGTGCAAAGATGGTCTATAGGGTCTACATAGGAGTTGTCTAACAAGGGTTATGTGAATCAAGATATATCATGTCTTGATTTGATCTTGATCATTATGGATATGTGTAGATTTTGTGGATCTTTATGTATCTAAGACATGTAAGATCTAAATGTTTGACACATCCATATGGGTTATATCAATCAAAACATATTGATTATTGTTTATATTTCATTTTTATAAATGTGAGTTACTAGGACCATATACTATATATCCATATGGACTGTAGGTTATGTCATGTTGGAATGGATTTTATAAATTAACATGAATGGAATTGAAAGATTTCTAAATATCAAGCCATATAATGACCTAATTTTTTAATATGAGGTTCTAATATTGTTTACTGGATTATGTTAAACAAATCAAGAACATGTAATTTTGATGTTCGAAGGTCAAGCCCATAATGTATGGGGTGTTGATATAATGTAAACTATGCCGTAGACCTTCCCATGTAATCCATGGGTTTAAATCTCGGTTTTCTGAAGGCCGATATATCTCAGCCGATATGGTAGGTATTGGCCAAAGTTAGAGGATATCGGACGATATGGTTGAAATCAGCCGATTTCTTCTTTTTTTTAAAAAAAAAAATAAATATAGGTTGTGGACCCGGCCAATATTTATATTTTCATTAAAAAAAAAAAACAGGCTTTTTCGATTTTTTTTAAAGAATTTTTTCAAAAAAAAGGCATCAAGAATGGAAAAAAAAAAAAGAAATTGAGGAGAGAGAAAAATCTCACCCGAGATCTCGACTGAAACCGATATTTGCACCCATGATGTAATCATCAAGTTCTTTTATATCAGTGCTAGAGATTCATCAATTTTTGGACTCAAAAGACCAGTGATAGCTTTCGGTCCTTACCAGGGTATTGCATTGGATCCACCTGTTGGGGATTAGGGATTAATTAATGTAAACACACAATCACACGACACAAGATTTACGTGGTTCGGCTAGAACGCCTACGTCCACGGAGCGAGATCAAATCTACTATGTAAGAAAACAAGTACAGAGGATTACAAGGTCTCTCCCTTTCAGATCTCTCTGTCTCTCACTCTCTCTCTAATCTCTCTTCTCTGTGTCTTACACAGGAATACAATAATATATAAGTCACCCTATTGGGCCTAAGCCCAATAGGCCCATTAGTGGGGCTGGCCCACAACAATCTCCCCCTCCAGCCCCAGGAGGAGGAGAACACTCTGACATGGATGTCATCTTCTGTAGAGGCCAGATGCCCCTACGCAGAACTCAAACTTGTTCTTTGAAAGAACTTTGGTGAATGCGTCTGCTGGATTGTGGTCTGTATGGATCTTCTTTACACTGATCTTTCTCTTCAATAGCTGCTCTCAACCAATGATATCTCAAATCAATGTGCTTGGTTCTTGAGTGATACATGGCATTCTTACTCAAGTCGATGGCGCTCTGACTGTCACAATACACTGTGTAGTCCTCCTGTTTGATGCCTATTTCCCGAAGAAATCCCTTTTGCCAAACCATCTCTTTCCCAGCTTCTGTAGCAGCAATGTACTCTGCCTCTGCCGTAGAAAGTGCTACACACTTCTGTAACTTGGATTGCCAACTGACGGCTCCTCCAGCAAATGTGAAAAGATAACCAGAAGTGGACTTGCGACCATCAAGGTCACCAGCCATATCTGCATCTGTGTAGCCTGTAATAAAAGGGTCTCCACCAAACATGATGCCCATACTCGATGTACCTCGTAGGTATCTGAAGATCCATCTCACTGCCTCCCAATGATCATGTCCTGGGTCTGACATAAATCTGCTCACCAATCCAACTGCATGTGCAATATCAGGTCTTGTGCAAACCATAGCGTACATGAGACTACCAACTGCCGACTGATATGGAATCTGACTCATCTTGTCTTTCTCTGTCTCTGATGAAGGACAACATTCCTTACTTAGCTTGAAGTGAGCGGCGAGAGGAGTGCTAACGGAGTTGCAATCCCTCATGCCGAATCTCTCCAAGACCTTTTCAATGTATTTCTCTTGAGACAGGATAATCTTATTTTTCTTTCTATCTCTGTGAATCTCCATACCTAAAATCTGTCTAACAAAGCCAAGATCTTTCATGTCAAACGCCTTTGACAGGTCTGCCTTCAACAACTTGATCAATTCAGAACTCTTTCCAAATATCAACATGTCGTCCACATATAATAACAGGATGATGAACTGATCACCCTTGAACTCCTGATAATACACACATGAGTCACCTGAACTATGTTTGTATCCTTGTCCTGTCATGAAAGAGTGAAACTTCTTGTACCATTGCCGCGGTGCTTGTTTCAATCCGTACAAGCTCTTCTTGAGTCGGCAAACAAGATTCTCCTTGCCCTTCAACTCAAACCCCTCGGTTGTTTCATGTAGATCTCTTCGTCTAGGTCACCGTGAAGAAATGCAGTCTTCACGTCCATCTGTTCAATCTCAAGATCTAGACTCGCGGCTAAGCCCAACATAACTCGTATGGAGCTCATCTTCACCACTGGTGAGAATATCTCGTCGAAGTCCACTCCCTTCTTCTGTCCAAAGCCCTTCACCACTAAGCGGGCTTTATACTTCAGAACTTTTTCTCCATCCTTTTTCACCCGAAAGACCCATTTGTTCTGTAGGGCCTTCCTGCCAACTGGTAGATCAACCAACTCATATGTGTTGTTCTTCTTAAGAGACATCATCTCTTCTACCATAGCTTTCCCCCAGTGAATTCTGTTTTTGTCGCCTATAGCCTCTGAGTAACTCTCAGGCTCCCCCTCACTGGTCATCAACACATAATCGGAACTTGGGTATCTCCTGGATGGGTTATGCTCTCTAACAGATCTCCTAGGAGGTATAACATCCTCCGATGTAGAAGTACTGAGGGGATGCTCCCCTCGCTCAACTGTCTATCTCTGTCCTGATCATCCTCCACTGTGTCCTCAGGTGTATCATGTACCGGCTCATTAACTGTCTCATCTGTAGACGTATCTGCTGGCCCACTGACACTGTCACTGTGACTGCTAGAAGGAACATCTGACCCACTGTCGTCTGACTGACTGACTGGCGGTGCAGGTGAAGGAGAAGGTGTTGCTGTTGTCTGAGATGTGTCAGGAGTAGAGATGGGACCTTGATTTAGGTCACTGGAATATGTGGGTTTATTGTTCTCATTGAAGAATTCATCTTCACGGAATACCACGTCTCGGCTCCTGAACATTTTCTGCTGAGCTGGATCCCACAGTCTGTATCCGAATTCTGGACCACCATAACCAATAAATGCACACAATGTCGACTTTACATCCAATTTCTTCCTTGACATATCAGGGATGTGTGCATAGCAAACGCAGCCAAAAACTCTGAGATGCTTGTAGGAAACTTTTCTGCCTGTCCACAAACATTCTGCCACTTCACCATTTAAGGGAGCTGATGGTGAGCGGTTGATGAGGTATACTGCTGTCCTCGCTGCTTCGCTCCAAAATCTCTTGGGTAGATTTGCGTTGTAAATTATGCAACGCATTCGCTCAACAATGGTGCGGTTGTAGCGCTCGGCTACACCATTATGCTGGGGAGTCCCTGGCACTGTCAACTCATGTCGAATGCCGTGCTTCTTGCAGAATTCTTTAAACTCTCCCGATGTGTACTCTCCACCATTATCGGTCCTCAGACATTTCAGTTTTCTACCCGTCCCTCTCTCCACAGAGGCAACAAACTCACGGAAGAATGAGAAAGTCTGATCTTTGGATCTCATGAAGTAAATCCAGCACTTTCTCGTAGAATCATCAATAAAGGTAACAAAGTACTTGTTCTTTCCCAATGACTCCACCTCTATCGGTCCACAAACGTCTGAGTATACTAGGTCTAGCTTCCTGGCCTTTATGTGGCCCTTTAGATTGAAGGAAGCTCTTGTTTGCTTGCCCATGATGCAATGCTCGCAACTGTCTAACCGGGTGCACTCAGTCCGTGGAATAAGGGCTTTCCTCTGAAGAATCTGCAGCCCTCTCTCACTCAAATGTGCAAGTCTCCGGTGCCATAGAGAGAAAGCAGTCTCTCTCTGCACTGCGTGAATCTGACCGGTGCAAACTGTGTCGGTCAAAACATACAGGTAATCTCTGATCACCCCTCGTGCCATGGTAAGCGACCCCTTGCTGATCCTACATCGGTCTCCGCCGAATGTACTGATGTATCCCTCTGTGCCGAGTACCCTCGCAGAAATGAGGTTCAATCTGATGTCTGGCACATGTCTCACATCCTTCAAACTAATCTCACAGCCATGACTAGTCTTCATAGTAATGTTCCCAACTCCAGTGATAGGGGAACATGCAGAGTTGCCCATCTGAACTGTTCCAAAATCTCCGGATGTATACGTGGAGAAGAAGCTCCTGTGAGACGTATAATGATAAGTGGCACCAGTGTCAATGACCCACTCAGATGAGGAGGGGGTAATGGACAGACTCTCCCCCTCACTGGTGGTCACTATGACAAGAGTACGCTGCTCCTGACATGTGGCAACCGTGGTGTCTGAAGAATCTGGCTTTCGTGCCTGATACTGCACAGTCTGATTATTTTCTCTCTTCCACACCCTGCACTGATTCTTAAAGTGCCCTGCTCTGCCACAGTGAAAACACTTTTTGCTGTCTCTGCCTCTGCTCTGAGATCTATGACCTCCACCGGGTCTGCTCTTGCTTCTATGGTCCTGTCGACCATGAGTTTTATGTCTTCTGCCCCTATCCTGTGACACATATGCTCCGGAAGAAGAAGTTACGATGTCCTTTTCTTTCCGTCTCATCTCTTCATTCATCAATGACTCCTTAACTGTCTCTAAGGAGAGCTCGCCACCGGGTGCAGAGTTACTCAAAGCAATCACCAGAGTCTCAAAAGAATCTGGTAGTGTCGCCATGAGAAGAAGAGCTAAAATCTCATCTGCAAATATGATCTTCGCACTGGCCAACTGGTTCACCATACCCTGATAGTTGCTGAGGTGTTCTGACATTGACATGTTCTCATTGTATGTCAGTTTCACCAGTCTCTTGATAACAGAGGCTTTGTTCACTGGCGCCTTGCTCTCATACATTGTAGACAATTTAGTCCACAGTTCATCTGCCTTCTTTTCTGCTGTGATATGGTGAAGAATGCTGTCATCGACATACTCCCTGATCAGGCTCACAGCCTTCAAATGCTTGTACTCCCATTCTTTGGGCTTTGTCTTCATATCTTCAGGCATAGATGCATCTCCTAAAAGGGGATAATATAAGTCATGCTTAATCAGGAGATCTTGCATCCGGGTCTTCCATAGGAGATAATTGCCCGGGACCAATTTCATGACTGCGGAACTGGAACTGGATGCCATTCTGTCACTATCCTCTGTTCTGTTTGTGAGCAAATGCGGAAGCAAATAACCAACAGTGTCAAGTTGTAGCCCTGCACAAACCTAGAGATCTACTACTAGCATCCAACCAAATACCCCCGAACTCCTCACCACTTGGGTGGTTCAATCATACACGTAGCAGAAGAATGTGTAAAAAGTAAATGACAGTGATGAAAAATAAGAGGAAAAGAACTCAGCTGATCTCCTTTCTACAAACGCCACTGCTTGGCGCTCACTGTCAACTCTTCAGAAAACTAGATCCACACCGGTCACTGTGTAGATCTCACTGTCACGATCGTACAGGCGAAGACGGATCTCAATTCCGAGTCCTGGTGACTCCGAAAACTGCAAAACAATTCTGGACCGTTGATTTCCTCACTGCAGGAGTACCTGAATCTGCAGTCCCTCGGGTGCACTGAAATGGTGGTCTCGCGGGTGCACCTGAAATGGTGGTTCCGCTGGTGTACAGAAAATGGTGGTCCTGCGGACCACGGTTTTTTTTTTTTTTTTTTTCCTTCTTTCTCAGATCAGCCTCAGCCTTCTCCGGCGATGATTCTGCTGCCGCCGATCTCTGTCTCCTCTGTTTCCGGCGATCTGTCGGTCTGATCCCCTTTCTTGCTCTTTCCTTCGACGGTTCTCAGCCTCTCTGCCCGATCTGGACTAATCTACGCTGCAGATCTGTGAACAGGGTCTGTTCACGGTGGGTTTTGGTCTCCGGCGATCTGGCCGGGATGGGAAGTTGCCTCTAACGTTGCTGCTCTTCGAGTTTTGAATTTTTCAGATCTGTATTCGACCCTTTCTCCTTCCGTCTGGCGTGATCTGCGATTTTCAGATCTGTTCTGATCTGCCGGAGATCAGATCCTTCTGCGGCTCAGGCGATGGAATCCTCTTCACTTCCGCTGCGATCTGCACACGGCTCCCTCCTAGGCCGCTGCTGCTTGCAGCGCTGCCGCTGTGCTCGGCTTCGCCGCAGATCTCAGATCGGAATCGCCTCTGTTTTCTCTGCAGTTTTCTGCGTTTTTTTTTTTTCCTTTTAGAACTCAGATCTGGGTTGGTGTTCCTCAGATCTGAAAAACACAGATCTGTTGCCGATGTTCCGCCGGCTTCTGCTCAACCGAGAAAACCCCTTTGTCGCTGCGATTCTCCTATTCAGATCGGTTCTGGATCTGGCTGCTGCCGATCTCGGTTGGCTACCAAAAAAAAACGAGAGACCCTCGCTCTGTTCTCCCGCGTTTCGCCGGCTGCTTGATCTTCTCCTTCAAAACCGAAAAACAAAAAACCTGGCTGCCTGCTGCTGTTTCTTTACGGCTGACGAACTGGATAAGCCCTTTCACCGACCGAAGCCAATCGAATGAAAAACCCCTTTTCCGCCGACGCTGCTAACCAACGTCAGCCGACCTGCTCTCAGCAGATCGATAAATTTTTTTTTTTTTTCAGATCTGTGAACAGTCCGTTCACAGAAAAAAAAAATTTAATCGATGAACAATATCGTCTTCAGCCGACGCGGCTGATTTTCCGTCCGATATTCTCCGACGGTCTGAGTGATTTTACCGACTCCGATTCGACTGAACCTTGTCTGAATCCGATTACCTTCGGCTCTGATACCACTTGTTGGGGATTAGGGATTAATTAATGTAAACACACAATCACACGACACAAGATTTACGTGGTTCGGCTAGAACGCCTACGTCCACGGAGCGAGATCAAATCTACTATGTAAGAAAACAAGTACAGAGGATTACAAGGTCTCTCCCTTTCAGATCTCTCTGTCTCTCACTCTCTCTCTAATCTCTCTTCTCTGTGTCTTACACAGGAATACAATAATATATAAGTCACCCTATTGGGCCTAAGCCCAATAGGCCCATTAGTGGGGCTGGCCCACAACAATCCACCAACCTAAACCCATGGGTGTTTATAGACCTAACCCATGTGGAGTTGTGGGCCCTTGTAGGCCCATGTTTTGCCTTGATGATCATCCTTTATTTTGTGATTAGTTGGTGGGCAAAGGTCCTTAATTTATCTTGAACATTGTTTATCGAACTTTAGATGATCATCTCTCTTAAGAATCAAGTCATGAATTCGGTTTTCTTTAAAGAAATGGGGAGAAGTAAGCATGCAATTTGAGTCAGCTCTAACTCGAGTCTCTATGAAAATACCAAAAAGAAATTTGGATTTTGGTTGACTTGGATCAAGGTAAGCTTAATACATAATTTATAAGATATAGTTTATGTAATATATAATTTATATTTTAATACAAAAGATTACATTTTAGGCCCAAACAAGCCTGAGCAACAATAGACCCACATTAACATTTCAAGCTTGAAGTCAATGACATTTCAAGTTCGGATCTTGAATTCTAAAAATGCAATTTGGGCTAGGTTAGAGTTTGACTAATTGAAGTTAACCCGGGCCTAAGCACTAGCTCAAGCCCTTTAATTGCAATCCAGGCCCAGGTTGAACAAACTCAAAATCCATTCCACTCACCTGAGTTGCAACCTAGAGAGGAGCTACTTCAATTGTGTAAATGGAGGTGGGCATCCTGAGGAAGAAGAATAAAATAAAAAAAAAGGATGGGCCCAACGAGCACCCAATTTATACTCTACTAGGCCTTATGCATATAAGACAATTCGAGTTCTAGTCCCCATGACGTAATCTGGTGGCTATCTTGTGGGGGTGTGGTACGTCATCTGAAGAAGAGGTTTAGTAGGGTTGTGCTCAAGGTTCCCCCTCTGTCTTAAAAAAAATAATTCACACATATTGGGCCGTACCTGATCCTTGACCATATTGGGCTCCAAGGATATGTATTAATTGATTGGTGACCCTTCCAAATTTGACAGTAATCGGACAACTTTTTTAATGGGATATGTGAAAGAAGCTCTTAATTGTTTTGCTTATCTGAGAAAGGCCTTATTATTTAAGTTGATACATAAAAATTTTGGTTGGAATTTTTAAAAATTGGCATAATTCAAAAGGAAAAAAAGAAGAAAAATGAAATCTTTTTGAAAAAGTGCGAACAATTCTACAATGAATGGCAGAATTATTATTTTTTATTAATTTAAAAGAACTCACTCAAATTACTCAATTTGTCGAATTTGAAGACGAGTCCAAATCTGAGTTTTCCAACCATGAATGGGACATTCAAATTAATTTGATCTTCCATTCTTTCTCCAATAGTGCCATATGGAAAATTGGGAATTTGCATTGTGGGTAATGTTCCAAATTGTAGAGCCCACTCTCAAGATTAGGACTCAAGTTCCTCGGATTCTAAAGGACCAACAAAATCTTTGATTGCACCACTTCTCAAAGTACTCAACTTCTTCACCAAAACCCACTACAAATGGGCAGAAAGCAGGTCATTAACAGATTCTTCTTTATGGGATTCGCTCATGGTCCCCTGTTTTCACCACTTTTTCTCATTTCTTCTCTTTTCAAATCTCCCTTCTTCTCTTTTCACCTGCTTTTGTTTTATCATAGTTTATTAATGGGGAATATAGAAGGGTTTACTAATTTTACAAGTGGATTATCTTTCATTTGAATAAAATATAAGCGGCTAATGGGCTATGTCAGGATGATGTTTTCTCAATTAAAAAATTGGGTGCAAAACAAAAATTGGATTCAGTATTTATTATTCTATCAGTCTCATTTTAGTTGTGTCATTTGAAATATTTGTAATTTTTAAGCACTCTCTGTATAAGACTAGCACTATATGTGATTTCATCTATTTTCAATACACTTTATATTAGTCCAATGTAAATGAGACAACTATTTTGGGACAATTCCAAAATCCATATAAGATAATTAATTTGGGATAGAGGGAGTATTTTCTATAACTTGAATACTTTTTCTGTAAAATCACCATTTGTATGAGGAGAGCATTGGAGAAAAAGGCTCATACATTCTTAATAATGTTTTCCACATAAGAAATTGTCTAATCTAATACTATGTTATTCTATAATCTCTCACTTTTATACTAACTGGTATGGCCGATATGTATGGGTGGATAATAAATATTAGTTGTTTTGTTTTTTAAATTATTTTGGTGGTGGGTCCGATATTAATGATTTCAATTTTTTTTAAAAATCGAGTCTTCTTTCATTTTTTTATTTTCTTTTTAATTCAAAAAAAATAAAATACAAAAATCCCTATATTTTTCAAAAACAAAGAGGAGAAAGAAAGATCTCGGCCGATATCTGAGCCCCCATGGCCTCACTTGCCTTAGGAAGTGGGAGGTGACAGGTTTGAGCCCCTGTAGCCTCATGTGGTGTGCTCTAAGGACAATGAATATCACACGTGGAAGTTTTACGCTTAGTTTTTCGCAATTTTCTATACATAAATTAAAAAAAAAAATTGTAAAAATTAAAAAAATAACTATATTATAACTAGAACTTGAAGACTTAATAATTTCTCTGTTTATAATTATATATTTAAAATAAACATTAACACTTATGTCTAATCTATTTTATGCATTTTTAATAATTCCATTTATATTCTGAACTTCAAAATAAGTCAAAAACTTAAATTTTCGAAAAGTGATCAATTTCTTAAAAGGAGTATTTAAAAAAATAAATCTCAAACACATTAGATGCCAGATGTCAAGAAATATTTTTTAGAATTTTAGATAAATATATAATTTTAAGGACGGTCTCTTCCTACTGAGTACTGAGTGCCTTCTGAAAAAAGGTGTAAAAAAAAGGTTTAGAGACGGAAAGCCATTTCTCTCTTTCTTCTGCCCTTGTTCTGATTCCTCATTTCTGATACAGTAGTTGGTAACCCTAACCCTAGAAAAGAAAGAAGAAGAAAAGCAAGAGAAGAGAAAAATGAAGAGGGGAAACGAAGAACTTGGCCTCTGTCTCGGTTTCCACGCTGGTGATGCGGCACGCCATCCTTCCCGTTTCACCATCACTACTTCAGGTATACCCGATCTTATTTTCCTGCAAATCTCCCAATATTTTTTTAATAAAATAACCTTCAACGATAAGGGAGTGAGCGATCAAGGATTTTTATTGTTGCTTTTCGGTAGAGTAAGGTTTCTGTATCAGTTCTCTCCAGTGAAGATCAACTTTTTACATGGTCCTCCTCTCCTAGAGGAAATAACTGGTTTGGCTCCTGTTTGGATGGGTCTGAAATGAGGAAATCGACGTTCCTGGGATACCGAATTTCCAGGTGGATTCTGTAAAACAGCCTACTTTTTCTGGAAACTGTATCCACGTAATAAAACAGCTCTATGGTTATTTACAGGGGATTTAATTCCGGATAAATCCATTTTTTCCTGTTTTTGTTAATTTTCTTTCTAATTGCATCTGTGAAACTAGATTGTAACAGTAGCTTCTGTTTGTATGCATGGGAGGGAAAGTACTTACCTGGAAAGTAAAAGAATTTTAGCAAAGAAAAAGGCTATTCCCATTTTATTTTCAGCTAAAAACGGTTATTTTCCAGAGAAGTACTTTTCTTTTCCATACATCCAAATGAAGTATGAGGTATGCTGGATCTGGACTCCGGTGTGGAATCTGATTCTTACAGTCATTGCCTCTGTGTGTTATTGATTTGTAAGAAAACTTTCTTAAATATCTCGTGGATCTGTTCTTTAGAAAACCTGATTCAAGAAATTGTTAGCATCTGACTGTATGTATGCAAATGGACGTTCTTTCCTGGAAGCCCACATATATTTTTAGATTTTAAGAATGTTTGTTTTCCTGGAAAATACAATGTAGGTTTAGATCTGATTGATAGTGTCTCCTTTATCTTTTGAGAAGAAGCAGATAAAGTGTCTCTCTTAAAATATTTTTTTGACTTTTTCTTTCTTACAACGGTTTAATTGAACTTGCATTATTGATTCCCCTGACACAGAGAAGATGCCTGAAAGTCCTTTCTCCATGCAATATGGAGACGATTTTCTGATTTGATCTGATGGACCCATATAAGTTCATGTGGCATTTTTTTCGGGCGCACTTGTCACCAACATAGGAGTTCAGATTCTGGAGGGGAGTTTTTGTGGAGAATTGAGAGGGGATTTTCTGTTAGAGTGACATGTGGTATATAGGTGGGCAGTGGACATAAAGTGAGCATTGTGAATGTTCTAATGAAGAAAAATCGGACTCTACTGTTAGCCATTTGATATAAGAATATTACAATTACCACCCTTCTATCGAATGTCTAGTGGAGCCGATGTTTGTCCATTAAAACATCCACAACTCTCCCTTCATGTTGGTGGGACCTGCAAAATGTGTCACCTGTTGCTTTAAGAAAAAATCTACTACATTTTTCCAAACATGCTATGTCCTCTTTATGCATCCAATTCAATTCCACCCACTTGAATGAAGTCATGCTTCCATGTGATAATGCTATATACGTGTTTTGTATGCAATGATTTTTGGCTGAGGAACATCTGTCACCATTTCTTTCATGTGGATCACCTTGTGGTGTTCACCTGGGGCCACCATAATTCATATTGGTTGGTGGGTTGGGAAGCTTTTATTGTTAGGAGGGTAGCACAAGTTACCTTGATTGGGTTGCTCTGGGCATGGTTTTGAGGGCTTTGAAGGGCAATGTTATTATAAGTATGCATAAAAACATCCACAGCAAACTCATTTCTTGCTTTAGATGATTCCCCTGTTTTTTTTCAGATCAGCATGGAATCTCCTAGAGTCAGAGCCAAATGGTGCTAAACCTCAGCTGGGATCTGGATGTTGCTCTATCTCTTTTGGAATGAGGTGCATTGTTAAAAGCCTTTAAATCCCTCGAGCTTTTGAGCTTCTCTATCTATGGTCGGAAGATTTCTATGCTTATATGGGATCTTGATGAGACCCATCTATGGGGATATATGACTTACATTTATGTATTCTATGGGTCATTTGGAAATTGTGGCAGGAAAATTGACATGTTGCATACAATCCTTTGTGCATGGCATCTAAGGATGTTATTGAAGTCACTATCATTCATTCCTATGGTCAGGTTTTCTTGTTCCACTCCTTTTGGGTGCATAGCCTCCACCAGATAGCATCTCTTGATTCAATTGCTGTGGAGCAACACATTCAAAGGATATTTGGCTCCTGCATTTTCATGTCAGCTAACTAAACATCATTATCTTTTCCATGGAACTCTGTTGATGAATGTAAATGCACTAGCAGGTGTTGACTTAGGTTTGTGGTGTGGTGAGGGTGCTTGTTTTGAGGCCTGCTCCCACTGTATCTTATGGTTTCTGCCTTTGGTTGGTTGCCTTGTTGTTGGCCTGTTTGTCTGTGTTCTCTAGCTGTTCTGCCTTTAGTGATTTGGAGTGTGATCTTTTTGAAATAAAAAACATGTCTGTCTAATCCAATGGTAGAACAAGTCAGAATGGAATAACATTGGATAGAGTGAAAATTCATGTGGCTTGGGGTTTTAGTGGTTGAGGATGCATATTAGGCCCTGAATCTTAGCAGGTGGTGCATTTGCCAAGCTACCAACTTCTGTACATGCATCATGCATCACTTGGGTTGGTGATCCAGTTTATAGACTGTTGAGTTCCATCATGGATAGTAGGTGATGCAAAATTTTCATACTGGTAGATCCTAAAATTAAGAATTATAACCTACTAATAGATGATTAGAGAAGAACATAAAATTGATCCAAGGAAGAAACTGAAGAATAAAGGAGGCTCTTTCGATGCGTTGCAGTATATTAGGACATGCCTCAGCAACAGTGGGGTATGATAACTTGATGGCCTGGAGCTCTGGACCCATACATGGTCAAAAGATCACTTCTGCAAACTGTGCTCTTGCTAAGATTCTGGGGCCTGTTATACTCCTGATATAGATTGCTATAGCTTGGTACTTATTCCAGTTCACGCATTGGTTGAAACATGCAGATGGTCTCTATTCATCTTCAAAATATGTGGAGCATTCCCCAGAACAAGGAGAGGGTGTCATGCCTATTAATGGAAGGGGTCAAAGTGGATCTGGGCAGGAGAGGAGAAACATGAGAAATGATAGAAAGCCAAAGGCATTAGCAGAGGCCAGAAATTTTGACTCAAGAAATCCCTTCTTTACAGTTGTTATGAGGTCGTCCTATGTGAGAGCTCACTCGAGCATGGTGAGCGTAGCATATTAAAATTCTGCTTTGCATTATGGCTGTGAATTGTTTAAAGTCTAAGTTACATATTATACTGTTTTCCATATGTGTGTATCTATCTATCTATCTGTTTCTATCTCTGTCTCTGTCTATATATTATTATATTACATTGAAATAGTGGTGGTTGGCTGTGGTAATTATGGCCTAAAACCCTGAAGAAGGAACTAGCATCTCAGCCTCTGAACCTAGTATATACTTTACAATCCTACATTTGATTCCCTTATTCGAAAACAGATTTGCATCCATAATTGGAATGGGCAGTGCATCTGATACTTAAGATGCACAACTGACAACACTTTTTTGTAATTAGTTCTTATATTTTGGCAGAAGGATGATTATGCGTTCTGCTTTGCATTTGGGTACTGCAGTTCTTGGAAACCACATTGAATGGTAATACTTGGAAAAAAAAAAAAACACATTTTCTGATACCATTTTTCATCTTTTCCATGTGAAATTGTCTGTTTTTTGCTGTGATAAGGAGTTGAGATGGAAAATTTTAGAAAATTTGTATCCAACAAAATGTGGTTTACAAATTTCATCATTTTATGACATTGTGGGATGTTAGCCATCTGTTTTACCAAAATATTCAACACTCTTGCATCCAGCACAGAGTGCATTGGCATACAATAGTCCGGTAATTGATTGCTCTGCATGTTCTCTCTGGGGACTGTTTTCCCCTTTTTGTTGTTTTGGCTTGTATTATGTACAGTTTTTCTGCTCTTTTTCTTATCATTTCATGTTACTGTTTTTTTTTTTTAAATAACTCTTGTAATTTGGAGTACATCCTCCTTATACCATAACAAAATAACTGAGGTTTTTTCCAAGGAAATTGCTGGTAATTGATAAATAATTAAGCAAGTACAATATTTGAGTATTTAATTTGTACCTCAATAATCTCTAAGTAGCTGGTTTCAGTATCAGCACTGGCTTCTTATGATACTGGTACAGTCATGTGGTTGCTGGTGCTCATGTTGCGATACCCTTTTTGGGTTTGAGTTTGAATGGGTAAAAACTTGAATCTGGACTATTCTGTACTATTTGCTTATATCCATCTAATAGATACAAGGACAATACTCTTCCTTTGTGTGCAGTACATCCCATCCAAGTTTGCCAAAGTTCATCTCCCAAACCAACCGCATACTGTCACTCTTGAGTTTTCTGATGGGCAAAAATGGCCTGTAAAATGCTGCATCAGACCAAACATAGCTGTACTGTCTAAAGGGTGGGAGACTGTTGTTTTGAAGAATAATATAGAAGAAGGTGATGTATGTGTCTTCGAACTTATTGAGAAAGAGAAAATGGGCTTCAGAGTTATCATTTACCGCTCTGATGAAGAAGGGCAGAACATATCTGCAAAGAAGCGCAAATGTATTGGACTACTCTGGCATTAGAAAATTTTATATTAACTTCCGTTATTAATATTTTTGTAAGAGGGCAAGTCTGGTATTATATGCATTAACCATTTTCAAATTTATGGCAGCTTAATTGGACAAAGTGGGACTAAGGCAGTAGCTGTATTGCTGGAGCCTGGAGAGTGTTTTAGAAAGACGAAAATGTGATAATCAAGGTTACAGATTTGATATCCCAGAGACCTTACAATATGGTAGTTACTCACTTCTCTTTCTTTTTCTTCTTATCTGGTTGATCTTCCAATAGGATAGTTTCAACTTCAAGCCACTTGTATATTGGAATGCCGATGCCGATTTGTAGATTATTGATTTCTGGTAGGTTTAGTCATTTGGGGGGTTATGGCTCTTTTTTATGTTAACCATTTCATGTTTACACTGGTTTCCTGTATAATCTACACTACTCACTAGTTGAACTGAATTTCTACTCACAGTGCATCTCTTTTGCTACTTTTATTGCTCGCTGCTCGGCTTAAGGTATAGGCTGTTGTTCTCTGCATCAAGTACCAGCCCCTGGCGTCCACAGTAAATAATTCATTCCCATTTTTATTTCATAGTTGACTGTCATAGTTGTGTTAGACTTCTTGTGTTAGAAAGCAGAGGCAGGTGAAGAATCTGAATCCTTTACACTTTCATGAAGTGGCCATCTATGGTTGAAACTGAAGTGTTGTGGGGCTCAACGACAATCAAATGAAAAGGGACTTCTAGGTTTATCTAAAATTCGTTCTCGTCTAGACTTGTGATCCAAGGCTGGCATTTTGTATCACAGCTTTGTATCGGACACTGAAGTACTACAAAGGGACTGAGTTTTTTCATTTTGTTAAATCTTGAAGCCCCTTTTTATTACTTGGTATGGTATAGTCGGTGAGCCCCACAAGTCTGCCATGTGTTCCTATCTGGTTTTTAGAGGATTTCTACATTTTAAACCATAGAGGGTTGAGCTTCAAAAGCTAAAAGATTCCATTGAGGGGAGTGGCAATTGAGCAGGATGCTATACTTAGGGTCGAAGGACATAATAATAGTGTGAAGTGATGGAGAACATAATTTTGATGGATAAGAGTGGAAATGTAAACTCAGAAAGTTGGCCCTAGATGGATGGAAAATTATGATTACGATGATGTTGATCATTATGATCTCATCAATATATTCAAAAGTCTTACTCTTTTGTATTGGGAAATCATTGACAAATATCTATTTTGCCCATGTCATTATCATCACCATCAGTATCTTTATCTCATTTATCTAGTGTTAACTTTTTGAGTTTTACTTTTCCACTTAAACCTATCTACAATTATGTTCTCCATTATTTAATATTTTATTTTGTCATGTTTTACTATGATAGGATCTGTGGATTTTGATATCTTAATGGTTTTGTTTTACAAGCTTTTAATAGAGCCAAGATAATGGTAATAAATGTTCTAAGATGGATGAATAGAGTTACACTGAAAGATAGAATTAAGAATGAATGTATTAGAAAAATCTTTAGAGGAGTCCTAATAGATGAGAAATTGAGGAAATTTATCTAAGATAGTTTGGACATGTACACAGGAGACCGGTAGCAACTCTGGTTGGGAAAATTGAAAAAAATTACAAGTAGAAGGGATGAGAAGATGCAGGCAGACCTTTAAAAAGTTATATGGAAGGGGTAAAAAAATTATGAAAGAGTGCAGCTTAATGGAGTGTATGATTTTGATTGAATAGAGTGGAGGAAAAGAACTGAGAAAGTACTTCGGATAGATGAGATTTAGTGGCTACTATGATGATGATATCTATAATAGGGCTTGAGTTGGATTGCCATGCTATCTGCAGTCTTCAGTTCTGCTTGGGATTCAACCTTTCCAGGGATCTGATCAAAGACGGCCCTTGTTTCATAACTATTGTTGGGGTAGTACCTTACCAAAGAAAAGATTTTGTTAATTTAGTTTGGGATAGTGATTTTGCAGTATCATTCTCTCATATTGTGCTCTTTAAAAGGAAATTATAATTTTAACTTTAGTTCTTTTGGCATCTCTCTCTTCCTTTTTTTCAAAAGCAATTGTAAAATTGGAATTTCCTTTTAAAGGGGTGCATTATGAGAAAATGGTGGTGCAAAAATCACTACCCTTTAGTTCGAGGTAGTATAAAATATATTTTAGATACACGGCCTGTGGATTCAACTAACAAAATGAAGTATTATGAAGTGTCTTAAATCCATAACTTAAGTAGTAGTTAAACTTGAATGCTTTAAAATCAATGGTCAAATGACTAATGATTTCAAAGCATATGAACTGAATGAACTATCAATAGCTTTAAATCTTAATCTTGATCCAAGGAGGGGGTTGGTCTGATGGTCAAGAAACTCTCTTCATGAAAGTAAGTCTTGAGTTTGATTCACGTTCAATTTCCATTTGGGTCACTCTCCATAGTTGCTTATCAAGTCTTTGGGATTTGGAGGCTTGCACTTGTTCCAAGGACTGGTCAGGTTAATAGGTTCTCTGTCCAAATATAGGTGAAACTTTTGAACACCTTGGTCATTTTGACGTAGGGTATTTTAGAATGCTTTATTAGGTATGGTGGAGTTCACTGGCTCACTAGATGAAAGCTGTGTAAAATATAACTTTTATCTTAGCATGCTCTAAGCAGTCTTGGGTGGGAACATTACTGGTCCACTTGTAATGTAGGCATCAAAACTTTAGATACGAATAAAGTATGTTTTAATTTTTTTTAAAAATGTGTAAAAAATTTAGTAAATAGGACACCAATATGAGAGAACATTTAATATAATATTTTTGTTTTTAGTATCTTATAGTGATATGTATATTCTATTAGAATTTATAATTTTTTTGAATTTTATAAAAATGTTTGGAATATTAAAAGAATCACACAAATACTATCAATTACATTAAATAGCCTTTATTTAATATAAGAAAATTTGTATATTATTTTAATAATTTCTTTTGCAAAAAGAATTATCTTTGAAAATTTAACTTTCATTATTTTATCTTTAAAAAATGAAAATAACATATAAACTCTAGATCATATTAATCACAATAAGACGTCTATTTAATTTTATAGGCATTCAATATTATTTCATTAAAAGTTTTTACAAAAATCACAAAGTTAGGATTATGTGAGATTTTTTTTTTTAAGTTGGATAAATATAACTTAAAATGGCTAATTGTTTTGAAGGAAACATTTTAAAATTTAGATAAACCTTTCATGCTTGAAAAACTTGCTTCTAAGGCTTCTTAAAATCATACTAATATAAGATTCAATTTCCAAAAATTGTTGAAATGTTTTTATTTTAAAAAAATAAATATGACCAATTTTTTTACATTATCAATCGATACTGCCTACAATAATAGGGTTGAAAGCCCAAGATGACATGTATCTGTAAATTGAAAGTTAATAGGTATCTGTAGATACACCAATGTATTAACTGATTTTTTTACCATTGATCCTAAAAGGTTGGATGGGTTTGATTCAAAAACTACTTTTATTATGTAACATGGTTATCCTCAGATTAATCTTACGAGCATCTGTAAACTTTTTAATTCATACACACTGGTTTGTCAATGAGGTGTAACCATATGGGGAGTGATCTAAAGAAGTTTGAGCGTGAATCAAATTCAAGATTTTCATTTACGAGGGAAACCTCTTGACCCTTTAGGCTAACCACTTAATAGGCCCATCTATTTGAATTTTTAAAAAAATCTATGAAATGATGAAATTATTGTAGCAAATACAAGATGACTGAAATTCTGGCTCATATTAAAAAAATTGGCTTGATTTATTAATGTTTATTTTAAGTTTTAAAACTTACATATCAATGGGATATAAATGGATGCTAACTCAAAAGTAAAAGATTTCAATACAATATCTTTATTTGTTTCATCTCTTTGGATCTGAATGTAAAATGTGTATCTACAATATGCTTGTTTTTTATGCAGGTTTAGCTTAGCCACACTTGAATTCAATAGCCTATTTATTTAAATGATGAGTAATGTTAATATATCTATAATTAATAAATATGCTATGCGTTATAAAATTATATGCGGAGCATGACATGAAACTTACCCTCAAATATAGCATCAATCACATCTAAAATTAGAAAATTCTAGCACATGTAAGATTTTAAAAACTTTCTTTTAAAAATAATTGTTTAAAATTAGTTTTCTTCTAAATTTTTTGGTAAAAACAAAATTAAATTTAAAACAAAGTTTTAAGCCACTGTTTTAATTTAAAATATTTTACAAAAATTTTAAAAATAAAAATATGTAAAATTTATATAATAATTTAGTCAAATTTTTTATCTCTTAATCCTACAAATAGGATATAGCATACTTGTGCAATATCCATTTCCGTGCAATATCCATTTCCGAGTTGATATGGTCTAAATGACTCAAATTTTGATAGTGTTTAATGTTCACTGATGCAAATTAATCTAATAAGGGTATTAAATTAGGTCACAAATACAATTAGTTAAAGAGGAACGTGTATGAAGGTTTAGATTAACCATAGGTGAATTCTATTGTAAAGCATATACATGATGCCTAGTCTACTAGCTAGGGACTTTAATATCATTTTTTATTTTTATATATTGGCCGATACGATATCTATTGGCCGATATTCGATATATATCGTCGATATCGGTCGATACAGGTGGTTTTTGTAAAATAATAAAAAAAAAATAGAGGAGAGAAATTTATCAGTCGATATCTCGGCCGATACTGAGATTTCAACTTCGCTAATAGCTACATTCTATTTTTGATATTTGCTAACTTTTACTCTCTTATAAATTTTTGATATTTGCTAACTTTCACTCTCTTATAAAGGATTGCGGCGTAACATTATTTAAGGAAAGAGAGCATAAAATTGATGAAATAATAACTTAGGTTATGAATATCCACGTTAATGTCTTATATCACGTGGTGATCCATTGGAAGAGAGGCATGTAATAGAGTGCATTATAACCATGTACTTGAAAATAGTGAACTTGCTCTCATGTCACTATGAATGTAGGCAATGTTAAACCACATAAATCACCCTTGATTTTGGGAGCACTTACACACACCCGGTTTTTCTGCCTCTACACACCCGAAATCGAATTTTCGGGTGAAATTACAATTTTACCCCCGCGTTTCTATTCATTCGAATGAATGCCCAGTTCATTTTGGCATTCATTCGAATGAATTTCCATGTGTAATTTCAATTCATTCGAATGAATGGGCTGAACAGTAATACGGAATACTGTTCAGTCACATTCATTCGAATGAATAGACTTCATTCATTTGAATGAATATGTTCATCAAATGAATGTATGTCCATTCATTCGAATGAATGAAATCCATTTATTCGAATGATTTCATTCAACGCTTTCAGCGCTTCATTCATTCGAATGTTCAGGCAGCAGAAACAGTAACATTATTTTAAATATTTATTTTTAAAACTTTAAAGTTATTTTTTGAGTATTGTGTATTTCCAAAATTTCTCAAATTAAATATCTAGACTAATTATAATAACCTGATAAAAATACTTTAAGACTTCAAGATCTTTTGACACTCCTAAATATATAAAACACAGTATTTTACAAATAAGGGTATCCCTAGGCTGTGTCGAAAACACATTTAGGAGTGTCAAAAGACCTTGAAGTCTTAAAGTATTTTTATCAGGTTATTTTAATTAGTTTAGATATTCAATTTAAAAATTTTTGGAAATACACAGTGCTTAAAAATAACTGTCTATATTTTAAAACATAGACCCTTATTTTTTTAGCACTGTGTATTTCTAAAATTTCTTAAATTGAATATCCAGACTAATTACGATAATCTGATAAAAATACTTTAAGACTTTAAGGTCTTTTGACACTCTTAAATTTGTTTTCGACACAGCCTAGGGATACCCTTATTTGTAAAATACTGTGTTTTATATATTTAGGAGTGTCAAAAGACATTGAAGTGTTAAGGTATTTTTATCAGGTTATTATAATTAGTCTAGATATTTAATTTGAGAAATTTTGGAAATACACAGTATTCAAAAAATAAGTTTAAAGTTTTAAAAGAATTTAAATAAAACTGTATACTGTCTGTATACTGTAACTTTGTAAGTCCTGAATCATTCGAATGATTCATGATGAATCATTCGAATGATTCATGATGAATCATTCGAATGATTGAATCAGCACGTTGATTCATATTCGTTCATTCTTCATGTTCATTCGAATGAACGGATCGTTCATCCATTCATTCGAATGAATGGTTGATTCATTCGAATGAATGGATGAAATGAAGGTCATTTTACTACTATTCATTCGAATGAATCATCCATTCATTCGAATGAATGGGGCTGAATAGTATTCCGTGTTACTGTTCAGCCCATTCATTCGAATGAATTGAAATTACACATGGGAATTCATTCGGATGAATGTCAAAATGAACTGGGCATTCATTCGAATGAATAGAAACGCGGGGGTAAAATTGTAATTTCACCCGAAAATTCGATTTCGGGTGTGTAGAGGCAGAAAAACCGGGTGTGTGTAAGTGCTCCCGTTTTTGTGTAATTGCTTGTGTTTATTGTATATGAGTCCTTTGTTTTTAAAATGATTTAAATAAGTGTCTGTTAAGTATTTCATATCTTTCTTTTGGATAATTCTGGGTATCTTTATTTCATATTGGATGTGAGATTAATCTCACGAATATATAAAACCACCTGTAAATCTCGTATATTATATAAGCACATGAGAGAAATTGAATTCTAACAAATTTTTTCCTAGTAAAAATAAAAAATAGTGTCTCATGTCTATATTGTTGGTGTTTGGGACTAAAAGGAGGTTATATGGACAAAATCAGATTTTTTTTTTAACCAAATATGCTAAAAATCGCTAAAATGAGTTTGTATATTTGGGCTTTAATAGGTAATGTGAAAACGGGATACAAACTTTTAAAAATTACATTGGATGTTTTATATATTAATTAATATTAAAAAATGTTAACAATCCTAGTATTTCAAACCAGGATGGACCCCACCAAGCCTGTTACAACCCTCGTATAATAGATCATTACCATACTTTTCTAATAATAGATTTAATTTAGAACTAAATTACTAACCAATGATGCTGGCTTAGAGAATAGGGAGTCCAACTCGTTTACAGACCTAAGATGATGATAAAGTGGCAAATGGCAGAGCAGTAGTTGAGAGTGGAGAGAGTCTATCAAGATTCCAAGCCTGTCCCTTCTCCTTAGCCAACAATCTTTTGTTCTTTTACCCATGTCGTCTTACCTTCTCATCCTCTCTCTCTTTAACTTCTCATGGCCTATTTTATTTTACTTGATAAGCCTCTACATGCCGTCTGTCTCCATTCCTCGATGCTCCACTTGCCTTCATCAAATCAATCTAAATTCTCTCTCCCTCATATTTTTTTTTTACAAAAAAACCTCAAGATTTTACCTCTCTCCGAATACGAGGATGTTGGATTAAACACCGGAGGTACGCATGTTGGGAAGCCGAACGAATCCCATATCAGTTGTGAAGGGGAGATCTAGAGATTTATATTGGACTTGGACCACTCTACCTAATGGGTTAGTCTCTTGGGTTGAATATTCAGTTCTAATAAGTGGTATCAGAGCTATGTCTCAAGTTACCGCATGTGGACTCAAGGGACTCCCTAGTTGGATGGGATGGCTGCGACATTTTATTCGCCGGAGAGCCTCGTTCGAGGGGAGATTGTTGGGCAGCCGAACGAGTCCCACATCGGTTGTGAAAAGGGTGATCTAGGGACTTGAATCACTCCACCTAATAGATTAGTCTTTTAGGTTAGATACTCAGTCCTAATAATGCAGACTCCCACAAACCATGTGTATTGAGTTAATACGGGACTTGAACCTCTAGTTTTTGAACTGGATTGTCTACCGATTGAATAACGCATGTATATATCTCCACCTTTTTAATACCTCTAATACATATTTTCTTCTAGTCACCTTAACTTAATAATCTAATTTATTTTTATAGTTTTGAACCACTTTGTGTTCCTAAACTAATGAATATATTTCAATATACTTTTATTATTAGTTCATGGCCCACTTCTATTAACCAGATAGATATATTCAAAGAATGTCTCTTCCTCTAACTCAATTAACTAATAATAATTTTCCATTTTATTCCCTTTCAAATTGGAATATCTTCATTTCATGAAGTGGGGGCCATGACCACTAATTGGAATATAGGGCAGACCTGGAGTGGTTGAAAGTTGAAACTGAGCAAGAGCTAGGCCCATAGAAGGCTATAGGCCTAAAGGCTACATGTTTGGATGATCGTAACCCTTCAACTGATGGATACTTGATAATGACATTTGTTTAGTGATTGCAATCATTTGCATCATATTTGTGAAACACACTTTCTCCCTCACAATTATTTATAATTTTTTATTTCTCAAATTCTTAAATTTAATTTTATGTTTTTTATCATAAAGAATCGTATCAAAACGCCAAAAGTTTTAGAGCTGATATAATTTAAAATATCAAACCTTCTATCTTATGTGATATTGGGTGGGTCTAACTCGATGCCCATAAGTATGTCCCCACAAGCACATGGCAAATCGCATTTATGCCAATAGAATTTCCTTGCATTTGATCCTCTCTCTGATTTATACATCTATTTTTTATATTTTCTGTCTCGGGTTTTAAAGGTTTGGCTTTTATCATATCCAGGGGTTTAAAAATCGGTATCAGCCGATATTTTTCTCTTTCCTCCATTTTTTTGAAGATATTGGCCAATATGATACGGCCGATATTGTGAATATCGGCCGATAACGATATATATCGGCTGATATTCATAACTTAAAAACTGATACATATCGGCCGAGATGATATGTATCGGCCGATATTTGTACCCCTGATCATATCTATGGAGGATGATTAATCTGTGGAGACTTGCACCGCATAACTCTATAAAGAGTGACCCTTTAAAGTGGAGTGCAAATTGAACTCAGAACTCCTACTTTGGTAAAACAGATTCAGGACCAACTCTTTTACACTGTATGAGTTACCCTAAGTACCAAAATCAATAAAAAAGGGAACCAACTTTTTCAAAAGAAAACATTCAAATAACATCAAACAAAGAAACGACTGAAGAGAATATATTCAAACAAATTCCCTTTCATGTTTCTTCTTGTGCCTATTCTCATCTTATTCCCTCCCAACATCCCAATCTAAACAAATAAACAATCATAAGATGTACCCACAAAAATACAATCACAGTAGAATTAAAATACCCAAGTCCAAAGTTGAAACTCCCCATACATACGTCACATGAAAAATTAAAATGTCTTCCATGAGAAAGGGAATGTGATTTCTGCATAGATGTTGACATTTTTTGAGGCCTGATTTTGTATTAGACGTGGATGACAGTATGTGAAAGCTTTTTCAAAACTTGGTTTAGGAAAGAGTCAAAATAAGGAAAATTTTTAATTTTATTTTAATAAATGGGTCTAACTTAGGTTTAGGACCCAAAGTGTGGATGGTCCATGTGACAGCTTGGGACATGAGAATGAGACAGTGTCACGGGAATATTTGAGGGCTCTCGAGACCCTAAGAGGGATAAAAAATAAATGTGTTCATGTCCCAAGGTTGTATGGATCTAGGGCAAAGAATATCACTTATTACCCAAATCTTTAAATAACAATTAATTAAGAAAAGATTTCTATCTTTGCCACTTGGAGTTCTTGACAAGGATATGTTTGACCACATTTTCGTAAATATTCTTTTTAAAGGTTTAAAATTTTTGGGTATTTAATTCATTGGTCAAGATAAGAGAGATGTTGACATTCATTGATGAGTTAAAATCAAGGGCATGATTTTATGTATGAAAACAAATATCGGCCGATACCCGATATATATCGTTGATATCGATTGTTTTAAAAAAAAAAATAAGAGAACTTAAACCCCTTATTTCATGTGTTCCATTAACTTTAAATCTTTTGGTGTATTGATCAGCTCCTTAACAATTGGTATTAGAGGAGATTGCAGGTCTCATATTTAAATTCTAGTGAAGACAACTAAAGATGAAAAGAACTACTGAAATACTGCAGGATGGTAATTTGTTATCTCGATGAGTTAAGATAAAGGACATGATTTCAAGTATTCTATCAGGCTCTAGAGCTTTTGATTTAATGAAATTAGACTAATTAATGTATAAAAATAGCATAATGAAGTAATTGAGAATGTTTAATTAATTAAATATCTTATTTGAGTTACTTTAATTAATAATAAATGTTAAAGTATTTATTTAATGAAAATGTATTAAATAAAATCATGATTCATGAATGAAGGGGAGATTTGGAGGATAAGAGAAGTAGTGCGATCAATTGACTTTAAGGTATAGAATTTCCTCACTCATAATCCAAATATAGTGAGATTCTGTTTTTAGGGTGAGTTAACTTTTTCACCTTTAACTTACAGTTTTTATTATTCAAAATTACAAGGCCTACACAGTCTTATATTACATAGGAAATTGTATTTTTCAAATAATTATTTTAATTAAATAAAATAATCTCAATAAATTTTATATAAAATACTTATTAATCTAATATTAGGCAAGTTTTCTACATGCTCAAGTATAAATGCTTAAGCATTTGGAAGTTAGATGATTGTATATTTCTCATTAGTTTCTATTTTACCTCTTGATTTTTAGGTTAAAATAAAGTGATTAGATAAATATAATTATTTTAAATTCTCGATTCAACATAAATACATTAAATGAATATGAATTTAGATTAAATTTAAATTAGAAAATAAAATAATATTTTAACATTTTTGCATCTGATAATCTGAAAGAATAGATACTATCATTTGCAATAAGTCAAACAATACATGTCCCGCTTGCGTCATTCGTTGGTTGATATGTTTCATTCAAAGCAAGCCTTTTTGTACGTGTGGCCCAACTTATGACGGGAAAGTTTGAATGACTTTTTTGTGTGTAATGATAGGGATGAGCTCTATCGAATCTTTTAGTCTTTTTAATATAGTTTTTTTTTTATATATTTTATTAGAAATAATATTGACCTAAAAGTTATTCAAATTGGATTTAATCAGATAATTCTAATTTTCTCGTTTAAAATTTTAAAATTAGACTATTAGATCTATATTTGTATCTTATGAAAGATAATAAAAAATATAAAATACTCTCTCTTTTTTTATTTCTTTTATCACAAAAGCTCACGTGTTTCAAATTTACAAAATTATTATATTTGTACAATGATTATGTACATCCTCTTAATATTTAGAGAAAACACACAATATTGATTAATAACCTAAAGGAGTTGAAGTGATGTTGAGGAACCCGCTTCAAAAAGCAGGAGTTCTTAATTTGATTCTCATTTCATCGCAAAGGTTTTGTGTTCAATAGATTTTTTTTTATATGATTTAGTTTATTTATAGAGTTAGTCTGACTTCTAATATGGAGTGAAGATATTAATGTTATAAAAAAATAAAAATCATCTCATGCAACGATATACAATTGTTTGGAAGCAAATTTTCAAAGGTTAAAATAGTAAATCTAGAATAATAGGATGGCAGTGAAAATGTAATTATTTTGTAACTGGTCTTCTCACAGTAGTTTACTACCTTAATTATTCTACAAAGGATAAATTTTGTTATATTTTAGAATAGAATAAAAGGACAATATATATTTTCCAGCCCACATGATCTAACTTTGATGTGTTCTAACTTCTAAAGGTAGTGAGTTTATTTGTGCAGATTTTAGTAAGATTTTGTCTGAATTTTTTACACGTAAATCTCAAAAAAATGAATGAAAATATAGTGTTTAAATTCTTTTCGGAATTGACAAAGCAATGCTTTAAAATCGAATTGAATGATGTCGTTTGACTTAGTTGAAGTTAAATTGGTGCATAAAGCAGTTTGGTTCTTAAGATAGTTATTAATTTTTTTAAGGAATAACAAGGGATAAGTGAATGCCATTCAAAGAGTGGGAAACACTCCAAATAGTCAAAAGATAGACATAAAAAAGGGCGACCAAAAGCAATAAGCACTATACAAAATCACACAATTAGATAACCTAAAATATTGGATAAAAATTAGATCCCTAGCAAGAACCAATCAGATAAAAATTTGAAAACTTCATTTTACCAAAGGGAAGGTATGTTCCTCATAAGTAATTCTAGCAGTAGAGCGGAGTTTTTTCAATAAATAACTTCGAGTTTTGAGTTTGAATTGATTTGAATCGTAATATTAGTATATAGTTAATTTCCACTCTTATTTGTAAAAAATATTGGGATTAAGTTTTCTCAACACAAAAAGGGACACTCTCCATAGTTTACACTCGGTGTATGCGGATAAAAAGATTTACACATATCCCAAAGATTAGTCAAGTGAAATATTATGATAAGTTAGATAGGACGCTTAGATACCTTCGTCTTAAAAAAACCCATAATATCATAATTCACTCTCATAATAACTACGATACTATGAATCTATGATAGTAAAAGAGGAAAAATGATATTTAAGTGAAAGTGAATAAATAAATAAATAAAAATTATAACAATTTTGAGACCAGCCGAATTACGCATTTGTGTTAAAAAATAGACAGCCTTTATATTTGATTCAGTGAAACTGAGTCAGCTCAGTATTTAAAAAGAGTGAGTGGTGGATTAGAATTAGCAAAATGAGATACATGCAGACATGGATACAGTAAAAAAGATTACTCATTAGAAATCATGACCTTTGTTTCGGTACACAGACAAAGATGTACAGAGATCACAATTGTTGGGTCCTTGGACCCCAAGTTATCATTGTATATTCCAAATAATTAAATGCAGGGTTGTTGTCATTGGGTACATGAAAATCATGAAATTCCTGTGAAACTCTGTTTGGTTCGAGGTAAAAAATTATGAAAAAAAAAATGGTGAAAAGAAATTTTAACCGGTAGAAAAATAATGAAGGACATAGGCTTATAATTGCAGATGCTCGTAATTGGAGGGAGATGGAATAGATCTCCCAATTTAATTATCTGATTGTATTTTGGGACTGTCCTAAAATAATTGTCTGATATGCTATTTTGATATCTATCTCTTCTTTATTGAAAGAGTTATAGGATGTTCTAAATATTTTTTGAAGAGCCATATAGACACTTGAGAAATCTTTCTCTCCACACCCGTTTTTCAAAAGTTGATGGAAATTATCCTTTTGCCCTTCCACTTAAAAACGCATTTTGACAAATTTTTATGAAGTGTGATTTTCAAACGAAGCCGTTTTCGACCGATTTCTACAAACAAGATATCAAAATTCATCTACTCTAAATTTTATGAACTCCGTGACTGATTTTAAATGAAAAATGTATAGTTTTGGGCTTAAAAAATCGTATCCAAATAATTAAGGAACTTTTCTCTTAATTCTTTGGGTACGATTTTTGAAGTCCAAAACTATACACTTTTTACTTAAAATGAGTCCCGGAGTTCATAAAATTCAGAGTAGATAAATTTTGATATATTGTTTGTAAAAATCGATCGAGAAACAGCCTCGTTTGAAAATTCTGCTACGCAGCCTTCAAATGAATTCCCACTTCATTCGAACGAATGATTTTTTTAAGATGGTGAAGCCACAAAACGTGTGTATTACACTTGTGTATTTTTCTTTTTTCTTTTTAAATATTTTATGAAATTCATTAAAAATGTTAAACATGATGAAATATAAATGAATAAAATTTTCACTTTAAAATTTAATTTTTAAGTACTTGATATTAATAGTTGAAATCATCATATATCTTTATTATTTTAGTGAATTTGATTATTAAGATAATAATTTTCAGTTGAAATTTGATAAATTTCTAAAATCATCACATTTACTTTTAATCTAAATTATTGACCTTGTAATGATTTCAAACACATATTTTTTTTAAAAAAAAAAGACGAAGTTTTACTTTAAAAAACCTAACAAATTATGTGTGTCATGCACTTCTATATATTAAATAGGCCATATGAGACCGTGAAAAGCCTGATAGAAGCTAGTCTCAGGCTTAATTTAAAACCTATGCACTCATGTTTACATATGTTGGAGTTAATATGCCATTTATAAAATTTAATATTAACTTGAGAAATTATTCATGATGAAATTATTTATAAAAAATTAATGTAAATTTTGAATTTCAACTTTGGAATGAGTAAATAACTTTTCTATAACTCATATGGGTGTACTTTAATCAATTGTCTCCTGCATCAGAAAATGGAAAATTGCTATCACACGATTTCTCACACATAATTTATTTTTAAAATAACTATTTTATTTTTCTTTTTCAGTTAATAATTTAAATAAAAATTTATACCTATTTACTATAAATAAGTTCCCATTTTCCATTATTAACTTATCTGCAAAAAGTTGGCATGATTCTACTTTCTCTGGTGAAAAGATGAATTCCAAAAAGAGTATGGCAGGTTTGAAGAGGGAAAATTTATACCAGTTGTTGACTTTCATTCCCGAGGGAGTGAGAGGAAGAGAAGAAGCAGCTGATGAACCTCTCTCACTTCTCAAGTCTCACCTGTAAGCAAAAGCCACACGAGAAGGACGAAAATGCCCACTTCCCCATAAACACCACCGCATCACACGCTGACTAATCGATTAACAAATGATTACACCCATTTTCACCATACCAATTCCACCTCTACTTTCCCCTCCTCAATTTCTCCCCTTCTCCTTTTTGCTTACATTCTTTGGGAGCTACAATATCTACCATGGTCTCATGGACCACAAACAAAAAGTGCATCATTCGAAGACAATAAATCTTTTCTTCGTAAAAATAATTTTTTTGAATTTATAAATGAGATATTCAGTGTGAAATTTTCATGAGTGAGTCCACTACGTCTTACCTTCTATGACACACCAAAGTTAAATCATGGGAATTCAAATCCACAATTTCTCATTCTCTTTCTTATTTTTTTTAACTTCAAGATATCTAGGCATGTTAAAGCATCTGACTAAGTTTATGAGTAAAACTTTTAATTAAAGATTTTGAACCCTAATTTAATATAAGACATTTGCATTCAATTCTATAAAATTTCATTAAAATATTTTCACGAAAAACTTCAAAATCATGATTATCTTAGAATAAAAATTTAAAAAAATTGATGAAAATAACTCGGAATGATCAAATTTTAAGGGAAAAGTTTGAAATTGAAATATATCTTTTACACTTGAAGAACTTGCTTCTAAACTTTCTTAAAATAATGCACAATATAAGATTCAACGGAAGAAATAGTTGAAATTGTATTTTTTTTAAATAAAAAATTTAGTAGTGTTAGATGGAGAAGATGGCTCAAAAGAATAGACTTTTATATTATGGGGCAGGGTACGTAAGATACTAATGTAGAATGAGTTAAGTCAAAATTAATCCAATTTCTTCTCGACTAAAGTTTCTGATTTGATTGTTTCACAGAACTTTTATATTATTATTAAGACAACGACATAGAAATTTAAAAGGTTGAAAAATCTTAACTAAAAGTATATTGTAAAACAGTTGCCATGATAATCACTAAAAAAAAAGACTTATATAATAATAAAAAGGGTGTATGGACATTATCTTTTAGGAGGTACGGATTTTAGTGAACTTTCTATTTTGTCTCCCATCAATCTGCAGAAATCAATTCACTTTCAAGTGAATCAGTTCATTCATCGGTGTATCGGTCGGTGCACCGAACTAAACTCTTTCCATTTTCAAGTGAATCAATTCACCCATCGGTGCACTGAATAGGTGAACTGATTAACTGGAAAGTGAACCGATTTCTGCAGGAGTAAAGTGAGAAATTTAAAAAACCTATGCCTCCTAAAAGATAATACCCATATTAAGATGGGTATTTAAAAAAATAGAGTAAAAATCCTAAATTAGACATTAATATGATGACCCATCTGTCCAATGATGAATCCCAACTACTATTGGCAACAGGTTGAGATGAATTATTGAATGGTTTTACTTTCCACTTAGGGGCCACCATGGCCAATGGGACCCATCAATTATGTTGATTTTGCCATGTTAATGGTGGCCTAATGTGGGGTCCTCTGTAAAAGCTATCTTCCTTTTCCGACATAGAAATTGACTAAAAAATGGTCCATCGGAGCTTTACTATTTATGCATAAGCACTGTAGTTACAGTAAAAGCCAAAAGGAAAAAGAGATCCCATCAAGAGGGAGACCCCACGTGATGGAAGCATGTGGAGGCCCGGCTTCATCTACGGCGGGATCTTCGCCACGTGGGTTCGAGGGACTCGAGGGGGCGAATATTGTCGGACAAGATGTAGAAAGTAGAAACTGCAGACAAATACCAGCCGTTGAAAATTTAAATAAAAGGGTGAATGTGGTGTGATAGTTTTGTTTAGGGAGGGTGTCCTGTTACTGTATATTTGTTGTGGGGCTGCTTTGGGCATGCATCTGCCTCTGCAGGAGCAATGTCGCCTCACTACCTCCTAAAGTCTCCATTCCAATCATACCTTTCAGATTCTGAAGATAATGAAAAGTTACACACATGTTGAAGGAAAAACAGTACAGACGTCGGTAGAGAATGAGAAAGGGGTTAATAAGAGAGAAATTAGAGTGATTTGATTGTATAATTGTTGAGTAAACACACTTAAAAGATTTGATAAATTGATAGAGGTGAACTTTGGACGAGTGAAGTCGGGTTTTGGTTAAACTTAGTTCAACTTAGTATTGTGCATTGGCGAGTTCAGTCTGAATCAACTCAATTTTAAAGTCCAATTAATCACGACTCAACATCTAATCTAACTTGATAACTCAACTTGATTTTTAAGATTCAATGATAATAATAATTTAAGTGAGTCAATTTAAATTTACTCATCAAAATTTGTTTAAGATTTATTGACCACATAAAATTGAAAAATATTCATCAAATGAAATAAAGAAAGGCCCATTAACAAATTTCCTGGTAGAAAATCGACATTTGTAGTCCGTGTGGTCATGATTAGTGGTTTCATGGAATTGGGCCAGAGCTCAAGTCTCGGTGAAGTGAGAACGTAAAAAAAAAGTGGTAGAAAGGTAAATGAGTGCCCTTTTTTTTAACTAAAACACTAGTGTATGCAGGGCCGGCCCTGAGATTTCAGGGGCCCTAGGCGAGATTTTTAAGATGGGGCCTTTATATACTCGTAAAAAATAAAATCATATAATTTTTTTTTTACAATGCGTGAAACTAAATAAAATATTACAAAGTATTATTTAAAATTTATTCTTATTTTGAGAAGTAAAATTACTAATTAAATTACAATATTTAAGTTTTTTTAACATTTATTTTTCAATAGATAAGATAGCTAATTTATTCAATATTTCTTGTGACATTTTAGACCGAAGATAAGATTTTATCAATTTTAATTTTGAAAAACTTATTTCTGCATAGGTAACTGTAATTTGTATAATTAATATTATTTTATAAGCAATTCATGCATTTGGAAAACAACAATTCATTCTTTTGGTAATGCATCTTTTATCATATGGAGTGTGACATTAATGCAAATTCTCATTTGAAACGAATATATTATTTATTTTAATTTTTCATTTTTTTGTATTTTTTAAAAAATTAAAAATTATCTTAATTATAATGATTTATACTTGTATATTAGTTCTAATAAAATCTACATTAATCAAATGAATAAAGTTATGTTTTTTCATCTCTTCAAATTTTAAAAGCTTTAAATTATTTTTAATTCAAAATTATCAACTCAATAGATTTCTCTTTCTCTTTATTTAGATGATAGATATATTTTAAAAGAGTCTTTATTAATTAAAATTATTTTATTATTATTATTATTATTAAACTCAATAAAATGAGAATTATAATAATTATTATTATGATTGTTAGTATCATTATTTTAATTTTTTAAGAAATCTATGCTTTTTCATTATTATTATTAAATAATTTGATAAAAAAAAAATTATGAAATTATTATTATTATAACACAGCTGGGATTTGATCCCAGTCCTTTTTCTATAGAGGGAAAATTTTAACCAACCAGACAAGAATGTATATCTGCTTTAAATAGACATTATTAAATATTTAACATATAGTAAAGGAACTTATGGACTTGGGGGCCCTTTTTTATTTGGGGGCCCTAGGCGACCGCCTACTTCGCCTATACCCAGGGCCGGGCCTGAATGTATGTACCATTTGCCATCTGCAAAACTACATTTTCATTGTGAAAACAATATAAAGTAGAACCTGTAATAATTGTGAGAGACAACTTTCACTTGTACCATAAGCATTTAAAATACTGGTATAAACTCGAAAAATGATCTATTGTAAATCAATTCACAAAAGTTGGTGAGAACTTTTAATGAAAACCTTTGGATAAGAATGAGATGTGGATTTTACTTTATAAGCACAATTGATAATTCAATCAAAGGGCTAATCATTGAATGTTTACAACTAATCAATGTAAATTCTACAAATTTACTTTATCAATCACTCCTATGATTCTTTTATCAAGATTTATATTTTGTTGATAAATGAATTTATTTCCCATGTGTGGTCTCTCCACTATCTTAAAGTTTTGATAAGGACTCATTTACTTGGATGATTCCACTCTAGTGCTTATTTGAATTGAACACCGATCAAACTTAAAAAAATTATTTGTCTTGTAATACGTGATTTATACTCATGAAATGGATATTGACAACTATTATAAAATGAACGACCCATTTTCATCCAATGTGAAATGTCCATTGCAAAGATCGTTAGTTGAGTATGTGACCTAAACAAAATCATCTGAATTGAATTATAGAATTTAACTATTTAAGTTATTAATATTTCTTTAAAAAGTGGGAGTCATGAGTTTGATTTTTACTCAATTTTAAAAAGTCATTCTCTTAGAATTACTCAATATGTGTGGATAAGGAAGCTTGTATATATCCTGAAAATTAATTAGCTACCCATTGAGTATGCTATCCATGTTAATCATATAAGTTCGTTTAACTTCATCTAAAATACATGCACATTCTTCTCTCATACAACCTTTCTAACCACTGTATTTTTTTTTTAAATAAATTCGTTCAATTCCAAAATCATCATTCAAAACTTTAGATTATACATTTAATCCTTGAATTTATGATGGTGGGGTTCTTTAATGCGATGATCCAAACCATTGTATCACATAATGATGATAGGTGGGCCACATGCCTGAAAATTCCAATTAATTGTATATGGATGATGAGGGAAACAACCAGTACTTCCCACGTGCCAAGTTGAAAAGATCGATTCTAGGATCTCCCAGAACTTAGAGTCACATTTTTTTGGGACATTTTCGACCCATTGTGGGCTCCACCACTTCGATGAAGAACTCAAGGATTGAGAAAATATTGAAAAAACCTCGGGCCGAGTACCAACGTGTTACCTCTTCCCCAGTTTTCTCCCTGCGACACCACCATAAATCTGTGCACCTCCCTTGTCTATTCTGTCATTCTCATACTATCATCTATCGATTAAAGAAAAAAAGCTATTATCAAGCAACCTCTTCCTTAGGTCTGATACCTTAGCTTTCTTTTAAAATGCGCTTTTTCACTGTAGCACTTGCTACATAATTTTGTATTCGTATATCAGATGCTTCGATCTCCGACATTCATGTCCGGAAATACTTTTAGATCGATTAAAATACTATAATTTCACCATTTTTTTTTATTTATCTCATGAGGAGTATCCTGTAAATCACCGAAATGGTTATATATATATTATATATATATATATATATTATCATCATCATAGTCAAAGTCACAGTTTCTTCCTTTCAAAATGAATCTTTGAATTTTACTTCTTGATGTTATTATAAATCATAATTTTAGTTTCAAAATTTTCATTTATCCCTTTTTTCTACATTTTAATTTTCTCTCTACACCTGCGACAACTTACCGTATATGTCGCCTAGAAAAAGCACTCCAACAAGCAATTCATATAAAAAATATCATGGTTGTTAATTGTGTTAAAAATATCTTTTATCTAATGATTTTAAAATATGATATAAACAATTCAAATTTTAGCCTTTTTTAAGAGTTAAGTTCAAATTCAACGGTGCATATTAATATGATGAACGCAAAACCATGTCACATGACATGAGGCATGCGCTGGGATTTTTTTTTTTTTTTAGCGGTCATAAAAGAATTTTATTAAGAGAAGAGAAATTAAAAGGATAAAGAAACGGTCTAAAAGAGATAGACCGAAAGAAAAACACAAAAGAAAGACAGAATACAAGAAGAATAAATAAACAAAAGATCACAACAATAAAAAAACTCAAGCCCAAGGTTGTCAACTCCCAATTTTGCAAAATAATCCGCCACACCATTGACTGATCTTCCAACAATTGAGAAAGATACTCCCATTCTTTTAGCTAAGTCTCTCACCTCCCTAACCACATTTGTCAATCTCCAAGGTGGGCGCCTCACACCCGACGCCCATTTGAAAGCATTTGCCGAATCCCCTTCTATAACCAACTGACCTTGACAAAAAACCTTCTAAATGATTAGAGCTCTCCTAATGCTAAGAATTTCTGCTTCATTTAGTCTTTAATACCCACCGACTCATTGAACACGATGGATGATTCTCTCCTGTGATTTGAATTGATTATAAGTGAATGACTTTATTTGTTTGAGAATAGTTTGTATTTTATCTTTTTTTTTTTCAAAGATTAAGGTGTACAGGTCTTTTAGAGCATTTGTGACTAATCTCGGGCATGTACAAACCTTCATATCCATACACACCAAGTAACTCTATAGAGAATGATCATTTTGTGTTGAGAGTGATTTAAATCTAAGATCTCGCGTATCTGAAGTGGGTTCTTGACCGCCAAGCCAACCTTCACATAGTCACATATTACTATTTTAAGCTAAGTATCTAATTTAATTATAAATTTATTTTTTTACGTTAAAGTTTTATTCATGTGCAAATATTGATGCTCTTTTTCATTTGATATGATTAATAACCTCTATATTAACACTGATTAGAGATTTTGATTTTGGTTATTATAAGGGTGTTTCACATCTATAGAAGTTAATATTTTAAAATATTATTGAAAACTGTGCAGCAAATGCTACATCTGAAGCCCCCCTCTCTCTCATTTAGTCATTTTTAAATTGAGGGTTTACTGGTTTAGACTAGTCATTTATGGTCCTGACCTCTTTAGAGCCGAAGGAGAAACTTTTCTTATAACTAAGGCTTTCGTAGTCTAAAAACACATGCAAATCATAAGCCACTCATGATATAATCACTCTTTTATCACTCTATCTTCTATCTTCTATCCTCCCTTGCTATAACTCACATTCTCTAATTCCATAATCCATACCTTCTGTCGTTCCTCTCTCTCTCTCTCTCTCTCCCCAACTTTACATCGTTTTCCACCTTTACTTCCATTCTCTAAAGCCATTCTTTGTAGATCATCAACCCATTCATCTCTATCTTTGCATGATTTGATCTGGGTCATCCTCAATCGGCTTGTTAAGCTCTAATCGAATGAGAACCGGGTCTGTTTTGCCTGATCTCTCTCTTCAGATCAGCCCGCCATCGCTTTCCGATGAAAATAGCGATCTGAGCTTATATGGATCAATGGAAAGGGCAATTTTCGGCGACAAGAATTTGTTCACAGACTCCAGTAGCAGCGGGAGTGATATGAGCCATGACCAAGGGCTACTTCACCAAGAAAGAGATTGCAGTCACCATGGCAGACAGCTAACTCTGAGCTTAGGGTTTGAGATGGAAGCATTTGACCCACCATCTTCACAAATCCATAGACACGTTCACCACCTCCACAGGCCTCAGATTTATGGCTGTGAATTTAAGCGAAGTTCGCGATCGGTTAACGGAATGAAGAGAAGTACAAGAGCCCCTAGAATGAGATGGACGACTACTCTCCATGCACATTTTGTTCATGCAGTGGAGCTCCTTGGAGGCCATGAGAGTAAGCAAAACATGGAAGAGAGAGTGAGACTGATGCATACAACAACAATAGTCTCATTTCGTTAACCCCCAGGGGTTATCTTGATCTTGATGATCAATTCCCACCCTTCTTTGTAGGAAGATTAGTCAGAAACACTTAAAATACCTTGATCTTAGAAAAAAATAGTTTCATTTCGATCGGGATCTTTATTTTTCTAAAAGCTTGTTCCGATTATTTGATGATTTGGTCGATGCACTCTAATTGTTCTTTCGATTTACGTTTGAATTTATCATCACAGGAGCAACACCCAAGTCTGTTTTAGAGCTGATGAATGTGAAGGATCTAACACTAGCTCATGTGAAGAGCCACTTGCAGGTAGAAATACAAATATAGAAGAAACTATATTTTCATTCTTAGAAACTGGGACACAAATTCATCAGTATTATCCTTACCATATATCTTTTCTTTTCTGTTGTTATTATTGTTATATACTGTGGCTATGTTGTTGGGGTCAGATACAAAGAGAAAGGACAAAAGGGCATCTTAAGAGTAATCTTAGCTGTGGACTTTTTGATTTATTTTCTGTGGGTGTTCTTGCAGATGTATAGAACAGTGAAGAGCACTGACAAAGGAGCAGGTATTTGGATTTTCCCCCTAATGGCCTTTGTTTTTTTCCGTATGTAGGATGCACTATCTTCTTCCTATTGATTACTGTATCCACCACCTATGTAG